>CM059791.1:4330911-4930911 GCA_030435695.1 Brachymystax lenok tsinlingensis | reverse complement strand
CCCGTGTTATTCCAATGTTATTCCCATGTTAATCCCATGTTATTCCCATGCTATCCCAATGTTATTCCCGTGTTATTCCAATGTTATTCCCATGTTAATCCCATGTTATTCCCATGCTATCCCAATGTTATTCCCATGTTATTCCAATGTTATTCCCATGTTAATCCCAATGTTATTCCCGTGTTATTCCAATGTTATTCCCATGTTAATCCCAATGTTATTCCCGTGTTATTCCAATGTTATTCCCATGTTAATCCCATGTTATTCCCATGCTATCCCAATGTTATTCCCGTGTTATTCCAATGTTATTCCCATGTTAATCCCATGTTATTCCCATGCTATCCCAATGTTATTCCCGTGTTATTCCAATGTTATTCCCACGCTATTCACTAATAATTGCTAGCCTGGAGGTCCCATGTGACAATGACCATGGGAGTTGGCAAGACAGCACAAAGGCTAGCCAGAGACACGGGCTACATAGCGGCCGGCTTGGAGAAGTTGATGTTGGACCTAAAGCTATTTTCTAAACATGTGCCAGGTTGTTCTCTCTCTGGGGGGGCTGCTGATGGTGTTGATAAAGACAGAGGCACACCTGGTTGTGTCCCAATAATCTATTATTGTACACTTGTACACCATTTACTGATTCCCGAAAGGTAAATGACTGGTATAAGAAACTCCCAGTAGTCCATGCCTCCACTTTTAAAAGTTGGATTATTACTGAATGTAACTACTGTACAGAGGTAGGACTGACCATCTATGATATCACAATTCTAGTTTTAACACAGTTGTTGTTGTGAGGCTTTACAGTATCTGTTTACAATTACATTGTCTACAAACATTGGAGTAAAACAAGCTGATATTCTGGGTTCTAATGGAGTGTGACAGTTAAGTTATATTATATTTATAAGTTGTATTATTCAACAATCAATGGCTATATATAATTCATTTAAAAGTTAAACAAATGGATCTACTAATCACAGATGGCCCCTTTAATCTTGCTGGCCCATTATCCAAATCTTCCATGTTTAATCCTTTCCCCTGATAACAACATAAAGCTGTGCTCGGTAGTTTGACTGAGTGTCTTTTGAATTCATCGTTATAATTTTGAGGAGACGTATCGATTATGGAAAGTCCAACAATAGCCTGATACAGTAGCATCACATCACACAGAAAGCTGAGGTTACTACAATTGCCACAGATTACAGACATTCTGGTCTCAGGAATCTCTGTTAGGTAACGTGATGCACGCGTATTGTATTTTTTTTTTTGTGTGCGTGGACCCCAGGAAAGAGTAGCTGCTGCATGAGCAACCGTTAATGAGGAGCCTAATGAACTCAACTGCACAATAATAGGATACACTTTAAGTTGTGAAGGGGAAAATAGAAAAATACTTACCTACAACGGCAACGTCATGTTTAGATCCACAAGCAAATCTGTGGAGAGAAAAACACGAGCTCTCTGCATTATATGTTCTGTTGATTGGTGATGAGAGAACTAGTCTGGGAAGTACAGCAGATGGGAAGATGTGTATGGCTATAGATCCTACCTTCTACAGCTCACCTATTCTACATGATCAACGTACAAAATGACAAACTGGGCATTACGAATATATGCAGAGTGCATCCATCAATCCACCCTTCTTTTGACCAGGGTCAAAAGGAAATAGGGCAATAAAGAGAACAGGTGCCATGGACCTCAGTCAAAGTAGTGCACTACATAGGGAATAGGGTGCCATGGACACTGCTCAAAAGTAAACACTATATAGGGAATAAGGGTGCCATGGACCCTTGGTCTAAAGTAGAAATTGAACTATATAGGGAAATAGGGTGCCATGGACCCTTGGTCTAAAGTAGTGCACTACATAGGAACAGGGTGCCATGGACCCTAGTCTAAAGTAATTTTCACATAGGGAATAGGTGCCATGGGCCATGCTGGGCCCCTGCAGATTTAAAAGTAAGTACACTACTCATGAGGAATAAGGTGCCATTTGGGACACATCATCTCCTATAATGGCAAAAAGCTCTGAAGAGCCACTAAGACTGGAGGGGAATTCCCCATGTTGTTATTCTTCATTCCAACCTTTATTTCAACTAGGCAAGTACAAGTTAAGAACAAATTTCTTGGCCTGTGGCCCGGCCTACCAAAAGGCACAAAAGGCTCTCCCTGCGGGGGACAGGGCTGGGATTAAAAAACAAATAAATAAATAAAATATAAATATAAGACAAAACACACATCAATGACAAGAGAGACACCACACACAACACTACATACAAGAGAGACACCACAACACATACATAGAGAGACAACACAACACTACATAAAGTGGAGAGACACCACAACACTACATAAAGAGAGACAACTACACACTACATAAAGAGAGAGACAACACTACACTACATAAAGAGGACACCACAACACACTACATATAAAGAGAGAGACAACACAACACTGCACATAAAGCAGAGACACCTACAACACTACATGCAAAAGAGGAGACAAATACAACACAAGCATAAAGAGAGACAACACAACACTACATGAAGAGAGACCTAAGATAACAACATAGCAAGAAAACCTTAACACATGACAACACAGCATGGTAGCAACACAACATGAACACAACATAGTAGCAGCATAACATGACAACAACATGGTAGCAACACAACATGACAACAACATGGTAGCAACACAACATGACAACACAGCATGGCAGCAACACATGACAACACAACATAGTAGCAACACAACATGAACACAACATAGTAGCAGCATAACATGACAACAACATGGTAGCAACATAACATGACAACAACATGGTAGCAACACAACATGAACACAACATAGTAGCAGCATAACATGACAACAACATGGTAGCAACACAACATGGTAGCAGCACAGCATGGTAGCAGAACAAAACATGGTACAAACATTATTGGGCACAGACAACAGCACAAAGGGGCAAGAAGGTAAGAGACAAATCTATATATAACACACGAAGCAGCCACAACTGTCAGTAAGGGTGTCCATGATTGAATCTTTGAATGAAGACATTTTCTAAACATGTGCCAGGTTGTTCTCTCTCTGGGGGGGGGCTGCTGATGGTGTTGATAAGAGACAGAGAGGCACACCTGGTTGTGTCCCAATAATCTCTTATTGTACACTTGTACACTTGTTCACTTCCATTGATTGATTCCCGAAAGGTAAATGACTGGTATAAGAAACTCCCAGTAGTCCATGTCTCCACCAACCCAATGGTTTAGATCTGTAGGAAGTAGTGAATCGAGTGCACACTTCAGGAGAAAGCAGGGATTGGGACGCAACCACTGATTACACACACACACAGACAAAGGCAGCATCCAAAATGGCACCCTATTCATCTTATAGTGCACTACCGTTAGTAGGGAATAGACAGTGGTGCAGGTAATAACCAATACACTCATACAGTAGCCTTATATCAAGGCTAGAACTATGTAACAAAGGACTTTTAGTTTGTGTTTTAGTTTCTACTGTCCTCTACTGGACTGGGGCTGAACTTCTCTTCAAAAGTCTATCTCTCTCCACCAATGAGGATGAATTACACAACATGATGATTGTGGAATCAATGTTTTTTTTCTTCGACATTGCAGCTGACTGAAATCTGACTGATCTACAAATCATCTCGCTTCATACACAACTACTCATTATTATTTACCCACAATGCATCACAGCTTTTTCGAACACAGCAGTTGATTGGTTAACTTGTGCAGGGCGACTGCTTAGCAGATGGCCTGGAATGCAGCCACTATCTCAAACACACCTGTGACCAGTCTCACCTGTGACCAGTCCACAGAGGACCTCCTCCCCAGCTGTCCGTAATTGCTTCCCCCCGAGCTGAAGACTCGCCCACTCTCTGGAGGAAAAAAAGTGGCACTCCATTTAGTCAGGATCCTTATAAGATGGTACTAAGACATTATAAGATGTTACTAAGACATTATAAGATGGTACTAAGACATTATAAGATGGTACTAAGACAATTTAAGATGGTACTAAGACATTATAAGATGGTACTAAGACATTATAAGATGGTACTAAGACAATTTAAGATGGTACTAAGACATTATAAGATGGTACTAAGACATTATAAGATGGTACTAAGACATTATAAGATGGTACTAAGACAATTTAAGATGGTACTAAGACATTATAAGATGGTACTAAGACAATATAAGATGGTACTAAGACAATATAACATGGTACTAAAACATTATAAGATGGTACTAAGACAATTTAAGATTTGGTACTAAGACAATTTAAGATGGTACTAAGACATTATAAGATGGTACTAAAACATTATAAGATGGTACTAAGACAATTTAAGATGGTACTAAGACAATTTAAGATGGTACTAAGACATTATAAGATGGTACTAAGACATTATAAGATGGTACTAAGACAATTTAAGATGGTACTAAAACATTATAAGATGATAACAAGACATTATAAGATGGTACTAAGACAATAAGAAACAAGATTCTCTGGTCTAATGAAACCAAGATTGAACTATTTGGTCTGAATGCCAAGCGTCACGTCTGGAGGAAACCTGGCACTATCCCTACGGTGAAGCACTGTGGAGGCAACATCATGCTGTGGGGATGTTTTTCAGGGGCAGGGACAGGGAGACTAGTCAGGATCGAGGGAAAGATGAACAGAGCAAAGTACAGAGAGATCCTTGATGAAAACCTGCTCCAGAGTGCTCAGGACCTCAGACTGGAGCGAAGGTTCACCTTCCAACAGGACAACGACCCTAAGCACACAGCCAAGACAACGCAGGGATGGCTTCGGGACAAGTATCTAAATGTCCTTGAGTGGCCCAGCCAGAGCCCGGACTTGAACCCGATCGAACATCTCTGGAGAGAGCTGAAAATAGCTGCTCAGTGACTCTCCCCAACCTGACAGAGCTTGATCTTCAGAGAAGAATGGGAGAAACTCCCCATATACAGGTGTGCCAATCATGTAGTGTCATACCCAAGAAGACTCGAGGCTATAATCACTGCCAAAGGCGCTTCAACAAAGTACTGAGTAAAGGGTCTGATACTTATGTAAATGTGATATTTCAGTCTTTTTAATACATTTGCTCAAATTTTAAAAAAATCGGTTTTTACTTTGTCATAATGGGGTATTGTGTGTAAATTTATGTGGAAAAATAAAGAATTTATAAAATTTTAGAATAAGGCTGTAACGTAACAAAATGTGGAAAAAGTCAAGGGGTTTGAATATTTTCTGAATGCACAGTATTTCCCACCCTTTTTCCATAATACATATTCAAATAAAATAAAATAGTATTTGTCACATGTGCTGAATACAACAGGTGAAGACCTTACCATGAAATGCTTACTGACAAGCCCTTAACCAACAATGCAGTTCAATAAATAGAGTTAAGAAAAATATTTACTAAATAAACCAAAGTAAAAAATAAAATAAAAATGAACACAATAAAGTAACAATAACAATGTGTTATAGATTTTATGTTTTTATGACTAAATGTTTGTACTTAATACTAAGAACATTCTATTCTGAAAGTGTATGCAATGGAGATGGGGTTGCAAGACAAATGGCAGTCCAATTAAAATGTGTGTGTGTCTAGATATTAACTTGGTGTGCAGAAGTATGACTTCATTTAGGGGGTGTCTGTGTGAACAAAGAATCTTTTGATTCTACCAGACACATGCGAGAGGCCCGTCCTTGAGAAGAACCTCCCAACACCTCCCAAGTTTGACTTATTTGCAAAGATTGTGATAAGGCTGTGGGAAGAGACTATGTTCTTGGAGAGGGTGGGGGGAGAGGTGGGAATTTTGCATCTTCGTGTTTCAACATTGTACCATATAAAAGACTGTGTACACCTTTTAGAGCTGAGAGCTCTCCTGAATTAAATCATTTACAATTGACCATTGTATTCTGGGCTTCTGTTTGTCTTATTTCAACCAGTATCTTACAACTACTGGGTAACAGACAGAGTTTGTTTAATTGATGTTCAGTTTGTGAACATTGAGAACAAAATTTCTATAACACGATATAACGATATAGAACTGATATAACGTCCACAAAGTATTTAGCAGACTCTCTTATCCAGAGCCACTTACAGTAGTGAGTCAATTACCAGACTCTCTTATCCAGAGACACTTACAGTAGTGAGTCATTTACCAGACTCTCTTATCCAGAGCCACTTACAGTAGTGAGTCATTTAGCAGATGCTCTTATCCAGATCCACTTACAGTAGTGAGTCATTTACCAGACTCTCTTATCCAGATCCACTTACAGTAGTGAGTCATTTAGTCAAAGTCACCATTATTAGTCAGTTGTACAACCGAATGCCTTCAACTGAAATGTGTCTTCCGCATTTAACCCAACCCCTCTGAATCAGAGAGGTGCGGGGGGCTGCCTTAATCGACAGACTCTCTTATCCAGAGACACTTACAGTAGTGAGTCATTTAGCAGATGCTCTTATCCAGAGACACTTACACTAGTGAGTCATTTAGCAGACTGTCTTATCCAGAGCCACTTACAGTAGTGAGTCATTTAGCAGACTCTCTTATCCTGAACAACTTACAGTAGGGAGTCATTTAGCAGACTCTCTTATCCAGAGACACTTACAGTAGTGAGTCATTTAGCAGACTCTCTTATCCAGATCCACTTACAGTAGTGAGTCATTTAGCAGACTCTCTTATCCAGAGCCACTTACAGTTGTGAGTCATTTAGCAGACTCTCTTATCCAGAGCCACTTACAGTAGTGAGTCATTTAGCAGACTCTCTTATCCAGAGACACTTACAGTAGTGAGTCATTTAGCAGACTCTCTTATCCAGAGCCACTTACAGTAGTGAGTCATTTAGCAGACTCTCTTATCCTGAACAACTTACAGTAGGGAGTCATTTAGCAGACTCTCTTATCCAGAGCCACTTACAGTAGTGAGTCATTTAGCAGATGCTCTTATCAAGAGCCACTTACAGTAGTGAGTCATTTAGCAGACTCTCTTATCCAGAGCCACTTACAGTAGTGAGTCATTTAGCAGACTCTCTTATCCTGAACAACTTACAGTAGGGAGTCATTTAGCAGACTCTCTTATCCAGAGCCACTTACAGTAGTGAGTCATTTAGCAGATGCTCTTATCAAGAGCCACTTACAGTAGTGAGTCATTTAGCAGACTCTCTTATCCAGAGCCACTACAGTAGTGAGTCATTTAGCAGACTCTCTTATCCAGAACAACTTACAGTAGTGAGTCATTTAGCAGACTCTCTTATCCAGAACAACTTACAGTAGTGAGTGCATACGTTTTCATATGTGTTCTTCGTACTGGTTCAATATCTGATATTAAATTGATTTTTGGAGCAGGGAAATGGAATAGGGGCTTGCTCCGTCCACTCCACGCATCGACCTGGTATTGCAGTACCTCCAGGAACGGTGCACCCCCTCATGTTGTTAATGTAAACCTTCACGATCTTAGATTTCTGAAAATGTGAGCTACTTTTGGACAGTAGTTTTCATTTTATGTTCATGTAGTTATTTGCCAAAAAGTCATTGGATTTTCTCTATACTGATATATGCTCTTGCTTTTGTAATGTAAACCAGGCTTGTTTTTGTATTTCATCTAGCTATCTGTGTTACAAAATGATGGCTATTTCTCCTTTCTTACAACACAGATGATGCATTATATTGACCAGGTACTTAGTGTCCGCTCTATAAAGGAATATAAATGTATTCAAGATCAAGTGTAGTATCCGTTCTTCAGTCCAGCGGCTGCAGACTGGGACGAGGCCGACCGACGCCAGTCGCACCACCTAGAGGATCTCCTGGGTACTGCTGTCGCTCTTTCTCTTGATGTCAGCCGAAAGGCCGAGAGGCGATACCGGGAGGAAGGCCGCATTCTCGGACACGTCAAAGTCGGTGACGGTTACAACAAAATATGCTCTGTTTTTTTTCTTCTAACAAATAGCAAAGCTAATTTTTATTTATTTTTTTAAACATTGGTGGCATGGATTGGGAGTTGATCAACATCGGTAATAACCACTTTTGACGGTAACGAACGACCAAATTGGTAGTCATGTGGTTACCTGCCGCTAATAGGAAATTAGAGAAAGCGTTGTATAAATATAATCAGATTAAGAGCTAAATTGGAAGAATAACCAATCAAAGAAGTTAGGGGGAAAAACAATGACACATTCTGGGAAGTTTGGAGATAATTGTATTGTCAGAAATGGTTACTTTACATAAAATATATGTGGTAGCATTGCTGCCACAAGGTAAGTGGAGTACTCTGTAATGACCGCCTGGTGGCACCAGAGTTTCTTAAGGTGTGAAGTCTGGGGTTGGATGTGTCGGGACGTGGTCGGGAACACCTGGGCTTGTATCGTTTATTTATAGGTTAAATACATTTACTGGTATGAGAGCAACAATGAAAGTAAAGATGACGAAGTATAGTAATCCCTGAAATGAGATGTTGGCCTATCAGGCTGTCAGCATCTAGCTCAGCAAACCATGGAAAATGTAATTTGAATTATAATCCCATATTTTAGTCAATAGCCTATGCTTATTGAAATAACAAGTCAATCTCGCAAATAGGCCATTTATAACGGGTTGTCGTCTTAACATCTGGGACATAATAACAGCACAATTGCCAGAAAATAGCCAGTGTTTCCTTCGCAGAGATTTCGAGATCCTCTGCTCAACTTTCATCATTCAAACTCTCCTGTTGTATTTATCTATAGTTATGCACATGGGCAAAGGGGATTTGTTTACAATTATAAACCTGGATGGTTTGAACTCTGAATGCTGATTGGTTGAAAGCTGTGGTATATCAGACCATGTACCACAGGTATGACAAAATATTACTTTTTACTGTTCTAACTACAATGGTAACCAGTTTATAATAGCAATATGGCACGTCAGGGGTTTGTGGTATATGGCCAATATACCATGGCTAAGGGCTGTGTCCTAAGAACAGTCCTTAGCCGTGGTATATTGGCCATATTCCACACCTTCTCGGGCCTTATTGCTTAATGATAGCATTCAAAACAAGTTAAATCGACACCCATTGATGGAAAATGATATGGCAAGTTTAATAAGGGCAAATTATATTTTCTCTTGCGCCATTTTCTTAAACTGATAATTATTTTGATGGAAAACCAAATTTTGCTTCTTAGCCTACGTCTTTACAAATTACGTCGATATTCCTTCTTAATTCGCTCGATAATGTTATGAAAAACGTGTTCATTGGATAAATGTGGCGACTATTCTCTTGCTGGGCTAGTTTTCAGGCCTTTGTGGGCTGGTTTTGAGAGGTCATTGGGCTAGATATTTTAGCTAGACCTGGCAACCCTGGCATTATCCCTTATCCCCATTATTTCACAATGCAAAGACATATTCTCTTCAGGAAAAGTTTATTGTTAAAATGTCAAAGAAATACATTACCCATACATAAGAGACACACGCACATTTTTATTTCATAACTTATACATAATCAGTTTACATTTATTTACAGTAGAAAAATAATGATATTTAAAGTTTTCATGAGTATATGTCCTAAAGTTAAATTTTTTAAATATTTTTTTATGATTTAGAAGTGGATAATGAGAAAGCTAAATATTTGTTTATGATTTAGAAGTGGATAATGAGAAAGCTAAATATTTTTTTTATGATTTAGAAGTGGATAATGAGAAATCAAAATATTTGTTTATGATTTAGAAGTGGATAATGAGAAAGCTAAATATTTGTTCATGATTTAGAAGTGGATAATGAGAAATCTAAATATTTGTTTATGATTTAGAAGTGGATAATGAGAAAGCTAAATATTTGTTTATGATTTAGAAGTGGATAATGAGAAAGCTAAATATTTGTTTATGATTTAGAAGTGGATAATGAGAAAGCTAAATATTTTTTTTATGATTTAGAAGTGGATCATTGTGAACCATTTCTGTCAAAATGATCCTCCTCACACTTTTGAATAATAATATTATCACTTACACCATAAAATTCATCCCAGCAACAACCTTATAAACAACAATTGGAGGAATATATTATGCTATTAGTAAGGTACTGTATCTTTGGATGCATTGAATGGGGAAGATAAGGGAAGTCATAGGCTGGGAGTAATACAGAGGTGGATCACGAGCAGAGTATTTATTTACATAAGAGACGTCACAATAGTTAGGTGTGCTTAAGGGATATGGCTTGGGGGCGGCCCAGATCTCTTCTGTCGGGGCTGTCTTGCCAGTTGCCGTCTCCTATGTCATTGTTTGGTGTGACAATGACCATTGGAAGTTGGGAAGACAGCACAAACAGATCTGACTGATGGATAATAATTGGATAGGAGAACCAGAGTGGCGTGTCTAGGTCGTCACATACACTCAGATGATGGCGTTGAGGTCATCAGTGACCTAGGCCTGTGTCCCAAATGGCACCCTATTCCCTATACAGTGCACTACTAGACCAGGGCTCACATGTAGGCAACAGGGTGTCATTTAGAAGGCAGTATGTGACTCATAGTGCTTTAGGCTGTCACTCAGACTCCCAGGTGTTTGTTAAGCCGGCTGAGGGCGTCGCCCACAATGTCCAGCTCGTGTCTCAGCTCCTCCACCACGCTGTTAATACTGGGAGTGTCCTTCAGAACGTCCACACTCTGGGTGTAGGGGTTGTATCGCACCGTAAACGGACGCTTGATCGTCTTGGCAAACTCCCTGGAGGATGGGGAAGAATGAGTTATTAGAAGATAGAAGATACTATCTAGAAGATACTATCTACAAGAAACTAGAAGAGACTATCTAGAAGATACTATCTAGAAGATACTAGAAGAGACTATTTAGAAGAGACTATCTAGAAGAGGCTATCTAGAAGAGGCTATCTAGAAGAGACTATCTAGAAGAGACTAGAAGAGACTATTTAGAAGAGACTATCTAGAAGATACTATCTAGAAGTGACTAGAAGAGACTATCTAGAAGAGACTATCTAGAAGAGACTAGAAGAGACTATCTAGAAGAGACTATCTAGAAGAGAATATCTAGAAGAGACTATCTAGAAGAAACTATCTAGAAGAAACTAGAAGAGACTATCTAGAAGAGACCATCTAGAAGAGAATATCTAGAAGAGAATATCTAGAAGAGACTATTTAGAAGAAACTAGAAGAGACTAGAAGAGACTATTTAGAAGAAACTAGAAGAGACTATCTAGAAGATACTATCTAGAAGAAACTAGAAGAGACTATCTAGAAGAGACTATTTAGAAGAGACTATTTAGAAGAGGCTATCTAGAAGAGACTATCTAGAAGAAACTAGAAGAGACTATCTAGAAGATACTATCTAGAAGAAACTATCTAGGAGAAACTAGAAGAGACTATCTAGAAGAAACTAGAATAGACTATTTAGAAGATACTAGAATAGACTATTTAGAAGAGACTATCTAGAAGAGACTAGTTTCTTCTAGATAGTATCTTCTAGATAGTCTCTTCTAGTTTCTTCTAAATAGTCTCTTCTAGTCTCTTCTAGTTTCTTCTAAATAGTCTCTTCTAGATATTCTCTTCTAGATATTCTCTTCTAGATGGTCTCTTCTAGATAGTCTCTTCTAGTTTCTTCTAGATAGTTTCTTCTAGATAGTCTCTTCTAGTCTCTTCTAGATAGTATCTTCTAGATAGTATCTAGAAGAAACTAGAAGAGACTATCTAGAAGAGAATATCTAGAAGAGAATATCTAGAAGAGACTATTTAGAAGAAACTAGAATAGACTATTTAGAAGATACTAGAATAGACTATTTAGAAGAGACTATCTAGAAGAGACTAGAAGAAACTATCTAGAAGAGACTATCTAGAAGAGAATATCTAGAAGAGACTATTTAGAAGAAACTAGAATAGACTATTTAGAAGATACTAGAATAGACTATTTAGAAGAGACTATCTAGAAGAGACTAGAAGAAACTATCTAGAATAGACTATCTAGAAGAGAATATCTAGAAGAGACTATTTAGAAGAAACTAGAAGAGACTATTTAGAAGAAACTAGAAGAGACTATCTAGAAGAAACTAGAAGATACTATCTAGAAGAGACTAGAATATTTAGAAGATACTATCTAGAAGAAACTAGAAGAGACTATCTAGAAGAAACTAGAAGAGACTATCTAGAAGATAATATCTAGAAGAGAATATCTAGAAGAGACTATTTAGAAGAAACTAGAAGAGACTAGAAGAGACTATTTAGAAGAAACTAGAAGAGACTATCTAGAAGATACTATCTAGAAGAGACTATCTAGAAGAAACTAGAAGATACTATCTAGAAGAGACTATTTAGAAGATACTATCTAGAAGAGACTATCTAGAAGAAACTAGAAGAGACTATCTAGAAGAGAATATCTAGAAGAGAATATCTAGAAGAGACTATTTAGAAGAAACTAGAAGAGACTATTTAGAAGAAACTAGAATAGACTATTTAGAAGATACTAGAATAGACTATTTAGAATAGACTATCTAGAAGAGACTAGAAGAAACTATCTAGAAGAGACTATCTAGAAGAGAATATCTAGAAGAGACTATCTAGAAGAGAATATCTAGAAGAGACTATTTAGAAGAAACTAGAAGAGACTATCTAGAAGAAACTAGAAGATACTATCTAGAAGAGACTAGAATAGACTATTTAGAAGATACTATCTAGAAGAAACTAGAAGAGACTATCTAGAAGAGACTAGAAGAGACTATTTAGAAGAGACTATCTAGAAGAGACTAGAAGAGTATTTAGAAGAGACTATCTAGAAGATACTATCTAGAATACACTATCTAGAAGAGACTATCTAGAAGAGACTAGAAGAGACTATCTAGAAGAGACTATCTAGAAAAGACTATCTAGAAGAGACTATCTAGAAGATACTAGAAGAGACTATCTAGAAGAGACTATCTAGAAGATACTATCTAGAAGAGACTATCTAGAAGAGACTATCTGGAAGAGACTATCTGGAAGAGACTATCTAGAAGAGACTATCTGGAAGAGACTATCTGGAAGAGACCATCTAAAATACATGAAAGTCATCTAAAAGCCTTTACAAGTCCCCACGGTGACGGTAGGGGTCAGTAACAGACTGTGTATCAATCTAGTAACACTTTATTTGCAGGGTACCTACACAAGGACATTATAACACATTCATGACCCATACATAACCCATTCATAAACAGTACATAAGTCCTTATGAAGGTAATGTACCTTTAAATAATGTGTTACTATACAGTACGGGTTGATATGAAGTCCTTATGAAGGTAATGTACCTTTAAATAATGTGTTACTATACAGTAAGATTCCAGATGCCCTTTGACCCCATCACTATACACTACGAGTTTCAGTTTCACTCCTCACCTCATCTTGACTTTGGCCTCCTCAAAGCTGTCGGACACAAAGTAGACGTCCTGAAATGTTGTGATGATGCACTCTTGTTTACATGTGACCTTGGGGTCAAAGGGCTTGATGACGGCATTACCAGACAGAGCATGCTGCGGGGAGGAAGAACAAAACATCTGGAATGAGGCTGAGGCTGTGTCCTGAATGACAGTTTATTCCCAATAGTGCATTACTTTTGACCAGGAACCCAAGGGAGGGAAGCATTTGGGATTAAATGATTGTGTGCGCACTATCATCCATTTAGTGTATCTCTATTGGTCCAGTTTCCCAGGCCCAGATTAAGACTAAACTTGTACTAAACAACATTCTAACCTAAATAACTTTGTTTGTAATATAATATTACATTTAGTTTCTAATATAACGGTAAAGGTGTTGACTTGACAGTCGCTGGACCCGTGTTGAGTCCCGGTTGGGGATACCCCCGAATTTGCTACAATAAAATGTATATACCTTGAGTTCACTGATGGAGGACAGCAGGCCTGCTCCGTATGCTCTCAGCTTCCCCTCCTGTTTACACAGGCCGAACTCCACCGTGAAGAAATAACACTGAAACACAACAACACATGTAAGAGTCAGTAATGCCAACAAGATGTGAACTGCTGGTCCATTCCCCTCTCTAGGTTCTAGAATGGTCCCAGATCTGTTTGTGCTGTTGATGGTCATTGTCACACCAATAATGATAAGAGTTGACAAGACAGAACAATCAGATGTAGGACCAGGCTAACAAGGTTCAAGGTTGGTGACTAAACTAATCGAACGCAACCAGCCAAGTTCAGGGTTGGTGACTAAGCTATTCTCAACCAGCCAAGTTCAAGGTTGGTGACTAAACTAATCGAATGCAACCAGCCAAGTTCAGGGTTGGTGACTAAACTAATCGAATGCAACTAGCCAAGTTCAGGGTTGGTGACTAAACTAATCGAATGCAACCAGCCAAGTTCAGGGTTGGTGACTAAACTAATCGAATGCAACCAGCCAAGTTCAGGGTTGGTGACTAAACTAATCGAACGCAACCAGCCAAGTTCAGGGTTGGTGACTAAACTAATCGAACGCAACCAGCCAAGTTCAGGGTTGGTGACTAAACTAATCTCAACCAGCCATCCTTGAAAAGAAGGTGAGTGTTGTAAGTACTTAAGTAAAAATACATTAAAAGTACTACTTAAGTAGTTTTTTGGGGTATCTGTACTTTACTTTACTATTTATATTTTTGACAACTTTTACTTTACTACATTCCTAAAGAAAATAAAGTAATTTTTACTCCGTACATTTTCCCTGACACCCAAAAGTACTTGTTACATTTTAAATGTCATTTCTATTAAGGTTTCTTAACTTTTACTCAAGTATTGGGTACTTCTTCCACCACTGATCACGGTACTTTTTGTTACAGAGTCTACAAGGTTCAGTATTGGTGCTAAACTGATCTCATGCACCAGTCAGAATTGTTTTAAACTTTTATATGTAATATAACATCAGTGTTGGTACTAAACTAATGTCATGATCTAACCATCCCTGGGAAGGAGGTTAGTGCTAGACAGGATAACTACTCACAGTGGCCAGGGTCTGTATGGCTAGTGTTAGACAGGATGACTACTCACAGTGACCAGGGTCTGTATGGCTAGTGTTAGACAGGATAACTACTCACAGTGGCCAGGGTCTGTATGGCTAGTGTTAGACAGGATAACTACTCACAGTGGCCAGGGTCTGTATGGCTAGTGTTAGACAGGATGTCTACTCACAGTGGCCAGGGTCTGTATGGCTAGTGTTAGACAGGATGACAACTCACAGTGGCCAGGGTCTGTATGGCTAGTGTTAGACAGGATGACTACTCACAGTGGCCAGGGTCTGTATGGCTAGTGTTAGACAGGATGACAACTCACAGTGGCCAAGGTCTGTATGGATTCATCTGAAGCTCCGAGGGAAGCCAGGCCTATCTCTTGGGAGAACTGAGCGAAGCTCGGCTCAGCCAGCAGCGGGACGTGACCCAGCAACTCATGGCACGTGTCTCTGTGTGACCAGAAACAAGAAACACTGAGTTATATAGACCTTTATTTACTTTGCTGTTTATGTAATGTACACTACAGTTCCAAAGTTTGGGGTCACTTAGAAATGTCCTTGTTTTTTTTAAAGAAAAGCTAATCTTTTGTCCATTAAAATATCATCAAATTGATCAGAAATACAGTGTAGACATTGTTAATGTTGTAAAGACTATTGTAGGTGGAAACGGCAGATTTTTAATGGAATATCTACTTTTGAAGTCGGAAGTTTACATACACTTAGGTTGGAGTCATTAAAACTCGTTTTTCAACCACTCCACAAATGTTTTATTAACAAACTATAGTTTTGGCAAGTCGGTTAGGACATCTACTTTGTGCACGACACAAGTAATTTTTCCAACAATTGTTTACAGACAGATTATTTCACTTATAATTCACTGTATCACAATTCCAGTGGGTCAGAAGTTTACATACACTAAGTTGACAGTGACTTTAAACAGCTTGGAAAATTCCAGAAAATTATGGCATGGCTTTAGAAGCTTCTGATAGGCTAATTGAAATAATTTGAGTCAACTGGAGGTGTTCCTGTGGATGTATTTCAAGGCCTACCTTCAAACTCAGTGCCTCTTTGCTTGACATCATGGGAAAATCAAAAGAAATCAGCCAAGACCCCAGAAAAAGAATCCTTGGGAGCAATTTGCAAACGCATGAAGGTACCACGTTCATCTGTACAAACAATAGTACGCAAGTATAAACACCATGGGACCATGCAGCCGTCATACCGCTCAGGAAGGAGACGCCTTCTGTGAAGTGCTGAACGTACTTTGGTGCGAAAAGTGCAAATCAATCCCAGAAAAACAGCAAAGGACCTTGTGAAGATGCTGGAGGAAACAGGTACAAAAGTATCTAAATCCACAGTAAAACAAGTCCTATATCGACATAACCTGAAAGGCCGCTCAGCAAGGAAGAAGCCACTGCTCCAAAACCACCATAAAAAAGCCAGACTATGGTTTGCAACTGCACATGGGGACAAAGATCGTACTTTTTGGAGAAATGTCCTCTGGTCTGATGAAACAAAAATAGAACTGTTTGGCCATAATGACCATCGTTATGTTTGGAGGAAAAGGGGAGGCTTGCAAGCGAAGAACACCATCCCAACCGTGAAGCACGGGGGTGGCAGCATCATGTTGTGGGGGTGCTTTGCTGCAGGAGGGACTGGTGCACTTCACAAAATAGATGGCATCATGAGAAGGTAAAATTATGTGGATATATTGAAGCAACATCTCAAGACATCAGTCAGGAATTTAAAGCTTGGTCGCAAATGGGTCTTCCAAATAGACAATGACCCCAAGCATACTTCCAAAGTTGTGGCAAAATGGCTTAAGGACAACAAAGTCAAGGTATTGGAGTGGCCAGCACAAAGCCCTGACCTCAATCTTATAGAAAATGTGTGGGCAGAACTGAAAAAGCGTGTGCGAGCAAGGAGGCCTACAGACCTGACTCAGTTACACCAGCTCTGTCAGGAGGAATGGGCCAAAATTCACCCAACTTATTGTGGAAAGCTTGTGGAAGGCTACCAGAAACGTTTGACCCAAGTTAAACAATTTAAAGGCAATGCTACCAAATACTAATGGAGTGTATGTAAACTTCTGACCCACTGGGAATGTGATGAAAGAAATACAATCTAAAATAAATCATTCTCTCAACTATTATTCTGACATTTTAGATTCTTAAAATAAAGTGGTGATCCTAACTGACCTAAGATAGGGAATTTTTACTAGGATTAAATGTCAGGAATTGTGAGTTTAAATGTATTTGGCTAAGGTGTATGTAAACTTTCGACTTCAACTGTAATATATGTAGTATGTAATGAATGTAGTATGTAATGTGTGTAGTATGTAATGTATGTAGTATGTAATGTATGTAGTATGTAATGTATGTAGTATGTAATGTGTGTAGTATGTAATGTATGTAGTATGTAATGTGTGTAGTATGTAATGTATGTAGTATGTAATGTGTGTAGTATGTAATGTGTGTAGTATGTAATGTATGTAGTATGTCATGTAATGTGTGTAATGTATTTAGTATGTAAAGTATGTAGTATGTAATGTATTTAGTATGTAAAGTATGTAATGTGTGTAGTATGTAATGTATGTATAATGTAATGTATGTAGTATGTAATGTATTTAGTATGTAATGTGTGTAGTATGTAATGTATGTATATTGTAATGTATGTAGTATGTAATGTGTGTAGCATGTAAAGAATGTAATATATGTAGAATTTAATGAATGTAATATGTAATGTGTGTAGTATGTAATGTATGTAGTATGTAATGTGTGTAGTATGTAATATATGTAGTATGTAATATATGTCACATGTAATGTGTGTAGTATGTAAAGCATGTAATGTGTGGAGTATGACATGTTTGTGGTATGTAATGTATGTAGTATGTATTGTATGTAAAGTATGTAGTATGTGTAGTATGTAATGTATGTAGTATGTAATGTATGTAGTATGTAATGTGTGTAGTATGTAATGTGTGTAGTATGTAATGTATGTAGTATGTCATGTAATGTGTGTAATGTATTTAGTATGTAAAGTATGTAGTATGTAATGTATTTAGTATGTAAAGTATGTAATGTGTGTAGTATGTAATGTATGTATAATGTAATGTATGTAGTATGTAATGTATTTAGTATGTAATGTGTGTAGTATGTAATGTATGTATAATGTAATGTATGTAGTATGTAATGTGTGTAGCATGTAAAGAATGTAATATATGTAGCATTTAATGAATGTAATATGTAATGTGTGTAGTATGTAATGTATGTAGTATGTAATGTGTGTAGTATGTAATATATGTAGTATGTAATATATGTCACATGTAATGTGTGTAGTATGTAAAGCATGTAATGTGTGGAGTATGACATGTTTGTGGTATGTAATGTATGTAGTATGTATTGTATGTAAAGTATGTAGTATGTAATGAATGTAGTATGTAATGTATGTAGTATATAATGTGTGTAGTATATAATGTGTGTAGTATGTAATGTATGTAGTATGTAATGTAATGTATGTAGTATGTAGTGTGTGTAGTATGTAATGTGTGTAGTATGTAATGTGTGTACTGTATGTAGTATGTAATGTATGTAATGTCTGTAGTATGTAATGTATGTAGTATGTAATGTATGTACTGTATGTAGTATGTAGTATGTAATGTATGTAGTATGTAATTTATGTAGTATGTAATGTATGTAATTTATGTAATGTATGTAATGTATGTAATATGTAATGTATGTAATGCATGTAGTATGTCATGTGTGTAGTATGTAATTTATGTAGTATATCTCAGAACCATAAATAAACAACACAGAATAAATCAAGCTGTCACGTGTGCTCCCTCTCCGGCCTCTAGGTCACCAGTCTGCTCCTAATGGAGCACATCTGTCACCATCGTTACGCGCACCTGCGCATCATCAGACTCACCTGGACTCCATCACCTCCCTGATTACCTTCCCTATATATGTCACTCCCTTTGGTTCCTTCTGCCTGATTACCTTCCCTATATATGTCACTCCCTTTGGTTCCTTCTGCCTGATTACCTTCCCTATATATGTCACTCCCTTTGGTTCCTTCTGCCTGATTACCTTCCCTATATATGTCACTCCCTTTGGTTCCTTCTGCCTGATTACCTTCCCTATATATGTCACTCCCTTTGGTTCCTTCTGCCTGATTACCTTCCCTATATATGTCACTCCCTTTGGTTCCTTCTGCCTGATTACCTTCCCTATATATGTCACTCCCTTTGGTTCCTTCTGCCTGATTACCTTCCCTATATCTGTCCCTCCCTTTGGTTCCTTCTGCCTGATTACCTTCCCTATATATGTCACTCCCTTTGGTTCCTTCTGCCTGATTACCTTCCCTATATATGTCACTCCCTTTGGTTCCTTCTGCCTGATTACCTTCCCTATATATGTCACTCCCTTTGGTTCCTTCTGCCTGATTACCTTCCCTATATATGTCACTCCCTTTGGTTCCTTCTGCCTGATTACCTTCCCTATATCTGTCACTCCCTTTGGTTCCTTCTGCCTGATTACCTTCCCTATATCTGTCACTCCCTTTGGTTCCTTCTGCCTGATTACCTTCCCTATATCTGTCACTCCCTTTGGTTCCTTCTGCCTGATTACCTTCCCTATATATGTCACTCCCTTTGGTTCCTTCTGCCTGATTACCTTCCCTATATATGTCACTCCCTTTGGTTCCTTCTGCCTGATTACCTTCCCTATATATGTCACTCCCTTTGGTTCCTTCTGCCTGATTACCTTCCCTATATATGTCACTCCCTTTGGTTCCTTCTGCCTGATTACCTTCACTATATATGTCACTCCCTTTGGTTCCTTCTGCCTGATTACCTTCCCTATATATGTCACTCCCTTTGGTTCCTTCCCCCAGGCGTCATTGTTTCAGTTTCATGTCTGTGCGTTGTTCGTGTGTTCTTGTTGTGTATTATGTTGTGTTTATTTATTAAAAACACTCACTCCCTGGACTTGCTTCCCGACTCTCAGCGCAATCAGCTAGCTTACTAGCAGCTAGCTTACTAGTTCATGACGAGATTCGGTTTAGGTTTACAAGATTATACTCTACAGTTGGATGTACTGGAGCCTTTCGGGATAATTGGTTAAGGGCCCTTTACTGAGGAATGTGGTTGTTTTTCATCCTTGTGTTTGTATGTGTATTTCCTATGCTGCCGTGCTGATGGAATTGTTGTGTAATTGTAAAATTCAGGGCTCCCTTTTGCAATATAGACCTTGGTCTAAATGGGACACCCTGCTTATATAAAGGTTGTACGGAGGTACTTACGGCTCTGGTGTGTAGAGGGGGTCGGAGCTGTGTCGGACATACTGGGTACAGTGGAACACACGGAAGGCCAGACCAGCTAGGAAGTCTCTGGGGGAGAGGTAACCTGCCACAGGCCGGATGGTAAAGCCTGTCCGCTCTAAAAAATGATAGATTCAAGGCAATGTCACATACTGGATACAAACTGTGTGCAGCATGTTCCTGATCAATCTTACAAAATAATATACATATATTGGTTACATTTATTTTACCAATTTACCAATTTATTTTCAATTTGTATCCAACACTTTTTTGCTCTGTCTGTCTCTCTGTCTCTGTGTCTCTCTCTGTCTCTGTGTCTCTCTCTGTCTCTCTGTTTGTATGTATGTCTCGCTGTCTCTCTGTCTCTCTGTCTCTGTGTCTCACACACACACAGTCTATACACAAGCCACCCCACCCCTCCTCCCATCTCACCTCTAAGGAAGCGTGATACGTCCTCTAGCTGGGGTATGTTATCCTCTCTACATTCACAGTGTTTGGCCAGTAGAGGCAGATTCTTCAGGTACTCTCTACAGGCGTGGGTAGGGTACAGCTTGTTGAGCTCCCGGTACACCACCCCCCACGTCGCCAACTCCTCCTCTGTAAACTCTATACGAGGGATAGGGTCCCCGCTGGAAGATAAGGACAAGATAATTGATGTTATTAGAAAATAGTAGAGTAGACTACAGTAGAATATAGTAGAGTAGAGTACAGCATAATAGAGTACAGTATAGTATAGTAGAATATTGTAGAGTAGAGTAGGGTACAGTAGAATATAGTAGAGTAGAGTAGAGTACAGTTGAACAGAGTACAATAGAATATAACATAGTAGAGTATAGTAGAATAGAGTAGAGTAGAGTACAGTAGAATATAGTAGAGTAGAATATAGTATAATAAAATAGAGTAGAGTACAGTAGAATATAGTAGAGTACAGTAGAGTAGAGTAGAGTACAGTATAATAGAGTAGAGTACAGTATAATAGAGTACAGTATAATAGAGAAGAGTAGAGTCCAGTATAATATAGTAGAGTACAGTATAATAGAGTACAGTATAATAGAGAAGAGTAGAGTGCAGTATAATATAGTAGAGTACAGTAGAATAGAGTACAGTATAATAGAGAAGAGTAGAGTGCAGTATAATATAGTAGAGTTGAGTACAGTAGAATATAAACACAGCAAAAAAAGAAACGTCCTCTCACTGTCAACTGCGTTTATTTTCAGCAAACTTAACATGTGTAAATATTTGTATGAACATAACAAGATTCAACAACTGAGACATAAACTGAACAAGTTCCACAGACATGTGACTAACAGAACTTGAATAATGTGTCCCTGAACAAAGGAGGGTCAAAATCAAAAGTAACAGTCAGTATCTGGTGTGGCCACCAGCTACATTAAGTACTGCAGTGCATTTCCTCTTCATGGACTGCACCACATTTGCCAGTTCTTGCTGTGAGATGTTACCCCACTCATCCACCAAGGCACCTGCAAGTTCCCGGACATTTCTGGGGGGAATGGCCCTAGCCCTAACCCTCCGATCCAACAGGTCACAGACGTGCTCAATGGGATTGATATCCGGGCTTTTCGCTGGCCATGGCAGAACATTGACATTCCTGTCTTGCAGGAAATCACACACAGAACGAGCAGTATGGCTGGTGGCATTGTCATGCTGGAGGGTCATGTCAGGATGAGCCTGCAGGAAGGGTACCACATGAGGGAGGAGGATGTCTTCCCTGTAACGCACAGCGTTGAGGTTGCCTGCAATGACAACAAGCTCAGTCCGATGATGCTGTGACACACTGCCCCAGACCATGACGCACCCTCCACCTCCAAATTGATCCCGCTCCAGAGTACAGGCCTCAGTGTAACGCTCATTCCTTCGACGATAAACAACGGGTTTGACGGGTTCGACGGGTTTGTGCCCATAGGCGACGTTGTTGCCGTGATGTCTGGTGAGGACCTGCCTTACAACAGGCCTACAAGCCCTCAGTCCAGCCTCTCTCAGCCTATTGCGGACAGTCTGAGCACTGATGGAGGGATTGTGCGTTCGTATAACTCGGGGCAGTTCCTGTACCTGTCCCGCAGGTGTGATGTTCAGATGTACCGATCCTGTGCAGGTGTTGTTACACGTGGTCTGCCACTGCGAGGACGATCAGCTGTCCGTCCTGTCTCCCTGTAGCTCTGTCTTAGACGTCTTAAAGTACGGACATTGCGATTTAAGTTTTCATAACTGTGACCTTAATTGCCTACCGTCTGTAAGCTGTTAGTGTCTTAATGACCGTTCCACGGGTGCATGTTCATGAATTGTTTATGGTTCATTGAACAAGCATGGGAAACAGTGTTTAAACCCTTTACGGTGAAGATCTGTGAAGTTTATTTTTTATTTTTACGAATTATCTTTGAAAGACAGGGTCCTGAAAAAGGGACGTTTCCTTTTTTTGCTGAGTTTAGTAGAGTAGATTACAGTAGAAAATAGCAGAATACAGCACAGAATATAGTAGAGTAGAGTAGAATATACTACTGTATAATAGAATAGAGTACAATAGAATAGAGTAGAGTACAGTATAATAGAGTAGAGTACAGTAGAGCATAGTAGAGTACAGTATAACATTATACAGTACAGTAGAATATAGTATAGTACAGTAGAATATAATAGAGTACAGTATAATAGAGTAGAATATAGTAGAGTAGAGTACAGCAGAATAGAATATAGAACAGTAGAATAGAGTAGAGTACAGTAGAATATAATGGAGTACAGTAGAATAGAGTAGAATACAGTAGATTACAGTAGAATATAGTAGAGTAGAGTACAGTAGAATATAGTAGAGTAGAGTACAGTAGAATATAGTAGAGTACAGTATAATATAGTAGAGTACAGTATAATATAAGGGTACAGTATAATAGAGTAGAGTACAGTATAATATAGTAGAGTACAGTAGAATATAGTAGAGTAGAATAGAGTACAGTAGAATATAGTAGAGTACAGTAGAATATAGTAGAGTACAGTAGAATATAAGGGTACAGTATAATAGAGTAGAGTACAGTATAATATAGTACAGTACAGTATAATAGAGTAGAGTACAGTATAATATAGTACAGTACAGTATAATATAGTAGAGTACAGTAGAATATAGTAGAGTAGAATAGAGTACAGTAGAATATAGTAGAGTACAGTAGAATATAGTAGAGTACAGTAGAATATAAGGGTACAGTATAATAAAGTAGAGTACAGTATAATATAGTACAGTACAGTATAATAGAGTAGAGTACAGTAGAATATAGTAGAGTAGAATAGAGTACAGTAGAATATAGTAGAGTACAGTAGAATATAGTAGAGTACAGTAGAATATAAGGGTACAGTATAATAGAGTAGAGTACAGTATAATATAGTACAGTACAGTATAATAGAGTAGAGTACAGTATAATATAGTACAGTACAGTATAATATAGTAGAGTACAGTAGAATATAGTAGAGTAGAATACAGTACAGTAGAATATAGTAGAGTACAGTAGAATATAGTAGAGTACAGTAGAATATAAGGGTACAGTATAATATAGTAGAGTACAGTAGAATATAGTAGAGTACAGTATAATATAGTAGAGTACAGTAGAATATAAGGGTACAGTATAATATAGTAGAGTACAGTAGAATATAGTAGAGTACAGTATAATATAGTAGAGTACAGTAGAATATAGTAGAGTACAGTATAATATAGTAGAGTAGAGTAGAATATAGTAGAGTAGAGTAGAATATAGTAGAGTACAGTAGAATATAGTAGAGTACAGTATAATAGAGTAGAGTACAGTATAATATAGTAGAGTACAGTAGAATATAGTACAGTACAGTAGAATATAGTAGAGTACAGTAGAATAGAATAGGAGGATATGGGATCCATTATTTGATTCGAATGACCTTTTTTCCTTGTACAATGTGTTATTTCAACCATAATGTACTTACTGTCTGTAGTTCATGGCGAGATCTGCGAAATGCTTCCTCCTTTTTCTGTAGACGTTGTCCTTGAAGCCCTGTGAGAAGAGGGAGATCTAACATGGTCATAACAAACATCAAGATAAAGTCATGCATAAACATTATAAAGCAATGCCTAGTTTCTATAATTATAGTACATACCGGATGGTCAGCATCTAGGTCTGACCCGTACATTAGAACCCGGTTGGCACACTTGTCCAGATCGGAGATCTTCTTGGGGAACCAGGGAACATTTTCTATATCTGAAATAGAAAGCATTTGTTTACACTTAATTAGGTCCATCGTGTAATTGTAAAGATTGGAATATACTTCTGTGAGCCTAAGTGTAAATACTGTATACTGTGCAATATAAACTTTACTCAATATACTGTGCTAGAATATACTCTTAACAAAAACGTAGGAATCAATAAGCAAGCATACATTTTTATTTTTAATTTTTTCTTCTTCCTACTGTGGCATACCTTCTTCAGGTGAACAGGAGTTGTCAGGAGGGTCCATGTCCTCCACGTTCACGTGTTTACGCAGCAGCTGAATGATTTCGTTGAGCTGCTCGTGGTCACTGTCACAGTCCACGAAGATCTCAAATTCAGAGTTACGCCTTTTCGATTTTCTGGATTCTATGTGGACAAGGTTGACGTGATTTTCCTGTAAATAATGGAATTTAAAAAAAAAAAGGTGTTTATTTGTTACATCTATAATATAATTTGTGTAATTTATAATCTGCTGCTACATTTGCAATATATTGTTCAGTAATGTTTATGGAAATCATATCATGCAAAAACAGTGGAGGCCTGCATTGCATAGTCACTTCACTCCCTAACGACATGTACAAATTACCTCAACTAACCTGTACCCCCGCATACCGACTCCGTACCTGTACCCCCTGTATATAGCCTCGTTATTGTTATGTTGTGTTACTTTCAATTATTTAACTTTTTTTTACTTTAGTTTATTTGGTAAATATTTTCTTAACTCTTCTTGAACTACATTGTTGGCTTGTCAGTAAGCATTCCACGGTAAGGTCTACCTACACCTGTTGTATTCGGCGCATGTGACAAATAAAGTTTGATTTGATAATCACATTGAACCAACTGTCCTAAGTAGACCAATCATAATCGGATTTTTTTACATCAGGCGAGATCAAAAAGTTGAAATTAACATTGTTGTCACAAACGAGATAGGTTACAGACATCGTGCAAGTGCACATTAATTAGGCTTACCTGGAAAAGTTTCAGCGCCTTCACTAGCCCTCCGACATCATTCTTGAGTGAGAAGACAATCGCTGCTCGTCCGTCTGACTGCGCGTTCTTTTTCTCTGTTCTGCATTCTTCAATCTTTGTGAAGGTTGATTTGTTCATCTGTGTGTGTGTGTGGCGGGGGTAGGGTGGTGGGAAATAACAACAGAAATTAGCGTCATGAGTCAACGACAGATTGACAAAATGCCCTTTTCACCAGCCCACTTTCATTAGTGTCGTGGGTAGGCTAGTATCCATCCATCCAATGACGCACAGTCTCTGTCTGCCGTGGGACATTTAGTCACTCAGCTGTGATGGTGGCAGCTGTTGAATTGCCGTGGCCCTAAGAAACTAAACATCAGTCTAATGTTGTGTGTTTTATAGTTAATTGTATAGTTAATTGTTTTATAGTTAATTTTATGTTTTATAGTTAATTGTATAGTTAATTGTATAGCGATTATGATTGAAATAATTATATATATATATATATATATATATATATATATATATATATATATATATATATATATATATATATATATATATATATGCCTAGGCCTACTTGGATTGATTTGTAAACTTGTACATTGAATAAATACAATTAAACTTTATAAAACAAATACATAACATTAAATAAGAAAGAAGTTAATTCACTTTGCTAACTAACAGCACGTTTAAATCCGGGTCTAAACTAGCCTATACTGTTGTGCCAATTAATTAATCATTTGATCATACACGCACAAAAAAAAATCGGATAACCTAATAACCTGAACAATATCCAGATCAGAATAATCACTCACTTTATCCCCCCCGATTATTTTACAGGTAAAACTGTGTTCTCTATTTTGTGGTTAAGAATTAAGATAACTCATGAATACATTTTAACGCAATAGCAGAAACATCTATTGCACGTTTAACCTGTTTGGATTAGATTGGATTAGTGGCGACGGTCAATCGATTTGAATCCGGTTATCGCGTCAGTGGAAATCAGCGCCCGGACAGCAGGAACCCCATGGTGGGCGATGGTTGGTTGGCGCTGTCCACTGCTCTGCATTTCACTGGCTCAGAGAAAGGCACCGTTTCAAGGCATCCAAATGGCCAATTAAATCAGGACTTTTTCATAACAATTAAGTAATAAAATAAAACATGAAGCTAATACCTTAGTCTAATTACAGTCAACACGTTATGCAGTTAAAGTGACATATTGTAACAATTATTCTATAGTGTAAGATAAATCGAGCTAATTGAATTTGCTACCAACCATATTCCCCTCAGGTAATATGGACGAGACAGCGCGGGAAACGGGTCGTCGTCGGCCTCCAGTCAGTAGAATCCGTAGCAGCATTATAACACGCGAGGTAGCAGTTTGGGACACCGGACAGTGGCACGGAACGGAACGGGTCAAGTTGGCAGGCACTGCGCTGTAGGTGATTCGGCGTCTCGGTTTAACGAAGGTGTGCCGGTGTCCGGCCCAAACACGAGATTTAAAGCAATCCCATTTAGGAGACCGCGAGGTCGGAAACCTATTATTAGTTCCTCCTAGGCTACTTTAATCTACCACGCGAGATTAAGGTGCAGTTAATGAATCCAACACGAGACTGTTTTAAATGATCTTAATTTTATGTGAGTGATTATCTTTTGTAGCCCTGTCACTTCTAATATGGATGTATTAAAAAAAATTAAAAAAATAAAGTCGTTTTTATGTATTGTAAATTGATTGTGACATGGTATGTCTGTATCAGTAGGCTAGTTATAGAGAGCAACAGGTAACATTTCTGGTGAATGAAGAACTGAAATGTTAGATATGCTTTAATTTATTTAGCCTAATTGGGTTGGACTAAAAGCGATGATGTTCGAGGGATTCTATATTTACGATTTATAGTAAAGTTATTTCAAGCTGCCAATGCAATATATTTGCAATTCTTTTTGGCAATGTTTAGTGTCCCTGCAAAGTTCTGCACTCGTGAAGTTCTTAGCGGTTGACGCATTGAAATTATCACCAGATTGAAACGGCTTAACCAGAGCTCTATATATATACACACATGACTCTGGGCTTAACCAGTGACGACAAAAAAACATCCAACTGTCGTTGATTACTGAGAAATGAATGTTTAGGCCAACTAATTAGGCCACTGCTAAATTGACATGACGTCTATCGCCAGATAGTTTTGTTTAAACGAATTGGGTCTAAAATAGTAGAATAGCCCAATGCTTTCTCCAAATCAAACGGATATCCCAGTTCCAAATGCAATGTATGGACAACTATAAGAAAGTTGCCTATAACAAGAAAACAAATATCGAATAAGGCAGAAAAAAATGAAACAATTTCTTACCTCATTGTTCAGTAGCTTTTCTTCAATCCCGATGTTCATGGAGTCGAAAGATCTTCCTCGGCGCGGTCCTTCAATTTTATTGGAATACATATTTAAGTTCAGAACTATTTATTCCCCTGTCTTGCGGATGTTTATCGACTATGTAAAGTGGTAGTCTACCAGGAGGAAGAGCAGGCTTTTGGTATTTATCAACCACAATGTGGAGAGAGGAGGGGGCAGGATGGATGAGAGAGCAGGGGGCAGGGGAGAGGAGACGGGACAGGGTGGATGAGAGAGGAGGGGGCAGGGGAGAGGAGGGAGAGGAGAGAGTAGGGGCAGGGAGAGGAGGGGAGAGGAGAGCGGAGGGGCAGGGGAGAGGAGGGGAGAGGAGAGCGGAGGGGCAGGGGAGAGGAGGGGAGAGAGTAGGGGGCAGGGGAGAGGAGACAGGACAGGGTGGATGAGAGAGAGGAGGGGCAGGGGAGAGGAGAGGAGAGCGGAGGGGGCAGGGGAGAGGAGAGCGGAGGGGGCAGGGAGAGGGAGAGCGGAGGGGGCAGGGAGAGGAGAGCGGAGGGGGCAGGGGAGAGGAGAGCGGAGGGGGCAGGGGAGAGGAGGGGAAAGAAGAGAGGAAGGGGCAGGGAGAGGGGCAGGGAGGGAGGGAGAGAGGAGGTGGCAGGAGGAGGATAGAGGAGGGGGCAGCGGGTAGGATAGAGGAAATAGCAGGGGGGTGCTGACGTGTGTGTGCGCGTGTGTGTAGGGGGGGACAAGCAGCAATATTATCAGTCCTTCGACAGGAAAATGGAAAAAGAGAAGCATCCCTAACGTCATGGGGAAATAAATTAATCTAAGATACCTTTTTCATTTTGTCTGACGACCTAAAAGAGGCGACGGAAACATTACCGTACAGAGATCAAACAGAATATTCCTAAAAGAAAGGCCTTTCAGATGACGTATACGTTCTATTAATCCAATGTGTGTTGTCGTTGATGATTCATCTCTCCTATTGTGGGACTTTCATTCTGATCTCAGTTCGATTTTGTCATGGATTTTCCCATTCATTGAGGTCAGCAAACAAACTCTTGTAAGTCTACTGAAGCTATTTTACAACTCAACGCTGGTTAGAAGGACCAATAGCCTTCTCACTTACTGGTACTGTCCAGCAAACAGGGAATGAGATTACTGATCTGCATTGGGAACATGGTCCTAGTGCTAATTAATAAACTAAAACATTGTTCCGAAGATCTGGTAACTGATCAAGGTGACTGTTTCCTCATTTCTAACTAATCACACAGCTTCCCGTTCTGACAACATTCTAGTAATCTCATGCCGAGCGAATGCTTTCTAAGGCTAATGTGATGTTCGAAGAATACTTTTGCAACTTTCAGGCTCTGGAAATAGGCACCGGTATGAACATTTGACGTATATTGTTGAGTCCAGATATTGTTTACTGCCTCTTGGAACCGTGTTGATCACGTTGCTCTCGCTCCTTTCCAGTGGAGGTTCTAGACCCTTTCAACTGGGGGGGCCAAGCTGGGGCCAGTTGTACTGTTAGAGGGGCCAGTTACATTAGACGTTATTGTTGTCATATCGTTTTCTTCACTTCATTGCAGGCATTAGTAGGCAAAAGACCATGTCCCTCTAGTAAATGTGTGGGTTTAATTAGTGTTCCGCGTTGCCACTGTCTAATAACGGATGTAAAAAAAGAACAATAGCAAAAATTAGTTATGCAAAAATTATTTCATACTCCACATTTAGGGGGCCACAAGGGGGTCCAAAATTGTTGTCACAGGGGCACTGGCCCCCTGCCCCCAGAACAGCCAGTGCTCCTTTCGGGAAAGAAGGAAATGGTTAGTGATTTATCCACACTTTTCTTGCACACTTTTCTTCACTGATTAAAGTTCCTCGTGGTCCCGTCTAGCCTGCTTCTCCCCACCCCAAATCCATTCCTCTGCTTTATAAATCATCTTTGCACTTCAGCACTTTCAGCTTTGTCACCTGGCAGGCTAAGCCGCCCCTGATGGTAAATTGGAAAGGTTATTTTTCTTTCACTTGGCTGAGTCTCGTGAGAGTTTATTTGAGATTAAGAAAATTACTAATGGTTTTCATTTCTTCTGGTGGATAACAAACACCTCAGGAGGGTTTGGGTGAATTCCATTTCAGTTCATTCAGTAAAATGACATTTCTGAGGAAAAATGGATGTGAAATGTCAGTTCCCTTCATGAATTGCCTGCACCAGGGGCCCTGACGCTACCTCTTCACTAAGGTGCTATTAAGAAAATCACTTTGTGATTGGCCAGAAGCAGGTCTGCTTCATCCCCGTACAGTAAAGTAAAGAGCCAAGGCTGTTGTACATGTGGCCAGTGCACCTGATGCCCCCCTGTCAGGTGGATGACACGAGGACCAGCTTAACACAATCAGGGAAGCTGTGAAGGATGCTTCATCCTCCCCGAGGGACAACGTGTATGAGATGGTGGCTAGTACTGCTCTCCTTTCCTACAACACAAGGCAATGATGTACACTGAGTGTACAAAACATTAGGAACATGACATAGCCTGACCAGGTGAATCCAGGTGAAAGCTATGATCCCTTATTGATGTCACTTGTTAAATCCACTTCAATCAGTGTAGATGAAGGGAAGGAGACAGGTTAAAGAGGGATTTTTAAGCCTTGAGACAATTGAGACATGGATTGTGTATGTGTGCCGTTCAGAGGGTGAATGGGCAAAACAAATATTGAGATGCCTTTGAACAGGTTATGGTAGTAGCTACCAGGCGCACCGGTTTGAGTGTGTCAAGAACTGCAACGCTGCTGGGTTTTTCACGCTCAACAGTTCACCGTGTGTATCAAGAATGGTCCACCAACCAAAGGACATCCAGCCAACTGTGGGAAGCATTGGAGTCAATATGGGCCAGCATCCCTGTAGAATGCTTTCGACACCTTGTAGAGTCCAATCCCTGACTAACTCAGGCTGTTCTTAGGGCAAAAGGGGTTGCAACACAATATTAAGAAGGTGTTCCTAATGTTTTGTACATTCAGTGTAGGTTAGCTTTCTGTTTCCTTAACTATGCCAATGATGTAGGTTAGCGTTCTGTTTCCTTTCCTACTACAATGATGTAGGTTAGAGTTCTGTTTCCTTCCCTATGCCAATTATATAGGTTCACTTTCTGTTTCCTTTCAGACTACACCAAGTAATGCTGTAGGTTAGCGTTCTGTTTCCTTTCCTACTACAATGATGTAGGTTAGCTTTCTGTTTCCTTAACTATGCCAATGATGTAGGTTAGCGTTCTGTTTCCTTTCCTACTACAATGATGTAGGTTAGCTTTCTGTTTCCTTAACTATGCCAATGATGTAGGTTAGCGTTCTGTTTCCTTTCCTACTACAATGATGTAGGTTAGCTTTCTGTTTCCTTAACTATGCCAATGATGTAGGTTAGCGTTCTGTTTCCTTTCCTACTACAATGATGTAGGTTAGCTTTATGTTTCCTTCCCTGTGGCAATTATATAGGTTCACTTTCTGTTTCCTTTCAGACTACACCAAGAAATTATGTAGGTTAGTTTTCTGTTTCCTTTCAGACTAAAATGATGTAAGTTAGCTTTATGTTTCCTTTCCTAATAAAATGATGTAGATTAGCTTTCTGTTGTAGAAGCACACGCTGTATTTTACCCTTAACAGTTGATTTCCCTACACATCAGAACGTATACAGTGTATACCACAACATCTTTTCCCAAACACCCTGACAGGACAGGTCCTGGACATGTACTAATGTGATCTGCAACAGACACGTCTCTGTTCCTCTCCAGATGCTGTGTCTATTGTCTTTGATCTCTCTAGGTCCGATCTGATAGCAGATCCCTGGTCTTAATCCAGGTGGAACTTCATCCATGGCCTGTTTAGGCAAAAATACATCAGACAACCCAATACACATTACAAGCCATTTAGTGGTCCATTCTATCAGCGCAATGAGGTCAAAGGTCGTAAAAAAGGTGTACAATAACAACAAGGGTGGGGATGGGTTCATGAGCTCTCTTGGTGTCCGTCTCTGTCCCCCTCCCGCTCTGTTGTTTCTCAACACGGACCGTACGGATGTAGACTGGTGAAGTTGGAATGTTAACCAAGACTCCGAATAGATGCATTGACATACAGTCCTAACAAGATATTTCTCCCCAGAAGATAACTGGGCTCATACTCACCTATCTATTGCAGGACATTCATACAGTGGCGGAGTATGAGAACACTTTTAAATTAATGTACAAGGCAGTTGTTTGATGGAGTGCTTTATAATGTTAGGCTGCTAAGAACTCCTGTTAAAAATATAAAGAAGATCTATTTTTCTGTCCCCCTTCCCCCCTTGGCTGTTAGTACTAGTGCACACTTGAATGCTTGTTAGTACACACTTGAATGCACACTAGAGCACAGTTAGATTGAATAGTAATACATTTTGTATATACTTGGGCTTCAGACTTTCTCTCTGTGGCTTTGTTCTCCTTGGAGAGGGGAGAGAGGGAGAGAGGGAGATAGGGAGGGGGGAGTGCTCACTGACTCCATTCACCCATCTAATTTTCAGAGAAAGCGAGAGGGAGAGAGAGAGAGAGAGAGAGAGAGAGAGAGAGAGAGAGAGTCCACTATATTCACCCATCTAATTTTCAGAGAAAGCGAGAGAGAGCGAGAGAGAGAGAGAGAGAGAGAGAGAGAGAGAGAGAGAGAGAGAGTCCACTATATTCACCCATCTCATTTTCAGACAAAGAGAGAGGGAGAGAGAAATGTATTCATGTCCACTATATTCACCCATCTCACTACCAAAACAGATACAACTGAGGGACCAACCTTGTACTGTGGACAAGCCTCTAACAGTCCTGTTAAATTATCAGATCTTCTTATTTAAACCTGTCTAGATATTTGCATATCTGAAGGGTCTGGATAGGTATAAGCGATGATGTAGTGGTAAAATAATAGTGGGTAAAAAGCTGATCACGGTGAGTAAAGTAATACTACATATGAATTTTCCCGCAAAAGGTGTGTAAAGGCTTGCGTACAGAAAAAAAGGTGAGTAAACGACATTTACGTGCGTTTACCTTCAACTACATCACTGAGCTTCCACCATATTGCTTCCACCTTACAGATCGACAAACACGGAAGGGTTAGGCCAAAAGGACTAGGGAAAAGGATAGGGACTAGAAGGTAGGGTCTAGAGGGTAGGGTCTCGAAGGTAGGGTCTAGAGGGTAGGGTATAGAGGGTAGGGTATAGAGGGTAGGGTCGCAAAGATAGGGTCTAGAGGGTAGGGTGTAGAGAGTAGGGTATAGAGGGTAGGGTCTAGAAGGTAGGGTCTAGAGGGTAGGGTATAGAGGGTAAAGTCTAGAAGGTAGGGTCTAGAAGGTAGAGTATAGAGGGTAGGGTCTAGAGGGTAGGGTATAGAAGGTAGGGTATAGAGGGGGAAGGTCTAGAGGGTAGGGTATGGAAGGTAGGGTCTAGAGGGTACGGAATAGAGGGTAGGGTCTAGAAGGTAGGGTCTAGGAGGTAGGGTCTCGAAGGTAGGGTCTAGAGGGTAGGGTATAGAGGGTAGGGTATAGAGGGTAGGGTCGCAAAGATAGGGTCTAGAGGGTAGGGTGTAGAGAGTAGGGTATAGAGGGTAGGGTCTAGAAGGTAGGGTCTAGAGGGTAGGGTATAGAGGGTAAAGTCTAGAAGGTAGGGTCTAGAAGCTAGAGTATAGAGGGTAGGGTCTAGAGGGTAGGGTATAGAAGGTAGGGTATAGAGGGGGAAGGTCTAGAGGGTAGGGTATGGAAGGTAGGGTCTAGAGGGTACGGAATAGAGGGTAGGGTCTAGAAGGTAGGGTCTAGGAGGTAGGGTGTAGAGGGTAGGGTCTAGAAGGTAGGGTGTAGAGGGTAGGGTCTAGAAGGTAGGGTGTAGAGGGCAGGTCTAGAAGGTAGGGTCTAGAGGGTAGGGTCTAGAGGGTAGGGTCTAGAAGGTAGGGTGTAGAGGGTAGGGTTGAGAGGGTAGGGTCTAGAAGGTAGGGTATAGAGGGCAGGGTCTAGAAGGTAGGGTATAGAGGGTAGGGTTTAGAGGGTAAGGTCTAGAAGGTAGGGTCTAGAGGGTAGGGTCTAGAGGGTAGGGTCTAGAAGGTAGGGTGTAGAGGGTAGGGTAGAGAAGGTAGGGTCTAGAAGGTAGGGTATAGAGGGTAGGGTATAGAGGGTAGGGTCTAGAGGGTAGGGTCTAGAAGGTAGGGTGTAGAGGGTAGGGTAGAGAGGGTAGGGTATAGAAGGTAGGGTATAGAGGGTAGGGTATAGAGGGTAGGGTCTAGAGGGTAGGGACTGAGACATATCAGTCACACAATGAATCATCAGCTTACTCCTGCATGGCCTGCGCCCTAAACAAAGCATACCACCAGCCCAGCATTGTAGGCTAATGAATCAGCATCTCACTAACAGAGGTCCTTCAACTGATACCCACCTGATAACAAGGATCATAAATGTACACAGAACTACGCAAAACTGAATGATCTACTGCTGCTTACATCCACTTCCTGAGGGAGGTGTGTGTGTGTGTGTGTGTGTGTGTGTGTGTGTGTGTGTGTGTGTGTGAGGGAGGTAGGGGTCTCTTCTTAATGAGCTCCCATTCTTTTCATGGCAGAACAAACAGCAGCAGATGCTGCTTGGTGACATACAGGGATCACAATGTATCACAGTGTACACAGAGACACAACAGGGACAGCTTCTAGTTCCAGTAGCACCTGCTGTAGCTAGTATATACTGGAGTTAGTTACTGTGGCTGGTATATACTGGAGTTAGTTACTGTAGCTAGTATATACTGGAGTTAGTTACTGTGGCTGGTATATACTGGAGTTAGTTACTGTGGCTAGTATATACTGGAGTTAGTTACTGTAGCTAGTATATACTGGAGTTAGTTACTGTAGCTAGTATATACTGGAGTTAGTTACTGTGGCTAGTATATACTGGAGTTAGTTACTGTAGCTAGTATATACTGGAGTTAGTTACTGTGGCTGGTATATACAGGAGTCAGTTACTGTAGCTAGTATATACTGGAGTTAGTTACTGTAGCTAGTATATACTGGAGTTAGTTACTGTGGCTAGTATATATTGGAGTTAGTTACTGTGGCTAGTATATACTGGAGTTAGTTACTGTGGCTAGTATATACTGGAGTTAGTTACTGTGGCTAGTATATACTGGAGTTAGTTACTGTAGCTAGTATATACTGGAGTTAGTTACTGTGGCTAGTATATACTGGAGTTAGTTACTGTAGCTAGTATATACTGGAGTTAGTTACTGTAGCTAGTATATACTGGAGTTAGTTACTGTAGCTAGTATATACTGGAGTTAGTTACTGTAGCTAGTATATACTGGAGTTAGTTACTGTGGCTAGTATATACTGGAGTTAGTTACTGTAGCTAGTATATACTGGAGTTAGTAAATGTAGCTACAGATGAGGACCGACAGACAAAATATAAATTGTGCAGAAAGGTCAAAATAAGGTCACCTTTATGAAGGGTTCATGCAGGGTTTATAATTAGGTTATCAATGGTTATTTATCAATGAATAAATATACTGAACAAAAATATAAACACAACATGAAACAATTACAATTATTTTACTTAGTTATAGTTGACATAAGGACAGTGGTCAATTGAAATGAATTCATTAGGCCCTAATCTATGGATTTCACATGACAGGGAATACAGATATGCATCTGTTGGTCACAGATACCTTTAAAAAAGGTAGGGGCGTGAATCAGAAAACCAGTCAGTATCTGGTGTGACCACCGTTTGCCTCATGCAGCGCGACAACATCTCCTTCGCATAGAGTTGATCAGGCTGTTGATTGTGGCCTGTGGAATGTTGTCCCACTCCTCTTCAACGGCTGTGCAAAGTTGCTGGATATTGGTGGGAACTGGAACACAGTGTCGTACACGTCGATCCAGAGCATCCCAAACATACTAATTTTGTCATGAGTTGCAGGCTATGGAAGAACTGGGAGATCCTCGCGACATGAAACATGAGGTGATGGCGGGGGATGAATGGCACGACAACGGACCTCAGGATCTCGTCAAGTTATCTCTGTGCATTCAAATGGCAATCGATAAAATGCAATTGTGATCGTTGTCCGTAGTTTATGGCTGCCCATACCGTAACCCCACCTCCACCATGGGGCACTCTGTTCACAATGTTGACATCAGCAAACCGCTCAGCCACACAACGCCATACACGTGGCCTGTGGTTGTGAGGCCGGTTAGACATACTGCCAAATTCTCTAAAACCACGTTGGAGGCAGTTTATGGAAGCAAAATGAACATTACATTTTCTGGCAACAGCTCTGGTGGACATTCCTGCTCACTCAAAACTTGAGACATCTGTGGCATTGTGTTGTGTGACAAAACTGCACATTTTAGAGTGACCTTTTATTGTTCCCAGCACAAGGTGCACCTGTGCCTGTGCACCTCATTAGGTGCACCTAATGATCATGCTGTTTAATCAGGGCGGCAGGTAGTCTAGTGGTTAGAGCGTTGGGCCAGTAAACGAAAGGTTGCTGGATCAAATCCCTGAGCTGACAAGGTAAAAATCTGTCGTTCTGCTCCTGAACAAGGCAGTTAACCCACCTGGTAGGCTGTCATTGTAAATAAGATTTTTTTTTTAACTGACTTGCCTAGTTAAATAAAGGTTAAATGTAAAATCAGCTTCTTGATATGCCACACCGGATGGATTATCTAGGCAAAACAAAATTTGATAGAAATAAGCTTTTTGTGCGTATGGAACATTTCTACAATATTATATTTCAGCTCGTGAAACATGGGACAAACACTTTACATATTTTTGTTCAGTGTACATCACACAAAGACACAACAGGGACAGCTTCCAGTAACATCTGCTGTAGCTAGCGAAAGACAATTTCGAAAACAAAAATGTAAACCTATTAATAAAACTTTACAACAAGGTTACCTTTATAAAGGGGTATAAAATGTTGTTATTAAGGGCTATTTAATCATCTTATAAATACATTATAAATCCTTAATAAACTGCGACAACAAGGAGCGCCAGTAACAGCTGCCTAGTTAGTAACTGTGGTTACAGACAGGGTCCCACGTCAAAAACAGTGTGGAACTAAGCATTGATTAATTTCCTTTCTTATTACAATTAATTTTTTTTAATAAATATAAACATACACAGACAAAAGACAACAGACAGACGCACACAAGCATCAACAACATCACCCCCTTCCGAGACCAATAGGCTTCCACCGCCTCCATCTCCAGCGCCTGCAACTCTATTCAACATGACCTCAAACTGCGCCACTCTGCCCTTCTCTGTCCCCCACAGCCTTTCAATATTCAAATAATGATACATTTGATTCTTCCACCGTCCCAACGATGGAGGAGGATCACTTGGTTTCCAGTTTTTAAGCAACATTTTTTTCAAAATGATTGACAAGAAAAGTAAAGGTCCAACCCATTGGGTATCTCACCACATCTGTATATGCCATGTCTTGAAATATGCAGATAGACAGATTAAAAGTAAATTCATACTGTAAAACATCTGACCTTCAGCTTTCTAACTCTGCCCATAATGATTCAGACCTTCTGGGAAGTCCAAAAGTTGAGTCACTGTTAGTTTTACACTTAAGTCATGACTATGCCATTGTGCTGTAGAATTTGTAAATTGTGTCTCTTGTATAATACATTTTATACATAAGTTTATACTGGATTAAGCGAACATTTTCGTTAACTGTAATTTCGTTAGTTATGTTCCAACACTCCCTCCATATTGTTCCAATATCACTTATGTCTTGGTTCCAATAGATTATATTTGTTTCTAGGAGATTGTCAGTAGGATAGGCTTTCTGCAAGGTTTAGTATATCTTACCTAGCACATTTTTCTGACTCAAAAAGAATTCCCTCAACATTGCTCTGATGTCCAAAAGATTTCAGATCAAAACTTTGTGATACAAAACTTAAGTGGCATGTATTTTCAAAATGTCTACATTTGATAGCCCAAAATTGCTTTTTAATTATGTCATGGAAATAATTGTATTTCCTATTACCAAGTCATTTACAGTTTCTATGCCTTTAGTTTTTCATGTGGGCCAATTTATCGGTGAATTCTGAAAAGCTAGCCAAGGATTGTTCCATAGGGGTGTGTTTTTATGGAGGGATATGTGTTGTTTCATTTTATTCCATATTGTTATCTGAACTAGTCGGTGATGTTGCTAATGCTCCATCCTTTGACAACAGACACGTGAAAAGATTCTAGGGTTTGCATCTTCAACATGTACCCATTTTAACTCTTTAGAACAATTTAGAACATGTCTCAAGTAAAAGCCTTGGGTGGCAAGTTCATACAATTTCATGTCTGGAAGGTTAAAATCCCCCGCAGACTATTTATTCTATGAGTTTTATTATAAAGTCTGTTATGGCTGAGTATACTTTTTTATAGTATGTCTTTGGTGGGTTAACGGGTATTACCAAAAATCAATATGAAAACGTTGGGAGCCATACCATTCTAAAGAGGTTTATTCTGCCTGTAAGATTAATGGGAGGATTGTTCCATTTACTGAGACCTGCTTTTATGTTGTTGGGATGAAGTTATCTTTATATATTAGTTGTTTGTTGTCACATATTAAGCATTAAGTATTAAAAAAAAAAGTGGTCCATTTAAAGGATTCCTGAGGTTATTATTAAGTCTTTTCCACGTACATTTTTATATCCTGAGATTTTAGAGTATTCATATTTTTTTTAACAAGGGTGGCATTGAGTTTCCAATAATATTATTAGTCAGGTACAGTGGGGAAAAAAAGTATTTAGTCAGCCACCAATTGTGCAAGTTCTCTCACTTAAAAAGATGAGAGAGGCCTGTAATTTTCATCATAGGTACACTTCAACTATGACAGACAAAATGAGGAAAATAAATCCAGAAAATCACATTGTAGGATTTTTTATGAATTTATTTGCAAATTATGGTGGAAAATAAGTATTTGGTCACATACAAACAAGCAAGATTTCTGGCTCTCACAGACCTGTAACTTCTTCTTTAAGAGGCTCCTCTGTCCTCCACTCATTACCTGTATTAATGGCACCTGTTTGAACTTGTTATCAGTATAAAAGACACCTGTCCACAACCTCAAACAGTCACACTCCAAACTCCACTATGGCCAAGACCAAAGAGCTGTCAAAGGACACCAGAAACAAAATTGTAGACCTGCACCAGGTTGGGAAGACTGAATCTGCAATAGGTAAGCAGCTTGGTTTGAAGAAATCAACTGTGGGAGCAATTATTAGGAAATGGAAGACATACAAGACCACTGATAATCTTCCTCGATCTGGGGCTCCACGCAAGATCTCACCCCGTGGGGGTCAAAATGATCACAAGAACGGTGAGCAAAAATCCCAGAACCACACGGGGGACCTAGTGAATGACCTGCAGAGAGCTGGGACCAAAGTAACAAAGCCTACCATCAGTAACACACTACGCCGCCAGGACTCAAATCCTGCAGTGCCAGACGTGTCCCCCTGCTTAAGCCAGTACATGTTCAGGCCCGTCAAAGTTTTCTAGAGAGCATTACCTGTATTAATGGCACCTGTTTGAACTTGTTATCAGTATAAAAGACACCTGTCCACAAAACTCAACTCGCTGTGTTTGGAGGACAAAAGAACACCATACCTACTGTGAAGCATGGGGTGGAAACATCATGCTTTGGGGCTGTTTTTCTGCAAAGGACCAGGACGACTGATCCGTAAAGAAAAGAATGAATGGGGCCATGTATCGTGAGATTTTGAGGAAACCTCCTTCCATCAGCAAGGGCATTGAAGATGAAACGTGGCTGGGTCTTTCAGCATGACAATGATCCCAAACACACCGCCTGGCAATCGAAGGAGTGGCTTCAGAAGAAGCTATGGCCAAGGTCCTGGAGTGGCCTAGCCAGTCTCCAGATCTCAACCCCATAGAAAATCTTTGGAGGAGTTGAAAGTCCGTGTTGCCCAGCGACAGCCCCAAAATATCACTGCTCTAGAGGAGATCTGCATGGAGGAATGGGCCAAAATACCAGCAACAGTGTGTGAAAACCTTGTGAAGACTTACAGAAAACATTTGACCTCTGTCATTGCCAACAAAGGGTATATAACAAAGTATTGAGATAAACTTTTGTTATTGACCAAAAACTTATTTTCCACCATAATTTGCAAATAAATTCATAAAAAATCCTACAATGTGATTTTCTGGATTTTTTTTCCTCATTTTGTCTGTCATAGTTGAAGTGTACCTATGATGAAGATTACAGGCCTCTCTCATCTTTTTAAGTGAGAGAACTTGCACAATTGGTGGCTGACTAAATACTTTTTTTCCCCACTGTATATCAGGAGATATACCTGATAAGTTAAGTTTATATTCAGGTTTAACAATACTGATACCTGTTACGCTTGGATCCTATCTAATTCTTTCTGCAAGCAGTTCAATTGCCAGTGAAAACAGGAGGGGGGAGAGAGGACATCCCTGTCTTGTGCCCCTTTTTATAGTCAATTTCATCAGATAATGTATTATTTATGTATATTTTTTGCTTTAGGACATGTATATATTATTTTTATTAAATGTATTATTTCAGCTGGAAAGTTGAAGAATTTCAAGGTTTAGAAAAGGCCAGTCAAGACGGTCAAAAGTATTTTTGGCATCAACAGCCATTATTAATAAATCTACATCTTGTTTTTTTTGCGTATTGTATTATACTGAAACATGTTCTTGTATTTGTTTGTGTCTATTTTAATTAAACCCTGTTTTATTCATATGTATCAAGTCTGCTAAGACTTTTTGCCATTTGGTTGCTTATGAGTTTTGTTATTATTTATTGTCGCAATTTATTAAACTTATGCATCTGTAATCTGCAGGGGACTCCCAATTTTCCTGATTTTAATATAACTGAAATAACAAATATATTCATTTTCAGCAGACGCTCTTATGCAGATCGACTTACAGTAAGTAATGAGTGCATACGTTTTCGTACTGGTCCCCCTTGGGGAATCGAACCCAAAACCCTGCCGTTGCAAGCACCATGCTCTACCAACTAAGCCACACGGGACATATTCATGCTTATGTTCAGACATTGTATTTTCTTCTTTACCTTGTAAAGATTTTTTTATGGGCTTTTTCTAAGATATAACTTTGTATTAAATAAAAATAAATCACTAACTCAGATTGAACTTTTGCCAAATATGAGACGATTATCATTCCCCTAATGTATGCCTTAAAAGCATCACAAATTACGTCTGGGGTCGGCTTGTCTCTGTCCTCCACGTCTACATTTGTAATGGTAAAGATCTTTTATTTTTTTATTTCCATATTTAACACATTTGTGGGTCTTAAAGAGGTGCTCTGTTCATTCTCTATATTCTGTCGCTAAGTGTATTTTCTGTAGGTGGAATTAAGCATGATACAGGAGAATGATCCGATATCACTATATCATAGATTTTCGAACCCAGTATATTGTTGAGTGAATTTTGGGAAATACCAATTTTGTAAAATCTTATAGACCTCTACCTACACCTCTGCTGTTACTACAGTAGGTGGAAGCATAGGCCTCTCCCTCCTAACTCCTCTTTAAATTGGATTTTGTTGGTCTTTACTTATAAAGTCACTCTTATCTGTTCCGTTTATCATTAAGAACCAAGCAAAACATTTTAGCAGACGTATGAGGGAGGTGGGAATTCCATAGAATGGGAGGATCATAGTAAAACATACATAGTTATTTTATACATTACATATACAGAGTGTGTGGACAAGTGGGCTGACCAGACATTTAACAAAAAAACGAACAAATTAACCTAAGCAAAGTACGTTTACTTTTCCCATTCTAAGTCCAGCCTGTCACATCCCAGTACTGATGCTTTCACTGATAACTCTGATAATATTGATTTCACAGAAGTCCCTCACAGTATATACAGACTAGCCCAATGGTGTACGATCCAGTTCCTCCCTGTTTTACTAGATGCAATTGCTAGACAGAGGTGTAACAGTCCCATTCAGACTTAACAGAGTCTCAGTCTGTAAAGCTTAAACTCTATAAAAGTCCAACCAGTTAGTTAGCCAGTCTAGTTTTACTGCTCTCCAACCCTGCTCCTTTTAAATATTCAATTTCTCCTTTTTTTGAAGTGTAGCTCTTGAAGGAAAACCTCATCTGCTGACAATCTCTTTAAATGTTCAAGAACCTTATGCTTGTTTTTGCCATTATGAAGCCTGTGCACATTCCATGTTATAAGTAGGATTTTGTTGGTCTTCTATTGATTTTTTGTTTGTTGCAGACATGTCATATGAGGGCGGTGGGAATTCCATAGAATGGGGGGATTATAGTATACATACATAGTTATTGTATACATTACATATATAGAGTGTGTGGACATGTGGGCTGAGCAGACATTTAACAACAACAAAAAAACACACACAAAAAACACACTTTGAGGCACTGCCTTTTTAGGGCTTTTAATCTCCAACTCCTTCCTAATGTATCAACAGTTTGTGGAATGATGTCATTGTAAATACATTGGAGAAAGACTGCCACTTAAGTACTGTGGTCAGTTTTGTAATACCTTGTCAATTAAATGTAAAGTATACTGGCTGGCGGGGCTCTACTTGGGGAGAGTGGCTCCCCCAAAAGACCGATGTCTGATGCCCTCCCAGCCCTCCCCCGTCCACATCCCTTGAATAGAACCCCAATCTCCACTCTCAACAATAACTGTCATTGGATCTTAGCTACAATAGAAAACAAAGAGATCTTAGCTACAATAGAAAACAAAGAGATCTTAGCTACAATAGAAAACAAAGAGATCTTAACTACAATAGAAAACAAAGAGATCTTAGCTACAATAGAAAACAAAGAGATCTTATCTACAATAGAAAACAAAGAGATCTTAGCTACAATAGAAAACAAAGAGATCTTAGCTACAATAGAAAACAAAGAGATCTTAGCTACAATAGAAAACAAAGAGATCTTAGCTACAATAGAAAACAAAGAGATCTTAACTACAATAGAAAACAGAGATCTTAGCTACAATAGAAAACAAAGAGATCTTAGCTACAATAGAAAACAAAGAGATCTTAGCTACAATAGAAAAACAAAGAGATCTTAGCTACAATAGAAAAACATAGAGATCTTAGCTACAATAGAAAAACAAAGAGATCTTAGCTACAATAGAAAACAAAGAGATCTTAGCTACAATAGAAAACAAAGAGATCTTAGCTACAATAGAAAACAAAGAGATCTTAGCTACAATAGAAAACAAAGAGATCTTAGCTACAACAGAACACAAAGAGATCTTAGCTACAACAGAACACAAAGAGATCTTAGCTACAATAGAAAACAAAGGAATAATAATGACATGACATCCTCTCCTAATTTGTCCATAACTCTTATTTTAAAGCAGGTTTGCAAGTCACAAAAAATAAATAAAATTGCATTGTAATATAGATAAATCCTTCCTTCCCTCTTCTCCAAGCCGAGCATGTCCCTCTAAACAGTGGTGTAAAGTACTTAAGTAAAAATACTACTTAAGTCGTTTTTGGGGGTATCTGTACTTTACATTACCATTTATATTTTTGACAACTTTTACTTCACTACATTCCTAAAGAAAATTATGTACTTTTTACTCCAAACATTTTCCCTGACACCCAAAAGTACTTGTTACATTTTGAATGCTTAGCAGGACAGGAACATTGTCTAATTCACACACTTATTATCAAGAGAACATCCCTGGTCATCCCTACTGCCTCTGATCTGAAGGACTCACTAAACACAAATGCTTTGTTTGTAAATTATATCTGAGTGTCGGAGCGTTCCCCTGGCTATCCAAAATCGTGCAGTAAATTTGCTTAAAAAAGTTAATTTGTGCAATGTCTTTCCTTCTTATTGCGTTTGAGCCAATCAGTTGTGTTGTAACAAGGTAGGGGTGGGTATACAGAAGGTAGCCCTATTATGTCAAGAACAGCTCAAATAAGTAAAGAGAAACAACAGTCCATCACTACTTTAAGTCATGAAGGTCAGTTAATGTGGAAAAAGGCAGTGCAGTCACAAAAACCATCAAGCGCTGTGATGAAACTGGCTCTCAAGAAGACCGCCACAGGAAAGGAAGAGTTAACTACACTACAGATTGCAGCAGAAATAAATGCTTCAACAAGTTCAAGTAACAGACACATCTAAACATCAACTGCTGAGGAGACTGCATGAATCAGGCCTTCATGGTTGAATTGCTGCAAAGAAACCACTACTAAAGGACACCAATAAGAAGAAGAGACTTGCTTGGGCCAAGAAACAGGAGCAATGGACATTAGACCGGTGGAAATCTGTCCTTTGGTCTGAAGAGTCCAAATTTGATATTTTTGGTTCCAACCGCCATGTCTTTGTGAGACGCAAAGTAGGTGAACGGGTGATCTCTGCATGTGTGGTTCCCACCATGAAGCACGGAGGAGGAGGTGATTTACTGGTGACACTGTCTGTGAAGAAGGAGAGTGATGGAGTGCTGCATCAGATGACATGGCCTTCACAATCAACCGACCTCAACCCAATTGAGATGGTTTGGGATGAGTTGGACCGCAGAGTGAAGGAAAAGCAGACAACAAGTGCTCAGCATATGTGGGAACTCCTTCAAGACTTTCGGAAAAGCATTTCAGGGAAAGCTGGTTGAAAGAATGCCAAGAGTGTGCAAAGCTGTCAAGGAAAAGAGTGGCAACTTTGAAGAATCAAAAAAATATTTTGATTTGTTTAACACTTTTTTGGTTACTACATGATTCCATATGTGTTATTTCATAGTGTTGATGTCTTCACTATTATTCTACAATGTAGAAAATAGTAAAAATAAAGAAAAACCCTTGAATGAGTAGGTGTGGCCAAACTTTTGACTGGCACTGTATATATTTTTATTTTAGATTTTTCAAGAGTGCCCTCAGTACCCCTACTACCCGCAGCTATGTATAAAAGATAAGATTTGGACATGAGACTGCATTCAGAGCTCAAGGGGATGTGTCTTTATTCTGGGCCAGTCAACCAACATTACCCTCAGTTCAATTGACAGACAGGAATTTATAGACACAGATCAGGCATTACTAATCAATGATCATCAACTCCCATATCAACTATTACAATGGTTAAGTTATGAGTAAAAAAAAAATTAAAAATAAATACATTGACGGGCTCCCATCAATGCATCTCAAGAGATGATTCCCTCCCAATTAGCTACAGTACATTCAGTTCACAACATGACCTGCCGCCGATCAAACCTGACAAATTACTTGGTCACTTTTTTGATTGGCATCAAATAAAAGGCCAAAAAAAAAAGAAAGATAATTAAGATGAGGAAGTAGCCTACACTGTAACATCCTTCCTTCCTTCCGCCGTAGTTGGTTATCGCCACAATGAAGTCATGCATTTGTATGGACCAGCAAGCGTTAGAATCTCTCAGATGACGCCGGGTTGCAATGAGGGGAAAGTTTCATTGTGATCATTATTGACAGGAGATAGAGTGACGGGGAAGTCAGGAAATGACTTGAAGGGGCCTCTGATTACAGTCAGTTACAACACAGCCAAGGGGTTCCTTTATTGGGCGCTGCTAGGGCTGTCTGTAGGGCCAGGTGGGTCCACTCAATAGACTAGGGCTTCGTCCCAAATTATACCCTACTCCCTATATAGCGCACTACTGTTAACCAGAGCCATATGGGCACTACACAGGGAATAGGGTGCCATTTGGGACCCAGAGGAGGAGGAGGAATCAAAGCTCCTTAACTACGTGACACCTTGCACATGCTTTGAGACCCAGCAGACTATTTGGAAACAGGTGACAGAACCGGAAGTTGAAATGAACGGCCCCAAACCATATTGGGCATCCTGATCAAAACTGGACAGCATCACCTGCTCATACTGTACAGATGCACCATGCATTAGTTATCCTGTATTAACCTTCTCTGCACTCAATTAGTTATCCTGTATTAACCTTCTCTGCACTCAATTAGTTATCCTGTATTAACCTTCTCTGCACTCAATGAGTTATCCTGTATTAACCTTCTCTGCACTCAATTAGTTATCCTGTATTAACCTTCTCTGCACTCAATTAGTTATCCTGTATTAACCTTCTCTGCACTCAATTAGTTATCCTGTATTAACCTTCTCTGCACTCAATTAGTTATCCTGTATTAACCTTCTCTGCACTCAATTAGTTATCCTGTATTAACCTTCTCTTCACTCAATTAGTTATCCTGTATTAACCTTCTCTGCACTCAATGAGTTATCCTGTATTAACCTTCTCTGCACTCATCCAGCAACAGATATCATATTCGTCTTTGCTTTTACGCCAATCTATTCTCCAGACATGCCTTCCCGGTGGGCTGTCCAAGACATATTCTGTCTGTCTGTCTGAGCAGCCTGTTATGGGTTAAAGATGACGTTTTATAGGAACGGGTGGAACAGACATAAATAGAAAGACGTAAAGTCAACTAAGCGCCGTCTCCCAAAACGGCACCTTATTCCCTATATAGTGCATTACTTTCATAAGGTCCTGGTCAACAGTAGTGCACTATATAGGGAATATGGTGCCGTTTGGGACGTACACTAGATGAACAGCAGGCAGGCAGGCATCGTGGGCGGAAGACAACAGACTGATGATTGACAGCTAGCATCATCATCATCATTCACCCGTAACAACAGTCATCTTTGGATAGTGTTAGAAATATGCACGCACACGAATCCCACACACACACACACACACACACACACGAATCCCACACACACACACACACGAATCCCACACACACACACACACACACACACACACACACACACACACACACACACACACACACACACACACACACACACACACACACACACACAGAAAATAAGTAATTCTGACTAGTATTAGGCTCCTTCCCTCCACACAGCCATTCAAGCTCTACTGCACCGTGAGTTAGGAGTCAGGTTGCATCAGAGTTCAGCTAGACATGGCAGGCTGGAGATGGACTTGACAGTTAGGCAGGAAACCATCTGAGAATCACCCCGAACTGAATGTGACGTGACACATCCTCTGGCGATATCCCAAGGAAAGAATTACCGTGCAACGTTTTGGCTGTAAGCATCGGTGGAAAAGGCCAAGTATTAGTGCTCTTCATGTGCAGTCATAGCAGTACATCGAAAGATCACAACTGTCTATTAAAGAAAGAAACAAGACTAGCACTCAATGTGATATGTCGAATAACAGGATATGTCTGATAACAGGATGTTTAATAACAGGATATGTCTAATAACAGGATATGTCGAATAACAGGATGTTTAATAACAGGATATGTCTAATAACAGGATATGTCGAATAACAGGATATGTCTGATAACAGGATGTTTAATAACAGGATATGTCTGATAACAGGATATGTCGAATAACAGGATATGTCTGATAACAGGATATGTCGAATAACAGGATGTTTAATAACAGGATATGTCGAATAACAGGATATGTCTGATAACAGGATATGTCGAATAACAGGATGTTTAATAACAGGATATGTCTGATAACAGGATATGTCTAATAACAGGATATGTCGAATAACAAGATGTTTAATAACAGGATATGTAAAATAACAGGATATGTATGACAACAGGATATGTATGACAACAGGATATGTCTGATAACAGGATATGTCAAATAACAGGATATGTCTGATAACAGGATATGTTGAATAACAGGATGTTTAATAACTGGATGTCTAATAACAGGATATGTCGAATAACAGGATATGTCGAATAACAGGATATGTCTGACAACAGGATATGTCTGACAACAGGATATGTCTGACAACAGGATATGTCTGATAAAAAGCCTGAGCTGGTACACACCCAGAGAAAATGATTTAGAGTAAAAGTGCTGACTAACGGTGAATAAACTGTAAGCTACAAAAATATACATATACACACACACACACACACACACACACACACACACACACACACACACACACACACACACACACACACACACACACACACACACACACCAAGTAGGCCACTGGGAAGACAGGCAGCACTTAAAGTAGATGGCCCTAGCTAGGAAAAAGACAGTACTAGATGACAGATACTAAACTATACTAATCATTCCTGGAGATATCAGGACTCCTCTAGATATAGAAAAAAGTACCAGTAAGGTATATAGAGATATAGATAGATAAATTGTCATTTTTTTCATAGAATTAGGCATAATGATTACGCCTCTAGATTACAGGAAAAATTATCCTAACATACTTCGTACCCCCTCTAATATAATGGATGTATGTCGCCCCCCGAGTTCACCCTGATGAGGCAGCAGGAAGAAATGTTTGGGTTGACCATATGGGCATCATATCATCTCTCTTCCCATCACTCTCTCCCCCTTTCTATCCATCTCTCCCTCCCTCCCCCTCTCTAGCCATCTCTCCCTCCCTCCCCCTCTCTAGCCATCTCTCCCTCCCTCCCCCTCTAGCCATCTCTCCCTCCCTCCCCCTCTAGCCATCTCTCCCTCCCTCCCCTCTCTAGCCATCTCTCCCTCCCTCCCCTCTCTAGCCATCTCTCCCTCCCTCCCCCTCTCTAGCCATCTCTCCCTCCATCCATCTCTCCCTCCCTCCCTCCCTCCCTCCCCTCTCTAGCCATCTCTCCCTCCCCCTCTATCCATCTCTCCCTCCCTCCCCTCTCTAGCCTTCTCTCCCTCCCTCCCCTCTCCCTCCCTCCCCCTCTCTAGCCATCTCTCCCTCCCTCCCCGTCTCTATCCATCTCTCCCTCCCTCCCCGTCTCTATCCATCTCTCCCTCCCTCCCGTCTCTATCCATCTCTCCTCCCTCCCCGTCTCTATCCATCTCTCCCTCCCTCCCCCTCTCTATCCATCTCTCCCCCTCGCTCTCCCTCCCCCTCTCTATCCATCTCTGTCCCCCCCTCTCCTCCACTCTGTAGGCCTATTTCCATCAGAAAGAGTATTCTGCATATCAATCCCTTTAAAGCTGTAATTAAAAAGCTGCTATATTCACTCTGCCTCCCTGCCTGCTTTCGTCAGTGTGCTGGAAATACACAGGTTGTCCCTCTGGTACCCCGTCACAGGTGGGCGAGGGTGCGGGCCTGCATCTGGGAACCAAATTAGTTCATTGTTAGGAGAGGACGAGGGGGTCTTTCATCTGGGGGTCTGCATCCCAAATAGCACACTATTCCCTATGTAGTGCACTACTTTTTTGTCCAGAACCCTATGGGATCATGGTCAAAAGTAGTGCACTACATAGGGAATAGTGTGCTATTTGGGAGACAAGCCTTAGTTGATGCAGTTCTGTCGTTATGGAGTGATTGTCATCCTCTGTGTCATCATCACCGGCCTCCCACTACTCCTATGCTAAGAAAGGAGGACTCAATACAGAGACAGAGATCCTCTTTCGGTGATCACTCATCCTCATCGTGCCTAGGGCAAAGAAATATTAAATTGGCCGCGATTTTTGCGATCGTTTCCTGAAACATAAATATGAACACGCAAATATCGCATGAAGGGTGTTTTTCCACTCCTTAAAAAGAGATGGAACTCACACTCATCCCCAAATGTTTGGGTTGACCATAAGGGCATCATATCATCTCTCTCTATCCATCTCTCTCTTTCTCCCTCCCACACTCATCCCCACCGCGCCGGGAGCAAAAACAGATCGGCAGTAATTCTGTGATTCTTAAAAGAGACATTCATGTTTCCTAAATGTTTAAACATGTTTAAAGATCGACAAAATGTTTTATCCGTTCGACAGTGTTGGATTAGACTTTTATCTAACTTTCTTTTTTGTGACAAATTATGGAAATAAATTCATTTAAAAATAATGATTTTCAGATTTACAGGAGTGCAAATTTCACCAATGGCGATTGGTTGGCACATAAGAATTATTAGAATATTGCAAATATTAGTCAAGTTTTTGGGATTCTATACATGCTGGGTTTTGCAGGCTACTGAAGACATTAAACAAATTAGGTTGGAAGGCATTCAGGCGGCTGTCACCAATTTATTAATGAGCGATTTGCCTAAATGGGTAATGGAAACACTTCAACCACTTCATTTCTATTAGACATTGTAGGTTTTTGAGAAAAAAAAGGAAAAATAAAGTTTTTGTTGGTGAAGTCATTATATCCAGCTGTTTATTAAATCGACAAGACAGTTAAATGGAAACGCACTCTAGCAGGCAATTGTCAAATCAATTTTCTATGTGAACTTCCTAAATGTCTACAAAAAAAAAAAAAAAGTTAAATGGAAACCTACTGATTGTCCAAATTTGCTAATACAAAATGTATATTTTATATCTTTATTAAAAACAGCAACAAGTTGACTGGGTAAAAGAAGTCCATTCAATTATCTGTTATGAGCTGGAAAAGCTCTCCTTGTCTACAGACTTACAGAAACATGACTGATTTAGGGTTACAACATGGTAACTGTCCCAAAATTCCCATGTTTTCCCAGAAATACCGGTTGGAGGTTTCCTGGAATCAGCAGGGATTAAGCTGGAAATCCGGAGCCTCCAACCAGGATTTTTTGGAAAACCCGGGAACTTGAGGAAAGTTACAATCATTGTGCAGCCCTAGACTGAATAAAGTAGGACCACATTGGAATATACAATGCAATGATCCTTTTTTAGCCAAATAGGAGATAATACTTGTTGAAAACATGAAATCAAATAAGAATACAATTTTATTTTAAACAAGTTAAACAAACAAATAATTCAGTTTTTTTCTCTCCCTTTTCTTGAGTAAGACATTCCATTTTTATAGAAAACAAAACATTAAGCAGTGGACACCATTTCATGTTTTTCACAGTACCGTCCAGGTGGATTGGTATTAGTACGCAACCTCTCTGTACGTGCAGTGTGGTATTCCGTGGATATAACGGTAGCGTGACATCAGTCAAATCGTCATAAACCCATAACAGTATCCACTGTGGATGCAATGTGGATACCGTCGTCTGGAGAAGGAAGGGGGAGGCCTAGGAGGATCAACTTGGGCTGTGGGAGACAGGAAATTCCTTTCTCACTGTGTCTGCCAGCTGGGGATCAGCCTCTGACAACATGAAGACCAGGTGTTGGACCTATATAGGGGAAGGAGGGCAGAGGTGGAATAAGCACCCAATTGTGTCATACTTGAGTAAAAGTAAAACATACCTTAATAGAAAATGACTCAAGTAAAATGTGAAAGTCACTCAGTAAAATACAACTTGAGTAAAAGTAAACATACCTTAATAGAAAATGACTCAAGTAAAATGTGAAAGTCACTCAGTAAAATACTACTTGAGTAAAAGTCTAAAAGTATTTGGTTTTAAATATACTTAAGTATCAAAAGTAAATGTAATTGCAAAAATATATCAAGTATCAAAAGTATAAATCATTTCAAATTGCTTATATTAAGCAAACCAGACTACAATATTTTCTTGTTTTTTTTATTTATTTATTGAAGGTTAGCCTGGGGCACACTACAAACAAAGCATGTGTGTTTAGTGAGTGCGCCAGATCAGAGGCAGTAGGGACGACCAGGGACGTTCTCAATGAGTGCGTGAATTGGACCATGTTCCTGTCCTGCTGAGCATTCAAAATGTAACGAGTACTTTTGGGTGTCGGGGGAAAACGTATGAAGTAAAAAGTACATTATTTTATTTATGTATGTAGTGAAGTAAAAGTTGTCAAAAATATAAATAGTGAAGTACAGACACACAAAAAAACTACTTAAGTAGTACTTTAAAGTATTTTTACTTAAGTACTTTACGCCACTGGCGGAGGGTTAGTTATGACAACATGAAGACCAGGTGTTGTACCTCTACAGGTGTTGTACCTCTACAGGTGTTGTACCTCTACAGGTGTTGTAGGGTTAATTATGACAACATGAAGACCAGGTGTTGTACCTCTACAGGTGTTGTAGGGTTAATTATGACAACATGAAGACCAGGTGTTGTACCTCTACAGGTGTTGTAGGGTTAATTATGACAACATGAAGACCAGGTGTTGTACCTCTACAGGTGTTGTACCTCTACAGGTGTTGTAGGGTTAATTATGACAACATGAAGACCAGGTGTTGTACCTCTACAGGTGTTGTACCTCTACAGGTGTTGTAGGGTTAGTTATGACAACATCTATTCACACCGGGAGGAAGTGTTAGGGACGTGGTGGAAACCACGTTTCCAGAGAACAAGTGACATCACAGACAAAGACAACACGTAAACTGGAAGGGAAAAAAAACTCGTATTGACCTGATTTAGTATCACAATGATGCCACCACAACGTTCATGATATCCTATCCACTGGCATCTATATACAGAGCCTCTGTCAGTCATGATGGATTTTATATGCGCATTATAAAGCGAGAGGGAGAACTTACGGCAGGGCTGAACTGGCGGAGCATAGAGCCTACTGCTGGCAGACATGTCTTTTCTGTCAGGTAACCTCTCCTCACCAACTCTGACACCGCATCCTAGGGATCACACACACACACACACACAGAGACACACACACACACACAGAGAGAGACACGTCATTATAAATAAGAATTTGTTCTTAACTGACTTGCCTAGTTAAATAAAAAGTTTAAATTAAATAAATATAGGTTATAAACATACAATGTAAAATGTCATATCAACTTATTTTGGTTTAGAGATGAAGTAACATCGTAGGAAACGGTGACTGTTTTTGATTGGCAGTTCCAGCAGCTGCGATACCTTGGTGAGGTCAGTGATGATGTCAGAGAGGAACTCAACCGTTGTCTGGATCAGAGCCTGGAGCTGCTCATCCACCTTCTCCTCCTTCTCCTCCTCCTCCTCCTTCTGTCCATCCTTCTTCTCCTTCTGTCCGTGTCCTGAACTGACCTGGTACTCTCTGTGGTACTGCAGTACCCTCAACATGCTCCCAACTAGAGCCAATACTGGAGAACAGAGAACAGACCGTGGGATGATTCGGACATGAAATTCAAAAAAACACATACATTTTGCCTTACAATGTTTTCACTTTCATGTACAGTGACTTCCATTGTTATTTGGGTTTAGAAGAAAAACGATCAGTTAGTGTAAGAGGAAGAAATTAAACGATGCTCACGTCTCCTGATCAAGCAGTACGACATTACCAACATGTCTCTGGTTCGTCCCGGGCGGGACAAGACAGAGAGAGAGATGGCGTCGGAGTGTAAGTGAAATCCGATTGGTGTCTTACGTGTGTCTGCTTTGCTGTGCCCTGACTCCTGGTCCTGACACGCATACAGGACTGACAGAACAGCCAGAGCATGGACCAGTAAGCCTTTCTGTTCCTGTAGTACTAACGGAGGGTCGTCTGGTTGACACAGGTCCTCACACACCACCTCACACAGGAAGGTCCACAGAGCCTGGCCTGTCCCACCAGCAACAGCTGAAGACGATGACAAGGGACTGAGTTATAGTTCATGTCTACTTGGTCAACTTTACTTGCTATGAGTAATGAATACAGTGGAAATCTTACTAACTGCAGCTCTCAGGATAAAATAAAAAAACCCAGCTAGATAGACATATATTAACATGATAGCATACGAGATATGCCAAGAGGGAGAAGTCATTTCAAGAGAGAAGTTCCTGTAATTTATGATAATTAATAGATTTTTTTTTCCCCCCCAGACAGTCACAACAGCAGCCAAAAACATTTATTGAATAAATAAAAGCAGACGTTTTGGTAACATTTCGAACAACACGTCTCACCCAGTGTCTGAATCCCAAGATGAATAGTGGTGAGGAGCTGGAGGGCATGCAGGTACACCTCTAAACCCTCTGGACTCTCTGACCTGTGGAAACACGTAGACAGCCCCCCCATAAACCCTCTGACCTGTGGAACCAAGTGGATAGCCCCCTCATAAACCCTCTGACCTGTGGAAACACGTAGACAGCCCCCCCATAAACCCTCTGACCTGTGGAACCAAGTGGATAGCCCCCTCATAAACCCTCTGACCTGTGGAAACACGTGGATAGCCCCTCTGACCTGTGGAACCACGTGGATAGCCCCCTCATAAACCCTCTGACCTGTGGAAACACGTAGACAGCCCCCTCATAAACCCTCTGACCTGTGGAAACACGTAGACAGCCCCCCCATAAACCCTCTGACCTGTGGAAACACGTAGACAGCCCCCCCATAAACCCTCTGACCTGTGGAAACACGAGACAGCCCCCATAAACCCTCTGACCTGTGGAAACACGTAGACAGCCCCCATAAACCCTCTGACCTGTGGAACCACGAGACAGCCCCCATAAACCCTCTGACCTGTGGAACCAAGTGGATAGCCCCTCTGACCTGTGGAACCACGTGGATAGCCCCCTCATAAACCCTCTGACCTGTGGAACCACGTGGCTAGCCCCCGCATAAACCCTCTGACCTGTGGAACCACGTGGCTAGCCCCTCATAAACCCTCTGACCTGTGGAACCACGTGGCTAGCCCCCTCATAAACCCTCTGACCTGTGGAACCACGTGGCTAGCCCCCCTCATAAACCCTCTGACCTGTGGAACCACGTGGCTAGCCCCCTCATAAACCCTCTGACCTGTGGAACCACGTGGCTAGCCCCCTCATAAACCCTCTGACCTGTGGAACCACGTGGCTAGCCCCCTCATAAACCCTCTGACCTGTGGAACCACGTGGCTAGCCCCCTCATAAACCCTCTGACCTGTGGAACCACGTGGCTAGCCCCCTCATAAACCCTCTGACCTGTGGAACCACGTGGCTAGCCCCCTCATAAACCCTCTGACCTGTGGAACCACGTGGCTAGCCCCCTCATAAACCCTCTGACCTGTGGAACCACGTGGCTAGCCCCCTCATAAACCCTCTGACCTGTGGAACCACGTGGCTAGCCCCCTCATAAACCCTCTGACCTGTGGAACCACGTGGCTAGCCCCTCATAAACCCTCTGACCTGTGGAACCACGTGGCTAGCCCCCTCATAAACCCTCTGACCTGTGGAACCACGTGGCTAGCCCCCTCATAAACCCTCTGACCTGTGGAACCACGTGGCTAGCCCCCTCATAAACCCTCTGACCTGTGGAACCACGTGGCTAGCCCCCTCATAAACCCTCTGACCTGTGGAACCACGTGGCTAGCCCCCTCATAAACCCTCTGACCTGTGGAACCACGTGGCTAGCCCCCTCATAAACCCTCTGACCTGTGGAACCACGTGGCTAGCCCCCTCATAAACCCTCTGACCTGTGGAACCACGTGGCTAGCCCCCTCATAAACCCTCTGACCTGTGGAACCACGTGGCTAGCCCCCTCATAAACCCTCTGACCTGTGGAACCACGTGGCTAGCCCCCTCATAAACCCTCTGACCTGTGGAACCACGTGGCTAGCCCCCTCATAAACCCTCTGACCTGTGGAACCACGTGGCTAGCCCCCTCATAAACCCTCTGACCTGTGGAACCACGTGGCTAGCCCCCTCATAAACCCTCTGACCTGTGGAACCACGTGGCTAGCCCCCTCATAAACCCTCTGACCTGTGGAACCACGTGGCTAGCCCCCTCATAAACCCTCTGACCTGTGGAACCACGTGGCTAGCCCCCTCATAAACCCTCTGACCTGTGGAACCACGTGGCTAGCCCCCTCATAAACCCTCTGACCTGTGGAACCACGTGGCTAGCCCCCTCATAAACCCTCTGACCTGTGGAACCACGTGGCTAGCCCCCTCATAAACCCTCTGACCTGTGGAACCACGTGGCTAGCCCCCTCATAAACCCTCTGACCTGTGGAACCACGTGGCTAGCCCCCTCATAAACCCTCTGACCTGTGGAACCACGTGGCTAGCCCCCTCATAAACCCTCTGACCTGTGGAACCACGTGGCTAGCCCCCTCATAAACCCTCTGACCTGTGGAACCACGTGGCTAGCCCCCTCATAAACCCTCTGACCTGTGGAACCACGTGGCTAGCCCCCTCATAAACCCTCTGACCTGTGGAACCACGTGGCTAGCCCCCTCATAAACCCTCTGACCTGTGGAACCACGTGGCTAGCCCCCTCATAAACCCTCTGACCTGTGGAACCACGTGGCTAGCCCCCTCATAAACCCTCTGACCTGTGGAACCACGTGGCTAGCCCCCTCATAAACCCTCTGACCTGTGGAACCACGTGGCTAGCCCCCTCATAAACCCTCTGACCTGTGGAACCACGTGGCTAGCCCCCTCATAAACCCTCTGACCTGTGGAACCACGTGGCTAGCCCCCTCATAAACCCTCTGACCTGTGGAACCACGTGGCTAGCCCCCTCATAAACCCTCTGACCTGTGGAACCACGTGGCTAGCCCCCTCATAAACCCTCTGACCTGTGGAACCACGTGGCTAGCCCCCTCATAAACCCTCTGACCTGTGGAACCACGTGGCTAGCCCCCTCATAAACCCTCTGACCTGTGGAACCACGTGGCTAGCCCCCTCATAAACCCTCTGACCTGTGGAACCACGTGGCTAGCCCCCTCATAAACCCTCTGACCTGTGGAACCACGTGGCTAGCCCCCTCATAAACCCTCTGACCTGTGGAACCACGTGGCTAGCCCCCTCATAAACCCTCTGACCTGTGGAACCACGTGGCTAGCCCCCTCATAAACCCTCTGACCTGTGGAACCCACGTGGCTAGCCCCCTCATAAACCCTCTGACCTGTGGAACCACGTGGCTAGCCCCCTCATAAACCCTCTGACCTGTGGAACCACGTGGCTAGCCCCCTCATAAACCCTCTGACCTGTGGAACCACGTGGCTAGCCCCCTCATAAACCCTCTGACCTGTGGAACCACGTGGCTAGCCCCCTCATAAACCCTCTGACCTGTGGAACCACGTGGCTAGCCCCCTCATAAACCCTCTGACCTGTGGAACCACGTGGCTAGCCCCCTCATAAACCCTCTGACCTGTGGAACCACGTGGCTAGCCCCCTCATAAACCCTCTGACCTGTGGAACCACGTGGCTAGCCCCCCTCATAAACCCTCTGACCTGTGGAACCACGTGGCTAGCCCCCCTCATAAACCCTCTGACCTGTGGAACCACGTGGCTAGCCCCCCTCATAAACCCTCTGACCTGTGGAACCACGTGGCTAGCCCCCCTCATAAACCCTCTGACCTGTGGAACCACGTGGCTAGCCCCCCTCATAAACCCTCTGACCTGTGGAACCACGTGGCTAGCCCCCTCATAAACCCTCTGACCTGTGGAACCACGTGGCTAGCCCCCTCATAAACCCTCTGACCTGTGGAACCACGTGGCTAGCCCCCTCATAAACCCTCTGACCTGTGGAACCACGTGGCTAGCCCCCTCATAAACCCTCTGACCTGTGGAACCACGTGGCTAGCCCCCTCATAAACCCTCTGACCTGTGGAACCACGTGGCTAGCCCCCTCATAAACCCTCTGACCTGTGGAACCACGTGGCTAGCCCCCTCATAAACCCTCTGACCTGTGGAACCACGTGGCTAGCCCCCTCATAAACCCTCTGACCTGTGGAACCACGTGGCTAGCCCCCTCATAAACCCTCTGACCTGTGGAACCACGTGGCTAGCCCCCCTCATAAACCCTCTGACCTGTGGAACCACGTGGCTAGCCCCCCTCATAAACCCTCTGACCTGTGGAACCACGTGGCTAGCCCCCCTCATAAACCCTCTGACCTGTGGAACCACGTGGCTAAGCCCCCTCATAAACCCTCTGACCTGTGGAACCACGTGGCTAAGCCCCCTCATAAACCCTCTGACCTGTGGAACCACGTGGCTAGCCCCCTCATAAACCCTCTGACCTGTGGAACCACGTGGCTAGCCCCCTCATAAACCCTCTGACCTGTGGAACCACGTGGCTAAGCCCCCTCATAAACCCTCTGACCTGTGGAACCACGTGGCTAGCCCCCTCATAAACCCTCTGACCTGTGGAACCACGTGGCTAGCCCCCTCATAAACCCTCTGACCTGTGGAACCACGTGGCTAGCCCCCTCATAAACCCTCTGACCTGTGGAACCACGTGGCTAGCCCCCTCATAAACCCTCTGACCTGTGGAACCACGTGGCTAAGCCCCCTCATGTTGCTTGTGATATCAGAATGACACCACTCAGTGGCAGGTCTGCTGAAAACATGTCATGCTGCTACAAGCTCTCACTGACACCTCCATCAGAGTATTTAGCGGAACCATCGGCTTTACCTTAGCTGCTTGGCAGCCTCGAGGAGCGAGGAGGCCACGTCCAGACGTCTCTCCCCCTCCTCTTCTTCCTTGTCTTCATCACTGCGCTGAGATCCAGCGGTGACCCAGGTCTTCATCAACTCTTCATCCAGGTCAAACAGCTTGTCAACCAGCTCCCCTACCTTCACCAGCAGGTCCACTACACACACACACACACACACACACACACACACACACACACACACACACACACACACACACACACACACACACACACACACACACACACACACACACACACAGTTTCATCAACAGTTTCATCAAATATGTATATTTGTTCTTATGAGAGAAAAAAAAGAAAGAAAAATCTAACAGAAACCCACGCAAGAATGATCAGGCCTGGGTGACCTAGAGGTCAGTGCTGCCTCTTACAGTCTATCCTCTTTCTAACAAAAAACATACAACGTGTGCAAATATCAGGGGTTGGAACTTGTTCAGGGAACAGAACGGGAAACAAAAAAAAGTTACGCAATTTTTCGAGGAACAGAATCAAAACTGGGAACAAAAGCGATCTATATTATTCCTGGGCTCGCAAGTGGCGCAGCGGTCTGAGGCACTGCATCTCAGTGCTTGAGGCGTCACTACAGACACTGGTTCGAAACCAGGCTGTATCACAACCGGACGTGATTGGGAGTCCCATAGGGCGGCACACAATTGGCCCAGTGTTGTCTGTGTTTGGCCGGTGTAGGCTGTCATTGTAAATAAGAATTTGTTCTTAACTGACTTGCCTAGTTAAATAAAAAGGTTCAATTCCACAATGAAACTTATTAAAAAAAATATGAGAACCTGTTAATAACATTATTTTTTCCCCCCCAGTCCCTCGAAAACACAAAGCGCCTATACAAATCCTTCACTCTGTCACTCAAGAAACTTATTCCAGCCCCCACTTGGAATATGAAACTGAATTAGGCCTAGATTAGTTTGTTTTCCGTCCTCTAGCCCTGACTTTAAACAATGCCATTTATATAATGTTTACATATCCTACATTACTCATCTCATATATGTGTGTGTGTATGTGTGTATATACTGTACTCCATACCATCTACTGCATCTTGCCTATGCCGGTCAGCCATCGCTCATCCATATATTTATATGTACATACTCGTATTCATTCCTTTACTCTTGTGCGTATAAGGTAGTTGTTGTGAATTTGTTAGATTACTTGTTAGATACTACTGCATGGTCGGAACTAGAAGCACAAGCATTTCGCTACACTCGCATTAACATCTGCTAACCATGTGTATGTGACAAATAAAATTTGATTTGATTTGATTTGACCTCATCCATCAGGTCTGACTACTAGACTACCATTCAAATCAACATGCCTTGTCGTCATTGGTGACCAGGCTATTATGACATCATTAGCAGCCTACTGTTGACAGACAGCAATGAGAAGAGGACAGATCAACAACTGAGCATTCATTGAACACACACGGGGCCTGCTAATCTTCCAACAGTCTTAACATAACGGTACTAGCAGATCAGTGCTCTCTACCATACATGTTTCCATCCACTGAACTACAGTGACACTGCGCATGTTACCTCGCGCCCTACTACCGTTTGCAGAGATCCGCTTAGTTGACTAAGCACAGTAGCTAACTACCTTTGTTTTTTAAATGACGACTTAGCTAAGCAGCGAACTACAAAATAATAGCGGGTTGACTGATAATGTGCTTGACATAACACATAAACAGTTTGGAAAATGGATTTGGCAAACAGTTGGTTCTCCATTTTTCCCTAACCTTTTTCCTCACACATCAGTGGCATCAACAGACGCAGTGAAAAGCTGCCATTCAGCTCCAGGGAGGAAAACACGACGATGATAGAGTTGGTGTGGTGCAAAGCCACGTAGTCGTGGGTGAACAGGGAGTACAGCAGTGGACTGAGGACACACCCTTGGTGGACTCCCGAGTTAAGAGTCAGTGTGGAGGAGGTGTTATTGCCAATCCTCACAGCCTGTGCTCTGCCCGTCAGGAAGTCCAGGATCCAGTTGCAGAAGGTAGTGTCCAGACCCAGGGCTCTGAACTTGTGGAGGAAACAACAGCGTTGAAAGCTAAACTGTAATCAATTAACAGCCTTCTTACATTAGGTGTTCCCTGTTGTGTTCGGGCCGTGTGAATAGTAATGGAAATGGCATCTTCCGTGGATCTGTTGCAGCGGTGGGGCAAAACGGAGTGGGTCCAGTGTGCCTGGCATGCTGGCCTTGATGAGGGCCATGGACAACCTCTCAAAGCACTTCATGATGACAAGACGTGAGCGCGATGGGGCAAAAGTCCATTTGGGGATGTCACCTTGGTTTTCTTGGGCACTGGGACAATGGTGGTCCCCTTGAAGCAAGTGGGGATTACCGATTGGGACAGGTTGAAGATGATGGCGCATGCAGCCAAGGATGCTATCTGGGCTGGCAGCTTTGTGAATTTAAAGGACAACAAATCTTTTTTTAAATTATAGCTAGGCAAGTCCGTTAAGAACAAATTCTTATTTTCAACGACGGCCTAGGAACAGTGGGTTAACTACCTTGTTCAGGGGCAGAACGACAGATTTATTTCTGCATACAAATCTGACCTTAACATTAGAAGTATTACCTTGTCAGCTCGGTGGATTCGATCTTGCAACGTTTTGGTTACTAGTCCAACGCTCTAACCACTAGGCTACCCTGCCGCCCCATCCATATATATATATATATATATATAAGGACCTACTGTTGGTGGAGCTGCACATGATGAAACAGAGGCTGGAACACACAGAGGTCTGCTGCCGTACTCTCTCCAGCCACAGAGAAGACACATCGCTCTGGGACACACAGGTCAGCAGCAGTCTGGACAAAAAAGACATTCACACCAATCAATAATGAAATATCAACAAAACACACACAAAAAAACAACAACGCAGTCTAAAAACAATAGAAGACTTTGACAAGACCTGGGTCCGGTATTCCCAATAGCCATGGAACTTAAGGCATAGGAGTGTTTTGACGACGCATCGTTCCTACAACGTCCCGAAAACGGTAACATGCGTTTGCCAAAAATAAAATAAAAACGTTGGCAAAGTATGTCGATACGGATAGGATGGAAAGAAAAGGCTGTTCTCGGATCAGATTTCTGCATACAAATCTGACCTTAACATTAGAAGTATTCCACAATACTGACGACAGATCAGCTTATATTAACACCTATAGCTGAACATATTGAGGTGGCTTTATTATAATGCTTAGTCCTACTCTATAATAACACACAAAAAAAATCACAGACTTGGCACATCGTCGCACACGTTGTAACATCATGAAATATATTGAGGGGGGAAAAAATGACAATGTAGCCTACAATTAGCAAAATTGAACTCAGTTGGACTGAGCATGAAATGGATTTCAATATGATTCAACTATATAGTATTATGTAGCCAAATTGATGTGGTTCAGTCCTATGAGCTCTTCTTGTCTATTAAATGTTCTGTATTATGTCACGTTTCATGTTGTGTGTGGACCCCAGGAAGAGTAGCTGATGCTTTCGCAACAGCTAATGTAGATCCTAATAAAACACCAACAAATACCTATAGGACTAACGTATATATTTTGTATATAATCATCTCGGGTTTTCATTTGAAGCATGTTTTTATCCTTTGCTTGTTTCTAACAATTGCAAAGACATTGGCAACTTTTGTAGTCAACTTCATTCCCAAGTTATCGGATGTCACAGAGAGACAGATAAACAGCTTGATTCTATGTTCAGCGGAGATCTTTTGTGTCATAAAGTGAGGTGGAAGGGCAAAAAAAATAATGTATTCTAATGTCGCACTTAGCCGTTCTACAAGTGGACACAGGCAGTTGGCCAATTAACGAACGCATCGATGGTTTTGAGAAACAGCTCGGAGATTTAACGACGCTCCACGAAGGTTCTATTGATGAAATGACCCTGAAGACGCTTTAGGAAAACAGGGCTCAGTTCATTTCGTAGAGTTAAATCTTTTTTATACACATCATTGTGCTTCTTCCTCTTATTTGAGCTACGACAACAGACAATGAATGATTTTCTAGCCTTTTCAGGGTATTCTCACCTGCTTGTCTCCAGCAGTGTAGGGGGATCAGTGTCTCCAAGAAGGAGCAACAGCACTACCCTGTGGAGAGAAAGAGAATTACGTTAGAGAAACAACCTCCACCATGAGTTGGAACGGTGCTGTACATATCAGAGCCAACACAGTACTGTTCAGGTTGTCATGACAGTGTGAAAAGGGTTTTAGTAATGGCCATCTCGACCTACCCTAGGTCGTTGTTCTGGCTGAGGGTCAGACAAGTGTCAGGGAAGCAGGCTATGTTACCCAGGATCCCCACACATATCTCCTGGGGAGAGAGGAGGACAAGGGAAAACATCAATAAAAGACACCATGGCAACATGATGTGGGTGACAATTTAAAATGTTGCTGGGTGGGTGCAACTGGGGGAAAAAGGAATATTGAATGCATTTCAAAGACTAGACGGTGGACTGATTAAGCAATACGGCCCACGGGAGGGTGTGATATATGGCCAATATACCACCGTATGCCACAAACCCCCGAGGTGCCTTATTGCTATTATAAACTGGTTACCAATGTAATTAGAGCTGTAAAAATAAAATGGTTTTGTCATACCCGTGGTATACGGTCTGATATACCACGGCTGCCAGCCAAATCAGAATTCAGGGGGTCGAAACACCCAGTTTATAATTGAGTATAACACACATGATGTAAACTAGAACACTAAACAGTTCACTCACAGTGAGACGAGGGCATCGAGACTTAGCGATCACTCCCAGGAGGATATCTGCAGCTTTGAACTCCTGTAAGAAACCAGCCACATCCTACAGGCAGACAGGGTCATATTAACCCATATGAAACAGAACAACACAGGCAGACAGGGTCAAATTAACCCATATGAAACAGAAAGAGATCAACACAGGCAGACAGGGTCATATTAACCCATATGAAACAGAACAACACAGGCAGACAGGGTCAAATTAACCCATATGAAACAGAAAGAGATCAACACAGGCAGACAGGGTCATATTAACCCATATGAAACAGATCAACACAGGCAGACAGGGTCAAATTAACCCATATGAAACAAAGAGATCAACACAGGCAGACAGGGTCATATTAACCCATATGAAACAGATCAACACAGGCAGACAGGGTCAAATTAACCCATATGAAAACAGAAAGAGATCAACACAGGCAGACAGGGTCAAATTAACCCATATGAAAACAGAAAGAGATCAACACAGGCAGACAGGGTCAAATTAACCCATATGAAACAGAAAGAGATCAACACAGGCAGACAGGGTCATATTAACCCATATGAAACAGATCAACACAGGCAGACAGGGTCAAATTAACCCATATGAAAACAGAAAGAGATCAACACAGGCAGACAGGGTCAAATTAACCCATATGAAAACAGAAAGAGATCAACACAGGCAGACAGGGTCAAATTAACCCATATGAAACAGAAAGAGATCAACACAGGCAGACAGGGTCATACTAACCCATATGAAACAGAAAGAGATCCTACTCCTGGTATTTATTTAAACATCTCTGTATACTGAATATACACAATGAGTGTACAAAACATTAGGAACACCTGCTCTTTCCCTGACCGACTGACCAGGTGAATCCAGGTGAAAGATATAATCCCTTATTGATGTCACTTGTTAAATCCACTTCAAAATCAGTGCAGAGGGGAGGAGACCGATTAAAGAAGGATTTTTAAGCCTTGAGACATGGATTGTGTATGTGTGCCATTCCGAGGGTAAACGGGCAAGACAAAATATTTAAGTGCCTTTGGAGTCAACATGGGCCAACCTTGTAGAGTCAATGCCCCAACAAATTGAGGCTGTACTGAGAGCAAAGGGGGGGTGCAACTCAATATTAGGACGGTGTTCCTAATGTTTTGTAAACACACGGCAGATAGATATAAACTGTATGCATGTTAAGCGCACTCGGAAAGCATTCAGACCCTTTGACATTTTCCACATTTTGTTATATTACAGCCTTATTCTAAAATGGAATTTAAAAAAATTCCCTTCATCAATCTACACACAATACCCCATAATGACATCACAATACCCCATGACATCACAATACCCCATAATGACATCACAATACCCCATAATGACAAAGTGAAAATAGGTTTAGACATTTTTGCAAATGTATTAAAAATAAATAAAAAAAAACCTAATTTACATAAGTATTCAGACCATTTGCTATGAGACTCGAAATTGAGCTCAGGTGCATCCTGTTTCCATTGATCATCCTTGAGATGTTTCTACAACTTGGGAGTCCACCTGTGGTAAATTCAATTGATTGGACATGATTTGGAAAGGCACACACCTGTCTATAAGGTGTCAGAGAAAAAACAAGCCATGAGGTCGAAGGAATTCTATGTAGAGCTCCGAGACAGGATTGTGTCGAGGCACAGATCTAGGGGAAGGGTACCAAAACATTTATGCAGCATTGAAGGTCCCCAAGAACACGGTGGCCTCCATCATTCTTAAAAGGAAGAAGTTTGGAACCACCAAGACTCTTCCTAGAGCTGGACGCCCGGCCAAACTGAGCAATCAGGGAAGAAGGGCCTTGGTCCAAGAACCCGATGGTCACTCTGACAGAGCTTCAGAGTTCCTCTGTGGAGATGGGAGAACCTTCCAGAAGGACAACCATCTCTGCAGCACTCCACCAATCAGGCCTTTAAGGTAGAGTGGACAGACGGAAGCCACTCCTCAGTAAAAGGCACATGACAGCCCGCTTGGAGTTTGCAAAAAGGCACCTAAAGGACTCTGTGACCATGAGAAACAAGATCATCTGGTCAGATGAAACCAAGATTGAACACTTTGGCCTGAATGCCAAGTGGCACGTCTGGAGGAAACCTGGCACCATCCCTACGGTGAAGCATGGTGGTGCCAGAATCAAGCTGTGGGGAAGTTTTTCAGCGGCAGGGACTGGGAGACTAGTCAGGATCGAGGGACAGATGAACGGAGCAAAGTACAGAGAGATCCTTGATAAAAAAAAAACTGCTCCAGAGCACTCAGGACCTCAGACTGGGGTGAAGGTTCACTTTCCCACAGGACAACGACCCGAAGCACACAGCCAAGACAATGCTGGAGTGGCTTCGGGACAAGTCTCTGAATGTCCTTGAGTTGCCCAGCCCGGACTTGAACCCGATCGAACATCTCTGGAGAGACCTGAAAATAGCTGTGCAGCGACGCTCCCCATCCAACCTGACAGAGCTTGAGAGGATCTGCAGAGAACAATGGGAGAAACGACCCAAATTACAGGTGTGCCACGCTTGTATTGTAGCGTCATACCCAAGAAGAGCCTGTAATCACTGCCAAAGGTGCTTGAACTAAGTCCTCAGTAAAGGGTCTGAATACTTATGTAAATGTGATATTTCAGTTTAATTTGTAATAAATGTGCAAAAAATGTCTAAACCTGTTTTTTTTTGCTTTGTCATTATGGGGTATTGTGTGCAGATGAGGGGGAAAAAACGATTTAATCAATTTTAGAATGAGTCTGTAACCTCTTCAAGGGGTCTGAATACTTTCCCGAAGACACTGTATATATTCCAGATATAAATAGACCTGAGAGAGAGAGAGAGACATTGTTACGACATTGCTATGCACATTGTTACACTGTACATAGCCGACAACATAACATTATTTTGAAACCTTTTGTGGAGTGTAACGTTTACTGTTCATTTCTGATTGTTTATTTCACTTGCTTCAGCAAATGAAAACATGTTTCCCATGCCAATAAAGCCCTTTTGAATTGAAAAGAAAGACAGACACACACACACCTTATCCATGGCCATGTCCCAGATCTTACACAGCTCATCCTCATCTTCCTCTGGTAGCTGCAGCGGGGCATCCGAGTCTCCCATGTTCTGCTCCGACACAATCTGAAGGACATAACCACGTCGATGAAGGTCGACGATGCATTTTTGAGCACAACATGACGGGATACAAATGTGTTGTGCATATTAAGAGTAAAATGTACAAGATGGAAGAGCACTTTCTGTAATGAGCAGCAACAACAACAACAAAAAGAGTGATGACAATGGATAATGCATTATGATGGAAACCTTCCTGAATCCTAACCAGTTACCTTCCTGAATCCTAACCAGTTACCTACCGGAATCCTAACCAGTTACCTACCGGAATCCTAACCAGTTACCTTCCTGAATCCTAACCAGTTACCTACCTGAATCCTAACCAGTTACCTTCCTGAATCCTAACCAGTTACCTACCGGAATCCTAACCAGTTACCTTCCTGAATCCTAACCAGTTACCTTCCTGAATCCTAACCAGTTACCTACCGGAATCCTAACCAGTTACCTACCGGAATCCTAACCAGTTACCTTCCTGAATCCTAACCAGTTACCTTCCTGAATCCTAACCAGTTACCTTCCTGAATCCTAACCAGTTACCTTCCTGAATCCTAACCAGTTACCTTCCTGAATCCTAACCAGTTACCTTCCTGAATCCTAACCAGTTACCTACCGGAATCCTAACCAGTTACCTTCCGGAATCCTAACCAGTTACCTACCGGAATCCTAACCAGTTACCTACCGGAATCCTAACCAGTTACCTACCGGAATCCTAACCAGTTACCTACCTGAATCCTAACCAGTTACCTTCCGGAATCCTAACCAGTTACCTTCCGGAATCCTAACCAGTTACCTACCGGAATCCTAACCAGTTACCTACCGGAATCCTAACCAGTTACCTACCGGAATCCTAACCAGTTACCTTCCTGAATCCTAACCAGTTACCTTCCAGAATCCTAACCAGTTACCTTCCTGAATCCTAACCAGTTACCTACCGGAATCCTAACCAGTTACCTTCCTGAATCCTAACCAGTTACCTTCCGGAATCCTAACCAGTTACCTTCCGGAATCCTAACCAGTTACCTACCGGAATCCTAACCAGTTACCTACCGGAATCCTAACCAGTTACCTACCGGAATCCTAACCAGTTACCTACCTGAATCCTAACCAGTTACCTTCCTGAATCCTAACCAGTTACCTACCGGAATCCTAACCAGTTACCTTCCTGAATCCTAACCAGTTACCTTCCTGAATCCTAACCAGTTACCTACCGGAATCCTAACCAGTTACCTACCTGAATCCTAACCAGTTACCTTCCTGAATCCTAACCAGTTACCTACCGGAATCCTAACCAGTTACCTACCTGAATCAGACGGGTCAAGGTGCTGAACAGCCAGTGTTTGCTATAAACTGTCTCCCCGATAGCATCCACCTTTTCTCCGCCTTGCTCCCCCTCTCTGTCCGGGGGTGGTGAGGGGTTACGGTCCATGACAGGAGAGTTCCCCGGGGAGGATGAGCGGATGCTGGAGTTGTCGTCATCCACTCTGTGGTCCTCTAAACAGAAACATAATAAGACAAGGTAAGACACGCAATGTGCTGGCTGCTACCTCTGGAGGTGTGCAGGGCCATGTTCAGTACGTAAAACGTGCTCGAACGATGCAGATATAAATATTTATCCTGCCATGTTATTGTCAGAGATGCATGTTTGTTCTACCCAGGATAGGCTTAACCTAGCTTCATTTCGCCGGTCGATGTTGGCTAGTAAACGCTCCTGTAATGTTACCCAAGACAAAAGATCCAAGGCTAGCGAAAGCCTTACAAAAATATAATGCCCTAGCATTTGCTAGCTAGCCACGTTAGCTGCTCAGACCGGCTAGTTTCAGTAGGTCTACAACGTCAACATCAGTATTCCTGTGCACATTACAACAAAACCATCGATTTCCCTTGAGCTCACCCATGAATGTTGACTGTCGTTGTTCGAGTATAATGACGGGTTTTATATTCACTGTGTTAGCCAATAAACGTACGTTCACTTTAGGCGAATTGTTTGGCTAACCAAAACAAAACATTGCTAGTCACGGCTAATGTTTTCAAATGAGCCCCCCCAACGCAACAAGAAGGAACGCGCATGCGTGTGAAGGGTGTAATGACGCCAAAGAGTTTCTAAAACCCAAGAGGCACAACATCGCGAGATTTCCGGGAACGGTTGCGAAACAGACCATGCCGGGATTTTGAGGAGTCAATGAGAGAATTGAAGAAAAAAAAAAAATCTTCCTTCGATCACACCGACAGTGCTCTTGCGTTTTGGTAAATTCATTTGCAATCGAACGCTGCATATGCATCGACGGCTTGACAGAAATGGTAGCAGAAGGCGGCTTGACGGAAATGGTAGCAGAAGGCGGCTTGACGGAAATGATAGCAGAAGGCGGCTTGACGGAAATGATAGCAGAAGGCGGCTTGACGGAAATGATAGCAGAAGGCGGCTTGACGGAAATGGTAGCTGAAGGCGGCTTGACAGAAATGGTAGCAGAAGGCGGCTTGACGGAAATGGTAGCTGAAGGCGGCTTGACAGAAATGGTAGCAGAAGGCGGCTTGACAGAAATGGTAGCTGAAGGCGGCTTGACGGAAATGGTAGCAGAAGGCGGCTTGACGGAAATGGTAGCAGAAGGCGGCTTGACGGAAATGGTAGCAGAAGGCGGCTTGACGGAAATGGTAGCCGGCGCTTGACGGAAATGGTAGCAGAAGGCGGCTTGACGGAAATGGTAGCCAGGCGGCTTGACATAAATGGTAGCCGGCGCTTGACATAAATGGTAGCAGAAGGCGGCTTTGACGGAAATGGTAGCAGAAGGCGTTTGACGGAAATGGTAGCAGAAGGCGTTTGGCGGAAATGGTAGCAGAAGGCGGCTTGGCGGAAATGGTAGCAGAAGGCGGTTTATGGAAATGGTAGCCGAAGGCGGCTTAAGCGGAAATGGTAGCAGAAGGCGTTTGACGGAAATGGTAGCAGAAGGCGGCTTGACGGAAATGGTAGCAGAAGGCGGCTTGACGGAAATGGTAGCAGAAGGCGGCTTGACGGAAATGGTAGCAGAAGGCGGCTTGACGGAAATGGTAGCAGAAGGCGGCTTGACGGAAATGGTAGCTGAAGGCGGCTTGACAGAAATGGTAGCCGAAGGCGGCTTGACAGAAATGGTAGCAGAAGGCGGCTTGACGGAAATGGTAGCAGAAGGCGGCTTGACAGAAATGGTAGCAGAAGGCGGAAACATAGCAGAAACATTAGGCCGCGGATTAAATAAAAGATTAACTTCACAGGGTGGTGAAAGGAGTTTGATGCTCTTTTCCAATAAATGCATAGGGTCTTATTCAGGTGACATGATGCTTGACTGCCGTTTGACAAATACAAGTATTCTCGCTCTTGTCCATAATAGTTTCATCATGTAGACTGATTTACCCTCAGAGCCTGCCAGCACGGTATCTGCAAGCTGTTGGCTAAAGCGCATGTGCAAAGACCAGAGTCGTCACATTTGCTATTTAACGCAACAGTTTGGGACAGAACTATCGGTGGAGTTGAAAATACGATGGAAACACATTGAACATTCAATTTTTATTCGGTACACACAACCTAATTTTGTGTGCAGTACGTCATCACGCACTTATTTTCTGCAACAAGTCCGTTTGGTGGAAACACGCGACTGGTGGGAAAATGTGCAGATTAGAATATTCAACCTCGACAAGGGGCTCCCGAGTGGCGCAGTGGTGGTCTAAATCTCTGCGTCTCAGTGCTAGAGGTGTCACTACAGAATTATATTGGAGAAGCAGTACTAGCCTGTCATCATACTGTACTGTCTGGAAATCGCAAAAAAACAGTATACAAAAGGCGCTGTGCCAGACGTGCCCAAATTGACGACGTATGCAGGGCTGCCAACTTTTGAAGAAAGCTTGGAAGTCAGATTTGCTATGTGAATTTCATTGCTCCCTGTCACAACCCCTAGATGGGAGGCTAAATTCTTGCAATTCTACATATTTTGACATGGGTGGGGTGAAATTTAAACTATGCTAATATTTATTTGAGGTGCTTTGACATTTTACTCAGACAGTTCAGGCAAATGGGAGAAACAGCGGGGAGGTTGGAAAAGGGGATAGATCCCTGTTCTCAGGTGGAAAGTATGTGAGCGGAAATACTAATATTAATGGTTGATGGCAGTGGGTAACCAAATCATAGATTACAGTCTCCTTGTCCATAGACTGCTTTCAAGGTACAAACATTTTGTCTTTTGTAATTTGGGTGAACTCTCTTTAAAATAGGTCTGGAAGAAAAAAAATCCTGCTTGCTCTCCGGGGGGGTTGGCCACACCTGATCTATGTTTCTCAAGTGTTGGGTGGTGGAATATGCGTTGACGGCTTGACTGAAATGGCAGAAGAAGGTGAATGTTGGAACATATCGAGATGACGCTGTGTACTATTTTGTGCAAAATCTTTGAATGTTTGATCGAGTGGTCAATTTGATGTGTGAGTCGTGAACATCATCCGTGGAATCGGCGGTGTTGCCTTCAAAATAAAAGTCCCCCATAATGCCCATTGAAACTGATGCAAACGGATTGCAATAGTGGAATCATGCCACAATTAGACTATATAATACTGAACAAGGTTGGAATGTTATATAAATTCAACAAAATACAATAATAGTTAATTTGACATTCTTTTAAAAATAGTTTGAAATCACACTGTGGATGTAGTGTCTTAGAAATCAGAATTACATTGGGGGCATACTTATATGCAGTGTACAGCCTTACCTCTGGATCTTGGGTTAATGAAACGGGGTATCAGCCTACACATTCACATATTACAATTCTGAAGAGTTCCCAGAAATATTAGCGTCATAGCTCTTATTGTGGAACTTTAACTGGGGGAAATCAACCTCACTATTTCGTGTCTTGAACATTCGTATTGCTTTGTCCAGGCTTAAAACAAAATCAAATAGGGTAGATCAGCTTTAATATTGCAGATAGATTTTGGTTTCCATCAACGTAATTGTCTGCATCATTTTCAATCCCCATATATATATCTTTTGTAAAAATTGTGTCGTACATCAGGTTAGCCAGCAGGGGGACACTCGTCAATGCCTGGTGACAGACGGAGTCTACTGTACATCACGAGGCGATGGCTCCCTCTGTTGGATGTGCCAGGTCTCGACGGGCTCTCTGGCCAGGACTAATTGGGGCTGATTGGTCACCAACTGAACGAGTCGCATGAAGCTGCCAGAGACAACATAGGTAGCTCGGTTTTGTTCCCCACAGGATACAGCTTCCTCACAGGATAGACTCCGGAGCCCAGTAGACAGATTCTCCTGGAGGAGACCTGTTCTTTTTTTCTTTGTTTGTTATTTAATAAACAGCCTTGAAAACCGAGCTAATACAACTCTGTCTGATCTGTGTAAACGTCTTGACCAAACCCGCTGGTCTGCCACAATGAAATACCACCCCTAACCCTAATTGGAGTAAACTAATGGACATCAGCACTTCTACGTCCAGCTTATACATACTAAATACATTTTACAGACACAGTATATTGTACAATAGTTATCTTTTGTTTGTTATTGGTCCCACCCTTCAGCTCCATTCAACTCCTCCCAATCTCTTAACACAATCCCATTTTCTGTTTGCCATATATATTCGCCATAACTGTGCTGTGATGTTTTACAAATGTCCTGAATTTTTCTTTTTATTCACATAGTTTCTAACAGATCGTAAATTAAAGATACACATTTTTGCTAAGAGTACTATTATATTATTGATCGAGTGACTATGATATTTTAATTCACCCAGCAGTGGCATTTGCAGAGTCAGGTCCTGGTCAATGTTGCAATTCTTCGGCCATTCCTGAACCTGCGACCAAAAACGAGCTACATATGGACAGTACCAAAACAAATGATCTAATGACTCTGTCTCTTTCGCAGGCAAAATGTACAGCCTTACCAGTGGATCTTGGGTCCATGAAATGTGGGTGTCCCGGAGTAGGCTGATACCCCATTTCATGGACCCAAGATCCATAGGTAAGGCTGTACAGCATCCATACCTACCGTTGACCTTACCCTCCACATCAGCCTGTACAGCATCCAGCCTGTACAGCAATTATCACCTCGCGATTGTTGACATATAAATTCATGGAATGCTTTTGTACAGCCTTTGAATGTGTGATGTACACACAGGTTTGTTTCACGCTGTTCACAGAATAATGACATACGTTAACCTCTAATTACACAACAATGTCCATCTTATTTACAATGACGGCCTACCCTGGCCAAACCCGGGCGACGCTGGGCCAATTGTGCACCGCCCTATGGGACTCCCAATCACTGAGATGCAGTGCCTTAGACCACTGCGCCATACGGGAGCCACAAGTGTCTAGCCTGGGAGCCAGTATGTTGTCTAGCCTGGGAGCCAGTATGCTGTCTAGCCTGGGAGCCAGTATGCTGTCTAGCCTGGGAGCCAGTATGTTGTCTAGCCTGGAAGCCAGTATGTTGTCTAGCCTGGAAGCCAGTATGTTGTCTAGCCTGGGAGCCAGTATGTTGTCTAGCCTGGGAGCCAGTATGCTGTCTAGCCTGGGAGCCAGTATGTTTTCTAGCCTGGGAGCCAGTATGTTGTTAGATTGCCTATGTAACGTCTTATGAAATTGTCATGTTTTGCGTGCCAATGAATGACAAGGAGTTGACAAGATAGCAGAAACAGACTGGCACCCAGGCTGTAAAGGGTCTGAAAGTCTTCAGAACGTGGGCAGGACCAGGATGTAGCACTGTCAATGACCTGGGTTGTTCCTCCTTCAAGAGAGAACAGATGGTAGATAGAAGGTGACACAACCCTGAACCGTGTATAGATATATCCCTGAAATTGTGTCTAATAGATCATACAAAGTGTTTTGTAATGATTCCTATGTTGAAAATATTTGTTGTTCTGTAATGTAGACCATCCTGAAGCTGCAGTTGATTAATTTATTAAATGATTTCTTTCAACTATTGATAAACATACACCTGTTAAAATTAAGAAACTGACTGTTAGAACTGTTAAGGCTTCATGGATTGATGAGAAAAACTGTATGGTTGAAGGAGACAGGGGCGAAATGACAGCCCAATAAGCACCCTTTACTTGTTCCAACAGCTGACCAATCAGCTTGCTGACAACTCAGCAAACGTTTTGACCAGACACAATGCTATTTCTCTGTAAACAGACTTTCAGCATGCTTATAGAGAAGGGCACTCAACATGTACTGCACTGACACAAATGACTGATGATTGGTTGAAATAAATTGATAATACAGAGATTGTGGGAGGTGTACTGTTAGATTTCAGTGCAGCCTTTGATATTATTGACCATAACCTGTTGTAGAAAAAGAACGTGTGTGTTCAAATCAAATCGAATTTTATTTGTCACATACACATTGGTTAGCAGATGTTAATGCGAGTGTAGCGAAATGCTTGTGCTTCTGTTATGGCTTTTCAACCGTACCACTTGGCGCAGTAAGGAGAGTGAAGTAGCTAAATAGTGTTAGCCAGTAGTGTGCTGAGGAGGAGAAGTCTACTGTGTCCAGAAGCGACTTCACTTTTACTTTTCTGGATTCAGGGTTCACTCAAACATTGTTTTAAGCTTTGTTTTACTATTGACAGTTACCAGCTGATTTCAGGACTGTATATCGATTCGCTCTCCTTAAATATTTGTCTTAGTTGCTAGACTACAAAGCTTGTAGGGATTTGTAGTCTTGCATGATGTCTACTTTGAATCTCAGAGTAAATAGAGTAGAATATATTGATTAAAGTCACATTGTCCAAGAGAGATTTAGATGGTTGTCAAATCGTCACGCCAGAGTAAGCCTACACGAAACACAGGCCTTATTTGAAGTGTTTTTAAAATCCCCTATGGGAAAAATGAATGGTGGGAAAACAATTTGAACCATTTCCCTGTTTGACCTCAGGTTTTATGGGTATTATGACACCTCCACTGTGGGACTCTATAGCTCCAACGAATGGCTAAATTACTTCCGGACATATCAGGCTGACAGTTAATGCACATTTAGTGTAGTGATTTTCACCCCCCCCCCAAAGAATTATATAATACATCTACAGTACATAAAAACCAAAAAAATGCAGATAAACTGACTTATTCTGAACACTTTCCCAACTCCCAACTTCGTCAGACAAGTAAAAAAATTCTCGCTGAAGTTTTTAGCCACTAGCTAGCTTGGAAGGGGCTCGTTCAGGAGGACTGAACGGACTGAATCGAATCCGTTGGCCTCCGCTCGACCCCCTCGCTGAGCAACATACGGCATCAATTTGGGCACCAGGTGTGTCCGTATAGCCTCTCCCATATCAGAAAGGTGTGTAGCTAGTGCCCCAGTGCTGCCTAGCGCCTTACTGTATGCTACAGGAGTTTGAACGGTGTCACATTCTACCCCTCCTTTTTCTTTTCTCCAATTGTTCATTTGTTGTTTTTTTTCAACAATTGAATCCCCAGCTTCTATTGAAATTGACATGGTTTATAATTAGTGCCTAATTCCGGTATATATTACTACAGTTTGTTAGATGTTTTGAGTTTTAGGTCCTGCTTTAAATTATGCGCAGCTTATAAAGGCTTCATAAAGGCTTCATAAACACGACATAAATGTTGATTCCCAGGACCACCCATACGCATGACTGTAAGTCGATTTGGATATAAAAGCGCCTGCTAAATTGTATATGTTATACTATATTACACTAAAACATTTCTAGGATAGTCCAACATCTTTCCCTCCTGGGTGCGTAGTCAATATTGGACCTGACCTCAACTTCTCCCACAATGCTTTGCTGCAGGATGACACACACTCTAAAGTACAGTCACGCACAGCAAAAAAAACGTTTTTTTTTTCAGGTTTCAGATTTACCCAATTTTCTCTGGTTTAACCCAGTTTTTTTCACACTTTTGTTTTTTTTTATAGAAAAACAACAAAATGTGATTTTCTGTGTTCACAACAATGCTTAAACCACATCAGGGGATGACTTTTGAGGTCTGGGAAAAAAATCGAAGAAACTTTGTTGTGTGGTTAGCAGGTTTTTTTGTAACACAGTAAGACACGTGATGTGATTCGGCCAACCAATGGAATGGGTGGAGTAAAAAGCCAGAAACACTCTGGATTATTCACAGCCCCATGAAATGACACCATATATACATTTACAGAGTGTTCACTACAATGCTTTTACTGCAGCACCCAGAATTGTTCTTGCTCTAAGCCAGTATGTATTCCTTATACAGTGATTCTTATTGACCCTCTAACATTGACCCTCTAACTCAAATGTAATGCAATTTTCACTTAAATATGAACAAATATGAATCATAGTTAATGTTTAGACAATTATTTTGTATATATCATGAATGGTTATTGACACAATTTCTACTATTTACGTATGGGACTTTTGGAACATTTCTGAAATTCCATGACCCGGAAGTACTTTTTTAGTGCTACTGATGAGACGATGATAATGTGATGAGTTCTAAAATCTATTACAAACTTGTGCTGCCACTGGACAGCGAAAAATAAGTAACTTAACCTTTATTTATTGTAATATAAAGTAGTTTTTCGTAGTTGAGTGTTGAGTTAGATTACATACTGTAGCTACCTCCAATCGTTATTTCAAATAATTATGGTGACCTTCACAGCAATCGCTAGCTAGCTGAAATTTAACTAGCTAGCAGGCTAATCAAAATACTGTACAAATCCTGCCTAGATACAGCCACATCTCATAGTCACGTCATGAGATTTGTATTTGAAAGAGGAATGTGATAATACAAATCAAATGGAGTTCCCCATTTCCCCATTTAGAGTTCCTGGCGCAGCACAGACCTTATCCAGATGGTGTGACAAAGACATTTCCTAGCAGACCTTATCCAGATGGTGTCACAAAGACATTTCTTAACAGACCTTATCCAGAGGATGAAACAAAGACATTTCCTAACAGACCTCATCCAGATGGTATGACAAAGACATTTCCTAGCAGACCTTATCCAGATGGCGTGACAAAGACATTTCCTAACAGACCTTATCCAGATGGTGTCACAAAGACATTTCCTAACAGACCTTATCCGGATGGTGTGACAAAGACATTTCCTAACAGACCTTATCCAGATGGTGAAACAAAGACATTTCCTAACAGACCTTATCCAGATGGTGGGACAAAGACATTTCCTAACAGACCTTATCCAGATGGTGGGACAAAGACAATTGCTAACAGACCTTATCCAGATGGTATGACAAAGACATTTCCTTAACAGACCTTATCCAGATGGTGAGACAAAGGTATTTCCTAACAGACCTGCAAAAATTGTTGTTGTTACTTTTAAGGTTGGAACCAACATGTAGAACCTTCAGCTGGAAGATATGCAAGAACCATTCGCCACCAGCTCAGGGACAAGCTACACTATTCACAGCCCTGTGTAATGTTCAATGTACAGTACCAGTCAAAGGTTTGGACACACCTACTCATTCCAGGGTTTTTCTTTACTTTTCCTATTTTCTACATTGTAGAATAATAGTGAAGACATCAAAACTATGAAATAACACATATGGAATGATGTAGTAAACAAAAAAGTGTTAAACAAATCAAAATATATTTTAGATTTTTCAAAGTAGCCAACCTTTACCTCAATGTCAGGTTTGCACACTCTTCACTACAATATAGAAAATAGTAAAAAATAAAAAATAACAACCCTTGAATGAGTAGGTGTGTCCAAACTTTTGACTGGTACTGTTCATTGCGTTTCTGGACTTCATGTATTTGTATTGTTTAAAAAAAATTACAAATAAAAGCAAATGTATTGGTTTAAACATGCCTATACTATTTAGTTGTTTTAGCTGTTAATGATTCACATTCTATGTGGGACTATTTCACCGGGAAGTTAATTTAATTTAACTTTAGGTATAATGTGTGTTTCTCTTTAATCAAATTAAAACTCGGTCCTGCTTTTAATTCTCTAAGTGTTAATACACTGGTGTTTACGTCATTAAGCCTTGATGTATGTGTTATGAAGGACCGAAGTGGTCTGACTTTAAATTAAGTACAGCGTCATGCCATATAGAGTCTTTACGGATGTGTTATGAATGACCGAAGGTGTCTCACTTCAAACTAAGTATTACAGAACACCACATAAAGTGTAAATAAATAGGTTATTAACATTCTGCTGATGTATGAGGGTTCTCTCATGATCCACAGGTTACTGTAGGGTGTGAGGGGTATTTACATGGGTTGATAGACCTGCAAAGCTTGCGTATGGATTGTTATATTGTGATGTTATAGACCTGACTGGGCCCAGCACCATGTGGTATGGAGAGTTATATAGTGATGTTATAGACCTGACTGGACCCAGCACCATGTGGTATGGATAGTTATATTGTGATGTTATAGACCTGACTGGACCCAGCACCATGTGGTATGGATAGTTATATTGTGATGTTATAGACCTGACTGGACCCAGCACCATGTGGTATGGATAGTTATATTGTGATGTTATAGACCTGACTGGACCCAGCGCCATGTGGTATGGATAGTTATATAGTGATGTTAAAGACCTGACTGGACCCAGCACCATGTGGTATGGAGAGTTATATTGTGATGTTATAGACCTGACTGGACCCAGCACCATGTGGTATGGATAGTTATATAGTGATGTTTAAAGACCTGACTGGACCCAGCACCATGTGGTATGGATAGTTATATTGTGATGTTATAGACCTGACTGGACCCAGCGCCATGCGGTATGGATACTTACATTGTAATGTTAAAGACCTGACTGGGCACAGCACCGTGCGGTACGGCTTGTTACATTGTAATGTTAAAGACCTGACTGGAACCAGCACCGTGCGGTACGGCCTTATTCAGTAAAGTATTTGTCATCATCATTACTTAACACAGTCAAATGGCTAAATCCTGCCCATTTCCACAATGTATCTTCTTAAAATGGGATTTTAAACCTAACCCTAACTAATGAAGGCCAAGTTGGGCCGGAAGTGTCTGGGAACGAGATTAGGTGTAATGTGACTAACATGACATCACTTTAGAGCGTATGCCATCACGTTAGAGCATATGACATCACTTTAGAGCGTATGCCATCACGTTAGAGCATATGACATCCCGTTAGAGCATATGACATCACTTTAGAGCGTGAGACATCACTTTAGAGCGTATGCCATCACGTTAGAGCGTAAGACATCACTTTAGAGCGTATGACATCACTTTAGAGCGTATGACATCACTTTAGAGCGTATGCCATCACTTTACATTTAATTACATTAAATTAACTTCTCGGTGAAATAGTCCCACATAGAATGTGAAAACCCATATGTAACCTCATCGAGGGAGTGTCTGGTGTACGGGATTAACCCACATGTATCAGTCGGTGACAACTATTTGATATCAAACATAACAGTGTCAACAGAATACAATAACGCATTGTTAATAAACATTATAACATTTCTCAGAAAAGAGGGCATATACAGCCTCCCTGCCATCCACCCTAGACCAACAGTGTAGACTACCTGCTGTTAGATGGAGGAAGGGAATGGGTGAGGTCCTGACCAAGTATACAGCTGTCTAGCTGAATGGAGTGGTTCGACTCATGTGCTTAACTTGGACGGTATAAACATGCCTGTAATTTGTCCTTGGAAAGGTTTCTATGGAACAGCAACATATCTGACGACTGGCTGGCTGTCACTCTGTTTGGAACGGGACAGAACTCTACATGACTGTTTTGCTGCCAATATACTGTAACCTAGATACTGTAGCCAAGATACTGTAGCCAATATACTGTAGCCTAGATACTGTAGCCTACATCTGCACTCTTAGAGCTGTGCATTATTGTTTTGCTGCCAAGATACTGTAGCCTAGATACTGTTGCCAAGATACTGTAGCCAAGATACTGTAGCCTAGATACTGTAGCCTATAAATTCATGGAAGGCCTATGTACAGCCGTTGAATGTGTAATGTACGCATGGGTTCGCTTCACCTAGTTCACAATGTGGTAGCCAGGGCACCAAAACAGCGGAGAAGTTGAGACTCGCACTTCATGTTTGGCGTGTCAATGAATGACAAGGAGTTGACAAGATAGCAGAAACAGACTGGCACCCAGGCTGTAAAGGGTCTGAAAGTCTTCAGAACATGGGCAGGACCAGGATGTAGCACTGTCAATGACCTGGGTTGTTCCTCCTTCAAGAGAGAACAGATGGCAGATAGAAGGTGACACAACCCTGAACCGTGTATAGATGACTCTATCCCTGATAGAACCTCTTCTACTGAGCTGCTGCTACTGCTGCTGGGGGACAGACACTGGCTACGTCCCAAATGGATCCCTATTACCTATATAGGACACTACTTTAAACTAAAGGCCTATGGGGCCTGGTCAAAAGTAGTGTACTAAATAGGGAATAGGGTGTCATTCAGGAGACAGACACGTTCTGTCACTGGCGTCATCCAGGCCTCACGCATACTGGTACATGCATCACTACACAGTTTAAAGTGAATGGTTGAAGTGCTCTTAACCTGTGTAATGTTGACATATTCACCTTAGATTACAGGAAGTACCAGGCCTTTACGATTATGAGGATGTAATAAAGTGATCATGACTCTAATCTGAGGTATTAATCCATATTGATCATGTAAATAGTGATAGTGATACTGAGATATACTTGATAGAGTTTCAATCAGGAGTATATACAGTTGGGCAAAAAAGTATTTAGTCAGCCACCAATTGTGCAAGTTCTCCAACTTAAAAAGATGAGAGAGGCCTGTAATTTTCATCATAGGTACACTTCAACTATGACAGACGAAATGAGAAAAAGAAATCCAGAAAATCACATTGTAGGATTTTTTATTTATTTATTTGCAAATTATGGTGGAAAATAAGTATTTGGTCAATAACAAAAGTTTATCTCAATACTTTGTTATATACCCTTTGTTGGCAATGACAGAGGTCAAACGTTTTCTGTAAGTCTTCACAAGGTTTTCACACACTGTTGCTGGTATTTTGGCCCATTCCTCCATGCAGATCTCCTCTAGAGCAGTGATGTTTTGGGGCTGTCACTGGGCAATACAGACTTTCAACTCCCTCCAAAGATTTTCTATGGGGTTGAGATCTGGAGACTGGCTAGGCCACTCCAGGACCTTGAAATGCTTCTTGAAATGCTTCTTGCCCGGGCGGTGTGTTTGGGATCATTGTCATGCTGAAAGACCCAGCCACGTTTCATCTTCAATGCCCTTGCTGATGGAAGGAGGTTTTCACTCAAAATCTCACGATACATGGCCCCATTCATTCTTTCCTTTACACGGATCAGTCGTCCTGGTCCCTTTGCAGAAAAACAGCCCCAAAGCATGATGTTTCCACCCCCATGCTTCACAGTAGGTATGGTGTTCTTTTGATGCAACTCAGGATTCTTTGTCCTCCAAACACGACGAGTTGAGTTTTTACCAAAAAGTTATATTTTGGTTTCATCTGACCATATGACATTCTCCCAATCCTCATCTGGATCATCCAAATGCTCTCTAGCAAACTTCAGACGGGCCTGAACATGTACTGGCTTAAGCAGGGGGACACGTCTGGCACTGCAGGATTTGAGTCCCTGGCGGCGTAGTGTGTTACTGATGGTAGGCTTTGTTACTTTGATCCCAGCTCTCTGCAGGTCATTCACTAGGTCCCCCCGTGTGGTTCTGGGATTTTTGCTCACCATTCTTGTGATCATTTTGACCCCACGGGGTGAGATCTTGCGTGGAGCCCCAGATCGAGGAAGATTACCAGTGGTCTTGTATGTCTTCCATTTCCTAATAATTGCTCCCACAGTTGATTTCTTCAAACCAAGCTGCTTACCTATTGCAGATTCAGTCTTCCCAACCTGGTGCAGGTCTACAATTTTGTTTCTGGTGTCCTTTGACAGCTCTTTGGTCTTGGCCATAGTGGAGTTTGGAGTGTGACTGTTTGAGGTTGTCGACAGGTGTCTTTAATACTGATAACAAGTTCAAACAGGTGCCATTAATACAGGTAACGAGTGGAGGACAGAGGAGCCTCTTAAAGAAGAAGTTACAGGTCTGTGAGAGCCAGAAATCTTGTTTGTTTGTATGTGACCAAATACTTATTTTCCACCATAATTTGCAAATAAATTCATTAAAAATCCTACAATGTGATTTTCTGGATTTTTTTTCATCATTTTGTCTGTCATAGTTGAAGTGTACCTATGATGAAAATTACAGGCCTCTCTCATCTTTTTAAGTTGGAGAACTTGCACAATTGGTGGCTGACTAAATACTTTTTTGCCCCACTGTATATGAAAACCCGGTAGGAAGTAGTTTTGGTGTTTGCTGAGTCAAGTGAAGCTGAGCTGTACAGGGTCGGCCTGGTTACGCATCCAGCGTAGTTGCTGAGAAGGACAATGTGTATAAGATCAACCTTATAATGGGTATTAGGCTATCTACTCCAAATAATGTCCATATTCACACAATATCGTTTCATGCTCAAACAACTGGACTAGAGGTAGCCTAGTGGTTAGAGCGTTGGACCAGCAACGAATCCCCGAGCTGACAAGGTGAAAATCTGTCATTCTGCCCCTGAGCAAGGCGGTTAACCCACAGTTCCCCGGGCGCTGAAGATGTGGATGTCGATTATGGCAGCCCCCGCACCTCTCTGATTCAGATGGGTTGGGTTAAATGCAGAAGACACATTTCAGTTGAATTACATTTCAGGTATCCCCCTTTGGCTTTGGCTGTCCCCATAGGAGAACCCTAATTGGTGCCATGTTGAACCCTCTGTGGCACCTAAAATGGTTCTTCTACCTGGAACAAAAAATGGTTCTTCATTGGGATCTCCTATGGTGACAGCCGAACAAACCTTTTAGTTTCTGGATATCAGCTTGTTTTCTAAGAGGAGCTATACCTTAAATAATCAAATGATGCATCATTGAAGGAGGCATGACATTGTGTCCGGTATGAATATGTAGTATTTATTCTAAGTCCAAACATAGATTTCTTTAATTTTTTAACATTTACATTCAGCATGAAGGAAATAACGGATAGACAAGGGGACTTCTGAAAGTGGTTGAATCTCCTTAGACAGGGCTGGAATAAACCCAAATCTGGGGCCCTGTACAATAACATTTTAGAGAACCCCCCATTCTTGGCAACGAAGAGAAAATGTTGCTGTTTTAAAGCTAATTTCCTGCAATTCTTCACATTTTACAGTGACTTATGTCGTGTTCTTATGTTATCTGATTGCCCAGTCGGTAATCTGGCCCTGTCAATAGACATGTTTACCATGTCTCAATAAAGATGTCTGACATCCTCCTTCTGATGGGTGTGAACTGACAGACACAGATTGAGCAATGCCAATATAAAGGAGGCTGTCAAGCAGCACTCTACACTTTTACCTGAAGCCCACTTCACCTGGACACTAACTATGGGGTGGATAACTCTGTGGTTGTGTGTTCTCGCTCTGCCACTAACGAGCGCCATCCAGGTGAAAGCCAAGAAAGGTAAGACGATACAGGATCATTTTGGAAACAGCTGTGATATTTTTAGATCTATACAGACAAAGACAAGCAGTCAAACAGAGAAATAGATACTGTATAGAGATGGCGTTAGATTTTTTCATTTAACCTTATTTTAACTAGGCAAGTCGGATAAGAACAAATTCTTATTTACAATGACGGCCTACCAGGGAACAGTGGGTTAACTGCCTTGCTCAGCATCAGAACAATAGAATTGTACTTTGTCAGCTCAGGGTTTCGACCCAGCAACCTTTATAGTTACTGGCCCAACGCTCTAACTACTAGGCTACCTGCCGCCCAGATTAAGTATCTATTTTGAGTCAACTATCAGTCAGGAACAGACACATTTTGTTATTTTGACCAATTTTGGTTGGAGCAAATCTGAGTGTCATATTTTTTTTAAATCTTGATTCACAATCCAGTACAATTTTGAAATACTTGGTGCATTATTTACAACTAACAGCAAAGTTATACATTGTGTCTCTTTCTGATTCCGTACATTTAAAGTAGGTCACTTTTTCTATGTTCGTCTCTTCAGCTCGCCAGTCCAACCATGTGAATAGCATCTGCAGCACCTGGGGCAGAGAGCACTTCAAGACCTTCGATGGAGACGTGTACCAGTTCCCAGGGACGTGTGAATACAACCTGGCCTCAGATTGCCACTCGGAGTCCTACCAGGAGTTCTCTGTGCACCTGAAGAGGAACGAGGCTACTGAGGCTGAGGGGAACCCTACGGTCAAACACATAGTGGTCACTATCAACGACCTGGTCTTCCACCTGACCAAGGCTCAGGTCGCGGTCAATGGAGAAATGTAAGTTCTCCACAAATGTTTTATGTTATGTGTCCCATAATTCATCAGGAAAGTCACACTGAGATTGACATCCTTTTTCAAGCGAGCCATGGAACAATCAATTAGACTGTCACTGGATGAATCAGCCCCCCAAAAATATTTTGGGTATCAATAACGTATTGATCTACTGTATCTATCTATCGATCTATCTACAGTTGAAGTCGTACATTTACATACACCTTAGCCAAATACATTTAAACTCAGTTTTTCACAATTCCTGACGTTTAATCCTTGTAACAATTCCCTGTCTTAGGTCAGTTAGGATCACCACTTTATTTTAGTAATGTGAAATGTCAGAATAATAGTAGAGAGAATGATTTATTTCAGTTTGTATTTCTTTCATCACATTCCCAGTGGGTCAGAAGTTTACATACACTCATCTAGTATTTGGTAGCATTGCCTTTAAACTGTTTAACTTGGGTCAAACGTTTCGGGTAGCCTTCCACAAGCTTCCCACAATACGTTGGAGGAATTATGTCCCATTCCTCCTGACAGAGCTGGTGTAACTGAATCAGGTTTGTAGGCCTCCTTGCTCGCACACGCTTTTTCAGTTCTGCCCACAAATTTTCTATGGGATTGAGGTCAGGGCTTTATGATGGCCACTCCAATACCTTGACTTGGCTGCGTGGTCCCATGGTGTTTATACTTGCGTAATATTTGTTGTACAGATGAATGTGGTACCTTCAGGCATTTGGAAATAGCTTCCAAGGATTAACCAGACTTTTGGCAGTCTACAATTTTTTTTGCCTATCAGAAGCTTCTAAAGCCATGACATCGATTTCTGGAATTTTCCAAGCTGTTTAAAGGCACAGTCAACTTAGTAAACTTCTGACCCACTGGAATTGTGATACACTGACTTATAAGTGAAATATCTATCTATCTATCTATTTATCTCTCTCTCTATCTATACCGTTTTGTCTCTGCAGAAAGTAATGCATTCATATTATTCTGTTACCTATTCTCATCTGAGCCAGTACATATTTCCAGGGATTCCATGTTGAATTCAAAGGATTTAACTGTATTTTGTGTCTCTTTGTTGTTAATTGACACATTGGTACATTTCTATGTAATCTCCGTTATTAATGATGTACTTCATCTTTATTCCCAGTGTAACTCTGCCGTACTACAACGGAGGAGTCCAACTGGAGCGGAATGCAGTTTACACCAAACTCTACTCCAAGGTTGGCCTGGTTGTCATGTGGAATGGAGAAGATGCCGTCATGGTAAGCTTTTATAAGAATCAAAACATTACTTAGAAGAATGCATATAGAAGTGTGTTTATTTATTTGCTTTGTATTAGTCAATAAGTTCACTGAAATTGACTGCTGTCATTAAACAGTGAACGGCGTAAATCGAACCCCGTACACATGCACAGATACCGTGTGTGACTGTGTGAGAGCCAAGTCTTGTATCTCACTCAGCTCAATATCTGTGCGGCTGCTCGTGGCCAAGGCATTTCTCTGAGTCTAACTTAATAAAAATTTGTTGACCCCATCACTGTTTGCGTTAGGTGGAGCTGGACACGGAGTATACCAACCGTACCTGTGGTCTCTGTGGAGACTTCAATGGCCTTCCAGTCCACAATGAGTTTATTCATAATGGTGAGCATTTATATACGAATTATTAGCATTACGATTCATGAGCATTATAACATGTATAGTCATTTATAACACCCTTATAATCATTTAAATAAATATGTACAAGTATTTCTAACAGCTTATTCCTGTTAGGTTTTAGGGTGTTACGTGTAATCAATATATTTCAAGTAGCTAATATTATCATTTATAACATGTATAGTCACTTATAATGAATTAAGCAAAATATTTATAATGACTTATTTAGTTGTTATTATTAACATTCTACTTATTGATATATTCTAAGTGACTGTTATATATTCTTACATCAAGTAGCATCGTTGTAATTTCACACAGGTTGAAAGTTCATTAAAATACATTTATACACATTCATAAGCATTTCTAATAACTTATTGATGAAGGGGGACATCATTTTATTTCCGTGCAGGTCGTAAAGTGAGCCCCATTGAGTTCGGGAACAGGCAGAAGGTCCACAGGCCCAACGAGGATTGTGAAGACCCCCTATGAAGAGGAAGAGGAAGATGAACCTGCAGACGTTCAGCCTGAAGAGGACACATGCAAGGAGTTTGTAAGTTCTTACTCCAGTCTGCTCAGCCGGACAAATATACTACAGTGTTTCCATGTACTTCATTTCATTCTATTGGTTTATTTGACTGCCATATGGAACAAATAAAGTTCAAATATGGCATAAAATTATTTGTATTGCAGCTAACAACCTCCCCCTCCTTCTCTTCCCCCTCTTCCTCCTTAACCTCCTCCTCCTCCTCCTCCTCTCCCACTCCTTCTCTCCTTCCACCTCCTCTTCTCCCTCCACCTCCTCCACCTCCTCCCCATTCTCCTCCTCTCCCTCCTCCTCCTCCTCCTCCTCCTCCTCCACCTCTACTACCTCCTCTTCCTCCTCTCCCACTCCTCCTCTTCCTCTCCCACTCCTTCTCTCCCTCCACTTCCTCCTCTTCTCCCTCCACCTCTCCCATCTTCTCCTCTTCTCCCTCTTCCTCCACCTCCTCCTCTCCCTCCTCATTCACCTATACCTTCTCCTCATTCACCTCCTCCTCCACCTCTTCCATCTCCTCCTCCTCCTCCTCTCCCTCCTCATTCACCTATACCTTCTCCTCCTCCTCTTCCTCCTCCTCCTCCTCCTCCTCCTCAGCATGCCCAGTGTGACCAGCTCCTGCGCTCTCCGTTGTGGAGCTCCTGTGGTGCGGTCGTGAACCCTGAGCCCTACATCCAGGCCTGTGTTCAGGACCTGTGTGGCTGCAGCAACACTTCTGATAGCTTCTGTGTCTGCAGCACCCTGGCAGAGTACTCCAGACAGTGCTCCCACGCTGGGGGACAGCCACCCCACTGGAGAACAACAGCCTTCTGTGGTAATGGGACATCTCAATATCTGTCTGGGTGTTCAGGAAAACATTTATTGGATTATGGTAGAGTTATAGATAAAAAAAAACTCTTTATTGTCCATAGTCAGCTTTAGATCGCACAAATGTCTTAAAAATAAATATATATATATATATAGGTATTTACAAATAATAATTAAATGCACTATCATTAATTTTCTTTGTTTTCTTAGACAAGCAGTGTCCGTTCAACATGGTGTATCTGGAGAGTGGCTCTCCCTGCATGGATACCTGTACCCACTCAGACACCAGCTCACTGTGTGAGGAACACCTGATGGACGGCTGCTTCTGCCCTCACGGTCAGCCTTTAACCACAACACACCTCATAGTATCAGTATAACAGTGATGATAGAGAACCAGAACACACCTCATAGTATCAGTAGAACAGTGATGATAGAGAACCAGAACACACCTCATAGTATCAGTAGAACAGTGATGATAGAGAACCAGAACACACCTCATATTATCAGTATAACAGTGATGATAGAGAACCAGAACACACCTCATATTATCAGTATAACAGTGATGATAGAGAACCAGAACACACCTCATATTATCAGTATAACAGTGATGATAGAGAACCAGAACACACCTCATATTATCAGTATAACAGTGATGATAGAGAACCAGAACACACCTCATATTATCAGTATAACAGTGATGATAGAGAACCAGAACACACCTCATATTATCAGTATAACAGTGATGATAGAGAACCAGAACACACCTCATATTATCAGTATAACAGTGATGATAGAGAACCAGAACACACCTCATATTATCAGTATAACAGTGATGATAGAGAACCAGAACACACCTCATATTATCAGTATAACAGTGATGATAGAGAACCAGAACACACCTCATATTATCAGTATAACAGTGATGATAGAGAACCAGAACACACCTCATATTATCAGTATAACAGTGATGATAGAGAACCATAACACACCTCATATTATCAGTAGAACAGTGATGATAGAGAACCAGAACACACCTCATATTATCAGTATAACAGTGATGATAGAGAACCAGAACACACCTCATATTATCAGTATAACAGTGATGATAGAGAACCAGAACACACCTCATATTATCAGTAGAACAGTGATGATAGAGAACCAGAACACACCTCATATTATCAGTATAGCAGTGATGTTATTATATATTTAGTCATAATACACGTTTGGTTTACATTTAGTAATAATAAATATAATTTAGAAAGTGTATTTGTACAGCTTTCTTTATTTTACAGCTCTTTCCATTATACCACAAATAGCATTAGACAAACTCACTGTATCTCATTCTGTGACGTTCATGACGTGTTGTGTGTTTCCACCACTCTGTAGGGACTGTGGTGACGTTCATGATGTGTTGTATGTTTCCACCACTCTGTAGGGACTGTGGTGACGTTCATGACGTGTTGTACGTTTCCACCACTCTGTAGGGACTGTGGTGACGTTCATGACGTGTTGTACGTTTCCACCACTCTGTAGGGACTGTGGTGACGTTCATGACGTGTTGTATGTTCGCACCACTCTTTAGGGACTGTGGTGACCTTCATGACGTGTTGTATGTTTCCACCACTCTGTAGGGACTGTGGTGATGTTCATGACGTGTTGTGTGTTTCCACCACTCTGTAGGGACTGTGGTGACGTTCATGACGTGTTGTATGTTTCCACCACTCTGTAGGGACTGTGGTGACGTTCATGACGTGTTGTACGTTTCCACCACTCTGTAGGGACTGTGGTGACGTTCATGACGTGTTGTATGTTTCCACCACTCTGTAGGGACTGTGGTGACGTTCATGACGTGTTGTATGTTTCCACCACTCTGTAGGGACTGTGGTGACGTTCATGACGTTTTTTAATTTTTCCACCACTCTGTATGGACTGTGGTGACGTTCATGACGTGTTGTATGTTCGCACCACTCTTTAGGGACTGTGGTGACCTTCATGACGTGTTGTATGTTTCCACCACTCTGTAGGGACTGTGGTGATGTTCATGACGTGTTGTGTGTTTCCACCACTCTGTATGGACTGTGGTGACGTTCATGACGTGTTGTATGTTTCCACCACTCTGTAGGGACTGTGGTGACGTTCATGACGTGTTGTATGTTTCCACCACTCTGTAGGGACTGTGTTTGATGACATCTCAAAGCGGGGGTGTGTCACTCAGGACCAGTGTCAGTGCAAACATGACAAAGTGTACAACTCTGGAGAAGTGTTCAGACAGGAACGTGAGGAATGGTGAGTCAAATGTTTAGACTTGAAGTGCGCAATGTAAAGCACTGTACATTTAAAATAACAAGTTAAGTTAAGACAGAAGTCGTAACAGAGCGTTTCATGTATCTGGTTTATCCTGTAAATGACTTCATTGTTTGTTTCTTTGTCTGTGATTCAGTGTCTGTCACCATGGTCAGTGGTCCTGTAAAAGTCTGCCCAGCCCTGCTACATGTGCAGTTGAGGAGGGTTCACACGTGACGACCTTCGATGGGAAAGCATACACCTTCCATGGGGACTGCTACTACCCCTTAGCCAAGGTGGAAAGCAAGGTAAGTGACAATTACAGTGCACTTTTCTGAAGAGACAATCTAGATGATGAATTAGTGTGAGTGGATGGCATTTTATGTCACAACGTTTTCTCATCAAATTTTTTGTTTTGTTTTTCTGTTTCCCTTCTCTGTTTCAGGACGAAGCCAGTCCAAAGTTCACTGTGCTGGGCCAGCTGGTTCCCTGTATAAGACAGAAGTTTGACACTTGCCTCAAGAGTGTTGTGGTCTTGATGAACAATGATAGAAACAATGTGAGTATTACCTTCATTTTAAAGATGGAGATTTGACATATACACTTAAACATATTCACATGTATATCATACACTATCTCTCATCGCTATGTATGTACGGTCAGGTCCAAGTTATAGGCATCCTTGATAAAGATGAGTAACAAAGACTATTAATTAGGGAGTGGTGGGGCGCTAGCGCTCCAGACACTACCCGGTGAAATGCAAGGCGCCAAATTCAAAATCCAAAAGTTGAATTATTAAACATTCATCAATATACAAGTGTTGCATAGTCATCAAAAGCTCTGCTTCTTGGCAATATCACAGCGTTGCCATATTTCAAAAAGGCTTTACGGCGAAAGCACAACATTTGATTGTTTGAGGGTAGCACCTCCAATATTTTCCATTAGCATAAATTCATAAACGATCGCGGTTCACACAAAGCACATTTCACATCGAAAACAAATCCCTTACCTTTTGAAGAACTTCTGCTGAGGGCTTCCCAAGTGTCCAACGAAGACATCCAATGGTTCTTTTGTTAGAAAAAGTCATTTATTATATCAATAAATCTCAGTTTGGTTGGGGCGTTGTGATCATAAAATACAGCGTCCACTCGCCCATTGAACCGTGAAGAGAACGCGTTCAACCTATACCTATACACTTGTCCAAGAACAGTCAAACATCATTGATAATGTATCCTTAGGAACACTTTTATGTATATTTACTATAATATTTCAACCGGATTATAAACTGGACGATAGGAAAGGAAAAACCACAGCGCCGGCTAGCCCGTGAACGGCGCATCCTCTTCTGTTTACATCCGATGACCAGTTCGAAATTCTTCTTCTATTACCATCCAGAGCAACTATAACATCACCAAACACTGTCTAGAGACTGTTGACATCCAGTGGAAGCAATAGGAACAGCAGTCTTAATCCCAGAAATGGCTGTTTTCAATAGGTAGGGGTTCAAAATGAGGCAATGTGTCAAAAACACTTTTTCCAGGACAGACATTCCTCGGGTTTTCGCCTGCTATATCCGTTCTGTTATACTCACAGACATTATGTTAACACTTTTAGAAACTTCAGAGTATTTCCTATCCAATAGTACTAATTATGTGCATATCCTATTTTCTGGGCCTGAGTGGGAGGCATTTTACTTTGGGCACGCCAGACTCTCCAAAACCGTCACCTCGGGAGCCACTCCCTAAGTTAAATAAAATCTCTTTGGCCACGGACACCAGTGGTGGGTTTGGTGTCAATAAGAATAATCATGTGCAGAACAGAGCCTGATACCTGCTGTATAACATGGTGGTGGATCTTTGATGTTATGGGGCTGTTATGCTTCCACTGGTCTGTATGGAGGAATGGTCTAAGATACTTCTCAATGTGTTCTCCAATCTCCTAAACCCTTCTAGAGAAAGGCTCAGTGTTGTTATCCTCGCAGGGTGAGGTATTGAAAGGTAATGAAAACAAGGGTGCCAATCATTTTGGATCTGACTGTATAAGTACTTGTATCTATGTAATATGTATATACCGCAAATCTAGTCTTGGGTTGAATAGGATTAGTTGATCATGGCTATTGTTTTCTTTTCCAGGCTTTGGTGATTACCGCCGATGGGAAAGTCAGCCACAATGCACAGATCACTCTGCCTTACAACACAGGTGGGACATGGAATACTTAAGCAATAATGCCCGAGGGGGTGTGATATATAGCCATTATACCATGGCTAAAGCCTGTTCTTGGGCACGACGCAACTTCCCTTACCAATGGTACATTGGCCATACATTGCAATCCCCCAAAGTGCCTTATTGCTATTATCAACTGGTTACCAACGTAATTAAGGCAGTACAAATAAATGGATTGTCATACGGTATGATATACCACATCTGTCAGCCAATCAGCATTGAGGGCTCGAACCACCCAGTTTATAGTAAAGATCATAAACACTCTTCTATGTTATGAAAGTGCAACCAGTAACATAGAATGAAACATAGAATGAAACATAGAATGAAACATTCGCCTGTATATATATCAACTGCCTAATTCTATGTATTATTACACTGCACTTCCAAGGCTATTGACACAGTAATAAGTACACTAATGTTTAATGTCATTAAAATGATATTTTTTTTAATAAAGAATGAATCATATTTAATTTAATGAGTATCTCCCCCCAGCCCCCATTTCTGTTCCCAGCTGACATTAGTGTACGGTGTCTATATTAGGACTACCTCAGTCTCAGCAGGAGCTCTTTCAGTCTTGTTCCCAGCTGACATTAGTGTACGGTGTCTATATTAGGACTACCTCAGTCTCAGCAGGAGCTCTTTCAGTCTTGTTCCCAGCTGACATTAGTGTACGGTGTCTATATTAGGACTACCTCAGTCTCGGCAGGAGCTCTTTCAGTCTTGTTCCCAGCTGACATTAGTGTACGCCTCAGTCTCAGCAGGAGCTCTTTCAGTCTTGTTCCCAGCTGACATTAGTGTACGGTGTCTATATTAGGACTGCCTCAGTCTCAGCAGGAGCTCTTTCAGTCCTGTTCCCAGCTGACATTAGTGTACGGTGTCTATATTAGGACTACCTCAGTCTCGGCAGGAGCTCTTTCAGTCTTGTTCCCAGCTGACATTAGTGTGTTTGTTTTTATTCCCATAGCTGACATCAGTGTGTTCAAGCCGTCGTCCTTCCACATGATGCTCCAGACCAGCTTTGGGCTGCTGGTTCAGATCCAGCTGGTCCCTATCATGCAGGTGTATGTCACCCTGGACGAGAGCTACAAGACCAAGACACAAGGTAAGATAACTCACAAGTTGTAGGCATATACCTCTGAAGGTAATAAACATTGGTAATCTTACTCACCAGGGATCAGTAAAATGATAAAAACAGCAAGAAAGTACAAAAACGGAGTTGATTTCTGTTTGGTGTAGGTTTATATGGTGTTAATTTCTGTTTGGTGTAGGTTTATATGGTGTTAATTTCTGTTTGGTGTAGGTTTATATGGTGTTGATTTCTGTTTGGTGTTGGTTTATATGGTGTTGATTTCTGTTTGGTGTAGGTTTATATGGTGTTAATTTCTGTTTGGTGTTGGTTTATATGGTGTTGATTTCTGTTTGGTGTTGGTTTATATGGTGTTGATTTCTGTTTGGTGTTGGTTTATATGGTGTTGATTTCTGTTTGGTGTAGGTTTATATGGTGTTCATTTCTGTTTGGTGTTGGTTTATATGGTGTTGATTTATATGGTGTTGATTTCTGTTTGGTGTAGGTTTATATGGTGTTGATTTCTGTTTGGTGTTGGTTTATATGGTGTTGATTTCTGTTTGGTGTTGGTTTATATGGTGTTAATTTCTGTTTGGTGTAGGTTTATATGGTGTTAATTTCTGTTTGGTGTAGGTTTATATGGTGTTAATTTCTGTTTGGTGTTGGTTTATATGGTGTTGATTTCTGTTTGGTGTTGGTTTATATGGTGTTAATTTCTGTTTGGTGTAGGTTTATATGGTGTTAATTTCTGTTTGGTGTAGGTTTATATGGTGTTGATTTCTGTTTGGTGTAGGTTTATATGGTGTTGATTTCTGTTTGGTGTTGGTTTATATGGTGTTGATTTCTGTTTGGTGTAGGTTTATATGGTGTTGATTTCTGTTTGGTGTAGGTTTATATGGTGTTGATTTCTGTTTGGTGTTGGTTTATATGGTGTTGATTTCTGTTTGGTGTTGGTTTATATAGTGTTAATTTCTGTTTGGTGTAGGTTTATATGGTGTTGATTTCTGTTTGGTGTTGGTTTATATGGTGTTGATTTCTGTTTGGTGTTGGTTTATATGGTGTTGATTTCTGTTTGGTGTAGGTTTATATGGTGTTGATTTCTGTTTGGTGTAGGTTTATATGGTGTTAATTTCTGTTTGGTGTTGGTTTATATGGTTTTAATTTCTGTTTCTATTTCTTCTAGGTCTGTGTGGAAACTTCAACAAGGTTCTGTCTGATGACATGAAGACCCCTCAGGGTATGGTGGAGGGAACAGCCTCTTCATTTGGGAACTCCTGGAAGGCTAATCCTACCTGTAGAGACAGAGAAGAGAGGCTGGACGACCCCTGCTCCCTCAGTGTGGAGAATGGTACATAACACAATAAAAAGCAGAATATAATCATTTCAGAAATGTTTTTGTCAACATCCTCAGTATCATGTCGTTGGATCCAAAGCGACGCAGCAAGCAGAAGTTTATACAGTATCCGACATATTTGAACTCTTACCATCTTCTGTTTACTCAGAGAACTATGCTAAACATTGGTGCTCCATGCTAAGAAGTTCTGACAGCTCTTTTGCCAAGTGCCATGCCATGGTGGACCCTGAGCTGTACTACAAGGTAATACGTTTTGTATGACTGGAACTGGAACATTTCATTGAGTTCCATCTGGTTTGGAATTCTCACAGTTGTATCTTGGCTGGTTGTGGTATATGTACACTTGTACATATTTGTCCTGAACTTTCTTACTGTTTTTAATGCTGTTTGTAATACTGTTTGTAATGCGAAAGCTCTGGTGAATGACATATATTTATTACGTATGGAACATTTACTTAATCTTGATTTGATTTTCTACAGCGATGCACGTACGCTAGCTGTAACTGTGAGAAGAGTGAAGACTGCCTGTGTGCCGTCTTCTCGTCCTATGTGCGAGACTGTGCTACCAAGGGAGTGGTGCTGTCGGGCTGGAGAGAGAACGTGTGTGGTAAGTGATTTACACTTCTCATACTTATGCATTGTTTTATTGTGGCTTCTGGTTTGTATGACAAACACATTTTTTATTTCCCCTTGGGGAATAAATGAATACCTTGACAAGAGCTAAAAAAAGGACCATGCCTTCTCTTCTCATCTGATGTCAACTTTAACAACACTTATTTTCTTAATCATCTTCTTTTCTGGAGAGAATTTTAGAACCTAAAGTTGACTTTATCCAACACTTTCCAAATTTCCCTACAACCAGACAAATACACTGGTAACTGCCCAGCGTCTCAGACCTACTCTGACCAGCTCCAGAGATGTCAGCTGACCTGTAGCTCCCTGGCCAGCAAACGCCAGGGTTGTACCAACGACTTCCTCCCTGTGGATGGTTGCTCCTGCCCGGACGGACTCTACATGGATGACAGGGGCACCTGTGTAGCCATGGACAAATGCCCCTGCTTCCACAACGGGGTCCACATCAAGCCTGGGAAGTCCATCAACATTCAGGAGGAGCACTGGTAAGAGACTGTTTCTATCTAATGAAGTATCTAGCTACCTATTTACCTGACAACTTACCTACCTACCTACCTACTTATTTACCTAACTTACCTACCTACCAAAGCAGCAAATATGTCGTATTACCTGCTAGTATAAAAAGTACACAATCCTGCAATGTTATTCCAATATTGAAATAGCTCTTGATATCATGTGTGTTCTTCTAGTGTCTGCACCAATGGGAAGCTTCACTGCCATTCCTGGAAAATGCGTTCAGAGAGTAGTGAGTAGCCTTTCTGTGTCCCTTTGCTATTCATATCCCATTATTCCTTTGATGTATACAGTATTTTACCTAGACTTGGGTTCAAATACTATTTGAGAGATAATTTAAATTACTTGAGTCCAGGACTAGGCTTAATCTGTTTTAAACCGGCCCTAGAAGTATTTGAAAGATAGTATTTGAACCCAGATCTAATTTGGCAACTTATTGTGTAATAATAATGAAACTGCTTCTGTTACAGCCTGCCATTCGCCGAAGGTGTTCTTGAACTGCTCCAATGACCTGGGAGTACAGTGTACACGGAGCTGTAGGAACCCAGATTTCATGGACTGTGTGAGTTGACTTGTTGACTTCCATTAGTACCTGACCTAAGGGTTGTGTTCTTTATTTAATTCCGTCTCTCTCCTTGACCACAGTTCTCTGCAGAGTGTGAGTCTGGGTGCAAGTGTCCCGTGAGTCTGTGGGATGATGGGAACGGTATGTGTGTGAAAAAACATGAATGCCCATGCAGCCATGATGGATCCCTCTACGCCCCAGGAAAACAGATCCCAAACGGATGTAACACTTGGTGAGTTATTGAGGTTATATGGTATGATGTTATATGTTATTTTATGATATAAAATGACACAATGCAATGTTATGCGGTATGATATGACATTATAAGATACAATACCATATATAATAGGAATGGAGATTAAAATGAAACGGAATGAGATTTCATGACACGAGATGAGGGCTTCCTTCATCCTTTCTAGCTAATGTGATCAGGATTGTATTTGAAGAGGATATTTGACTTAGTGTCTCTCATACTGTACACATGTAGCACCTGTAAGAGTGGGAAATGGGAGTGCACAGATAAGAAGTGCCCAGGAACCTGTACCATCTACGGCAGTGGCCATTACAAAACCTTTGATGAGCGCACGTATGGCATCCAAGGAAAATGTGGCTATGTGGCTGTCCAGGTAATCAATGCTTCTTAGGACAACTCAATACAATCCAATACATTTCAATTCAATTGTGATGTGTTTTAATACAACAACAAAAATATGTTTCTATATAAGTACTGCTGTTGTCTTCTATATTACCAACTAATCATTTAAATTGCAAAAGTCTCATTTAGTTTCTAAAGTACTCTCTCCCTCTCTCTTTCTCTGTCTCTCTTTAAGAACAAATGTGGGAACCGGCCTGACCAGGGCAATTTCAGGGTGATCACAGAGAACGTACCGTGTGGAACCACAGGCACCACTTGCTCCAAGTCTGTCAGGGTTCAACTGGGGGTAAGACTGGACAAAACCCACTCTAACAGGCGGCTTGTGGCACCTTCATTGGGAAGGATGGGCTCATAGTAATGGCTGGAATGGAATGAATGGAATGGCATCAAATGCATCACTGGTTTCCATGTGTTACCATTCCATTCACTCCACTCAAGCCTTTATAATGAGCCGTACTCCTTTCTATACCGGTTGGATCATAATAAGAGATCATTTGACATTCATACATGCAACAAAACAAAACATAATTTTGCATTATTTAGCAAACGCTCTTCAGAGCGACTTATTCAGAGCGACAGTACAATTAGTGAATTCAACTAAAGTAGGTAAAATCACCATCACAATCATTGCAAGAAAAAAAATCTTCCAAATAGCCACTAACTGCAAAAATCAGTACGACATTCAAGTCATTTTGTTTCTTCATAAAAAGCTTTAGAACGTGTATTGTCTGTCATAGTTTTGGAAAATTCCAGTAAATTCCCATGTTTTTCCAGAAATCCTAATTGCAAGTTTTCTGAAATTACAAGGGAATAAGGAGGAAATCCTCCAACAAGGATTACTGGAAAACCTGGGACTCTGGGTAAAGTTACCAGAACCTTGCAACCCTAATTGTTTGTGAACAGGAAGTGCTAAATCCCTATGCTTACAGAGAACAGAGCTGAAACTATCAAAGGGGACCTATGAAGTGGTGGACCTAGGAGGGGGCTCTCAGATCCAGTACCGAGTGAGGACTGTCGGTCTGTACCTGACTGTTGAGTCTGACATTGGGATCGCAGTGCTGTGGGACCGCAAAACTACCGTCCGCATCATCCTGGAGCCACAGCATAGTGTAAGTTTAGTGTTGAAGAGTTAATACATAGAGAGCAGAACCTGTGATGAAATAGACTTGGAATAGATGAACAACACATCAGACGTCAGTGTGCATTGTGTATTGCTAACAGTGATTGATTTGGTACAGTTCCATTGTGTATGCCTAGCTAAGAATGCTGAAAGGAATACATGTGTCCCACCCTTATCGTTTCTATGTGTCTATAGGGAGCAGTGTGCGGCCTGTGTGGGAACTTTAATGGAGACGGCAGAGATGACTTCACCACGCAAGGTCAGATGATAGTCAGCAGCCCTGTGGAGTTTGCTAACAGCTGGAAAGTGTCAAGCACTTGCCCCGACGCAGAAAGCAACGTCGACCCATGTGGAGCCAGACCCAACCGTCACAACTGGGCTAAGATGCAGTGCAGCATCATCACAGGAACAACTTTCCAACAGTGCCACAAGAAGGTACAGTGCTGCAGCGGATTGATACGTATATATATATATATATATATATATATATATATATATATATATATATATATACGATACAATTATAAACCTAGTGGAAGCATCAGACAGAACACTGAAAGACTGGTGGACAGTCAAACTTCTGAACCAAAAAATGCACCCAAATCGTTTTAAGTCACTTTCTTGTCATCCTCAATGATTTTATTCATGAACATGTCTGTTGTTATGTGTTCTGAAAAATGCTCTAAGAAACAAAACAAACAAAAACAAGAAATACAGTATTAGTGCATCGTGTGTGTTCTCTCTGTATGTGTTTTACAGGTAGATCCTACTCTGTTCTTTGAGAACTGTGTGAAAGACTCCTGTGCCTGTGATACTGGCGGAGACTGTGAGTGTTTCTGTACAGCTGTAGCAGCCTACGCCCAGGCCTGCACCGAAGCTGGAGTCTGTGTTGCATGGAGAACACCAGAGATTTGTCGTAAGTACAACAAATCTTTTTTTAATTCATTATGCTTGTGTCCCAAAGGTCCAACTGTTCCACTGTTAGACTGTCAGGCTTGGCATTGAAATGATTTAGCATGTCTGGTGTCATGTGACTGATTAGAATTTACAATGCTTAGTAAATGAATATGTTGATGAAAGAACCCAAACTTGGTGACAATGTGAGGATGTGGATCTAAATTACATTTTAGCTTGTTGGTTTAAACAGGAATCTTAATGTGTAACGTTATAGTGGATCACTTTTGACCAGGGCACCTTGGGTTCTGATTAAAAGTATTGCACTTCATATGGAATAGGGTGCCAGTTGCTGAGGGCATGCAATGTGTATTCAGTGTATGAACGTGTACGTTTTCCCTTTTGTAGCTGTGTTCTGTGACTACTACAACGATCCAGGTGAATGTGAATGGCATTACAGCCCTTGCCACACACCTTGCTACAAGACCTGTCTGAATCCAAATGGGACCTGTAGCAACCCGCTTCCAAATCTGGAAGGTGAGGCAGCGTGCTATTTGATTTGATTGGCATCAGCCTGTATGTTTGTTCCATATGCACATGCCCTTCTTTGCAAAATACGAATATGTTTTTTGACCTCAACTTTATTAAATGTAATAACAAATCAAAACAACTAAATCATGCTGTTCTCTTTTTAGGTTGTTACCCACAATGCCCTCCAGATAAGCCTATATTTGATGAAGAGACCTGGGAGTGTGTTGAGGAATGTGTTGAAACAACAACAGCACCATCAACAACAACACCCCAGACAACCACACCAACACCACCAACAACACCGTGGACACCAACAACTACCACATTGACAACAGAACCTCCAACAACACCAACTACAACACCAACACCACCAACAACAACAACAACAATACCTCCACCAACAACAACACCAATACCACCAACAACAACACCAATACCAACAACAACAACAACACCAACAACAACAACAACCACACCAATGCCAACAACAACAACCACACCAATACCAACAACAACAACACCAACAACAACAACAACCACACCAATGCCAACAACAACAACCACACCAACAACAACAACACCAACAACAACAACAACCACACCAATGCCAACAACAACAACCACACCAATACCAACAACAACACCAATACCACCAACAACAACAACACCAATACCAACAACAACAACCACACCAATGCCAACAACAACAACCACACCAACACCAACAACACCACCAATACCACCAACAACAACCACACCAATACCACCATCAACAACAACAACACCATTACCAACAACAACAACACCAACAACAACAATCACACCAATGCCAACACCAACCACACCAATACCAACAACAACACCAATACCAACAACAACAACAACAACAACCACACCAACAACAACAACAACACCAATAACAACAACAACAACCACACCAACAACAACACCAATACCAACAACAACACCGACACCAACAACAACAACACCAATACCACCAACAACAACAACACCACCAACAACAACAACACATTTACCACCAACAACTACCACACCAGTACCACCAACAACAACCACACCAATACCACCAACAACAACAACACCATTACCAACAACAACAACAACACCACCAACAACAACAACAATCACACCAATGCCAACAACAACCACACCAATACCAACAACAACACCAATACCAACAACAACAACAACCACACCAATACCAACAACAACACCAACACCAGCAACAACAACAACAACACCAATACCACCAACAGCAACAACACCAACAACAACAACAACACCTTTACCACCAACAACTACCACACCAGTACCACCAACAACAACCACACCAATACCACCAACAACAACAACACCATTACCACCAACAACAACCACAACAACACCAATACCTCCAACAACAACCACACCAATACCACCAACAACAACCACAACAACACCAATACCAACAACATCGGCAACAACAACAACACCAATACCAACAAAAACACCAACAACAACCACACAAATACCAGCAACAACAACCACACATATTCCAACAACAACAACACCAAAACCACCAACAACTACTCCTTGTATTCCTACCTGTGAGTGGTCAGAATGGTATGATGAAGATGATGATAAAGACAAGAGTGACTGGGAAACATATTGGAATATCACACAGAGTGGAAAAGTAGTGTGTGAAGATCCACAGGACATTGAATGTGTAGCTACAGACTATCCTGATATGAGCTTAGAGGACTTTGTAGCTGAAACGGGACAAGTTGTAGAGTGCAATGTTGACTTCGGTTTAATATGTGAAGAAAAGAAACAGACTCAGAGACCATATAAGTGCAAGAACTATAAGATTAGAGTCCTCTGTTGCGTTGAATGTTTATCAACAACATCACCAACAACAACCACACCAATGCCAACAACAACAACCACACCAATACCAACAACAACACCAATACCACCAACAACAACAACACCAATACCAACAACAACAACAACACCACCAACACCACCAACAACCACACCAATACCACCATCAACAACAACAACACCATTACCAACAACAACAACACCACCGACAACAACAACAACCACACCAATGCCAACAACAACAACCACACCAATACCAACAACAACAACAACACCAAGACCACCAACAACAACAACCACACCAATGCCTCCAACAACAACCACACCAATACCAACAACAACAAATACACCAACACCACCAACAACAACAACAATGCCACCAACAACAACCACACCAATGCCAACAACAACCACACCAATACCAACAACAACACCAATACCACCAACAACAACAACCACACCAATGCCACCAACGACAACCACACCACCAACAACAACAACACCAATACCAACACCACCAACAACAACAACCACAACAATGCCTCCAACAACAACTACATCAACTACAAACACACCAGCACCACCCAAAACAACAACCACACCAATACCAACAACCACACCAATACCAACACCAACAACAACAACACCACCGACAACAACAACAACCACACCAATGCCAACAACAACAACCACACCAATACCAACAACAACAACAACACCAAGACCACCAACAACAACAACCACACCAATGCCAACAACAACAACAACCACACCAATACCAACAACCACACCAATACCAACACCACCAACAACAACAACCACACTAATACCAACAACAACAACCACACCAATGCCAACAACAACCACAACAATACCACCTTCAACAACATCAACAACATCAACACCAATACCACCAACAACAACAACACCACCAATGCCAACAACAACCACACCAACACCACCAACAACAACAACCACACCAATGCCAACAACAACCACACCAATACCAACAACAACACCAAAACCAACAACAACAACCACAACAATACCACCTTCAACAACATCAACAACATCAACACCAATACCACCAACAACAACAACACCAACACCACCAATGCCAACAACAACCACACCAACACCATCAACAACAACAACCACACCAATGCCTCCAACAACAACCACACCAATACCACCAACAACAACAACCACACCAATGCCTCCAACAACAACCACACCAACAACAACACCAGCACCACCAACAACCACACCAATGCCAACAACAACAACAACCACACCACTACCAACAACAACAACAACACCAAAACCAACAACAACGACCATAACAATACCACCTTCAACAACATCAACACCAATACCACCAACAACAACAACACCAACACCACCAATGCCAATAACAACCACACCAATACCAATACCACCAACAACAACAACATCCACACCAATACCAACAACAACATTAACAACCCCACCAACAACAACAACAACCACACCAATACCACCAACAACAACAACACTGACACCAACAACACCAGCACCACCAACAACCACACCAATGCCAACAACAACAACAACCACACCAATACCAACAACAACAACACCAAAACCAACAACAACAACCATAACAATACCACCTTCAACAACATCAACAACATCAACACCAATACCACCAACAACAACAACAACAACAACAACCACACCAATACCAACAACAACAACACCAATACCACCAACAACAACAACACCAATACCAACAACAACACCTACACCACCAACAACCACACCAATAACACCATCAACAACAACAACACCATTACCAACAACAACAACAACAACACCGACAACAACAACAACCACACCAATGCCAACAACAACAACAACAACAACAACAACCACACCAATACCAACAACAACAACAACACCAAGACCAACACCACCAACAACAACAACCACACCAATGCCTCCAACAACAACCACACCAATACCAACAACAACAAATACACCAACACCACCAACAACAACAACGCCACCAACAACAACCACACCAATGCCAACAACAACCACACCAATACCAACAACAACACCAATACCACCAACAACAACAACCACACCAATGCCACCAACGACAACCACACCACAAACAACAACAACACCAATACCAACACCACCAACAACAACCACAATAACAACCACACCAATACCAACAACCACACCAATACCAACACCAACAACAACAACCACACCAATGCCAACAACAACAACAACCACACCAATACCAACAACCACACCAATACCAACACCACCAACAACAACAACCACACTAATACCAACAACAACAACCACACCAATACCAACAACAACCACAACAATACCACCTTCAACAACATCAACAACATCAACACCAATACCACCACCAACAACAACACCACCAATGCCAACAACAACCACACCAACACCACCAACAACAACAACCACACCAATGCCAACAACAACCACACCAATACCAACAACAACAACACCAAAACCAACAACAACAACCACAACAATACCACCTTCAACAACATCAACAACATCAACACCAATACCACCAACAACAACAACACCAACACCACCAATGCCAACAACAACCACACCAACACCAACAACAACAACAACCACACCAATGCCTCCAACAACAACCACACCAACAACAACACCAGCACCACCAACAACCACACCAATGCCAACAACAACAACAACCACACCACTACCAACAACAACAACAACCACACCACTACCAACAACAACACCAAAACCAACAACAACAACCATAACAATACCACCTTCAACAACATCAACAACATCAACACCAATACCACCAACAACAACAACACCAACACCACCAATGCCAACAACAACCACACCAATACCAATACCACCAACAACAACAACATCCACACCAATACCAACAACAACATTAACAACACCACCACCAACAACAACAACCACACCAATACCACCAACAACAACCACACCAATGCCTCCAACAACAACCACACCAACAACAACACCAATACCAACACCAACAACCACATTAATACCAACAACAACAACCACACCAATACCAACAACAACCACAACAATACCACCTTCAACAACATCAACAACATCAACACCAATACCACCACCAACAACAACACCACCAATGCCAACAACAACCACACCAATACCAACAACAACAACACCAAAACCAACAACAACAACCACAACAATACCACCTTCAACAACATCAACAACATCAACACCAATACCACCAACAACAACAACACCAACACCACCAATGCCAACAACAACCACACCAACACCAACAACAACAACAACCACACCAATGCCTCCAACAACAACCACACCAACAACAACACCAGCACCACCAACAACCACACCAATGCCAACAACAACAACAACCACACCAATACCAACAACAACAACCACACCAAAACCAACAACAACAACCATAACAATACCACCTTCAACAACATCAACAACATCAACACCAACAACACCAACACCACCAATGCCAACAACAACCACACCAACACCACCAACAACAACAACCAAACCAATGCCAACAACAACCACACCAATACCAATACCACCAACAACAACAACATCCACACCAATACCAACAACAACATTAACAACACCACCAACAACAACAACAACCACACCAATACCACCAACAACAACAACACTGGCACCAACAACACCAGCACCACCAACAACCACACCAATGCCAACAACAACAACAACCACACCAATACCAACAACAACAACAACAACACCACCAAAACCAACAACAACAACCATAACAATACCACCTTCAACAACATCAACAACATCAACACCAATACCACCAACAACAACAACACCAACACCACCAATGCCAACAACAACCACACTAACACCACCAACAACAACAACCACACCTATACCACCAACAACAACACCACCAATACCACCAACAACAACCACACCTAAACCACCAACTACAACAGAAGCCACAACTCTTACCGCAACCCCAACGACAACAGAACAATCAACCACAACCCCCAGGACAACTGAAAAACCAACAACAGCCACCCCTGTCATAGACACCACAACCACTAAAGCTCCTACAACAACACCTAAACCACCAACTACCACAGAAGCCACAACTCCAATGACAACCACATCACCAACAACCCATGAATCAGTTGTCACTGGACCTCCAGTAACTGGTCTGACACCTCCAACAGCCAGTCAAGTCAGTCTAATACCAACCACAACTGGGACACCAACCACAACTGGGACACCAACCACAACTGGGACACCAACCCCACCACCAATCACTTGTCCTGAGTGGGACAAAGTGGTAAGTACGTCAATGTAACCATCACATAATCAACCGGGCTCCCCTAACTCCGACAACACATAGCCAACATGTGATGTCAATGAGGTCGAAAAGTCCTTTCAGAAACGTATCAATTGATTCTTGTGTGTATTGTGAAAGATCTCTGATCTCTCTGTGTAATTTTCTTTCTCTCGAAACATCAGCAAAATGAAACTTTCTGGCTCTGCAACTGCACTTTGGCCAGGTGCATTGAAAACAACACCATAGAGATAATTCCATATGAATGCCCAAAACCTGAGCCAATCACATGTACCAATGGCAAGAAACCAGTGCTACAGTGGGATGAGTTCTACTGCTGCCAACACTATGTGTGTGACTGTGAGTTGTGAAAGCTTCTTCCTCTCCTATCTGACCTGGTCAAGAAGGTAGATGGCGATGTCCAGTTTCTGTAACTAATAACATACACGTCCTTATCACTAACATTTGGAATAATACTCAATAGAAATATTACTTCATACATTTGTTTTGACAGAGGATCGTAATGTCTGTCTGCTTTATATAACAGTGTTTATTTTCATGACAGGCGTCTGTGAGGGTTGGGGTGACCCCCATTACATCACCTTCGACGGGCTCTTCTACAGCTTCCAAGGGAACTGTACCTATGTGCTGATGGAGGAGATGTGGCCGCGTCACCAATTTAAGATCTACATCGACAATGTCAACTGTGATCCCACCGAGGATGTGTCTTGTCCTCGAGCCATCATCGTGTCCTACCGCTCAACAGTTATAACACTGAAGAATCACAACCTCATTGGAGCTGCTCAGTTGGAGGTAACTTAAGTGGATAAACTGGCTCAGAAATCAATATAAGCAATTAAGGCCATATACGTTGAATGGCTGGATTTGGGGCCTGAAGTACAAAAAAAAATGTAAAATGTAAAAATGAAAGACAATTCTCTTCCATTCTTTCATTCTCTGAACTGAATTGTGCATTAGTTCTCAACATCCGTAGCTTTCATTGATACAAAATATGAATTTGATGTTCTCCATCAACTTAAATCAACCTGTAATGTCATGATCTTAGTAAGTATTGAGGTCACCTTGCCTTGAGGTCCTAAAGATTGATCTCTTTCTTCCATCCCTTTTTCCTATCCTTTTCTATCCCCTCTTTCGTCCGTCTCTCTTTCATCCCTCTCTCCCTGTCATCTGTCTTTCAGGCTCTTATTGATGGAGTTTCCCTGAGACTACCCTTCTCACGGCACGGTGTGAAGGTGATGAGCTCTGGTATCAACATGGTCTTGGAGATAGCACATCTCCAGGTGGTAGTTACCTTTGGTGTCACTGGCTTCAGCGTCAACCTTCCTTGGCAACACTTTGGCAACAATACACAGGGTCATTGTGGTAAGGACTTAGTTTCATTAATTTGTTGTCCTCAAACTATGTATCTTGTGCATTTAAACAAACAGCTATAAGAGCTGAGAAATGATTGTGAATCGCTTAACTTCAACAAAGAGCGGACACTTGGTATTCTGAGTATGGTGTGAGAAAGCCTAATGGAGTAGTCTTTGAACTGATGGAAATCATTTATCCAAGGTTGGAGTTGAACAACTAGCCTGGTTCCAGATCTGTTTGGGTTCTTTTTACCAAAATCCTATGGTTGTTGTCAGATATCGAACCATAGGGTTTGGCAAGACAGCACAAACTGATCAGGGACCAGGCTAGCAAACAATGGTTTGGGCTTTCCTGTCTGATGTCTGTGTCTGATATGTTTACTGTATGTGCTGTACTAAATGTGAGAGAGCTCCAACTAAGATTTTCAATGTATGTATTACTTTTAATAGCTGCAAATGGCAAAATAAACTACTTGAACCTTAACTGTATGCATCTCTTTCAGGAACATGTAACAACAACCAGGCTGACGACTGCATGTTGCCTGGAGGTCAGCTGGTGGAGAACTGTGCTGTGATGGCAGACTACTGGGCAGCCAAGGACCTCTACCAGCCTGACTGCCATGTGCCACCTGGAATCCCCACCAACTCTCCTCTCCCTGAACCCACACAGAAGCCATGCAAGCCAGACTCCTCTGTCTGTGATCTCCTGAAGGACAGGTAAACCTCCCTAAAGGCACTGTGATCTCCTGAAGGACAGGTACACCTCCCTAAAGGCACTGTGATCTCCTGAAGGACAGGTCAACCTTCCTAAAGGCACTGTACAAGTTCTCGAATAAAATGTCATGCTTAGGGTGATCACATTTAAATTACCCAAATGCCGGACTGTGTGTGAATGTGGCCAGCTACTCCATTGAACAGTATGTCTTTAGTGGCCAGCTACTCCATTGAACAGTCTGTCAGGAGTGGCCAGCTACTCCATTGAACAGTCTGTCAGGAGTGGCCAGCTACTCCATTGAACAGTCTGTCAGGAGTTTGAGTAAAGTTCGAAGTCCTGTTGTAACTGTCAACAATCTAACTTATCACAGACTAAATTCTCACATGCAATGATATAGCTCTATACCCCTAAACTATACACACAAGTGTGTTTTGTGTCTGACAGAAACATATATGATTCTTACATTGTATTTGGAAAGTCTGTTTCTCATATACCTTCGTCTCTGGTTTTCAATCCACAGCATTTTTGCAGCCTGTCATCCATTTGTCTCACCTGACAACTTCTACAAGGGCTGTGTCTATGACAGCTGCCACGTGTCCAACCCAGCGGTGGAGTGCACCAGTCTGCAGACATACGCTGCTGCCTGTGCCCAGTTTGGAGTCTGCATCTACTGGAGAAACCACACCGCGCAATGTGGTAGGCTTACTGTACTCGTTGTAAAAATCCAGACTCACCATGTTAAAAAGGACTCACCTAATAAGGATGGATAAATAAGTCCACCATTGAAGAGACAGGAAGTACTGTGTAGATGACCAGGAACCAGGAACTGTGTAGATGAGATCATGAACAATACTATACTAACACAACTTAGTATGTGTTGTAGATCAGACCAGGGACAATACTATACTAACACAACTTAGTATGTGTTGTAGATCAGACCATGGACAATACTATACTAACACAACTTAGTATGTGCTGTAGATCAGACCAGGGACAATACTATACTAACACAACTTAGTATGTGCTGTAGATCAGACCAGGGACAATACTATACTAACACAACTTAGTATGTGTTGTAGATGATAAATGATGGTGATAGTGGACATCCTTGTCTGGTTCCTTTTTGTAATGTGTAATTTAGTAAGGGGATTCAGTCCCACAATCAACTGACTGTAAATAATTAGTCAGAACATTTTTCCATGGTGATAACACTTTTTACATCAGCAGTTGTCACAAATTGCTTATACAGAAGCCCAGGCTAAAACCCCAAACAGCAAGCAATGCAGATGTAGAAGCGCGGTGGCTGGGGAAAAACTCCATAGAAATGCAGGAACCTCAGAAGAAACCTAGAGAGGTACCAGAATCTGTGGGGTGGCCAGTCTTCTTCTGGCTGTGCTGGGTGGATTATAAGAGTACATGGCCATTAAGGCCAGATCGTTCAACAGCAGGTTCGGTAGAGAGAGAGTGAGGGTTGAAACAGCAGGTATGGGACAAGCACATCCGGTGAACAGAACAGGGTTCCATAGTCACAACAGCAGAAATTGGATCAGCATTACGACCAGGTTGACTGGGGACAGGCACAGACAGGAGTCGTCAGGCCAGGTAGTCCTGAGGCACAGTCCTAGGGCTCAGGTCCTCTGCGAAGGGAGAGAGAGAGAGAGAGAGAGAGAGAGAGAGAGAGAGAGAGAATTAGAGGGGGCATACTTAAGATCACACAGGACACCAGAGAAGACAAGAGAATTATACCAGATAGGACAGACTGACCCTAGCCCCCCGGCACATAGACTATTGCAGTATAGATACTGGAGACTGAGACAGGGGGTCCGGGTGTCGCTATAGACTGAGTTGTATCTTTCTTCAACAGCCAGCAACTGCCCAGCTGACAAAGTCTACAAGCCCTGCGGTCCTGCCGAACAGCCAACCTGTGATGACAAGTAGGTTTCTCTTTAGAGAGTGGCATACGCAAAATAATCCTTGGTTTAATATTTTATGTTAACTGAGGTAGACAACGTTATGACTGTCAAGTAAGACAGAGAGAAAAGACCTACCTACAGTTAAAGATAGAGTTGCTGAACATAGGAAATAGGAGTTGTCACTGTAATGTTGTGTTCTACAGTCCAGAGGAGTCTAGGATGAACTTCACCACAGAAGGCTGCTTCTGTCCTGATGGGATGAAACTCTTCAACAAGGACTCGGGGATCTGTGTTGATAAGTGTGGTGAGTGTTCCCAGCTACTGCCATTGGTCCATTTCATGTCGATGATACAGAGAAGATCGTTAGGACTTAGCCTTTTCAAGGACGTTTCAGGTCTATGAATGTTCTACTAAATTGTGGTGTTTGTGTTTTTTGTAGGATGCATTGACCCTGAAGGTGTTCCGCGAGAGGTAAGTTAGGCCTTTTTGGTTTTAAATGTATTTTATTTGACTAATTAATATAGCCTGTTATCTAGTCCATTGGCTCGGTCATGGATGACGCTAGAGGTTTCTATGAGGACCTACTTACAGCGTCCACACAGAATTATCCACATTGTCTGAAACCCAAATGGCCCCCTATGCCCTATATTTAGCCCCCTACGCCCTATTTAGTGCACTACATTTGACCAAACCCATTGATAAAATCACACTCCCTTCTTGTTGTATCTCATCACAGTTCAACGAGAGGTTTGAGTACAAGTGCCAGGATTGCGTTTGTTCGGAGTCCACCAAGACTGTGACCTGTAAACCCAAGGTCTGCTCCAAACCACCAGTAGAGATATGCACTGGGCCAGGCTTTGTATATGTCAACCAAACCGATCCATCCGATCCATGCTGCTCCAGCCTCGTCTGCCGTAAGGATCTCCCAACACTTTTCACCATACATATTATACTCAGCTCTATTTCACAGTATTGTGCCGACCTGAACCGCACTGTGCTGGCTTAGATATGTTCTTTTCACATTGTCCTTTCCAGCACGGTTCCAGGAACTATGGTGGATGTGTAACCAGGCCAGTGCCGTACAGCTGGGCTCAGCTCAGTCGTGTTGAAAAGACCCACATAGTGAAGACATGAATCAGCTCATTTTGTTATGTCCAGACTCTGTTATTGTTTCTCCTCCCAGGTTGTGACAGCAGAACTTGCCCACCTACCAACATGAACTGTCCTATTGGGTTCGTGCCAGTGGTTTCAGTCCCTGAGGGAAAATGCTGTCCAGAGCTTACATGTGGTATGGTCTCTTTACCTCTATCTAGACTATCTACATGTGGTATGGTCTCTTTACCTATATCTAGACTATCTACATGTGGTATGGTCTCTTTACCTCTATCTAGACTATCTACATGTGGTATGGTCTCTTTACCTCTATCTAGACTATCTACATGTGGTATGGTCTCTTTACCTCTATCTAGACTATCTTGTATTGATGTGTTTGTATTGCTGAGGTAATACCAGTTATTTTAGACAGTCCCACAGAGTGGTTGTCTGTGTCTCTCTCTCAATTGGTTGTGTGTGTCTCTTGTCTCTTCCAGAGCCTAAAAGAGTTTGTCTTCACAAAGGCGTTGAATACCAGGTAATTACAAACAACTTTGTTCGCCTTTGTTAGAGACAGTGAGTATCCTGGTTCCCCTGTGTTAGAGACACTGGGTATCCTGGTTCCCCTGTGTTAGAGACAGTGGGTATCCTGGTTCCCCTGTGTTAGAAACAGTGGGTACCCTGGTTCCCCTGTGTTAGAGACAGTGGGTATCCTGGTTCCCCTGTGTTAGAGACAGTGGGTATCCTGGTTCCCCCATGTTAGAGACAGTGGGTATCCTGGTTCCCCTGTGTTAGAGACAGTGGGTATCCTGGTTCCCCTTTGTTAGAGACAGTTGCTAACCTATTTCCCCTGTATTAGAGACAGTGGGTATCCTGGTTCCACTGTGTTAGAGACAATGGGTATCCTGGTTCCCCTGTGTTAGAGACAGTGGGTATCCTGGTTCCCCTGTGTTAGAGACAGTGGGTATCCTTGTCTGGTTCCCCTGTGTTAGAGACAGTGGGTATCCTGGTTCCCCAGTATTAGAGACAGTGGGTATCCTGGTTCCCCTGTGTTAGAGACAGTGGGTATCCTGGTTCCCCTTTGTTAGAGACAGTGAGTATCCTGGTTCCCCCATGTTAGAGACACTGGGTATCCTGGTTCCCCTGTGTTAGAGACAGTGGGTATCCTGGTTCCCCTGTGTTAGAAACAGTGGGTACCCTGGTTCCCCTGTGTTAGAGACAGTGGGTATCCTGGTTCCCCTGTGTTAGAGACAGTGGGTATTCTGGTTCCCCCATGTTAGAGACAGTGGGTATCCTGGTTCCCCTGTGTTAGAGACAGTGGGTATCCTGGTTCCCCTTTGTTAGAGACAGTTGCTATCCTATTTCCCCTGTATTAGAGACAGTGGGTATCCTGGTTCCCCTGTGTTAGAGACAATGGGTATCCTGGTTCCCCTGTGTTAGAGACAGTGGGTATCCTGGTTCCCCTGTGTTAGAGACAGTGGGTATCCTGGTTCCCCTGTGTTAGAGACAGTGGGTATCCTTGTTCCCCTGTGTTAAAGACAGTGGGTATCCTTGTTCCCCTGTGTTAGAGACAGTGGGTTTCCTTGTTCCCCATGTGTTAGAGATAGTGGGTATCCTTGTTCCCCTGTGTTAGAGACAGTGGGTATCCTTGTTCCCCATGTTAGAGACAGTGGGTATCCTGTTTCCCCTTCGTTAGAGACAGTTGGTATCCTATTTCCCCTGTACTAGAGACAGTGGGTATCCTGGTTCCCCTGTGTTAGAGACAGTGGGTATCCTGGTTCCCCTTTGTTAGAGACAGTTGGTATCCTATTTCCCCTGTATTAGAGACAGTGGGTATCCTGGTTCCCCTGTGTTAGAGACAGTGGGTATCCTGGTTCCCCTGTGTTAGAGACAGTGGGTATCCTTGTCTGGTTCCCCTGTGTTAGAGACAGTGGGTATCCTGGTTCCCCTGTGTTGAGAGACAATGGGTATCCTGGTTCCCCTGTGTTAGAGACAGTGGGTATCCTGGTTCCCCAGTATTAGAGACAGTGGGTATCCTGGTTCCCCTGTGTTAGAGACAGAGGGTATCCTGTTTCCCCTGTGTTAGAGACAGTGGGTATCCTGGTTCCCCTGTGTTGAGAGACAGTGGGTATCCTGGTTCCCCTGTGTTAGAGACAGTGGGTATCCTGGTTCCCCTGTGTTAGAGACAGTGGGTATCCTGGTTCCCCTGTGCTAGAGACAGTGGGTATCCTGGTTCCCCTGTGTTAGAGACAGTGGGTTTCCTGGTTCCCCTGTGTTAGAGACAGTGGGTATCCTGGTTCCACTTTGTTAGAGACAGTTGGTATCCTATTTCCCCTGTATTAGAGACAGTGGGTATCCTGGTTCCCCTGTGTTAGAGACAGTGGGTATCCTTGTCTGGTTCCCCTGTGTTAGAGACAGTGGGTATCCTGGTTCCCCAGTATTAGAGACAGTGGGTATCCTGGTTCCCCTGTGTTAGAGACAGTGGGTATCTTGGTTCCCCTTTGTGAGAGACAGTTGGTATCATATTTCCCCTGTATTAGAGACAGTGGGTATCCTGGTTCCCCTGTGTTAGAGACAGTGGGTATCCTGGTTCCCCTGTGTTAGAGACAGTGGGTATCCTTGTCTGGTTCCCCTGTGTTAGAGACAGTGGGTATCCTGATTCCCCTGTGTTGAGAGACAATGGGTATCCTGGTTCCCCTGTGTTAGAGACAGTGGGTATCCTGGTTCCCCAGTATTAGAGACAGTGGGTATCCTGGTTCCCCTGTGTTAGAGACAGTGGGTATCCTGTTTCCCCTGTGTTAGAGACAGTGGGTATCCTGGTTCCCCTGTGTTGAGAGACAGTGGGTATCCTGGTTCCCCTGTGTTAGAGACAGTGGGTATCCTGGTTCCCCTGTGTTAGAGACAGTGGGTATCCTGGTTCCCCTGTGCTAGAGACAGTGGGTATCCTGGTTCCCCTGTGTTAGAGACAGTGGGTTTCCTGGTTCCCCTGTGTTAGAGACAGTGGGTATCCTGGTTCCCCTTTGTTAGAGACAGTTGGTATCCTATTTCCCCTGTATTAGAGACAGTGGGTATCCTGGTTCCCCTGTGTTAGAGACAGTGGGTATCCTTGTTCCCCTGTGTTAGAGACAGTGGGTATCCTTGTTCCCCTGTGTTAGAGACAGTGGGTATCCTGGTTCCCCTGTGTTAGAGACAGTGGGTATCCTTGTCTGGTTCCCCTGTGTTAGAGACAGTGGGTATCCTGGTTCCCCTGTGTTGAGAGACAATGGGTATCCTGGTTCCCCTGTGTTAGAGACAGTGGGTATCCTGGTTCCCCAGTATTAGAGACAGTGGGTATCCTGGTTCCCCTGTGTTAGAGACAGTGGGTATCCTGTTTCCCCTGTGTTAGAGACAGTGGGTATCCTGGTTCCCCTGTGTTGAGAGACAGTGGGTATCCTGGTTCCCCTGTGTTAGAGACAGTGGGTATCCTGGTTCCCCTGTGTTAGAGACAGTGGGTATCCTGGTTCCCCTGTGCTAGAGACAGTGGGTATCCTGGTTCCCCTGTGTTAGAGACAGTGGGTTTCCTGGTTCCCCTGTGTTAGAGACAGTGGGTATCCTGGTTCCCCTTTGTTAGAGACAGTTGGTATCCTATTTCCCCTGTATTAGAGACAGTGGGTATCCTGGTTCCCCTGTGTTAGAGACAGTGGGTATCCTTGTTCCCCTGTGTTAGAGACAGTGGGTATCCTTGTTCCCCTGTGTTAGAGACAGTGGGTATCCTTGTCTGGTTCCCCTGTGTTAGAGACAGTGGGTATCCTTGTCTGGTTCCCCTGTGTTAGAGACAGTGGGTATCCTTGTTCCCCTGTGTTAGAGACAGTGGGTATCCTGGTTCCCCTGTGTTAGAGACAGTGGGTATCCTTGTCTGGTTCCCCTGTGTTAGAGACAGTGGGTATCCTGGTTCCCCTGTGTTAGAGACTGTGGGTATCCTGGTTCCCCTGTGTTAGAGATAGTGGGTATCCTTGTCTGGTTCCCCTGTGTTAGAGACAGTGGGTATCCTGGTTCCCCTGTGTTAGAGACTGTGGGTATCCTGTTTCCCCTGTGTTAGAGACAGTGGGTATTCTTGTCTGGTTCCCCTGTGTTAGAGACAGTGGGTATCCTGGTTCCCCTGTGTTAGAGACAGTGGGTATCCTGGTTCCACTGTTCGAGACTGTGGGTATCCTTGTCTGGTTCCCCTGAAGTAATGTGTCATGTATGATGAGCTACTTGTTCTTTCTTCTAGCCCAATTCTAAAGTACCAGGATCGGAGTGCCAGGAGTGCACCTGCACCAACAAAGTGGACCCCAAGTCTGGTCATTACCAAATTGACTGTGGATTCATGCAATGTGACGAAGATTGTGAAAAGGTAAGAACCGGTATAGCTGCCGTGTCTGCTCACATTTCAAATATTTACAAAAGGTTGAAATATCATTGAGTAGCTTAAATGTATTCAGTCAACAAGTTTTTATACTTTAAATGCTGGTTTCCTAGACCCAGACTAAGTAAGTAAGTAAGCCTTGTCTGATTCAGAACTGCCGACAGATTAAGCCTAGTCCTTGATTTTAAACTAATTCTCAATTGGGGGTGAGGCATCTGGTCTTGAGTTATTCTATTCTATTGAGTCTACTGGGAAGCCAATCGGTTGTATGCACACTTTAATAACATGTATTAGCCTTATCGTTAGCATTATCTGTAGGTGTTGCAGCAAGTCACTCATGTGTTCCTCTTCTCCTGCAGGGATATGAGTACCAGGAGCCAGACTATTCCTCAGATGACTGCTGTGGTAAATGTGTTCAGACCCACTGTGTCCTCCAGATCAATGGGACCAAACAGTTGTTGAAGGTAGATGTCATTTCTGTCAGTTTAACTATCACAGATTAACTAAGAAGTAGTAAGTAGTTCTCTGTTAAATCTCTATATTGTTTGTGCGTGTGTGTGGAACAACCTCTGACACCCTACCTCTTTAAAGAGTGTCTTAAATAAATCCCAGTCCGCCTTCCACCTCCTACGATTGTGATATGTTGTTGTCTCACTTAGATATCTTATGACAAATGAACTAATGTAAAAACGTGTTGGATAAGAGCGTCTGCTAAACGACAAACATTTCATGTAAAATGTGTGTGTGTGTGTGTGTGTGTGTGTGTGTGTGTGTGTGTGTGTGTGTGTGTGTGTGTGTGTGTGTGTGTGTGTGTGTGTGTGTGTGTGTGTGTGTGTGTGTGTGTGTGTGTGTGTGTGTGTGTGTGTGTGTGCCCAGCATGGAGATACGTGGTCAGCTCCTGGAGATAAGTGCCAGCAGTACAGCTGCGTGAAAAACGGTGATAGCTATCTGACCCAGAGCGCCTACATCCATTGCCCACCCTTCCAGCAGGCCAACTGCCAGCCTGTGAGTACAGTACACAACATAACAACAACAGAAAGGCCAGCCTGTGAGTACAGTACACAACATAACAACAACAGAAAGGCCAGCCTGTGAGTTCAGTACACAACATAACAAGAACAGAAAGGCCAGCCTGTAAGTACAGTACAGTACTCAACATAACAAGAACAGAAAGGCCAGGCTGTGAGTACAGTACACAACATTACAAGAACAGAAAGGCCAGCCTGTGAGTACAGTACACAACATAACAAGAACAGAAAGGCCAGCCTGTATGTACAGTACAGTACTCAACATAACAAGAACAGAAAAGCCATCCTGTGAGTACAGTACACAACATAACAAGAACAGAAAAGCCATCCTGTGAGTACAGTACACAACATAACAAGAACAGAAAGGCCAGCCTGTATGTACAGTACACAACATAACAAGAACAGAAAAGCTATCCTGTGAGTACAGTACACAACATAACAAGAACAGAAAGGCCATCCTGTGAGTACAGTACACAACATAACAAGAACAGAAAAGCCTGGTCACTGCATATGCTCTCAATTACCAACCTTATTGATAATGTTTCGATCCACAATCATTTTCATCAGATCGACAGTACAGTACACACAATATACCAGTTTTCATTTGACAGAAAAATGACTTTACATAATACATTTCATATTAGGATACATGAAGAAAACGTTGAAACTTTTTTCACCACAGGGTTCAATTCAGACCGCTGCAAACGGCTGCTGTAGAATTTGTAAGTATGAAAGTGTAATAATAAAATCTGTTATCAATTTCATATCAGGATTGGAATATGATCAGATTCCTGCATCGTAAAACCCACTAATATTCCTAATTGATAATGACTGAGAAGGAGAGCCACCTTGTACTCAGTGAACTCAAACAGGTGCAGCTCTTTTTCATGGTCTTTCCAGACGCATCATGTATAATGGTGTGTCTCCCTCCAATACCAGGTGTGGAGAAGGACAAGGCCTGTAAGATAGGATCCATGAAGACTGTCATCAACCACAAGAGCTGCCAGTCTATTGAGGAGGTGGAGATGCCCTACTGCGAGGGATCCTGCAACACCTTCACCAAGTGAGTTAGGAAACAATGCTAATATCGCAACCAAGTGGAGCCACATAACAGTCATAACACCATGGGGACGTTTCCAGTATCCAGTTTAATAAGCCTAGTGATGGACTGAAAATCATTTAAAATGAATCTCCATTGAACATGCTTCTTAGTCCAGGACTAGGCTTCATCTGTGTCTGGGACACACACCCCATATGTATTTGTGTTTTGTGAAACATGTCATTTGTTGAGGTGTCTTTGTCTCTTGGGAATTAGATGATCTCTTAATGTCTGTGAACACCTCTCTTTCACTCCCGTCCTCCAGGTACTCTGCGATGGCTGCGTCTCTGGACCACTCGTGTGCCTGTTGCCAGGAGTCCCGGTCCAGTAACCGCACGGTGGATCTACAGTGTCTGAATGGAGATGTGGTGCCCTACACCTACCTACACGTGGAGGAGTGTAGCTGCAGACACAGCGACTGCCACAGAGCCATTAGGGTGCCGGCCCGCAAGAGGAGCAGCAACACGCTGGTGTAAATGGGATCCGTACTAATCCAGATGGGACTAGTCCAGCACCAATCCTCTCGCTGCTTACTGAGGAAGACCCTGCTACCCTGCTTCACATGGCTGTTATTTATCTAATGGCTTTGATTTATATGTAAAATGCATATTAAATGATGTTTAAAATGTAGAAACGTATGCTTACTTATCTTATTAAAATGCAACCTTCAAATACTTATGTCCGTTGTTAGTTTTATTGTAGAAGTACATGCACCTTGTTTTGGAAAGCTTTGTTTTATTCAGCAGTGTACCCTCTTTAGCCTTCTTCACACTGGCAGTTTGAAGTCTGGCAGTGTGACTGCTGTCTGAATACACACATAAAGGTGATTTGGTCACTTGTAACTGTTGGGACAGTCAGTATTCCAAAACAGATTTGAAAAACAAAACTGATCTGAGCATTGAGGTCTGCAGTGTAAACAAGGCATTAGAGCTTTGGTGGACGGCAGTTAGAGAGTAATCCCTGACATTATAATACAGAAATATATATTTGTTGTTTCATGTTTTATCATACAGTACTAAAGTAGTACTATATTTACATGAGGTTAGGATTAACCCTGCAAACAAAAATTAACATCACGATATGGTCACCTGAAGGACGGTGTCATTTAAAAAAAACTAATAATATTTCACCTTTATTTAACCAGGTAGTTCTATATGATGTCATAATACAGGTCGGCTAGTTGAGAACAAGTTCTCATTTACAACTGCGACCTGGCCAAGATAAAGCAAAGCAGTGCGACACAAACAACAACACAGAGTTACACATGGAATAAACAAGCATACAGTCAATAACACAATAGGAAAAAAAAGAAAGTCTATATACAGTGTCTGCAAATGGCGTGAGGAGGCAAGGCAATAAATAGGCCATAGTAGCGAGGTAAATTACAATTTAGCAAATTAACATGATGATGTGCAAGTAGAGATACTGGTGTGCAAACGAGCAGAAAAGTAAATAAAAACAGTATGGGGATGAGGTAGTTAGATTGGTGGTCTATTTACAGATGGACTATGTACAGCTGCAGCGATCGGTTAGCTGCTCAGATAACTGGTGTTTAAAGTTAGTGAGGTAGATATAAATCAAATCTAATTTTATTTCTCACATACACATGGTTAGCATATGTTAATGCGAGTGTAGCGAAATGCTTGTGCTTCTAGTTCCGACCATGCAGTCAGTAGTATCTAACAAGTATCTCCAGCTTCAGCGATTTTTGCAATTCGTTCCAGTCACTGGCAGCAGATAACTGGAAGGAAAGGCGGACAAATTAGGTGTTGGCTTTGGGGATGACCAGTGAGATATACCTGCTGGAGCGCCTGCTACGGGTGGGTGTTGTTATCGTGACCAGTGAGCTGAGATAAGGCGGAGCTTTAGGTAGCATAGACTTATAGATGACCTGGAGCCAGTGGGTCTGGCGACGGATATGTAGCGAGGGCCAGCCGACTAGAGCATACAGGTCACAGTGGTGGGTGGCATAAGGGGCTTTGGTAACGAAACGGATGGCACTGTGATAGACTGCATCCAGTTTGCTGAGTAGAGTATTGGAAGCTATTTTGTAGATGACATTGCCGAATTCGAGGATCGTTAGGATAGTCTGTTTTACTAGGGTAAGTTTGGCGGCGTGAGTGAAGGAGGCTTTGTTGCGAAATAGAATGCAGATTCTAGATTTGATTTTGGATTGGAGATGTTTAATATGAGTCTGGAAGGAGAGTTTACTGTCTAGCCAGACACCTAGATATTTGTAGTTTCCACATATTCTAGGTCAGAACTGTCCATGGTAGTGATGCTAGTCGGGCGGGCAGGTGCGGGCAGGTGCGGGCAACGAACGGTTGAAAAGCATGGATTTGATTTTACTAGCGTTTAGGAGCAGTTGGAGGCCACGGAAGGAGTGCTGTATGGCATTGAAGCTCGTTTGGAGGTTAGTTAACACAGTGTCAAAGAAGGGCCAGAAGTATACAGAATGGTGTCGTCCGCGTAGAGGTTGATCAGGGAATTACCCGCAGCAAGAGCGACATCGTTGATGTATACAGAGAAAAGAGTCGGCTCGAGAATTGAACCCTGTGGTACCCCCATAGAGACTGCCAGAGGTTCGGACAGCAGGCCCTCTGATTTGACACACTGAACTCTGTCTGCAAAGTAGTTGGTGAACCAGGCGAGGCAGTCATTTGAGAAACCAAGGCTATTGAGTCTGCCGATAAGAATACGGTGATTGACAGAGTCAAAAGCCTTGGCCAGGTCGATGAAGACGGTTGCACAGTACTGTCTTTTATCAATGGCGGTTATGATATCGTTTAGTACCTTGAGCGTGGCTGAGGTGCACCCGTGACCAGCTCGAAAACCGGATTGCACAGCGGAGAAGGTACGGTGGGATTCGAAATGGTCAGTGATCTGTTTATTAACTTGGCTTTTGAAGACTTTAGAGAGGCAGAGCAGGATGGATATAGGTCTATAGCAGTTTGGGTCTATAGTGTCACCCCCTTTGAAGAGGGGGATGACCGCGGAAGCTTTCCAATCTTTAGGGTATCTCGGACGATACGAAAGAGAGGTTGAACAGACTGGTAATAGGGGTTGCAACAATGGCGAAGGATAGTTTTAGAAAGAGAGGCTCCAGAATGTCAAGTCCAGCTGATTTGTACGGGTCCAGGTTTTGCAGCTCTTTCAGAACATCTGCTATCCTGATTTGGTCCCCTGGATGGTCCCCTGGATATTTTTATCTAGTTCCCGGTTTGTTCCGGGGCCGTCACCTGATTGTTCCAAAGAAACACACCACCCCTAGTTACTGTTGACAAGCCCATCAAGTCTTTTGGCAATGTTTGGGACCCCCACACATACAAACATAGTAACATAGTGTTTTCAACTTACATATTTGACACAGTTTGATATAAAGTACCAGTCAAAAGTTTGGAAACACCAACTCATTCAAGGGATTTTCTTTATTTTTACTATTTTCTACTATGAAATAACATATGGAATAATGTAGTAACCAAAAAAGTGTTAAACAAATCAAAATAGATTTTAGATTTGAGATTATTCAAAGTAGCCCCCGTTTGTATTGATGACATCTTTGCACACTCTTTGCACAATCTTGGCATTCTCTCAACCAGCTTCATGAGGTAGTCACCTGGAATGCATTTCAATTAACAGGTGTGCCTTGTTAAAAGTGAATTTGTGGAATTTCTTTCCTTCTTAATGCTTTTGAGCCAATAATTTGTGTTTTGACAAGGTAGGGGTAGTATACAGAAGATAGCCCTATTTGGTAAAAGACTAAGTCCAAATTATGTCAAGAACAGCTCAAATAAGCAAAGAGAAATGACAGTCCATCATTTCTTTAAGACATGAAGGTCAGTCAATTAAGAAAATGTCAAGAACTTTGTGCAGTCGCAAAAACCATCAAGCTCTATGATGAAACTGGCTCTCATGAGGATCGCCACAGGAATGGAAGACCCAGAGTTACTTCTGCTGCAGAGGATACATTTAATTGAGTTACCAGCCTCAGAAATTGCAGCCCAAATAAATGCTTCACAGAGTTCAAGAAACAGACAGATCTCCACATCAACTGTTCAGAGGAGACTGTGTGAATCAGGCCTTCGTCGAATTGCTGCAAAGAAATCACTACTAAAGGTCACCAATAAAAAAAAGAGACTTGCTTGGGCCAAGAAACATTAGTAATGGGTATTAGACCGTTGGAAATCTGTCCTTTGGTCTGATGAGTTCAAATTTGAGATTTTTGGTTCCAACCTCCATGTCTTTGTGAGACGCAGAGTAGGTGAACGGATGATCTCCGCAAGTGTGGTTCCCATGTGAAGCATGGAGGAGGAGTTGTGATGGTGTGGGTTGCTTTGCTGGTGATACTGTCAGTGATGTATTTAGAATTCAAGACACACTTAAGCAGCATGGCTATCACAGCATTCTGCAGCGATACGCCATTCCATCTGGTTGGCGCTTAGTGGGACTATCATTTGTCTTTCAACAGGACAATGACCCAACACACCTCCAGGCTGTGTAAGGGCTATTTGACCAAGCAGGAGAGTGATGGAGTGCTGCATCAGATGACCTGGCCTCCACAATCACCCAATCTCAACCCAATTGAGATGGTTTGGTTTGAGTTGGACTGAGGGAAGGAAAAGCAGCCAACAAGTGCTCAGCATATGTGGGAACTCTTTCAAGACTGTTGGAAAAGCATTCCAGGTGAAGCTGGTTAAGAGAATGCCAAGAGTGTGCAAAGCTCTCATCAAGGCAAAGGGTGGCTACTGTCATAACTCTCCTGTGACGATCTGAAGGATCAGTTACCAGTGGGTCTGCTCTACAGCGTGCTCTCTCACGTAGAGGCGGAGAGCGGGAAGTCGGCTGTTTTATGGCGGTCGTAAAATACGCTGCCTCTATGCTCTGTAGTGTTCAAGATTGGAATGTAAACTGTGGAGCACAGAGAGACACTGTCAAAAGTTTAAATAATTAAACAATATTTCTATTTTTGAGAATGTGGGAGTGGTCCGTAGACACTTAAGGGACAGTCATGTTGAGTGTGTTTCATTTCGTGATCTCATGAAGGACAGAAAACACACATTATTGTGTCTCTGGTTGTGTACACTTTTCAATTATGGGGTTTACATCTAAATATTGTGAAGAGTTTATGATTAAATATGAAACTATTTGTGGAAAGATTAAATGTGATGTTAGCCTTCTAAATGAGAGTATGGATTTTCATATAAAGTTTAACTGGCCAGTGGCCACGCCCCCGTGAGCCCAGCCGTTCCAGCAGGCGTCATGGAGCACCCCCTTCTTCTACTAAGCGTAAAACCACTTCCAACAAAATGTACATTAGATGACAAAACATGAAGCGGTAGCTACATGTTGAAACGGTTGGCAACTCTACATGAGTCAAAAACACATGGGCGTGGCCCCCACGTTGAAATGGCGAAGAAATCTATAAACTGAAGAACAATTATTCAGACTGCAGCTGTTTAAATACTCTAGTCTGGTAAACGCATCCGATCCTAAGAACATTTTCCGAATGGTACTCTGAAGTATCCATTCTAAGAACCTATGACTTTGATCTCTGGTGGACAAACCAGAGACTGTCTGTCGACTGACTATCCAGCAGACGGACCGGCAATCGCAGAGAGGGACAGCCAAAACATACACTCGTAAATATGTAAATTGCAATTTATTATTGAATGAGCGGTTGTTCATGTTCAAAGTATTAGCAATTTCCCGATCTTGAGCGGTCCCCACCCCCTGTCCTTTGTCTACCAAGCCATCATATCGGTTTTGTACGCTATGGACTTTTTCTTTGTATCATGTAGTAGCCAATGTGTGACTATTCGTGTGTGTGTTCATGCAATTCTGTGATTGATTAAGTTAGTTAGTAAATAAATAATTAAGCCAATTTGTATATCGCTGATTCATGATTCTATGCTAGGGTTCGTGCAGATATCCAAGGGTTTGCGACGTTCTGTAATGAGACTGATGAGGTCAAATTCATTAATAAGCGACTGTTTTGATAAGATATGAAAATATAGTTATATTCGGGAAATTGAAACTTGAAATTGAAATGTTTCCGTGGTGCCCTGACTTCCTAGTTAATTAAAGTTACATGATTAGTTTAATAGCGTAATTAAATTACACAGAATTGATTTGATAATATACAGTCTTCACATTTAATGATAGTCAACGACACGATACTACTTTGAAGAATCTCAAATATAAAATATATTTTGTTTTGTTTAACACTTTTTTGTTTACTACATGATTCCATATATGTGTTATTTCATAGTTCTGATGTCTTCACTATTATTGTACTAAGGAGAAAATAGTAAAAATAAAGAAAAACCCTTGAATGAGTAGGTGTGTTCAAACTTTTGACTGGTACTGTACATGATTACATTGTGAATGTTCATTTATACAGTAATTATTATGTAACATGTCCTCACCTAGGATTTGAACTCGCAACCTCTTGATTTCACGGCATTCCAATTGTCCTGTTATGCCACCAACAACGCCTCTTCAACCTCAGGAGGCTGAAGAAATTTGGCTTGTCACCCAAAACTTTGACAAACTTTTACAGATGCACAATCGAGAGCATCCTGTCGGGTTGTATCACAGCCTGGTACGACAACTGCACCATCCTCAACCGCAAGGCTCTCCAGAGGGTGGTGCGGACTGCACAACGCATCACCGGGGGCAAACTACCTGCCCTCCATGACACCTACAGCAACCGCTATCACAGGAAGGCCAAAAAGATCATCAAGGACATCAACCACCCGAGCCACTGCCTGCTCACACCATTACCATCCAGAAGTCGAGGTCAGTACAGGTGCATTAAAACTACTTAGGGAGAAGCGGGGGCGCTAGCGGGCCGACACTACCCGGTGAAATGTAAGGCACCAAATTCAAAATTCAAAAGTTGAATTATTAAACATTCATCAATATACAAGTGTTGCATAGTCATCAAAAGCTCTGCTTCTTGGCAATATCACAGCGTTGTCAGATTTCAAAAAGGATTTACGGCGAAAGCACAACATTTGATTGTTTGAGGATAGCACCTCCAATATTTATGCATCAGCATAAATTCATATCCAGCGCGGGTCACACAAAACCCATATTAGAGCTCAAACAAATCACTTACCTCTCGAAGAACTTCTGCTGAGCGCTTCCCAAGTGTCCAACGAAGACATCCAATGGTTCTTTTGTTAGAAAAAGTCATTTATTATATCCATAAATCTCTGTTTGGTTGGCGCATTATATTCAGAAAATACACCGTCGAGTCGCCCATTGAACCGTGAAGAGAAAGCGTTCAAATATACAGTGGGGCAAAAAAGTATTTAGTCAGCCACCAATTGTGCAAGTTCTCTCACTTAAAAAGATGAGAGAGGCCTGTAATTTTCATCATAGGTACACTTCAACTATGACAGACAAAATGAGGAAAAAATCCAGAAAATCACATTGTAGGATTTTTATGAATTTATTTGCAAATTATGGTGGAAAATAAGTATTTGGTCACATACAAACAAGCAAGATTTCTGGCTCTCACAGACCTGTAACTTCTTCTTTAAGAGGCTCCTCTGTCCTCCACTCGTTACCTGTATTAATGGCACCTGTTTGAACTTGTTATCAGTATAAAGACACCTGTCCACAACCTCAAACAGTCACACTCCAAACTCCACTATGGCCAAGACCAAAGAGCTGTCAAAGGACACCAGAAACAAAATTGTAGACCTGCACCAGGTTGGGAAGACTGAATCTGCAATAGGTAAGCAGCTTGGTTTGAAGAAATCAACTGTGGGAGCAATTATTAGGAAATGGAAGACATACAAGACCACTGATAATCTTCCTCGATCTGGGGCTCCACGCAAGATCTCACCCCGTGGGGTCAAAATGATCACAAGAACGGTGAGTAAAAATCCCAGAACCACACAGGGGGACCTAGTGAATGACCTGCAGAGAGCTGGGACCAAAGTAACAAAGCCTACCATCAGTAACACACTACGCCGCCAGGGACTCAAATCCTGCAGTGCCAGACGTGTCCCCTGCTTAAGCCAGTACATGTTCAGGCCCGTCTGAAGTTTGCTAGAGAGCATTTGGATGATCCAGATGAGGATTGGGAGAATGTCAGATGAAACCAAAATAGAACTTTTTGGTAAAAACTCAACTCGTCGTGTTTGGAGGACAAAGAATGCTGAGTTGCATCCAAAGAACACCATACCTACTGTGAAGCATGGGAGTGGAAACATCATGCTTTGGGGCTGTTTTTCTGCAAAGGGACCAGGACGACTGATCCGTGTAAAGGAAAGAATGAATGGGGCCATGTATCGTGAGATTTTGAGTGAAAACCTCCTTCCATCAGCAAGGGCATTGAAGATGAAACGTGGCTGGAGTCTTTCAGCATGACAATGATCCCAAACACACCGCCGAACGCGAAGGAGTGGCTTCGTAGAAGCATTTCAAGGTCCTGGAGTGGCCTAGCCAGTCTCCAGATCTCAACCCCATAGAAAATCTTTGGAGGGAGTTGAAAGTCCGTGTTGCCCAGCGACAGCCCCAAAACATCACTGCTCTAGAGGAGATCTGCATGGAGGAATGGGCCAAAATACCAGCAACAGTGTGTGAAAACCTTGTGAAGACTTACAGAAAACGTTTGACCTCTGTCATTTCCAACAAAGGGTATATAACAAAGTATTGAGATAAACTTTTGTTATTGACCAAATACTTATTTTCCACCATAATTTGCAAATAAATAAATAAAAAAATCCTACAATGTGATTTTCTGGATTTCTTTTTCTCATTTCGTCTGTCATAGTTGAAGTGTACCTATGATGAAAATTACAGGCCTCTCTCATCTTTTTAAGTTGGAGAACTTGCACAATTGGTGGCTGACTAAATACTTTTTTGCCCCACTGTACCTATAAACTTTCTTCAAACAAATCAAACATCATTTTTAATGTATCCTTAGGTATCCTTTTATGAATATTAGCGATAATAATGCACTCAGATGATATCATAAACGATATTAAAGGAAAATAAAGTGGGGCGCGCGCTCACAATCTCGTGCCCGTGAAACGTTGTTGACATCTGTGGTCCCTTGACTATTTCCTCTTCCTATCTGTTCTGCTCAGTGCTAGAGCCTCCAAACACTGTATAAAGACTGTTGACATCTAGTGGAAGCCATAGGTACTGCAGTCTCAGTCCTACATAACATTGAATCCTATAAGCAGCTTGGAGAAAAAGGTCATCTACAAAAAAAACTGCAAATCCGAATGGATTTTACACAGGTTTTCGCCTGCTATATCAGTTCTGTTATACTCACAGACATTATCTTAACGCTTTTAGAAACTTCAGAGTGTTTCCTATCCAATAGTACTAATTATGTGCATATCCTAGTTTCTGGGCCTGAGTGGCAGGTATTTTACTTTGGGCACGCCAGACTCTCCAAAACCGACACCTCGGCTGCCGCTCTCTAAGAAGTTTTAAAGCTGGGACCAAGAGATTGAAAAACAGATTCTATCTCAAGTCCATCAGACTGCTAAACAGCAATCACTAACTCAGAGAGGCTGCTGATACACTTTAATAAATGGATTACTAGTCACTTTAAACAATGCCACTTCAAATAATATGTATACATATCTTACATTACTCATATCATATGTATATATACTGTATTTTATATCATCTATTGCACCTTGCCTATGCCGCTCGGCCATCGCTCATCCATATATTTATATGTACATATTCTCATTCACCCCTTTAGATTTGTGTGTATTAGGTAGTTGTTGGGGAATTGTTAGATTACTTGTTAGATATTACTGCACTGTCGGAACTAGAAGCACAAGCATTTTGCTACACTCGCATTAACATCTGCTAACTATGTGTAGGTGAAAAATTAAATTTGATTTGATATACACACACATAAACACACACACACATCCCGACACACACACACACACACACACCACATTTACCTAACTGAATAGGCCTATAAGTAAGCCTTGACGTAGCCATAATGAGACATAGGGCAGGAGCCTATCTCCTGTTTCTGTAGTGAGGCAGCTTGATGTACAGGACACCCCCTAGACAGGACACTAGTCTATCTCCTGTTTCTGTAGTGAGGCAGCTTGATGCACAGGACACCCCCTAGACAGGACACTAGTCTATCTCCTGTTTCTGTAGTGAGTCAGCTTGATGTACAGTACACCCTCTAGACAGGACACTAGTCTATCTCCTGTTTCTGTAGTGTAAGTCAGCTTGATGTACAGTACACCCCCTAGACAGGACACTAGTCTATCTCCTGTTTCTGTAGTGTGAGTCAGCTTGATGTACCAGTACACCCTCTAGACAGGACACAAGTCTATCTCCTGTTTCTGTAGTGTGAGTCAGCTTGATGTACAGTACACCCCCTGGACAGGACACTAGTCTATCTCCTGTTTCTGTAGTGTGAGACAGCTTGATGTACAGTACACCCCCTAGACAGGACACTAGTCTATCTCCTGTTTCTGTAGTGTGAGTCAGCTTGATGTACAGTACACCCCCTGGACAGGACACTAGTCTATCACCTGTTTCTGTAGTGTGAGTCAGCTTGATGTACCAGTACACCCTCTAGACAGGACACTAGCCTATCTCTTGTTTCTGTAGTGTGAGTCAGCTTGATGTACAGTACATCCACTAGACAGGACACTAGTCTATCTCCTGTTTCTGTAGTGAGACAGCTTGATGTACAGGACACCCCCTGGACAGGACACTAGTCTATCTCCTGTTTCTGTAGTGTGAGACAGCTTGATGTACAGGACACCCCCTAGACAGGACACTAGTCTATCTCCTGTTTCTGTAGCGTTTCTGTAATGTTCCTGTCAACGTTTGGCCGGGTGGTTTCTGGGTTTTGACCACTAGAGGCTCCCATTGTGTTCTTTTTGTCTGATCCTTTCTTTTCTTTTCCCCTTGTTTCCAGTTATTAATTGCACCTGTGCCTCGTTTCTCCTGTATGTATTTAAACCCTTAGTTTCCCTTAGTTCTTTGCTCTGTGTTTATATGTTAGCACCTTGCCTCAGCGACGCTGTGTATATTTTGGTTGCTCCAGTTTGGACTCTCGGGTGGAACTTTGTTTTGGGTAACATTTATTTTTTTGATTATTCTTTTGGGACTAATTTTGCTGTTTCTTCTTCCCTGGTGGATTTACCTTTTGTCTTTGTGGATTACCTTTTTGCCAGGAGTCGTTTATTTTTTGGATTATTCTTTTGGGACTATTTTTGCTGTTCCTCCTTTCCTTGTGGATTTACCCTTTGTCATTGTGGATTACTTCTTCCCTGAAGTACTTTCATTTTTTTGTCTTTATTAAAATACACCATCTCTGTTACGGCTGTGTCTGCCTCATCTTCTGGGTTCTGCCAACTATCTGTGGCTCAGTTCGATAGGTGACTGGTTCTCACACTGGAGACCCGAGTTCACGACCTGGTCCTGACAGTTCCACTTCAGGGCGTATAGAATGTAGTGTTAAATGAATTCGTATCAAACTGGAATCGGATTGAAGGGTGAGAACTCAATGACAGTCCCAATTTTGGAATTGACCTAAACCTTGTTCCCACCTGGAAAGAGCTGTCTGGTAGACAAGATTAAATTCTGTAGTGTGTCTCCCGGATGCTAGGTACTCTGCATAGAAAAACACCTTGATGCCAGGAGATGTCTACCAGTAACAGGAAGGTGGAGATGGGCGGTACCAGATTTACGTTGACAAGTTTGGCTACCATGACACTGAGTGTGACAAGCAGAACCCCTTATGTTAAGGCCTAGAAGAATGTAGTTGAATTAACAATCTTTTGAAATGGCTGTATCAACTATCTTATTTACATTAAAGGGCCAATCTGGGATTTAAACAATAACAAATAGTTTTTTTGTTTTGTTTGTTTTTGTTCTTAAAAAAAAAAAGAATGTCGCTTTAACTGCATGAAATATTTAACTAGGTAAGTCAGTTAAGAACAAATTCTTATTTACAACAGCCTAGGAACAGTAGGTTAACTGCCATGTTCAGGGGCAGAACAACAGATGTTTACCTTGTCAGCTCAGGGGATTAGATCTTGCAACCTTTCGGTTACTAGTCCAACGCTCCAACCACTAGGCTACCAGGCAACCTGCCACCCCATGTATTTTAAGGGTAACCAAGGGTCTCTAATTATCTTATAGGCTGCTTATAGACAACCTTCATCTCTACATTATTATTAACATGCATTTGTATCACTTTTCTATGTAAACATAATTAAACGTATTAAAAAAAGCATGAAGGCATTTTCTTTCTCGTTTTATTATTTTGTTGCAGCGATGTGTGACTTGTGTTGGAAATCATGGATTAAATAACTAATTAAATTATAGCCCTGCTAAAGATCCTGATGCTTCTGTGCACAAGCATGTACTTTACAAACAGTCTCTTCTCTACTCCTTCAACTGTTCAAAGAGCATGTTACTCTGGGGGATGGTGCTTGTTAAAATAAAGTTAGATCAAAGCTGTATCAATGTGTGCAAGATCACATAGTGATAATATTGTACATAACAGAACCCAAAGTAATAGCATAGTTTAACTTACTGTAAGGAGAGAAAAAAAACACCACAACATTTCTTAAAAGACGTTAGGAGGATTGTGCATATTTCTCTCATGTGGGAAAAACTAAACAGCAAGCACCACTAGGTAAAATATATGCAGATGACGTGTCACCAGTAAAACATTTAACAATTATCTTTCATGATTGACAGTGAGAAATGTGAGTTACAAACATCATGTAAAGAAAGGTAAAGAAAGTCACACGTGCGCAGAACGTGATTCGGATCTTCAGTTCTGCAGAAATGGGATCCAGGGGGGCGGGACGCGGCCAGACAGAGCGGTTACCTACGGATCCGCAGCCGGCAAATTATATAACTGCGTCTATTAAAGGAGCAATTCGCAGTTCAAACAATAACAAATGTATCCACTTATGAGGGATGGGGCTGGAGAAAAAATAAAACACTCTCAAATGCATATACAAAGCTATAGATGCAAGGACTGACCATCCATGACATCAACATTATAGTTGTAACTATGTTTTGAAGCTATACAGTGTTAGTTTACAATTATGTTATTTACAAACAATGGAATAAGGTATATTTTTCAAGAATCAATGGGTATATCATCCATTTAAAAATCCCAAAAATGTATGTAGCAATCACAGATTACTCACTGAAATCTGCAACATTGATGACCTATTCCAATACAATGATGTAAAAATTGCACAAGACAAAATTAGGCTGCACAATATTTATGCACTCACTCACCAACGATTTTTTTTACGAGCTGTTTCTATACGGATGTTATTGAATGTAACAAACTGGCCAACTACCTGTCATTTCCAGAGATCCTCTCACTGACAGTAATAAAATAAATCTATATTTTGTTTTGCAAATGATATTTTCATGAATGTGTCTCTCATTTCAATATAATATTCACCTAAATATATTGAAACTATAGATAGACATTTTTAGCCGGACCCATTCTTAGACTTCGCTTGTTGTTCTACCGGAGGAATTTGAATGTTGCAAAACTTGGTAGCCGTATCGATGGAGGAGGACGGAGTTCCAGTGGACACAGTTTATATCATAAATATCGCGTTTAAATAACAAGTACACTTAGATACATTGTATGCTTCACATCGGCACAACACGAAACCAATATATCACCTGCAAAAGCGTTGGAGTTTGAGGTAATTCCGATAGTTTTTAGCTAACGTTCCATGGACTTTTGTTGACAAGTCCGTCTCCGCCACTGAGTTAACCAGCTCGGTAGCATTAGCAAGCAGTCGATACTCTGTCCCCGGTTGTGGTGTGCTAAAATGTGCATATGCGAAGTATTTGTAACTAACAACTGGTTGTTAGTTGGGCGCATGTGTTAGTTGGGTGCATTAAGGCCTGTTGGACATACTGCCAAATTCTCTAAAATGACTAATGGTAGAGAAATAACATTCAATCCTCTGGCAATGGCTTTGGTGGATATCCCTGCAGTCAACATGCCAATTGCATGCTCAACTTGAGACATCTGTGGCGTTGTTGTTGTGACACATTTTAGTGACATTTTATTGTCCCCCAGCACAAGGTGCTCCTGTGTAATGATCATGCTTTTTAATCCGCTTCTTGATATGCCACACCTGTCAGGTGGATGGATTATCTTGGCAAAGGAGAAATGCTCACTAACAGGGGATGTAAACAAATTTGTGTACAACATTTTGAGAGAAATACCCTTTTTTTTTGTGTGTGTGTGCATGGAACATTTCTAGGATCTTTTTATTTCAGCTCACAAAACACGGGACCGACACTTTACATGTTGCGTTTTTATATTTTTGTTCAGTATATGTAGCTCTTTACCTTACGAATAATGTGCATGTTCTACTTCTGTTGTTTTCCCCTCGCAGCCATGGCAGCGTTGTCGGAGGAAGTGCTGCTGGTGGTGAAGAGGGTCCGACAGAGGAAACAGGACGGGACCCTCTACCTGATGGCAGAGAGGATAGCCTGGGGACCAGAGGGGAAAGACCGTTTCACAGTCAGCCACCTGTATGCTGACATACGCTGTAAGTACTGAGTACCAGGCAGAACAGCTCACACAACACTTTGGCTCGGCTCAGTGTTGTGAAAAGTCTTATCTGTACTGCACTGCTCTGGCTATACACCCACCATAGTTTCCTGATGCTGGAAAGGACAACGTGAAAGGAACATTTTCAAGCGCAGTACTGTGAAAAGGGTAACAGAGGTTCCTTGCTATGAATGGTTGCTTTGATTGTTTAGATGATAGTAGTAAGACTTAAGCCTTTTTTTCTCCCAACCCTGTGCAGGTCAGAAGATTAGCCCAGACGGCAAGGCCAAGATTCAGCTGCAGTTGGTCCTCCACACCGGGGAGAGCACCAACCTCCACTTTTCAAACGAGAGCACTGCCCTGAAAGACCGCGACGCAGCCAAGGACCTCCTCCAGCAGCTGCTGCCTAAGTTCAAGAAGAGGGCTAACAAGGAACTGGAGGAGAAGAACAGGTGAGGAACAAATTACATGATCCCCTTAACTTTCCTGGTCACTGTGAAGTATTCACCAGAAACCAAACAGGTAGAAACTTACCTGAATTTGTCCATTAGAAAGACTTCTGTTTGATGCGAAACATTTTTTTGCAATGTTGTGAGACTAATGAATACACCCTAGATCTCCATAGTTTCAACATCACGGAAAGAATCCAGCGCAATACCACTTATCCTTAACTAGATTGCAAAAGAAAATGCCAGCCGATATTTACTTTTGCTTACTCTTGGAACGTTGTGATAATGAATTCTGACTAGAATATCTTATTGACTGTGTGCTAAGTGAATAATCAACCAAAAGACTGTTTGTGATGCGTTGTTTTATCCTCTCTCTAGAATGTTACAGGAAGATCCGGTGCTGTTCCAGCTGTACAAGGATCTGGTGGTGTGTCAGGTGATCAGCGCTGAGGAGTTCTGGGCCAATCGGCTGAGCGTAAACAACGTAGACCACTCCCTCTCCAACAACAAGCAGGAAGTTGGCATCTCGGCAGCCTTCCTGGTGAGCTCAGCAATAATAATGATGACGTCTGTGTCCCAAATGGCATCCTATTCCCCAATGGGTTTAACCCATAGTAGTGCACTATAAAGGGAATGGGGGGTGCCATTTTTGGACACAGCTGATGTTTCCCATGGTCAAACTGTCCCAGTGTCCTGTATCCGTCTTGTCTTGCCCATGCTGACACCAATCCAATGCTTTCAAATGTGCAGGGACCACAGGCACAATTCTGGAGAAAACACCGATTATTTTTTGGGAAGCGGGGATTGTGGATGGATAAAACCTTTGTTGTTTCAGGCGGACATCCGGCCCCAGACAGATGGCTGTAACGGCCTTAGATACAACCTTACCTCTGACATTATCGAGTCAATCTTCAGAACGTACCCTGCAGGTAAGACACCTCCGGGTTCTCTGTCATGGAAACCAATGGGAAGAGTCGAAAATGACGTTGTCACTTCACCTGCTTGGTGGTCGACCCGAAATGATTGGCCGCGCATGCTAGATGGGACTTTGGGCCCTGTTGGAATACCTTTCCAATAAATGTATGTTTGCGTGACTTAAGTTGCTTTGGATAGAAGTGTCTGCTAAATGGCATATAATTTTATTTATATTATATGTACTGAGTGTACAAAACATTAGGAACACATTCCTAATATTGAGTTGCACCCCATTTTGCTGTCTGAACACCCTCAGTTCGTCGAGGCATGAACTTTACAAGGTGTCAAAAGTGTTCCACAGGGATGCTGGCCCATGTTGACTCCAATGCTTCCCACAGTTGTCAAGTTGTCTTTTAGGTTGTTGACCATTCTTGGTACACACGGGAAACTGTTGAGCGACGACAACCCAGCAGCGTTGCTGTTCTTGCTCAAACCGGTGCACCTATTACCAAACCCTGTTCAAAGGCACTTAAATCTGTTGGTCTTACTCATTCATCCTCTGAACGGCACACACACACACAATCTGTCTCAAGGCTTAAAAATCCTTCTTTAACCTGTCTCCTCCCCTTCATCTACACTGATTGAAGTGGATATAACAAGTGACATCAATGAGGGGTCATAACTTTCCCCTGGTCAGTCTGTTATGGAACAATCAGGTGTTACTAATGTTTTGTGCACTCTGTGTATGTAACCTTCGAATGCAGCCTTCTTCACTTCCTTGGTTATCCCTGATCAGTAAATGATTGGATAAGGGAAGGTATCCAACCAGATCACTGATTACATAAAATAAAGAGGAAGGATGTATATATTTGTTTATGTATTCAAACAGGGCCATGTTTTTTTTTTTTTGCATCACACCAGTGTCCTATCTTGTCCCGTCATTGACAAATGTAACGTTTCCTTCCAGTGAAACAGAAGTATGGCGAGAACGTTCCTCATAACCTGACAGAGAAAGAGTTCTGGACGAGGTTCTTCCAGTCCCACTACTTCCACCGAGACCGGATCAACACGGGCCTGCAGGACATCTTCTCCGAGTGCGCCAAGCTGGACGAGAAGGGTACGAACACTTTTCACTTTGGAGGAGAGCAGTCAATGGGCTTATAGTCTTCTGAGATAAGGGAATGTCTACTCACTCACTGGATTGGATTTTTTTGTTGTTGTCCAGCTCCTTTTATTATGTTAGTTGTCTGTGTAAAGACTGTACCATCTACACCTAAAGCACACTGCAAGGTAGTGATACCAATATAATGATGCTGTAAGAATGCTGTAATGATTAGTGTCAGTTTAATGCTTGTGCCTGTCCATATTCTGCAGGCCTGAAGTCCATGGTGTTCCAAGGAGTGAAGAACCCAATGGTGGACTTGCTGTCACTGGAGGACAAGTCGTTAGAGGAGGTGATGTTACGTTATCGCGCACTTTACACCAATTAGGAACCAAAAAAGGATCTACCTGAATTCGTCCAATAGAAACTCTTGATTTTCTTTGCATTGTTTTTTTTTTTTGCAAATGAATACATCCCTACAGTTTACAATACAGGGTTTCTCCAAGCAGATTAGTATTTTTTTGCTTTTACACCTGCATTGCTTGCTGTTTGGGGTTTTTAGGCTGGGTTTCTGTACAGCACTCTGTGACATCAGCTGATGTAAGGGGGGCTTTATAAGTAAATGTGATTTGATTAGTCTCAACTTGCTCAATTTCCGTATTATTTATTACAATATTTAGTTTGAGGTTTTAGTTTTTGAAATATTTAGGACTAACCTTTTTCTTGGCACCCATTCTAAAACTGACTGCAGCTCTTTGTTAAGTGTTACAGTGATTTAAGTTGCTGTGGTAGCTGACGTGTATAGTGTTGAGTCACCGGCATACATAGACACACAGGCTTTACTCAGTGGCAGGCAGGTCATTAGTAAAGATTTTTAAAAAGTACGGGGCCTAGACAGCTTCCCTGTGGAATGCCTGACTACCTGGATTTTGCAGGAAAAGCTTCCATTAAAGGACACCCTCTGTTCTGTTAGACAGGTAACAGAACACAGATAGTACCTCACTGTTTCACTCTTTCGTGCCGTTTTCGTAACCCAGTTTATAATCTTGGGACGCCACAAAATCCAGGTGATATTTTGTTGATTGTCGGAGAGGTTGTGCGCTGGGGCCACCATATGTAAAATGTATGCACATGTGACTAGGTGGCTTTGGATAAAAGCTTCTGCTAATGGCTTATTATATTATTCAGTATGTCCTCTCTCCAGGGATATGGGTCTAACTCTGTCACTAATCACTGTCCTCTCTCCAGGGTTATGGGTCTAACTCCACAGCACCTTCTACGTCCAACACTAACAAGACCGTGAAGGAGAACAGTAACTCTGCCATCATCAAGAGGTTCAACCACCACAGTACCATGGTGCTGGCAGCTGGCTCCGGAAAGAAAGCGTGAGTTGACGATTGAGTACGTTCTCAAAAGTGATCTTCTCTGCGTTTTTCACTGCAGACCCGTGTGTAACCTAGCGGTCTGTCTGTCTGTCTTCGTTAGGGATGCTCCTAACGGTCAGGCCTGTGAGACTAGCAGTACAGATGGAAACTCTAGGGATTCTGACTTCTTTCAACCACCCATTAAGAAGGTATGATAATATCTCTGTTATTGTGAAGGCAAGTCATACAAGATAAAGGCTTGTTTTAAGCGCTGAGCTTTATAAATATACTGAACAAAAATATAAATGCAACATGCAACAATTTTCAAAGATTTTACTGAGTTAAATCTCGTCACGGTATCTTTGTGGGTTCAAATTGCCACCGATAAAATGCAATTGTGTTCGTTGTCGGTAGCTTATGCCCCCCCCCATACACGTGGTCTGCAGTTGTGAGGCTGGTTGGACGTACTGCCAAATTCTCTAAAAAGACATTGGATGCGGCTTATGGTAGAGAAATGAACATTACATTCTCTGGCAACAGCTCTGGTGGGATATTCCTGCAGTCACTATGCCAATTGCACCTTCCCTCAACTTGAGGCAGCTGTGTCGTTGTGTGACACAACTGCACATTTTGTTTTAGTGGCTTTTTATTGTCCCCAGCACAAGGTGCTCCTGTGTAATGATCATGCTGTTTAATCAGCTTCTTGATATGCCACACCTGTCAGGTGGATGGATTATCTTGGCGAAGGAGAAATGCTCACTAACAGGGATGTAAACACATTTGTGCACAACATTTCAGAGTAAAGCCTTTTTGTGCGTATGGCAAATTTCTGGGATCTTTTATTTCAGCTCATGAAACATGGGACCAACACTTTACATGTTGCGTTTTATATTGTTGTTCAGTATGTACTGTATATTCTAGCTGTGAAACATGGGACCAACACTTGTTCATGTTCCGATTTAATATTTCTGTTCAGTGTACATTATGAGCATTGACACACAGTAAAACGCATTCATCTCTGCCATACTGTGGCCATAGGCTCTTACCCTTTGTATGGCTCTCTGTACCATCATAATGTGCTTCCTTTCCAAGATGAGCTGCCACTTTTGTTTTTAAAGCTGTGGTGTATTTCAGGTGAAAATACAAGATGTCATAGAGTATGAGGACCTTCATAGGGAGAATGGGAAGAAGACAGTCGCTCTGAACCTCAAGAAGTCTGACAGGTGGGTTCTATATCACTGAGTGGGTGCTCTGCTTTTTCTCTGGTGTGGTTGTTCATGGACACCATACTTTGGAACTAGTGTGCCCCGGCTCGTTCCCTGGCCCCGGCTCGTTCCCTGGCCCCGGCTCGTTCCCTGGCCCTTTTTAAATGAATGTATCTAAGTAGTCGACTGTGTTCTCTCCAGGAATGGAGTCAAGTCGAATTTGAAGTCTGTGAATTCAGGAAGTAAATTGAAATTCCCACTCAATAATTGAAAAAAATGATTTCTCAAATTTCTCAATCAACTGAAAAGTAGAAGCTCATTAATTCTAAAGTAGTTCAATTTTGAATTTATTTTTAAATCACTGCCTGAACTGACTGCCTTGTATTCAAATTGGGCACCCAAGTGGCACAGCGGTTTAAGGCACTGTATCTCAGTGCTAGAGCTGTCACTAAAGACACCCTTGTTCAATTCCAGGCTGTATCACAACCGGCCGTTGGGAAGAATGGCTCTTTTTACAGATTATTATTAGAATATAAAAAAAAAAACTTAATTTAAAATTTTGTTCATTTGAGTTAGTAATGGCTGGAGAGCACGCCGGACATCCACGCCTGAGAACGATAAACTCAAAACTCGAGTCATGAACCAGAGGCTTTTAGAATCATATGTCCTCCACCATAGAAAGGCTTAATGGAGCTGCCATTTGCGACAGACTTGTAGCCTAAATGTAGTTTTTAAACAATTTACATGTTGATTGCTAGGCAATGGCATACAAGTACAATTATTTTTTGATCCATTTGAAACAAGGTCTAGTTGTGGCTACAATCAGACTAGATTGTGAACAACTCTTGGTGGAATGCATTGCTTGACCGCTATGATAAGCACAATATTGTTTGAACTGCAAACCTTCCCCCAACGATTCATGCTTGAGTTTGTTGAGTAGAGGCTTGTGTATGTTTTTGTTTCTACAAAGCTGTGTCCCATCCTTAACATTCGATAATCAATGAATTGCCTTCATTCTTGCACCATGCGTTCAATGATCAGTTCTAAGCATGTCTTTTTCTTCTCTTTGTTGCCTGCAACATAATCTTATTTCCCCTCGCGCCAGTTGCTGGTTGGGGGCACCGTCTCCGGAGCCTCTCGGCTCGTATTAAATCCCGCTGTAGAGTTCATTGCGGCCAGCAGGTCGAAAGAACCAATAAAATGAACGAGTCAGGGGGGAAAAAAAGAGTAGTTGAAAAAGGACGAATCGTTCGCAACAACAACAAAAAAACATCGCTAGTACTCTTTTTGCTTACTAGGTGCTGTCCAATCAATTTTGTAACCACACCCTCTTCTAATTAGGGCTGATTGGAAAAAATTATGTTCAAAATAGGACATTGTATTATCATTTCTTTGGACTCCCTGACGAAGGCCGTGCAGCGGAAAGGCCATACAATTAAAGGCATTTTAATTAATTATATGAAGAGTGCCTTGGTCCTCCTTTTTGATAACTCTCATGGTAATGTATGTAAACGACCCTCTCTGTTCTTGCAGGTACTCTCATGGTCCCGTGCCTCTCCTGCCCCAACAGTACACCACCAGTCAAGACATCGTCAACTCTGTGAACTGTATAAAGCATGAAATAGCCAGCTACAAGCCCTGCCTTACTCAGGTTAGATACCCCCCTCTGTTTCTCCAACTAATCTCGGAAACCCAGAACTAAAATCTCGTGTTATTGTGTCAGAGGCTCGATTTAGGTACTAGGCAGGAGAGGTTGAAAGATACTAAAGTATGTTTGCTTTTGAATTCTGTTTTTATATTTGTTCTAAGGGTATTTTTTAACAGTCGCGATCATCCCTTTTTACAGGTGATGTCCAGCAGTACAGCCAGTTCTGCCATCGCTGCCCTCTCCCCAGGGGGCGTTCTCATGCAGGCATTAGCACAGCAAGCCATTAACCGTGAGTTCAAGTTTATTTACCTAATGAGTTGTCCTGTCGGCCGGCCAGTCAAGTCATCGACACACGAGGTTCTCCTATGTTGTTGCTTCCGTTTCCTTGGTTACAGAGATGGTGCCCAACGACGTTCAAGAGGAGATGAAGCATCTGTACACGGCCGCCGGGGAGCTGCTGAGACACTTCTGGTCCTGTTTTCCTGTCAACACCCCCTTCCTTGAAGAGAAGGTGACTACTGCTTGAAGGGGCAATCTGCAGTTCAAACAATAACAAAACCTGTCACCCCACCACTGTTTTGATTAAACAGTCGAGGAATATTGCTGGAAAGAAATGTAACCACTCTCTCAAATCCATTGACCGTCCATCTACTGCGACCCTCAGTCTATAATCGCGTGGGAGTCACCGATGCGCATCAGTCCCCGATTCAAATGTTTTAAGAGTACTGCGTGGGTCTACGGACACCAAACCGATCCAAATGTAGCGTGCATTGGTCAGAAAATCGGCTCAAACATTAGGAATTGCCGATTCACTAATGTTTTGTTCATATTACTATTTCTTTTTTTTTACCTTACGAAAAAATGCCTTATCTTTTGTGACAACTGGTGCATAAGTGTGGAACTAAGCATTTAACTGTGTTGTCATTGATCTACAAGTCATTTTGCAAGCCGATCAACCCAAGGCAATATCAGTAGCCTAGCTGTGCACAGTGCCCAGTATCGCGCTCTTACCAATGCGAGGTAGACTGCCTGATCAGGCACATCTTCACTGCACCTTCAGCATTCAAAATGGCTTAAAAAATAAAGCGTGTTTTACTTAAGTAAAAGTAGCTAAGCTACTGGAGAGACGACTCATCTGGCTGTAGGCTACCTGCTGAACGGGGCTTACAATAGATACAGACAACTCATCTGGCTGTAGGCTACCTGCTGAACGGGGCTTACAATAGATACAGACAACTCATCTGGCTGTAGGCTACCTGCTGAACGGGGCTTACAATAGATACAGACAACTCATCTGGCTGTAGGCTACCTGCTGAACAGGGCCTACAATAGATTTTATTTTCAGTTATTCAGGTTCACCATCAGCAATAGTTTTGGTATTTTTTGCTTTAAACAATCGGTGTGTATGGTCATTTTTAGATGTACAATGTAAAGTTGATAATTTCATAACGAGGACAGCGATCACTTTATGAGGCGCGCTGTATGGCCAAAGCGAGAGGAGAAAAGATCACTAAACTTCCAAACGGTCAAATCCATTCTGTTTTGAGATGGGTGGTGAAATCAAATGTGGGCTATAACTCGGTGGTCAGTTTATTAGGTACACCCGTCTAGTACCGTGTCGGACCCCCCTTTGCCTCCAGAACAGCCTGAATTCTTTGGGGCGTGGAAACGTTGATCAATTGTTATCAAGGGACCTAACGTGTTCCAGGAAAACATTCCCCACACCATTACACCACCAGCCTGTACCGTTGACACCAGGCAGGATGTGGCCACGGACTCATGCTGCCTCTACAAATCCTGACTCTGCCATCAGCATGACGCAACAGGAACTGGTATTTGTCGGACCAGGCGATGTTTTTCCACTCCTCATTTGTGCGGTGATGGCGTGCCCACTGGAGCTGTTTCTTCTTGTTTTTAGCTGATAGGAGGGGAACCCGGTGTGGTCGTCTGCTGCAATAGCCAATCCGTGACGAGGACCGACGAGTTGTGCGTTCCGAGATGCCGTTCTGCACACCACTGTTGTACTGCGCTGTTATTTACCTGTTTGTGGCCAGCTTGTTAGTTTTCACAATTCTTGCCATTCTCCTGCAACCTCATCAACAAGCTGGATGTTCCTTGTTTTGTCTCACCGTTCTCAGTAAACCCTAGACACTGTCATGCGTGAAAAGCCCAGGAGGACGGCCGTTTCTGAGATACTGGAACCGACGATCATACAGTGGTCAATCACTTATGTCACTCGTTTTGCCCATTCCAACGTTCAATCAAACAGTAACTGGGTGTCTGTCTGCTTGCTTTATATAGCAAACCACAGCCACGTGACTCGCTGTCTGTAAGAGCAAACTATTTTTGTGAATGGGGTGGTGTACCTAATAAACTGGCCATTGAGTGTATGTATAGTTAAACTATAATCTGATGATCAGATGTCTATCCTCCCTTATGGCTCTAATCTGATAGTGGTAGTGGGGTGGTAGATGTCTAGTCTCCCTTATGGCTCTAATCTGATAGTGGTAGTGGGGTGGTAGATGTCTAGTCTCCATTATGGCTCTAATCTGATAGTGGTAGTGGGGTGGTAGATGTCTAGTCTCCCTTATGGCTCTAATCTGATAGTGGTAGGTGTCTAGTCTCCATTATGGCTCTAATCTGATAGTGGTAGATGTCTAGTCTCCCTTATGGCTCTAATCTGATAGTGGTAGGTGTCTAGTCTCCATTATGGCTCTAATCTGATAGTGGTAGTGGGGTGGTAGATGTCTAGTCTCCCTTATGGCTCTAATCTGATAGTGGTAGGTGTCTAGTCTCCATTATGGCTCTAATCTGATAGTGGTAGATGTCTAGTCTCCCTTATGGCTCTAATCTGATACTGGTGGTGGGGTGGTAGATGTCTAGTCTCCATTATGGCTCTAATCTAAGCCTAAACCCCAAAGAGCAATCTCCCGCCCCCCACACACAGCCAGCTCAGACGGATCCAGCCCAAGAGGCCCAGCTCATGAGCTCCAATAGCAGCAGATTTGAATGTAGAATGGAAAATGTGTGTTTATGCAACAAATGTTAGCGCATCGAATCATATCACATCAATTCGTTCTCTAGTCAAACCCGAATTGCACCAAATTGTTTCAAACTAAATAAAACGTATCGTTCCTGTATCGGAGCCCGTGTGTCTAGATGTGTATCGTATCATCTCGCTCGCTGTCGGTCATTGCATCCATGGGGTCAATCTATGAATTTGAGGGGGTTTCAGTCTTACTTCCCTTTCTATCATCTATAGCAACAAGTGAAAGCTATTTTGCAGAAAAAAAACATTTTGTTGCCGTTGACTCATGTCTTTTTCTCCTGTGTGTGTCAGGTGGTAAAGATGAGGTCCAACCTGGAGAGATTCCAGATGACCAAGCTCCGCCCCTTCCAGGAGAAAGTCCAGCGTCAATACCTGAGTACTAACGTAAGGCCCCACCTAGAGACTCATTATTTATATTGGCTATCTATTAGTGGCCCCACCTATCGACTCAGTATTTATATCGGGTATCTATTAGTGGCCCCACCTATTTATATTGGGTATCTAATAATGGCCCCACCTAGAGACTCAGTATTTATATCGGGTATCTATTAGTGGCCCCACCTAGAGACTCAGTATTTATATCGGGTATCTATTAGTGGCCCCACCTAGAGACTCATTATTTATATTGGGTATCTATTAGTGGCCCCACCTAGAGACTCATTATTTATATTGGGTATCTAGTAGTGGCCCCACCTAGAGACTCAGTATTTATATTGGGTATCTATTATTGGCCCCACCTAGAGACTCAGTATTTATATCGGGTATCTATTAGTGGCCCCACCTAAAGACAAATTATTTATATTGGGTATCTATTATTGGCCCCACCTAGAGACTCAGTATTTATATCGGGTATCTATTAGTGGCCCCACCTAAAGACTAATTATTTATATTGGGTATCTATTATTGGCCCCACCTAGAGACTCAGTATTTTTCTAATCGTATGATATCTTTTAGAATACAATTTCTCCAAGTGCTATAAGGACATCCTGTCTGTCTGGATCCGTCGGTAGAGGTCCTGTCTGAATCAGTCGGTGGAGCATGGTACTTGCAACATCAGGATTGTGTGTTTGATTCCCACTGGGGCCACCTATACGAAACTGTATGCGAGTATGACTAAGTCGCTTAGGATAAAAGTGTCTGATAAATATTATATATAATATTATTTAGACTACCCTTTTCAAAGAGCACCTTTCATACTGTCTACAGAGGGTGTCTTTATCTGTAACCCTTGTGAGAGCTCCAGCACACTTTCTTATTCCCCTCAGAATATGATGCCTTTGTTTTAAATCTCTCCTACAGCTTACTGTTCACCTGAAGGACATGTTTCAGATATTATTGTTTTAAATCTCCTACAGCTTACTGGTCACCTGAAGGACATGTTTCAGATATTATTGTTTTAAATCTCTCCTACAGCTTACTGTTCACCTGAAGGACATGTTTCAGATATTATTGTTTTAAATCTCTCCTACAGCTTACTGTTCACCTGAAGGACATGTTTCAGATATGATTGTTTTAAATCTCTCCTACAGCTTACTGGTCACCTGGAGGACATGTTTCAGATATTATTGTTTTAAATCTCTCCTACAGCTTACTGTTCACCTGAAGGACATGTTTCAGATATTATTGTTTTAAATCTCTCCTACAGCTTACTGTTCACCTGAAGGACATGTTTCAGATATTATTGTTTTAAATCTCTCCTACAGCTTACTGTTCACCTGAAGGACATGTTTCAGATATTATTGTTTTGAATCTCTCCTACAACTTACTGGTCACCTGGAGGACATGTTTCAGATATTATTGTTTTAAATCTCTCCTACAGCTTACTGTTCACCTGAAGGACATGTTTCAGATATTATTGTTTTGAATCTCTCCTACAGCTTACTGGTCACCTGGAGGACATGTTTCAGATATTATTGTTTTAAATCTCTCCTACAGCTTACTGTTCACCTGAAGGACATGTTTCAGATATTATTGTTTTGAATCTCTCTTACAGCTTACTGGTCACCTGAAGGACATGTTTCAGATATTATTGTTTTGAATCTCTCCTACAACTTACTGGTCACCTGGAGGACATGTTTCAGATATTATTGTTTTAAATCTCTCCTACAGCTTACTGTTCACCTGAAGGACATGTTTCAGATATTATTGTTTTAAATCTCTCCTACAGCTTACTGGTCACCTGGAGGACATGTTTCAGATGGCCTACAATAAATTCCACGCCTGGCAAACACGTCGGATGATGAGGAAAACCTGAGAGGGGAGAAACGGATGGCTTATCCGTGAGAATGGAAAGAAGAGCAGGATGACGAACGAATGAATGAATGAATGAATGAACGAGTACAAGATAGATGGACGGACCTTATCCTAGCTACCAGGCTGCTGTGACAGAGGCGAGACAGACCGCATCGTCCATGTGGTGAGATGAAGATTCACACGAGTGTTGCTGTTAGCCTGCTAAAACCCCACAGGTCCAGCAGACACAGACTAACACACTCTCTGAGTCTCAATCACAATTTATTCTTAGTAGTTTCTTTGTTGTTTTTTTGGCGTTTTCCTCAGTGAATGAGATTCGTGGGAAGATGTGGGGTGGGTTGGGGAGGGGGTCATGACTCTCCGCTATAAGGTTTGAACAAACATAGACAAACTTAAATAAATAAAAAAAAATGTGTATAAAATGACCAAATTTCAGACGGGAACTCAGGAACTGAACAGACTATGTTAAATAACAATACATTTTATAAGCAAAAGGACTGTGTGATGTGAAGCTTTACTTCATGTGAGATGCTCTCAGTACAGAGACTGAATGATGGAGAGCTCATTACAGATACCACGCCCTTTCTCCAGTCCTCCCAGGCCTTTTTCAGGGAGCTGAGGACCGGGTCCAGGGAACCTGTCTGTACAGTGGAGGCTGTCTGGCAGGCAGGCAGGCGACTGAATATAGCAATACTGTAAAGACATCTGTCCACTGTATGGCTACGTCCCAGAGGGCACGCTATTCCCTAGATAGGGCACAGCTTTTGACAAGGGCCCTCAGAGCCCGATTGGCCCTGGGTCAAAAGTAGTGCACTTGTATAGGGAATAGCGTGCTCTTAGAGATGTGACTCTGCCCCCAAATCACACTTTAAAACTGCACTGGTATGTAAATGTCTGTTCTGTTTCTAGCTGCACTGAAGACAAACTTTCTGGATGTTACTCAAACATTAAAGTCTAAATATTCATGGTTTTTTTTTGTTTATTCTGTCTTGACTGGTTTTAGCTCGTTTCTTTGTGTGTTTTAGTAGTTGGTGAGGCTGTTTTTTATGATTTTTATGTTTTTTTATGATCTATGGGTGGAAGGTGTAGGATGAAGTTGCCCCTAGACACTGATCTGAGGTCATATTTGCTTTCCCCCCCACTAATGGTTAAGGTTGAGGGAAATCTGATCCTAGATCTGTACCTGGGGGGGGGGGGGAACTACACCTCAGAGCTGAGTTCAACCTGAAGGATTACATGTAGTTGTGTTGTCTAAAAGTCTTCGGAATTGCCCAACTGTCAGAATGAAGACTACAGTTGGCTCTCTAGCGTAGCCTGGTTACGCCAGAGTGAATGTGTTAATTGTGTTCAGTCTGGTGGTTTAACCAGGCTATATAGGCTCTCATCAGGGCCGTATTCACAAACTCTCTTTTGAGTAGGAGTGCTGATCTAGGATCAGATGTATTATCTGAGAAAGAAGAAGGAAACCCCACACACTGCTCTTTTATTAAGCTTTATGTATCCGCCTTCGTCAGAGCAGTGTGAGAGTTTCTATATTTAATTAATTTTTTCACATGTTATTCAATCGTTACCATGGACCTGAAAATATATATAGCTCAGATGTGAGAGTGCCTTTTTGGAATGTTGATTCATTATGACCTAAAAGGCAAACCGATCCTAGATCAGCGCTACTGAGAGGCTTTATGAATCAAGAGAAAATAAGCTCTGTAAAAGCAGTGTTTCTCTCAGTGTTGATTTGGGTTAACACTTGACAGCCTCTTTGTCGCAGCTTGGAAAAACATTTGTTTCCGTCTCTCTATGTTCTTTGTGATATCATCTCGCCTGGAGGAAGCCAGTCTGCGCAATCATTTCACTCCTCATGGAAACCAGGTTCTGGATTTCAGGCTAGAGATCACCCCCCACACTATCACCTCAACCTTTGGACCTTGTACAGTGGGAAAAAAAGTATTTAGTCAGCCACCAATTGTGCAAGTTCTCTCACTTAAAAAGATGAGAGAGGGCTGTAATTTTTATCATAGGTACACTTCAACTATGACAGACGAAATGAGGAAAAAAAATCCAGAAAATCACATTGTAGGATTTTTTATGAATTTATTTGCAAATTAGGGTGGAAAATAAGTATTTGGTCAATAACAAAAGTTTCTCAATACTTTGTTATATACCCTTTGTTGGCAATGACAGAGGTCAAACGTTTTCTGTAAGTCTTCACAAGGTTTTCACACACTGTTGCTGGTATTTTGGCCCATTCCTCCATGCAGATCTCCTCTAGAGCAGTGATGTTTTGGGGCTGTCGCTGGGCAACACGGACTTTCAAAGATTTTCTATGGGGTTGAGATCTGGAGACTGGCTAGGCCACTCCAGGACCTTGAAATGCTTCTCTCACGAAGCCACTCCTTCGCTTGCCGGGCGGTGTGTTTGGGATCATTGTCATGCTGAAAGACCCAGCCACGTTTCATCTTCAATGCCCTTGCTGATGGAAGGAGGTTTTCACTCAAAATCTCACGATACATGGCCCCATTCATTCTTTCCTTTACACGGATCAGTCGTCCTGGTCCCTTTGCAGAAGAACAGCCCCAAAGCATGATGTTTTCACCCCCATGCTTCACAGTAGGTATGGTGTTCTTTGGATGCAACTCAGCATTCTTTGTCCTCCAAACACGATTTGTTGAGTTTTTACCAAAAGTTATATTTTGGTTTCATCTGACATTCTCCCAATCCTCATCTGGATCATGCAAATGATCTCTAGCAAACTTTAGACGGGCCTGAACATGTACTGGCTTAAGCAGGGGGACACGTCTGGCACTGCAGGATTTGAGTCCCTGGCGGCGTAGTGTGTTACTGATGGTAGGCTTTGTTATTTTGGTCCCAGCTCTCTGCAGGTCATTCACTAGGTCCCCCCGTGTGGTTCTGGGATTTTTGCTCACCGTTCTTGTGATAATTTTGACCCCACGGGGTGAGATCTTGCGTGGAGCCCCAGATCGAGGAAGATTATCAGTGGTCTTGTATGTCTTCCATTTCCTAATAATTGCTCCCACAGTTGATTTCTTCAAACCAAGCTGCTTACCTATTGCAGATTCAGTCTTCCCAACCTGGTGCAGGTCTACAATTTTGTTTCTGGTGTCCTTTGACAGCTCTTTGGTCTTGGCCATAGTGGAGTTTGGAGTGTGACTGTTTGAGGTTGTGGACAGGTGTCTTTTATACTGATAACAAGTTCAAACAGGTGCCATTAATACAGGTAATTAGTGGAGGACAGAGGAGCCTCAAAGAAGAAGTTACAGGTCTGTGAGAGCCAGAAATCTTGCTTGTTTGTATGTGACCATAATTTGCAAATAAATTCATAAAAAATCCTACAATGTGATTTTCTGGATTTTTTTTCCTAATTTTGTCTGTCATAGTTGAAGTGTACCTATGATGAAAATCACAGGCCTCTCTCATCTTTTTAAGTGAGAGAACTTGCACAATTGGTGGCTGACTAAATACTTTTTTTCCCCACTGTATCTGTGCTAAACGAGTCCGTGTGGGATCACTTCATTCCCTAGTGTGGCTAATGATTAGGATTACATCCCAAATGGCACTTGGGCTCACCTGAGTGGCGCAGCAGTCTTAAGGCACTGCATCTCAGTGCTAGAGGCGTCATTACAGACCCTGGTTTGATTCCAGGCTGTATCACAACCGGACTGTGATTGGGAGTCTCATAAGGCGGCGCACAATTGGCCCAGCATCATCCGGGTTTGGCCGTGGGGTAGGCCCGTCATTGTAAATAAGAATTTGTTCTTAACTGACTTGCCTAGTTAAATAAAAAATACAATTCCCTACCCAGTGCACTACTTTTGACTGGAGTCCTATGGGCCCTGGTCAGATGTAGAGCACAACATGGAGAATATAGTGGCATTTGGGAAGCTATCCTCATCTCATGTTAGTGGGCTATTTTGGTGTGTGCTGCAGAGGATGTCTTGGGCAGATTCTCATGTTTCAATCAATAGAGACTTGCTAATGGACTGCACCACTAACCCAACACTGGCCTGTGAAGTGTGCCTGCGCCACTGAAAGTAGTGCACACTGACATAAATTCAACAACAACAACAAAAAAAAAATGGTTGTATATAATTTCCATGAACCTAAAAACACAGATTTTATTATGAAGGTCTACATGTATTCTTACGCACAGTGAACTAATCAGCCATGTAATTATCCTACACACTGACAACTGATCACGCAGTGTTTTTACATTTTTTATTTATTTTTATTTTTAGCTGACAAACGAATGACCATGGTTATATTCATTAATAAAAAATGTTTTTATTTATTTTTTTAGAAGGGGGGGGGGTACTGAACAGTCCAGTGGAGGAGGGACACCACCCTGAAAGAGCAGTAGACGGTGCAGGAAGTGTCCCAGCACAGCCGGTTCATTCTCCGCTACAAAGTAAACAACTGGCGTTTAGTTAGAAAACACACATCTAAGGGACATGAACGGATAGTAGTCACTGTGTATTCACGAAGATTGGATTTGTAAATGCCTGGTAAGTTTTTGTCGACCCCCACCACCCCATAAAAAATGAAAATAAACAACTTTAAACAACCGATTGCCTTAGCCGCTAAAAGGTTAGCTCGTTAACTTTCCCTAGCAACACGGCGGCTCAGCTCGCTAATTCTCCTCACCTATCAAATACTACAGGAACATTTTGATAATCGACGATGGTTAGTCAGACACACAAAAAGCTGACTATTGGAAGGAGGAAAAAAAACCCATAAAAACTGTACTTAGTTTGCGTTTTAACCCACATTTAGATAGCGTTAGTTATGCGATTTGTTTTTTTCTCTCCTTTCCCAGTACGCAGGGTCCCGTGATGCCCCCAAGTCATCGTTAGGACTTTTTATTCATACTAACTTACCTAAAAAAAAATACAAATTTTACAAATGCTTTCACAATCAGTTACTTTTAGATGGCCAAACTCAATCTAAGCTAAATATCCAGCGCTGTTGACTTAAGGTTTGTTCACTTTTACATTGTATCTAACTTGTGTCACCACAGTTTGTCGGCGGCAGGGCTTTTACTTTCATTATCTATAAGGTTATATCTGTGGCAACTGGCTGCGTGGTTGGAATGTAACAAGGTTGTTCAATTCTTTGCACTGAGCGGTCAGATGGTGATTTACAGCAACAACAAACAAACAAAAAACTTTAGCTTTAGTTTCAGATTGAAGTTTGAAACTTTTTTTTTTGGTTTTTTTGTTGCTGATCAACACATTTCTCAAAAGGTTTTCCCTAATATGCATTAGTGCTTTTTATAGTTTTTTTTTAAACTCTTGGTAGCTAGTGTGTGTGTGTGGGGGGGGAAAGTGAAGTCATGATGTTTCCATTTTGAGAGGAGGATGGTGAGAGTCATATGACAGAAGGCAGCTGAGGGTTGGCTGATACTGGTAGGTCCCTTTAAATTCCTTGTTGCAGAAAACGCAGACGGAATGCAGACATTAAAACGGGAATTAGAACAATATTCAAAAATATATTGAACTTAGTAGGAAATAAACAATTGCATTTAACTTTATTAGAATATGCATCAGCGATTTCGTATTTTCCTGCAACTTTGTGAACCCGTTCAGGAATGCTCCTGTCTGTGTGTGTTATTCCAGAGGACAATTTGGACGGGATAATGTTTTCCCAAACTGCCCCCTTCTAATTCTTTCTTGTTTTTGTTTTCGTAAAATTGATAGTTATGACGGAAGCCTGGAGTTTTCTTCTAGGCGTGAAGATATTTCAATAAATCCAGGCGATAACAGGCTGCTGTTACACGGATAACTCGACTTTTGTTCTCAAGTTTCTAAACCAGACCAAACCGTCTTTGGTTATAGTGTCGCAATAATATTTTGAATAGAGGAAGTGTGATCATAATCATTTGGATATTTTAGCGATCCGCAGTGCGTCCTAAATGCCCCCAGCCTTCAGAGATGAGCTAAACAGTGCATTTGATATGCGTTTTACGGCTATGGATGAGAAATGTCATTTATAGTTTCTACACGTTTAGGTCAGTTGTATGCAGCTTCGCGATCTATTAACAGCAAGGGGTTGCATTAAATATGCGCAATGTTCTTTTACTGATGCGTTTGGCGGTGTTCAATTCATTCGCACAAAAACAGAAACAAAAGCATTCACTGTGAAAGTTGATACGTGTAGGTCATTCATATATATATATATATATATATATATATATATATATATATATATAGTTCATGCGCAGCACTTCGTTCAATTTATCCAATCAGTTTCTCTCAAAACACAGGGGTGTCAATTTGGACGGGACTAGTATTATCAGAGGACCTTGGAGTTCGCCCCCAAAGAACTGTAGGTTATTCAGGCTGGAATTGTTACTCTCCTGCCATGTAAAAATGACTGCCATGGCAGATTCGGGACGGGATTTAAATAACAGACGAGGTGGTGTTTAGTAGTAATTGCATTACTCGACCATCCCCCAGTAAAACTAATCCCGGGGTGGGATACATTTTACCGGGCAGGTCAATTAGTAATGTGCACAAGTACAAACCACATCCGTAATTTTAGTCCAGTAATTTGTACTATTATCCAAGCTCTAAAAACCTACCGTTTTTCGGCAAACTCCCAGATCCTCTGGTAATACTTATCCCGTGCGAATCATCATCCCAGTGTTTTGAGGGATATTACAGAGTTTATTAACAGATTCTGCACCCAGTTTGGGTAAAAAACATGGGAACAAATGGATTGCTTAAAACAACACGTTATGCATGCAGCCTACAGATGAAATATCTGTTTTGTCACATCTAGTCTGGACGATATTGTGCCAATGAATTGATACATTTCCAAATGCGTCAGTTAATTAAATGTCTGCATGAGGTTACAGACAGTTCATGATTCTTATTGATATAACGTTACATTATTATTTTTGACTTTCTCCGAACTGAATGCCATTATGCCAATATTAATCTATCCCTAAAAATGTCATATCTTCACGCCTAGAATAGCATCCAGGCTTCCGTCAACGGTCAATTTAGAATTAGGGAAAATACATTTTATTTCACCTTTATTTAACCAGGTGGTTCTATATGATGTCATAATACACCTTTATTTAACCAGGTAGTTCTATATGATGTCATAATACACCTTTATTTAACCAGGTAGTTCTATATGATGTCATAATACAGGTAGGCCAGTTGAGAACAAGTTCTCATTTACAACTGCGACCTGGCCAAGATAAAGCAAAGCAGTTCGACACATACAACAACACAGAGTTACATATACATGCTTGAGTAATAACTCCATAATATGACTAGTCCCGTGTGATTGGAGTTTAGGTCTAATAGCTGGCGGAAAGCTATCATGATTATTTGCATCAATTCAGTGGGAATTTCGTTGAGCAAACTGCAATGACTTGAGCACTACAGTAACACCGCTAACCAATCAACGCTCTCTGGTCGGTGCCGCACACACTGTTGCCATGTGCGCGGTTTTCCAGACTTTTTAAAATATGTCGCGGGTTTTGGGGGCTATTTTTAAATTGCACCGCGGCCGACATGTCATTTATCTTTAAAAACATATATATATATATATATATATATATATATATATATATTCCTGTAGACTGCTTCTGTCTGTCAGGCTGCTGCTGAGTGAGTGGTGCGGAGGGCCGGAGGAGAGGCCACTACAGCTATTGGCTGAGTCACTTGAGCGAGGGGAGAGGGAGCTGCGCTTGCGTGCCAACTATTTACCAGTTGTAGGTAGGCTGTTTACATTGGCATTGTGGAGACAACTATTTACCAGTTGTAGGTAGGCTGTTTACATTGGCATTGTGGAGACAACTATTTACCAGTTGTAGGTAGGCTGTTTACATTGGCATTGTGGAGACAAAGTACTGGAACACGACTTTGGGCGCACTAGAGTGCATTATATACTCTACCGTTCAAAAGTTTGGGGTCACTTAGAAATGTCCTTGTTTTTGAAAGAGAAGCACTTTTTTGTCCATTAAAATAACATCAAATTGATCAGAAATACAGTGTAGACATTGTTAATGTTGTAAATAACTATTGTAGCTGGAAACGGGATATTTTTTATAGAATATCTACAAAGGCATACAGAGGCCCATTATCAGCAACCATCACTCCTGTGTTCCAATGGCACGTTGTGTTAGCTAATTCAAGTTTATCATTTTAAAAGGCTAATTGATCATTAGAAAACCCTTTTGCAATCATGTTAGCACAGCTGAAAACTGTCGTACTGATTAAAGAAGCAATAAAACTAGCCTTCTTTAGACTAGTTCAGTATCTGGAGCATCAGCATTTGTGGGTTCGATTACAGGCTCAAAATGGCCAAAAACAAAGAACCTTCTTCCGAAACTCGTCAGTCTATTCTTGTTCTGAGAAATGAAGGCTATTCCATGCGAGAAACTGAAGATCTCGTACAACGCTGTGTACCACTCCCTTCACAGAACAGCACAAACTGGCTCTAACCAGAATAGAAAGAGGAGTGGGAGGCCCCGGTGCACAACTGAGCAAGAGGACAAGTACATTAGAGTGTCTAGTTTGAGAAACAGACGCCTCACACGTCCTCAACTGGCAGCTTCATTAAATAGTACCCGCAAAACACCAGTCTCAACGTCAACAGTGAAAAGGCGACTCTGGGATGCTGGCCTTCTAGGCAGAGTTCCTCTGTCCAGTGTCTGTGTTCTTTTGCCCATCTTAATCTTTTCTTTTTATTGGCCAGTCTGAGATATGGCTTTTTCTTTGCAACTCTGCCTAGGTCAGCATCCCGGAGTCGCCTCTTCACTGTTGACGTTGTAGCCGAGGGTTAGCCAACTCTAGGTAGCTGAGGCTAGCTGAGGGTTAGCCGACTCTAGGCAGCTGAGGGTTAGCCGACTCTAGGCAGCTGAGGGTTAGCCGACTCTAGGCAGCTGAGGGTTAGCCGACTCTAGGCAGCTGAGGGTTAGCCGACTCTAGGCAGCTGAGGGTGGGCCGACTCTAGGCGAATAATGAATGAGGAGCAGACAGAGGGCTAGCTGAGATGCATCTTTACAATTTACACAGGATGATACATTTCTCAGATTAAATAGGCCTGGCTACAACAAAAGTGATTTGTCTCAGCATTGTGTATGACAGAATGACATTTTGGTGTGATTAGACCGTGGTAGTCAGTCTTCTAGAAATACCTTTTCTATAACCCCTAGACCAAGCTTTTTACAAAATCTTTTGCTCAAGGGGTGCTACTCTGGGTGTGTGTGTGTGTGTGGTGTCTGGTACTGTGACAGCAGGAAATAAAACAATCTGTTCTCTCTCTCTCCCTCATTTCCTCCCTCCTTCTTAATCCCATTCTGTCCTTCTCTCTAAGCTGGTCAGGACTGTAACCATGCCCATGTTACCTGTAGTGCCTGAAGTCCAGAGCCATGTGCTGGCTGAGTTTGACTGTCTGGACCCCCTGCTCTCTGCACTTCGCCTGGACTCTGGAAGGCTTAAGGTAGAGGTTTTGACTCCAAAATTAAATTCATTGTTTGGATTGATTTGTTGTAGGAAGAGATATCAAGTGGATTGTGAGGGTTTACATTTTTTTTATTTAACCTTTATTTAACTAGGCAAGTCAGTTAAGAACAAATTCTTATTTACAATGACGGCCTACCGGGGAACAGTGGGCCTTGTTCGGGGGCAGAACGACCATTTTTGTTTTACCTTGTCAGCTCGAGGATTTGATCTAGCAACCTTTCAGTTACTGGCCCAACGCTCTAACCACTAGGCTACCTGCCGCCCCTAGTGTATAAATATTTTCCATCTCCTGTGAATAGTTTGTTTTAGTCTGATTAATCAGTCTGTAATACACAATTGATAGATATATACAAACTTGGGAGTGCAAAATCGTGTACATTTTCGTTACAAGCCAGAATGTTGAATTTACATTTAAACTTATTCTACCGGTTGTCTGTGTGGTTTGTTCTTCAGCGGTTCGAAATTTGAGACGAAATATCCACAGGAATGTTTTTAGAGAGCCGGTAGGTTTATGGTTTCTGTCGGTTTGTATTTCCGGTCTGCTGACTCATGCGACGTAAACACTAGCACAGTATGTAAACGATAGCACGTTGTAACCCAACATTCAGCTGGCAGTGGCAAACCTTCCCGGCTCTCTAAAAGTTGGGCAAACAATACCTTCCTGCGGATATTTTGACTCAAATTTCGAGCAGCCGGAGGACAAACTGCAAGGACAACCGGTAGAATACGTTTTTAAATGTATGATATTTTGTTTTTTTCAACATTCTGGATTGTAAGGAACATTTACACGATTTTACACTCCAATGTGTCAGGCTGTATTTATCAATGAATTGTTTATTGAAGCCTGATTTAATCAGACTGTTTGGATGTGTGTTGAAAACCCTCTCTTTTCTTGTCTGTCAGTGCACCTGCCTGGCAGTATCGAGAAAGTGGCTAGCTTTAGGAACATCAGCGGGAGGGCTGCATCTCATCCAGAGGGAAGGATGGAAGCAGAGGCTCATCCTCACACACAAGGTAGTGTAAATAATGTTGTCGTCTTCTTTGTTTGTTATTAGATAGATACTGTACATACTCCTGTTTTTAATAACGTAACCTATATGGGTAAGTAGACCTGCACGAGCGAGCCAGAACAGCACAATTCCAGTTTCTGTAGCTTGATGTACGAGTACACCCCCCGGACAGGACGCTAGTCTATCGCAGGGCCTTACCCACAATTCATCTCCTTAAATGGATGACTGTCAGGCTGAGACACATTTAGAAAGTTGAGGGTCCCATTTTTACAGTCTTTGTTATGCATGGTCGGAACTAGAAGCAAAAGCATTTCGCTACACTCGCATTTACATCCGCTAACCATGTGTATGTGACCAATAACATTTGATTTGATGACTCGGCCAGGGATTGAACTCACAGCCTCGTAATCTCAGGGCAGATACTCTAACCACAAGGCCACTGAGTTGGTCACAGAATGGGAAAGTGAAGGTTAATTAATATGCGTAGTATTTCTTCTATTTCAGGAGGGATCTATCACTCAGGTGTCATGTTGTCCACATGATGAAGACTTTATTGCTGTGGCAACAAGGTAAAAAAAAAAATACAAAATAACTCAAAGCATGGAAATACATTTTGAAGTTCCGATGTTTACTTCAGGGACTTCAACTACTTCAATAAATAAGTGTCGGGCTCTTTCAGTTTGCTTTCCTGTCTGTCTGTCTGCCTTTCAGTATGCCTCTCTCTCTCTCTCTCTCTCTCTCTCTCTCTCTCTCTCTCTCTCTCTCTCTCTCTCAAGTCAGGACCTGATTTGTAGCTAAACTTGTCCTCTAGTCAGGGCCTGGTGGTCTGTGTGTTAATACTATCCTACTGTCTCTTTCCTTGTCCTCTAGTCAGGGCCTGGTGGTGATCTGGGTCTGTCTGTCCTCTCTCTGTCAGGGCCTGGTGGTGATCTGGGTCTGTCTGTCTGTCTGTCTGTCCTCTCTCAGTCAGGGCCTGGTGGTAGTGTGGGAGCTGCAGCTGGAGCGTCGTGGCAGACCAGAGAGGGTCAGTGTTTCCTGGGAACACCGTGGCCAGACGGTCACCTCTCTCTGCTGGGACACTGCAGCCCTCAGGGTGTTCGCTGGGGACAAGGGGGGCAAGGTGTCCTTCCTCCGCGCTGGATCCTCCAAACTCGGAAAGGTAGTGGGAAACTAACCGTTGGGTTTTATTTTGGGGAGGTGAAAGATATACTAGCCTGGTCCCAGCTCTGCTTGTGCTGTCATGCCAACTCCTATGGTCTTTGACATGCCAAATGTCTGGCATGAGACCACTGGTAATGGTTGGCTGTACAGCAAACATCTGGCACCAAGCTAGGTACAGTTCCCCATTCCATGATCTATTACGATCTCCATCTTACGTATCCTGTCTATTCACATTATCCTTTGTTCTGTGTCGTCCAGGGCTCAGTGTTTGTGATCTTCCCCGTCCAGACCATCACTACTGTGGATTCCAGGGTGGTTCAGATGGGTTATCTGGACGGACGACTACTTGTGTCCTCTCTCAGCCGCTGCTACCTCTGTGATACGGAGAAGTGAGTGAGGGGATGTAACTGTGGGTGGTACGCCGCTCAGATGTTACAGAAGTGTCGTGGAAGCAGAGCAGAAGAGATTTAAAAAAAAAAATATATTTAATATTTTTTAATATTAGCGTGTACTATTATCTGGTCAATGTCTCAAGTTTGTGTCTGTAAGGTTAACGGTTAAAGACCCAGTTCCTTCTCTCACGATCCACAGGGAGAAGTTCTGGCGTGTCGGTAACAAGGAGCGTGACGGGGAGTACGGAGCGTGTTTCTTCCCTCTGAGCCGTGGCGTGACTGCTGGCCAACCCCCTCTGCTGTACTGTGCCAGGCCTGGGTCTAGAGTCTGGGAGGCCAGTTTCAGTGGAGAGGTCCTCAGCACACACCAGTTTAAACAGCTGCTGGCCGTACCACCTGTATCCCTCATCAGCTACAGGTGTGTGTACAGTACCTTCAGAAAGGATACACACCCTTTGACTTATTCCACATTTTGTTGTGTTACAGCCTGAGTTCAAAAATGGATGAAATAGTATTTTATTTTTTAATTATTTTTTTACCCATCGACACGCAATACCCCCTAATGACAAAGTGAAAACATGTATTTTGTGTTATTATTCATTGAAAATGAAATACAGATTTCTAATTTACGTAAGTATTCACACCCCCTGAGTCAATACTTTGTAGAAGCGTCTTTGGCGGCGATTTACAGCTGTCAGTCTTTTTCTGGGTAAGTCTCTAAGAGTTTTTTTACACGTGGATTGTGCAACATTTGCACATTTTATTCTTTTCAAAATAAAAGCTTCGTCAAATTGGTTGTTGATCATTGCTAGACAACCATTTTCAGGTCTTGCCATAGATTTTCAAGTAGATTTAAGTCAAAGCTGTAACTCGGTCACTCAGGAACATTCACTGTCTTCTTGGTAAGCAACTCCAGTGTAGATGTGGTCTTGTGTTTTAGGTTATTGTCCTGCTGAAAGGTGAGTTCATCTCCCAGTGTCTGGTGGAAAGCAAACTGAACCAGGTTTTCCTCTATGATTGTGCCTGTGCTTAGCTCCATTCCATAAAAAAATGTTTATCCTGAAGAACTCCACAGACCTTAACAATTACAAGCATACCCATAACATTATGCAGCCACCACTATGCTTGAAAATATGAAGAGTGGTACTCAGTAATGTGTTGCATTGGATTTGCCCCAAACATAACACTTCATATTCAGGACAAATAGTTAATTGCTTTGCCATGTTTTTTGCAGTATTACTATAGTGCCTTGTTGCAAACAGGATTCATGTTTTGAATATTTTTTATATGTAAAGGCTTCCTTCTTTTCACTCAGTCATTTAGGTTAGTATTGTGGAGTAACTACAATGTTGTTGATCCATCCTCAGTTTTCTCTCCTATCACAGCCATTAAACTCTGTAACTGTTTTAAAGTCACCGTTGACCTCTTGGTGAAATCCCTGAGCGGTTTCCGTCCTCTCCGCCTGTATATTTGTAGTAACTGGGTATATTGATACACTATCCAATGTGCAATGAATAACTTCACCATGCCTAAAGGGATACTCAAAGTCTGCTTTTCTTAATTTTTACCCATCTACCAATAGGTGCCCTTCTTTGCGAGGCATTGTAAAACCTCCCTGGTCTTTGTGGTTGAAATTCACTGCTCGACTGAGGGACCTTAGCGATAACTATGTGTTGGGTATAGAGAGGATGTGGTCATTAAAGAAATCATGTTAAACACTATTATTACACACAAGAGTCCATGCAACTTATTATGTGACTTGTCAAGCACATTGTTACTCCTGAACTTATTTTGGCTTGTCACAACAAAAGGGGTTGAATACTTATTGACTGAAGACATTTCTCAGAACATAATTCCACTTTATTATTGGGGTATTGTGTGTGTGTGTGTATATCAGTTACAAAAAAATATATAATTTTTAAATTCCGGCTGTAACAACAATGTGCAAAAAGTCAAGGGGTGTGAATACTTTCTGTGTGTGTCTAAACTTCTAGGTCCTAGAATCTATGGAGATTGACTCTGTACATTGTAAGCTAATATATACAGTACCAGTCAAAAGTTTGGACACACCTACTCATTCCAGGGTTTTTGTTTATTTTTACTATTTTCTACGTTGTAGAATAATAGTGAAGACATCAAAACTATGAAATAACACATATGGAATCATGTAGTAACCAAAAAAGTGTTAAACAAATCAAAATTATATTTGAGATTCTTCAAATAGCCACCCTTTGCCTTGATGACAGCTTTGCATTCTCTCAACCACCTTCATGAGGTAGTCACCTGGAATGCATTTCAATTAACAGTTAAACTATTTGACCAAGAAGGAGAGTGATGGAGTGCTGCATCAGATGCCTTGGCCTCCACAATCCCCCGACCTCAACCCAGTTGAGATGGTTTGGAATGAGTTGGGCCGCAGAGTGAAGGAAAAGTAACCAACAAGTGTTCAGCATATGTGGGAACACCTTCAAGACTGTTGGAAAAGCATTCCAGGTGAAGCTGGTTGAGAGAATGCCAAGAGTGTGCAAAGCTGTCATCAAGGCAAAGGGTGGCTACTTTAAAGAATCTCAAATATATTTTGATTTAACACTTTTTTTTTTTTAGTTACTACATGATTCCATATGTGTTATTTCATAGTTTTGATGTCTTCACTATTATTCTACAATGTAGAAAATAGTAAAAAATAAAGAAAAATCCTTGAATGACTAGGTGTTCTAAAACCTTTGGCCAAATAGCTAGCTTTTCAGTAGCACGACTGGATAAGGAGGGCGGTCACGTGTGTTTGCGAGGCAGAGATCATGGGTTGGAGCCTCTGTATGAGCAGAAGGAAGGAAGCAGAAGGAAGCTCCATACGCCACGTGACTTCCTTTACACTAATACTGTTTTTTTTGTTTTTGTTTTTATCTGCAGAAGTGAGCCCCATTACAACCCAGCCCAGAAGAGTTCCCAGTCCATAGCCTTCCCCAGACTGTTATACATGGAGGATCAGAACCTGCTGACCTGGACAAACTCGGCTATCTATGTCTTCACTCCTCAGAGTGGCCAGGTACTGCTGTGGACCGAGGTCAAAGGTTAGTAGCAGTGGCTTTTTAGTTAGTACTTCAGCTTTCTCCCATAACAACAAACTAACTACACTGAACTAAAATATAAACGCAACATGTAAAGTGTTGGTCCCATGTTTCGTGAGCTGAAATAAAAAAAAGATCCTAGAAATGTTCCATGCACACAAAAAGTGTATTTCTCTCAAAATGTTGTACACAAATTTGTTGACATCCCTGTTAGTGAGCATTTCTCCTTTGCCAAGATAATCCAACCACCTGACAGGTGTGACACATCAAGAAGCTGATTAAACAGCATGATCATTACACAGATGCACCTTGTGCTGGGGACAATAAAAGGCCACTCTAAAACATCCTGCTTCTTCACCTGTGGGATCGCCGGGGTATTTCTGTCTTAATTCTATTGTGGTGAAAAACTCATTCTGATTGGCTGGGCACCCATGGCTGCTCTGTTGAAAAGCCAAAAAGATGAATTAATGATCTGAAAAGATAGTGGACACTCAATAATTTCTTTTTCTTCTTCAGACGTGGTTGAGATAGCGGTGTACCGCAACGAGCTGTTCTGTCTCCATGGTGACGGCCACTTGTCCCACCTCTCGCTGTTGTCTGTGGAGCGGTGTGTCGACAGGTTGCTACGCAGGGAGGCGTGGCCTCTAGCGGCCACGGTCTGTGTGATGTTCCAGCATGCTATCGCCCCCAGCAGGGTGAGACGCATTATTACTGTAGTTTTTTCCCAAACCTGTCCTCAAAGTACTCTTAGGGCATTTGAGCTATAGTTCGAATCAAGAGTTAGACTGTTTGTATGTATTTATTTATTTATTTTATTTTTTTTGGTTCAGTTGGTTTCACAATGCCAAACGTCAAACTAACAAAAATTCCTAAACAAAACCACGTATCCATGCAAGCGTTTTGTTTATTGGACAAAAAAAAAATGCTCACGTTTTTAAATACATTTATGATTATCATGAAGCATCACTTGTGTCCCGATCTTCATATTCCTTTCGCTTTGGTCTTCCAACAACATGCAGGAGGAAACGGCGCAATAGCCACTCTCAGGGCCAGGCCCGCCTATTAGGCAGAATTAGGCCTTGATCTACCCCATTCATAGACCCTAACTGCTTTAGCACCTATTGACCATAGTATGTTCTTTACAGAGGGCTTTTTGTTAAGAGCCCCGACGCGCCGTCTGAAACGTTAGCACGCGTCGCTTGCGGTACTGTTTTGGAAACATGAGGACTATATCTTTTTATATCAACGAGGAAATAATTTCCCGCCCAAAAAAACTAAAGGTTAAATTGATACACATCTTAGGGTTAGTTTTGCCCAACACGGCAATATCTTCATGTTATATAGTTTACTGACAGACGGAAGACAGAGGAGACCACCTGGGATAATTATCTAATCGAACGTGCTCTGAACACCTGTGTGTGAAACGTAACTCAGGAAGTGTAGTTTCATCAGATGGAGGCTCCGTAGCTGTATGGATCCGTAACTGCTACAGCTTTTAATTTGAAGGATTCTTTCTTGCTGATGAAAGATGAGGGCCATATGTTTCGAAAGCCGTATCGCAAGTTATGATTATTGAAGTTTCAGAATGGCTGAGAGCTGTAGGCAGAATGGCTGAGAGCTGTATTGAGAAGGCAGAATGGCTGGGAGGTGTAGGGAGAAGGCAGAATGGCTGGGAGCTGTAGGGAGAAGGCAGAATGGCTGGGAGCTGTAGGGAGAAGGCAGAATGGCTGAGAGCTGTAGGGAGAAGGCAGAATGGCTGAGAGCTGTAGGGAGAAGGCAGAATGGCTGAGAGCTGTAGGGAGAAGGCAGAATGGCTGAGAGCTGTAGGGAGAAGGCAGAATGGCTGAGAGCTGTAGGGAGAAGGCAGAATGGCTGAGAGCTGTAGGAGAAGGCAGAATGGCTGAGAGCTGTAGGGAGAAGGCAGAATGGCTGAGAGCTGTAGGGAGAAGGCAGAATGGCTGAGAGCTGTAGGGAGAAGGCAGAATGGCTGAGCGCTGTAGGGAGAAGGCAGAATGGCTGAGCGCTGTAGGGAGAAGGCAGAATGGCTGAGAGCTGTAGGGAGAAGGCAGAATGGCTGAGAGCTGTAGGGAGAAGGCAGAATGGCTGGGCGCTGTAGGGAGAAGGCAGAATGCCACCTAGGGTTTCTAGAGAGCTAGGTTAGGCCTATGGTGGCAGATTGACAAGGGCGGCATTTCCCCAGCTATACTGACCAAGACACACCTCCAACAACACATAAAACATCACATAATTCTGCCCAAAAAACTATGACAATATGGCATGGACAATATGCCATGGACAATATGCCATGGACAATATGGCATGGACAATATGGCATGGACTATCGGTCTACTCACAACTGCCGTCCAGGAGTTTCACCCCATTGGCTGAATTATCATTATCAGTAGTTTCAAGTTTGTATGTGAGCTGATCATACAGAAATAGGATATTTCATTTATTCGCTATTTCCCGCCGTGTGAACACATTGATTCTCATTGCAATAGGCTCAGGGAAACTTTTTTTTCAGAGCTTAAACAGACAAATGTATTAGTCACCGGAATTAGGACTAATGAAGCCAATGTAACTGCTTAAAATTCCATTGTGGGCCAACGTCTTATTTTTTTTTTATTTTTTTTTTGGTCCTGTTTGGACCAGTCTTGATTTCCACAGACGTAGATTTTTTTTTAACCAGTCATACACGTCTATGTTTCACTCAGATTTGATCCAGTCTGGACCAGCCTTGATTTGGCCCAAATATAGATGTCTATAAATGACATGTTTTCAACTTTCATTCAGAACTGAAAATCAACCTGATTTCAACGTCTGGAAAATACGTATTTTCAACGTCTGGAAAAGACGTATTTTTAGATGTCTTTTCAACATCATTTTGCTTACTGGGACTATTCTAGTTTTGCGGGGGTATAGTAGGAGGGCGTCATCTTTTTTTTTTGTCTCGCCTAGGGGCGGCAGAACGACCAGGACAGGGCTGGAAGAGATCCAGCTTTTGTCAAATGAAAGTGTATGTGTGTCAGTGCTGTGTGTAAGTTGACTATGCAAACAATTTGGAATTTCAAACACATGAATTGTTTCTTATAAAAACAAGAAGTGATGCAGTCAGTCTCTCCTCAACTCTTAGCCAAGAGAGACTGGCATGCATAGTATTTATATCAGCCCTCTGATTACAATGAAGAGCAAGACGTGCAGCTCTGGACCAGCTGCAGCTTAACTAGGTCTTTCCTTGAAGCACTGGACCGTACGACTGGACAATAATCAAGACAAAACTAGATCCTGCAGGACTTGCTTTGTAGAGTGTGGTGTCAAATCTATGTTTTGAATCTATGTTTTGACCATGACAGTTTACAATCTAAGGCAACGCCAAGTAATTTAGTCTCCTCAACTTGTTCAACAGCCACACCATTCATTACCAGCTTCAGTTGAGGTCTAGAACTTAAGGAATGATTTGTATATCCTCTGTGCTCATCTGTTTACCGTTCCCAGGCCAGGAAGTCGATTCCCATCGACCGACTGGACCACCTGAGGTCACAGCTCAGTGTAACCACCCACCTGGATCTGATTGGCCAGCTGGAGGAAGTGGTCGCCAAGCTGGAGCCTCTAGACTCGGCCTCCAGCAGTCGCAGGAGCAGCATCTCCTCTCATGTGAGTCTTCCTGGAGGTCCTGTTTGTCCCTATTAGGACACCGTAGTTCTAAACTATTAAAGGTAGTTGACGAGATGTTATATTGGTATCTCTGGATTTACAATATGTTCAGTATAACTTAATTTGTATAGTGTCTACATAAACAGACTTATAGCCCTTACACAACACATACGTACATAACAAGCAGTGCATGCATGACATGACATAAGCCTTTATGTACTTCTTAGGAATGTGTTATGAAGTCTTTGTTGGTAACCTCAATCTATTCTTTATTCAGGAGAGCTTCAACGTCCTGGACTGTGGCATCTACCGTGTCATTAGCCGGCGAGGCAGCCAATCAGACGAGGAGACCAGCTCCCTGGTCAGCCAATCGATGCTTGAGGAGGAGCGGCTGAAGGAGTTTAGCTTCGTTCAGGAGGAGGAGGAGCAGGGGGCGGAGCATGGTAAGAGACAGGTGAAAGGTTCCGTTTTAATAACCCACCATTACCAGCCCTGAGGAAGTTCTCTAACCAAAATGGGGGAGGGAAATAACAATGTTTTGTGGCATTACGGTGGCGCGATTTCATTTTGTATGTGAAGTCAAATGTGAATGAAACTACTGTATAATAAACTCCTAATAGCATTACGGATCAGACCCTTTTTTTTTCAATGTCAGCCTAAAATTATATACCCAAATCTAACTGCCGGTAGCTCAGGACCTGAAGCAAGGCTATGCATATTCTTGATACTGTTTGAAAGGAAAACACTTTGAAGTTTGTAGGAATGTGTAATTAATGTAGGAGAATAGAACACAACAGATCTGGTAAAAGAAAATACAAACACCTCCAACATAAACATAAAACATCACATAATTCTGCCCCCCCCAAAAAAACTATGACAAATGCTTTCAACTAGTGGGATAATGGCCTTTTTTTGTTGTTGAGTGGTGCTGTGATAAGCAGTGCCCACTTTGTCAAAGGCACGTGCGTTAAATATGTCGCTTGTCCATTCACAGCGCGCCTCTCCAGGGTGCTGTTGGAGAGGCTCAATGTAGCAGATATAAGCCTATGGTAGAAAGAATATAACACATTAGATCTGATAAAATATAATACAAGCCCACAAAAAAAAACATATTTGAAATGCAAGAGAAAGGCCAGACAGTGATGTGGGATTCTAGGTGTCATTTAGATGTTGTCCACAAGATGGCAGCTGTGTGTGTGCAAAGTTTCAGACTGATCCGTTGAAGAATTACATCACTACACAATATTTTGTATGAAGTCTGCCAGGTGTCCTTCACGAGTTTGCCCAAATGTCCCGAATTGGTCAATACAGTACATTTTCAAGTACATAACTATAGAGAACATACAACAATGCTATGGTAATAACACATTTTAAGTTTACACACTCCCAGGAATGTCATACATGATGGATCATTAGCTTCCCTACAGAAAATACACTAACCTTCACACATCTAGATGGCCGGGAGGGGTTGGTGTGGAGCCAGAGACAGCAGGGGTTTAACTGTAGAACCCAGTTCCTACGTTTTGAATATAAAAATTGATTTTATCAAACAAAACTATGCTACATTTTTATCTCAGGATGGCAAATCGGAGCAAGATAACTGAATGTAAGTACATTATTTACCTTCAGAGGTGAATGTATCAAACCAGTTGCCGTGATAAAAGTTTTTTGTTGTTGTTGTTGTTGTTGTGCACTATCCTCAAACAACAGCATGGTATTTTTTTCACTGTAATAGCTACTGTAAATTGGACACTGCAGTTAGATTAACAATAATTTAAGGCTTTCTACCCATATAAGTCTTTCCTGGAAAGTTGTTTACAGCGTCATTCTAGTCACATTTATCGCATATTGAACAACAACTGTCCCGGTTTAGGGACACCGATCCAGTAGTATCATCCTCTACACATTACTACATCAGTTTCTTTTTGTGTTTATTGTCATCTTATTTATATTTTTTGGGGGCAGTGGTTTTGTGCACCTTTTACAGCATCGGCTGCGTGCGTTCTCGCCTCTCATCCTCTCATCCTCCCTCCCTCCCTCTCCACTCATCCTCCCTCTCCTCCTATCCTCCCTCTCCTCATCCTCCCTCTCCTCCTATCCTCCCTCTCCTCATCCTCCCTCCCTCCCTCCCTCTCCTCATCCTCCCTCCTTTCCTCTCATCCTCCCTCCCTCCCTCTCCTCTCATCCTCCCTCCCTCCCTCCCTCTCCTCTCATCCTCCCTCCCTCCCTCCCTCTCCTCTCATCCTCCCTCCCTCCCTCCCTCTCCTCTCATCCTCCCTCCCTCCCTCTCCTCTCATCCTCCCTCCCTCCCTCTCCTCTCATCCTCCCTCCCTCTCCTCTCATCCTCCCTCCCTCCCTCTCCTCTCATCCTCCCTCCATCTATCACCCTCCCTCCCTCTCCTCTCATCCTCCCTCCATCTCTCATCCTCCCTCCCTCCATCTCTCATCCTCCCTCCATGTCTCCCTCCATCCCTTCTTCCTCCAGATCCCCAGAGCGGTGGTGGTTTGGAGGTTACTGAACCCAGCGGTAACCACCAGTTCCACCTCCCCCTGTCATTCCGCCCCAAACACTCCCGCATCGCCCTACAGGCCGTCAGAGACAGGTGATACACCCATCTACAGAGCCTAAAGAAGCCCTCTGTGACGTCATACTGAATTCATTTTTTTATTGGTCCAATGCTATGGTATATTCATTTAGCTTAGCCTTTATTTAACCAAATGAAAATGAAAATCCTTTGAGGCTAAAAAAACTATTTTCTGAGGCCCGAGGGAGACTTCTGTATCATCAACTGATAGCCTACATGTTCTTGATAGGTGACATGCATGATTCTTTGTGTGGAAATCTTGTGGTGGCTACTAATGAACATAATCAATATAGATATCTCTACTAGTTAGTCCTTTTGTGAAAATACGTCCTTTACTAACAGGTTGTATGTAGACTGAAAGAGAAGTGAAAGTCGTCATTTTAAAATAACTTTGCTTCAAGGTGAAGCCAATGAACATGCAGCTGGTCCCCTCTGATAGGGTTACTTCCCCTTTTTTTCTACCTAACAACCACATACAATTTTTTTTTTTTATTCAAGACTTACATTCACTGCCTTTCGTCTACGCTACAGATACATTCGGGTACGTTTCACTTCACTTACGATTTCAATTCAGATTCCACGTTATCACTCTGATTGTATTGTTTTTGACTGGGGCGGTGTTGACCGTTACTCTGGTCTTAGTGTCTGTAGTTACATGTGACTGAGGTGGTGTTGACCGTTACTCTGGTCTTAGTGTCTGTAGTTACATGTGACTGAGGTGGTGTTGACCGTTACTCTGGTCTTAGTGTCTGTAGTTACATGTGACTGAGGTGGTGTTGACCGTTACTCTGGTCTTAGTGTCTGTAGTTGCATGTGACTGAGGTGGTGTTGACCGTTACTCTGGTCTTAGTGTCTGTAGTTACATGTGACTGAGGTTGTGTTGACCGTTACTCTGGTCTTAGTGTCTGTAGTTACATGTGACTGAGGTGGTGTTGACCGTTACTCTGGTCTTAGTGTCTGTAGTTACATGTGACTGAGGTGGTGTTGACCGTTTGTCTGGTCTTAGTGTCTGTAGTTACATGTGACTGAGGGGGTGTTGAGAGTTAGTTACTCTGGTCTTAGTGTCTGTAGTTACATGTGACTGAGGTGGTGTTGACCGTTACTCTGGTCTTAGTGTCTTTAAAAATATATATATTTAACTAGGCGAGTCAGTTAAGAACAAATTCTTATTTACAATGACGGCCTACGAAAAGGCAAAAGGCCTCCTGTGGGGATGGGAGCCTAGGATTAAAAATATAAATATAGGACAAAACACACATCACGACAAGAGAGACAACACTACACTACATAAAGAGAGACCTAAGACAACAACACAGCATGGTAGCAGCACAACATGACAACAACATGGTAGCAGCACAACATGACAACAACATGGTAGCAGCACAACATGACAACAACATGGTAGCAGCACAACATGACAACAACATGGTAGCAGCAACAAAACATGGTACAAACATTATTGGGCACAGACAACGGCACAAAGGACCAGAAGGGAGAGACACCTTAATCTGTCGTTTGGTTTTGCCTGTTTATTCTTTACTTACAGTCTACAGATACTCTACTCATGATGCGTCCTGTAGGAAAGATAAAGATATATATATATATATAAGATAAAGATAAAGATATCTATATCTTATATATTTTTATCTTATCTATATCTTTATCTTATCTATATCTTTATCTTTATCTTATATATATTTATCTTTTATATATATATATATATATATATATATATATATATATCTTTATCTTATATATATTTATCTTATATATATATATCTTTATCTTTATCTTATATATATTTATCTTTTATATATATATATATCTTTATCTTTATCTTATATATATTTATCTTTTATATATATATATATATATATATATATCTTTATCTTATATCTTTATCTTATATATATTTATCTTATATATATTTATCTTATATATCTTTATCTTATATATATTTATATCTATGTCATAAGTGGCACCCTATTGCTTACATAAGGCACTACTTTAGACTAGAGGACGGTGGCACAGCAGAGCTTTCTACTACAGCCCGGATTCAAACTGTCCTGTGTGTCTTTTCCTCAGTGTCTCCAGTTTTGTGAAGAAGACAACTGAGAAGATCAACACTCTCCAGATGAACTCTGACCTTTGGCCACGCCCCCCTGACCCTAAGGAGGGGGTTCACGGACATGCGGAGGCCGTAGCTACCACTGTACCGTTCCCAGAGGACGTCGACCACGAGTGAGTTGAGATGTTGGCTTGTTTTTATTCTTCCTGTACTGATCTATACTATTGATTCTATACACTATTGATTCTATATACTATTGATTCTATATACTATTGATTCTATAGTCTGTATTCTGTAGTCTGTCTTGGACAGCTTTAGCTATGTCTGTTCAGTAGGAAGCTGTCTTCATTTTCAAAGCAATGAAATGGACCTGCTGCCAGACCAAATCGTTGTCTTCCCCGATCCTCCCTTGTGTTGTGTTTTTACCCAGGGAGTGTCTGGACCAAGCAAACGCAGAGACCGATCTACAGGACCTGAAAACAGCTACAGAGAAAGGACTGTGAGTACAGAGCAACATTACATATCTAACCCTAGATATATACCCCTCTATGACATGGTAACCCTAGATATATACCCCCTCTATGACATGGTAACCCTAGATATATACCCCCTCTAGGACATGGTAACCCTAGATATATACCCCCTCTAGGACATGGTAACCCTAGATATGTACGCCCTCTAGGACATGGTAACCCTAGATATGTACCCCCTCTAGGACATGGTAACCCTAGATATGTACCCCCTCTAGGACATGGTAACCCTAGATATGTACCCCCTCTAGGACATGGTAACCCTAGATATGTACCCCCTCTAGGACATGGTAACCCTAGATATATACCCCCTCTAGGACATGGTAACCCTAGATATGTACCCCCTCTATGACATGGTAACCCTAGATATGTACCCCCTCTGGGACATGGTAAGCCTAGATATATATACCCCCTCTGGGACATGGTAACCCTAGATATATACCCCCTCTGAGACATGGTAACCCTAGAGATATACCCCCTCTGGGACATGGTAACCCTAGATATATACCCCCTCTGGGACATGGTAACCCTAGATATATACCCCCTCTGGGACATGGTAACCCTAGATATATATATACCCCCTCTAGGACATGGTAACCCTAGATATATATATACCCCCTCTAGGACATGGTAACCCTAGATATATATACCCCCTCTAGGACATGGTAACCCTAGATATATATACCCCCTCTAGGACATGGTAACCCTAGATATATACCCCCTCTAGGACATGGTAACCCTAGATATATACCCCCTCTAGGACATGGTAACCCTAGATATATATATATACCCCCTCTAGGACATGGTAACCCTAGATATATATATATACCCCCTCTAGGACATGGTAACCCTAGATATATATATATACCCCCTCTAGGACATGGTAACCCTAGATATATATATATACCCCCTCTAGGACATGGTAACCCTAGATAGATATATACCCCCTCTAGGACATGGTAACCCTAGATATATATATATATATACCCCCTCTAGGACATGGTAACCCTAGATATATACCCCCTCTAGGACATGGTAACCCTAGATAGATATATACCCCCTCTAGGACATGGTAACCCTAGATAGATATATACCCCCTCTAGGACATGGTAACCCTAGATATATACCCCCTCTAGGACATGGTAACCCTAGATATATATATACCCCCTCTAGGACATGGTAACCCTAGATATATATACCCCCTCTAGGACATGGTAACCCTAGATATATACCCCCTCTAGGACATGGTAACCCTAGATACGTACCATAACAAATATGACTGCTGTTTCTATTTTCCGCTCATACAAATCAAAGATGTATAGCTACTCTAATTTATAATACTCTTTTAAGTCAACAGGGTTTTTAATGTTCCATGTATTGTACCCATCTTAGCTCTCAGATCCAGGATCCCTTGGTTCTGTTGGACCCAGCCTGTCTAAAAGAAATTCTACAGGAGTGGATCCCTGTGTTGGAGAGGGTTCTAGGTCCTGAGCTGGATCTAGGTCTGAGACGGCAGAGTCCAGCTGGTGAGGGTCGCCCCGGTGTGGAGGAGACTGAAGATGCTGCAAACAACTGTCCAGAGGACGTTCAGTCTGAGATCCCCTCCAGCTCTCCCGAGGAACCGACAAAGGACGGCCAGGTGGAGGGGAGGAGAGGAGAGGATTCCCCACAGCAAAATGGAGGACAAGAGGACCAGAGGGAGGCTCAGGACCACCACAGACCGGACAAGGCCTCCACTGAAGAGAACCTGAGGGTGTGGTCCCCCAAACCTCTCCCCCCAGACCTCCAGGCTCACCTTACCCAGCTGGCCACTCTGTACCTGGAGCTGGGCTATTTTGGGGACCCGGTTGTCCAGAAAGAGAGGGGTGTGGTAGGGGTAAATGTATTCTTGAGACGGTTCTTCTTCCTTCTGGACCAGGATCGGGTGAGGAGGATGTGTCTACTCCGCTACGGGGACCAGCCTGAGGTCCACACCTCCTTCATGGAGGCCATGCTAGGTGTGTACCATGGACAGTTTCTATGAAACACACACACACACAGTCACACACGCTCACTATTAAAAGGGCTTTTCTCCCCTGCCAGAGCTAACCCTGTCCAGTAAGGTGGTAGAGGTGATCCAGAAAGGAGACCTGCTCAAATCTCTACGCTGTCTCAGAGAACTACAACCCTGGAGCGCGCCGATGCTCCTCGCTCACCTGCACAGGTAGATAAGCCCTCCTTCTACCCTCTACTCGCCTCCTTCCCCTCTCTCTCCCCTCTAATCTCTACTCCCCACTCCCCCCTCTCCCTCACCTCTCCTCTCTCCTCCTCTCTACTCTCCCCCTCTACTCTCTACTCCCCTCGCCCACCTCTCTCCTCCCGCCTCCTTCCCATCTCCTCCCCCTCTCCTCTCTCCCTCACCTCTCCTCTCTCCTCCTCTCTACTCTCCCTCCTCCTCCTCTCTACTCTCCCCCTCTACTCTCTCCTCCCTCCCCTCTTTCCCTCACCTCTCCTCCCTCCTCCCTCATCCCTCTCTCCCACCTGTCATCCCTTCTCCCCTCCCTCCTCTCTCCCCTCAACTCTAACAGTCAACCACATCTTCACCTAGCTTTAACAGTCAACCGCAGCTTCACCTAGCTGTGAGTCAACCAAAGCTTCACCTAGATTTATTAGTCAACCACAGCTTCAAATCGCTTTAAGTCAACCGCAGCTTCAACAGTCAACCACAGCTTCACCTATTTTTACAGTCAACCACAGCTTCACCTATTTTTAACAGTCAACCACAGCTTCGCCTCACTTGACAGTCAACCACAGCTTCGCCACACTTGACAGTCAACCTCAGCTTCACCTATTTTTAACAGTCAACCACAGCTTCGCCTGACTTGACAGTCAACCGCAGCTTCGCCTCACTTGACAGTCAACCGCAGCTTCGCCTCACTTGACAGTCAACCGCAGCTTCGCCTCACTTGACAGTCAACCGCAGCTTCGCCTCGCTTTAACAGTCAACCGCAGCTTCGCCTGGCTTTAACAGTCAACCGCAGCTTCGCCTGGCTTTAACAGTCAACCGCAGCTTCGCCTGGCTTTAACAGTCAACCGCAGCTTTGCCTGGCTTTAACAGTCAACCGCAGCTTTGCCTGGCTTTGACAGTCAACCGCAGCTTTGCCTGGCTTTGACAGTCAACCGCAGCTTTGCCTGGCTTTGACAGTCAACCGCAGCTTTGCCTGGCTTTGACAGTCAACCGCAGCTTTGCCTGGCTTTGACAGTCAACCGCAGCTTTGCCTGGCTTTGACAGTCAACCGCAGCTTTGCCTGGCTTTGACAGTCAACCGCAGCTTTGCCTGGCTTTGACAGTCAACCGCAGCTTTGCCTGGCTTTGACAGTCAACCGCAGCTTTGCCTGGCTTTGACAGTCAACCGCAGCTTTGCCTGGCTTTGACAGTCAACCGCAGCTTTGCCTGGCTTTGACAGTCAACCGCAGCTTTGCCTGGCTTTGACAGTCAACCGCAGCTTTGCCTGGCTTTGACAGTCAACCGCAGCTTTGCCTGGCTTTGACAGTCAACCGCAGCTTTGCCTGGCTTTGACAGTCAACCGCAGCTTTGCCTGGCTTTGACAGTCAACCGCAGCTTCGCCTGGCTTTGACAGTCAACCGCAGCTTCGCCTGGCTTTGACAGTCAACCGCAGCTTCGCCTGGCTTTGACAGTCAACCGCAGCTTCGCCTCACTTGACAGTCAGCCGCAGCTGCAATTGAACAGTCAATTGCAGCTTTGCCTGGCTTTAACAGTCAACTGCAGCTTCATTTAGCTTTAACAGTCAACTGCAGCTTTAACAGCTTCACCTACAGTTGAAGTCGGAAGTTTACATACACCTTAGCCAAATACATTTAAACTCAGTTTTTCACAATTCCTGACATTTAGTCCTAGTAAAAATTCCCTGTCTTGGGTCAGTTAGGATCACCACTTTATTTTAAGAATGTGAAATGTCAGAATAATATTAGAGAGAATGATTTATTTCAGCTTTTATTTCTTTCATCACATTCCCAGTGGGTCAGAAGTTTGCATACACTCAGTTAGTATTTGGTAGCATTGCCTTTAAATTGTTGGGTAACTTGGGTCAAACGTTTCGGGTAGCCTTCCACAAACTTCCCACTATAAGTTAGGTGAATTTTGGCCCATTCCTCCTGACAGAGCTGGTGTAACTGAGTCAGGTTTATAGGCCTCCTTGCTCGCACACGCTTTTTCAGTTTTGACCAAAAAACTTCTATAGGATTGAGGTCAGGGCTTTGTGATGGTCACTCCAATACCTTGACTTTGTTGTCCTTAAGCCATTTTGCCACAACTTTGGAAGTATGCTTGGGGTCATTGTCCATTTGGAAGACCCATTTGCGACCAAGCTTTAACTTCCTGACTGATGTCTTGAGATGTTGCTTCAATATATCCACATAATTTTCCTGCCTCATGATGCCATCTATTTTGTCAATTGCACCAGTCCCTCCTGCAGCAAAGCACCCCCACAACATGATGCTGCCACCCCCGTGCTTCACGGTTGGGATGGTGTTCTTCGGCTTGCAAGCCTCCCCCTTTTTCCTCCAAACATAACGATGGTCATTATGGCCAAACAGTTCTATTTTTGTTTCATCAGACCAGAGGACATTTCTCCAAAAAGTACGATCTTTGTCCCCATGTGCAGTTGCAAACCGTAGTCTGGCTTTTTTATTGCGGTTTTGGAGCAGTGGCTTCTTCCTTGCTGAGCGGCCTTTCAGGTTATATCGATATAGGACTCGTTTTACTGTGGATATAGATACTTTTGTACCTGTTTCCTGAAGTATCTTCACAAGGTCCTTTGCTGTTGTTCTGGGATTGATTTGCACTGTTTGCACCAAAGTACGTTCATCTCTAGGAGACAGAACGCGTCTCCTTCCTGAGCGGTATGACGGCTGCGTGGTCCCATGGTGTTTATACTTGCATACTATTGTTTGTACAGATGAACGTGGTAAACCTCCCGACTTCAACTGTATATTATCACCTAATGTTGTGTTAGATCTTTTTATCAACTTAAGTTCTTGTGAACATTACAAGTTTTTAACTTCTATTTGATATTTATGGCCTGTAGGCCTCATTGACTTGAGCTCATACAACTCGTTTTTGAGTTTAAAAAAAAAGCATAATGTAAGGATTATTTTGACTATAACAAATATTGTTCTATTTATCACAGACTACTTTGTGTCAAAGTTGAACAAGCACTCTCTCCTCCTCACCAGTGTCATGATCAAAGATATGATCAAGAGCCTCACATACAGTATATCGTTTGGTCATTGTGCTGCCACAGAATGAATTGTGAGCAAGGCCTCAAAAAAATCTTTATATACCAGAGCTGCGAGAAGAGTTCTATATATTATTGAAACAATGTTGCGATTGTTTGTGAGAATGCCAACAGGTGTGGCTCCCGTGGGGGAAAGATTCTATTGGGGAAAGGTTCCTGTGGGGCTTGCCATGGAAGCCAAGAAGGGGAGTGAGGTGTGAGGGTGTGTGTACTCATACACATGCATGTGGGGTCTGGGAGAGGAAGTGTGTCCATCTGATGAATGGGCATGTGCCTGAACTAAATGTTATACACTAATTGTAGTCTCACCCATTTATTTCTAATGACTGGTCATTTTTGACCGTGAACACCACAGGTGTACAAAAGTTAAATAAAACACCCAAAATGTAATGAATATCATCAAAATGTATGTTGTGTGTTCAGATGCCCTGCGTGGACAAAGTCATGAAACCTTATGACAATCAGATTAAATGAACTACATTTTTCAGAGAGAGAGAACTTGTAAATCGGTCCAATTCGACCGGAAACACAACAGAGAGGGTTAAGCCTCCCCAGCATCATAACGTCTGTCTCACTCGTCTCTAGTTCATGATAACGTTCTCTACATCTCCTTCCTCTCCTCTTTTGTGTAGGTTGTATGAGAAGCATGGAGAGTTGGCAGTTCGCTCCTTCAGCCAGTTTTATCCCACAATCCTCCCCTCTGACATCACAGCCATGGCCAAACATAGCCACTTCCTGGCTTACCTAGACAACCTTGTCCAATCACGGGCCGAGGAACAAAGGTAGGTTTACACTAAACCATGAAGTACAAGTTTTTTTTTTTTATAGATCTTTCTCTCCATTTAAAGAGTTAATGAATGTATCACAGCCCATCAATATGAATACATCTAGGTCGTCTTCATTAGGGTACACAACGGAAACCATTTTATAACGTTTTACAACAGAAACGACTCAAATCCAGGTTATCCCTCTGTGCTTCTGTACATTATTCCATTTGGTACTTAATGAACACCATGCTGTTCTGTTTCTCTCCCTTAGACTGTCGTTCCTTGGGTCCCTCCTCCAACCAGAGACTGTGCGACAGGATTGGCTGGAGCTGGCCCTTACCCACGATGCACCACAACAGAGCGACACATTGACCACAGACGGACAACCAAGATGGCACTCCCATTTCTTCAGCTGGGGTTATGGTCGTCTCCTATCCCTCCTGATCCGCCTTCCAGCTGACCTGGCCTCTAAACAGAAGATGGCTGAGACATGCAGGAGCCATGGGTAAAGACTAATATATATATATATATATATATATACATACATACATACATACAACACAGTACCAGTCGAAAGTTTGGACACACCTACTCATTCCACCTACTCATTCTACATTGTATAATAATAGTAAAGACATCAAATCTATGAAATAACACATATGGAATCATGTAGTAACCAAAAAAGTGTTAAACAAATAAAATATATGTTATATTTGAGATTCTTCAAAGTAGCCACCCTTTGCCTTGCGCACTCTTGCTCAAATAAACAGAGAGAAAATACGAAAGTCAGTCGATCAAATTTTTCAAGAACTTTTAAAGTTTATTCAAGTGCAGTCGCATAAACCATCAAGCGCTATGATGAAACTGGCTCTCATGAGGACCGCCACAGGAAAGGAAGACCCAGAGTTACCTCTTCTGCAGAGGATAAGTTCATTAGATTTACCCCCCATAGATTGCAGCCCAAATAAACGCTTCACAGAGTTCAAGTAACACACACATCTCAACATCAACTGTTCAGAGGACACTGCGTGAATCAGGCCTACATGGACAAATTTCTGCAAAGAAACTACTACTAAACGACACCAATAAGAATATGTGTCTTGCTTGGGCCAAGAAACACGAGAAATGGACATTAGACCGGTGGAAATCTGTCCTTTGGCCTGATGAGCCCAAATTTTAGATTTATTGGTTCCAACCGCCGTGTCTTTGTGAGATTCAGAGTAGGTGAACGGATGATCTCTCCATGTTTAGTTCCCAACGTGAAGCATGGTGGAGGAAGTGTGATGACGTAGGGGTGCTTTGCTGGTGACACTGTCTGTGATTTTATTTAGAATTATCAGGCTCTTAACCAACCATGCTATTTTGTTTGTTTTTTCACATTGTTCGTAACTTATTTTGTACATAATGTTGCTGCTACCGTCTCTTATGACCAAAAAGTGCTTCTGGACATCAGAACTGGGATTACTCACCTCAAATTGTACGAGAAGTTCTTCTTCAATGAGTCAGACGCTTCTTCTTTGGGATCCGAACACCTCAACTTAGATTTGTCTGTCCATAACACTTTTTTCCAATCATCCTCTGTCCAGTGTCTGTGTTCTTTTGCCCATTTTAATCTTTTATTTTTATTGGCCAGTCTGAGATATGGTTTTTCTTTTCAACTCTGCCTAGAAGGCCAGCATCCCGGAGTCGCCTCTTCACTGTTGGCGTTGAGACTGGTGTTTTGTGGGTACTATTTAATGAAGCCAGTTGAGGACTTGTGAGGCGTCTGTTTCTCAAGCTAGACACTCTAATGTACTTGTCCTCTTGCTCAGTTGTGCACCGGGGCCTCCCACTCCTCTTTCTATTCTGGTTAGAGCCAGTTTGCGCTGTTCTGTGAAGGGAGTAGTACACAGCATTGTACGAGATCTTTAGTTTCTTGGCAATTTCTTGCATGGAATAGCCTTCATTTCTCAGAACAACAATAGACTGACGAGTTTCAGAAGAAAGTTCTTTGTTTCTGGCCATTTTGAGCCTGTAATCGAACTCACAAATGCTGATGCTCCAGATACTCAACTAGTCTAAAGGCCAGTTTTATTGCTTCTTTAATCAGAACAACAGTTTTCAGCTGTGCTAACATAATTGCAAATTGGTTTTCTAATGATCAATTAGCCTTTTTAAAATGATATACTTGGATTAGCTAACACAACGTGCCATTGGAACACAGGAGTGATGGTTGGTGATAATGGGCCTCTGTACGCCTATGTAGATATTCCATAAAAAATTAGCTGTTTCCAGCTACAATAGTTATTTACAACATTAACAATATGTACACTGTTTTTCTGATCAATTTAATGTTATTTTAATGGACAAAAAGTAGATTTTCTTTAAAAAAAATTGATATTTCTAAATGACCCCAACTTTTGAACGTGTGTGTGTGTGTGTGTGTGTGTGTGTAATGTACTTAAATACTGATCAAGGGTGGGGGGCGATATTATGTTGCCATTAATGCAGGTTAATGTTTTTCCATGTGTACCTGTGTTGGGACTGTTATAATGACTGTGTTCTCTGCAGGTACTGGACTGGCTATGTGTACCTGTGGACTGTTATAATGACTGTGTTCTCTGTGCAGGTACTGGACTGGCTATGTGTACCTGTGGACTGTTATAATGACTGTGTTCTCTGCAGGTACTGGACTGGCTATGTGTACCTGTGGACTGTTATAATGACTGTGTTCTCTGCAGGTACTGGACTGGCTATGTGTACCTGTGGACTGTTATAATGAATGTGTTCTCTGCAGGTACTGGACTGGCTATGTGTACCTGTGGACTGTTATAATGAATGTGTTCTCTGCAGGTACTGGACTGGCTATGTGTACCTGTGGACTGTTATAATGACTGTGTTCTCTGCAGGTACTGGACTGGCTATGTGTACCTGTGGACTGTTATAATGAATGTGTTCTCTGCAGGTACTGGACTGGCTATGTGTACCTGTGGACTGTTATAATGACTGTGTTCTCTGCAGGTACTGGACTGGCTATGTGTACCTGTGGACTGTTATAATGAATGTGTTCTCTGCAGGTACTGGACTGGCTATGTGTACCTGTGGACTGTTATAATGACTGTGTTCTCTGTACAGGTACTGGACTGGCTATGTGTACCTGTGCTGTGAGCTCCAGTGTCGTACAGAGGCTTTCTCTACCATCTGTAGACTGGATGACATGAGTCTGCTGGAGGAACCCAGTGGTAATGACTGCCATAGTAATCATTTGAATTAAAAAGGGATTAGCCTCTCAATGTACTACTACTACGGTTTAATAAATATTTGGTCTACATGATCACAACCCTGAATGCCCTTATTTCTCTCGCTATATATATATCTCGCTCTCTCGCTCTCTCGCTCTCTCGCTCTCTCGCTCTCTCGCACTCTCTAACTCTCTAACTCTCTCTCTCTCTCTCTAACTCTCTCTCTCTCTCTAACTCTCTCTCTCTAACTCTCTCTCTCTCTCTCTAACTCTCTCTCTCTAACTCTCTCCTGGTGTGATTCTCAGGCATGGTGCCTCAGACCATGGATGAGTGGAAGATGCTTCTCCAGCTGTCTCAGCAGTGTAGTAACAGCAGACCGTCGGATCCAACCCCCTCCTCGGCTCCTACCCCCTCCCTGGCTCCTACCCCCTCCCTGGCTCCTACCCCCTCCCTGGCTCCTACCCCCTCCCTGGCCCTAGCCTCCAACGGGACCAGCCCCAGCCTGACCAACGGTGGCTCTGCAGCCGACCATATCCAGACAGAGGTGACTCCAGAGAACCTGGTCCTGCGTCTGGCCCGGGCTGTGGGCCCCGACCGGGCCCTGGGGGCCCTACAGGAGGTGGGGATGCAGTCGGACATGGAGCTGGGGCCACACTCCACCCTGGTCTGTGAGCTGCTCCGTATGGCTGAGAAGAGACAGAGGTGGGTGATGGACGATACCAGGGACTATGATACCAGAAACCAGGGACTATGATACCAGAAACCAGGGACTATGATACCAGGGACTATGATACCAGGGATTATGATACCAGATACCATGGACTATGATACCAGGGACTATGATACCAGGGACTATGATACCAGATACCAGGGACTATGATACAAGATACCAGGGACTATGATACAAGATACCAGGGACTGTGATACAAGATACCAGGGACTGTGATACCAGATACCAGGGACTATGATACCAGGGACTATGATATCTGGGACAATGATAACAGGGACTATGATACCAGATACCAGGGACTATGATACCAGATACCAGGGACTATGATACCAGGGACTATGATCAGCTAGTTAAAAAAAATGTAATTGATTGATATCATAACAATCATCCCCTAGACAACACAAGGTTATACAAATAGGGCCATAGACAACACAGCTAAAAAAAAACACATGATACTAATGTTCCTCTCTTTCTCCTGTCTACCCCAGGGCTCTGATTCAGACCATGCTGGAGCGCTGTGATCGCTTCCTCTGGTCCCAGCATGCTTAGCAAGACAAGACCAACCAAAGCGTCTAGCGGGTCCTCAACCAACGCCATTCAGAACAACTATTACGGACAACTGCTATGGGTCAATTCCATTTCAATTCAGGCAGTAAACAGAAATTAAAAAGTCCAGTTATCCACATTGAAAAGCAATTTAATTGACTGAATTGAAATGCAATTGACCCCAGCTCTGATCTGATCCAGAGCCATCCGAAACAAGTTAAATTAACCTTAATGTGACCACAATGCTTACTAACTACTTTTTAAACTGGGCCATAATCATTTATGTTGCACCGTTCATGACTACTTTTTAAACTGGGCCATAATCATTTATGTTGCACCGTTCATGACTACTTTTTAAACTGGGCCATAATCAATTATGTTGCACCATTCCTGAGTTCCACTCCGAAACCAACATTCTAGAAATCGACACTGGATGACCTGGTACAGTCAAGACAGACGACTGTATTTAAGATGTTATATTTATAGTTGCCAACAACAACAAAAAACCTGCCTTACCGAAGAAATATGGGATTAATCTATAAATTACCTAAAAGTATTGTTTTTGAATGTAAGGTCCTCCAGGATGCATTTTCAATCCTGACGATGGTATATCTGACTTTGGTTATTAATGACATTCCCTCCTTTGGGTCAAACTGTACTGCGCCATGGTTATAAAGCACCCGAATTAATCGTTTTGAATACAATTGTGAAAATATAATTTGATTTGAAATGCTCTAATCTTATTAATATAATATTTAATGTGAATAATAAAATATATGATGATGATTTTGATCCACGGACTGTTGTTATTATTACAAATCAAACTTTATTTAAAGAACGCTTAAAAAAAATGGGAGAAAGGCTTACTCCCTCCCAGGTTGAATGGATGTTTTCATGTTGCTGTGTGTGGAAGAAGTGAGGGACACATGCAGATTTTCTCTTGTGCAAGCGGGTGAAGTTGTTGTTGGTAGTACTGTCCATTAGAGATAGTATTAATAACACTGGAATGAAATGAGCCTTTTGTTTTCTCGTGAAACGGTGCGTGATAAATTCACACCTGGAACATCAAAGAGATACAACTGGGAGGAACGAGACGGTACAGAGACGTTGTTGCTGTATCTTCATGTCCTTTTAAAAGAGGCATAAAATTAACATTGTCTCAAATAAAACATTACATTTTCAATTGAACAAATTTGATTGCCTCAAAAATGAGCTCGATTTTCCAAAAACAGTCCTTTATATTTTCTTCCCTCCTCCTGTCCTTCGCATTATCCTCTCCACTCACTCATCTCCTATCTCCTCCGGGTCCTTTCTTGCCCACCTGGTCGTGTCATTGGAAGCCCCTGGCTTAGTGACCATCAGATTCAACGGGTTTTGACATTTGGGCAGAGCCACTGAAGACACTGACACTCAGTGTTAGAACAGAGAGACAGATAGACGGGACTTTTTTTTAAATTGAAAACTGTGGAATAATATGGATGATGTCATCGTTACATTCCGTGCTTGTTTATCCCGATCGGAACTACAGCTGCCCTTTTTGGAAAGAGTGAAATCAGCACCTAGAATTATTGCTTTTCTGATTCTTTGCAGTGGGATTCATAGCTATTACATGTAGATGTATAGGAAAACGACTGCTTCTTTGGCCCGTTGAGTCATTCTCTAAGACAAGTGTCCTTCATACCCCATTAATGAATCCAGAGGAGAGAAAAAAAAGACCTGTAAACCCTCTAATGAACACACGGCACTGGAGTTGTGTCTTCCTCATCTGACAGATCTGTAGGGTTCTGTTTAATCTAGAGATTACAATCCAAATATTGGTGCTTGAGGAATAATACGGGCATCTTTAACAAAATGCTCCGCGACGTCGCTGTTCTTCATGACAAAAAGAAACTCAATTTTTATGGATTGTAAAATGCTTTTTTTTAAAAAAAACGTACTGACTCAATAGACAAAATGGTTGATTCTGAGAAGAATCTATCCGCTCTCGGATTGCAATAACAGTTCAAATGGTTCGGAACGAGGTTTGACATGAAAGGTTATGATGGTCAACCAGACCGACAGAGAGTTGTTTGATGTTGAAGGGGTTGTCACCAGACACACTGATAAGTGGATTCTGGACATTCCTAACGACCACACACACACACACACGCACACACACACACCTGTTGACTGTGCTGCCAGGGTATAAAAGAGTCAACCTTACCTGCTTAAGGAAGACATGCCACACACAAACCGTGTCACGCACACACACACCTGTTGATTACAACTCAAGATGGTGGGCAGCGCTCTTTAAGGTACATATTATTAATTAGGGCCTCATAAACATGCATTTAGATATTAAGTGTGTATGGTACTAAATAACACAGCCGTTTCAATCACCAGCACCTTCAAATGAACACTGGTTGATGCCTAATTCTGACCTGCTTCTTTTGGAGACCTGAACTAACAGAACGATGGACATGCCACCCATGGTAAGGATTCCTTATTTACCTTCTTTCCATGCCAATATTTTAAGGCAATAGAAATGGATGTGACAGAGTACTACCTTTATGTTGATCTGAAAGTATACTACCTCTATGTTGATCTCATAACAGAGTGTGAGATGTGGTTCTGGGTTCCCAGACTACCTCTATGTTGATCTCATAACAGAGTGTGAGATGTGGTTCTGGGTTCCCAAACGACCTTTATGTTGATCTCATAACAGAGTGTGAAATGTGGTTCTGGGTTCCCAGACGACCTCTGTCATTGTTTTTATGTGACATGTCTTGTTGTTGTAGGGTCTCCTGCTTGTTTTGTCTCTAGCTCTGCTCTGCGGTCTACCTCACCCAGCCACACCAACAGGGCTAGCTCACAATGACTCAGGTACACTGTACTGTGTGTTAAATGACCTGTTGAGAAAACGTCATATTGTCATGAGATTATTTTAAGCGGGGTCATCCATGCTTATGCCAAGCATTATCATTGGATCATATTGGATAACGTGTTGTATTATTCAAGTAATTGTTGGGAACTGATTATGTTGTCCAATATAATAAAGGGTAGTGTCATGTTTCACATCAGTTATCATTGATCAGTGTCATTAGCTGGGTTTCCATCCAAAACGGTGATAGACGTTCATTCGAATATTCTAAAATCCGCAATGGACCAAAATTGTCTTGTTGCTGATCAAAATCATTGTGTGATGACATATTGCGCACACAAAAAAAAAATCCGATTAAGTTTTCATATACCGAATAGATATCTAAAATTCAATGTGTTTCCATCGTATTTATCCACTCTACCAATACCGAAACTGTTGCATTAAATAGCAAACGTGCCAAACCGGGGTTTGGTGCGTGCGCTCTAGCCAACAACCCGATGCAGTGTGGGTCGGCTAGTCTACATTATGGATAAAAGCGAAAAATAATTGTATTTGTCAAGCATCGATCATCATGTCACCAAAATAAGACCCCTCGATATTTATTGGAAAAGGAGCATCAACCTTGCACTTTTCACCTCCCTGTGAAGTCGTCTGTGGCCTAATAAACTGCATGTTTTCCCGACGACTTGTAATGGGAGGACCACACAGCTGGCTGCCACACATGTCCATGCGTGACTCCAAATGTGCATAAAAAAAGGTTGGGTGGAAACCTGGCTAGAGAGAGTTTTCTGGAACACTTTGTATCTTAAAATGTGCACTCGCTATTGCTATACGTGTGGCGATGTGGTTATTAACGTAATTGCACATGAGCGCCGCCAGTCGGTGCAGCACTTCAGTACCTATTGCTAGCGTTGTTAACGAGTATTGGAACGTACCCACGACACACGTTGAGTGCAGCTGCCTGCCTGTTACGCAACGCTTTGGGTTAGTAATAAACTAATCCGTTTATAAAAGGCCAACTCCTTGACTCATTCCAAGGCATAAAGAGTTGGGCTACTCATTGTATTGTATCGTCTCCAGGGGTTCCCTATCTGCGCTCTACGTTGGTAGAGGAGGCTCTGAAAAGGGCTTTAGAACGTACTAATGCTGCTTACGCCCACACCAACGAGAGGTGAGCCGATAGAAGACTATCCTCAGTAAATAGCTTAGATTATTTGTGAAAAGCCATGTTGATGTCTATGAAAAGAGAAATGCTATTTACCAATTAGGGTCTGCCTGTCTGTTCATCTGCCTGACTGTCTGTTCATCTGCCTGCCTGCCTGTCTGTTCATCTGTCTGGCTGTCTGTTCATCTGCCTGCCTGTCTGTTCATCTGCCTGCTGTCTGTTCATCTGCCTGCCTGTCTGTTCATCTGTCTGGCTGTCTGTTCATCTGTCTGGCTGTCTGTTCATCGGCCTGCCTGTCTGTTCATCGGCCTGCCTGTCTGTCTGATAATATGGGTTCTATCCTCTGTCCTTCCAGAGTGAAGACATCTCTGTCGGAGGGTGCTCTCAGACCCAGCGACCTCCTAGCCCAGTTCAAACAGATCGGCCCCCAGACCAGGAGGCACATCAGCGCCGCTGAGCTGCTGGACAATACAGTGGAACTGATCAGAGAGATGGTCTACACCAGTACCATGCCCCAGTCCAGTCTACCTGGTACTGTCAAACCCTAACCCATGTCCCAGTCCGGTCTACCTGGTACTGTCTAACCCATGGCCCAGTCCAGCCTACCTGGTACTGTCTAACCCTTGTCACAGTCCAGTCTACCTGGTACCGTCTAACCCATGGCCCAGTCCAGTCTACCTGGTACCGTCTAACCCATGGCCCAGTCCAGTCTACCTGGTACTGTCTAACCCATGGCCCAGTCCAGTCTACCTGGTACTTCCTAACCCATGGCCCAGTCCAACCTACCTGGTACTGTCTAACCCATGGCCCAGTCCAGTCTACCTGGTACTGTCTAACCCTAACCCATGGCCCAGTCCAGTCTACCTGTAATGTCTAACCCATGACCCAGTCTAGTCTACCTGGTACTGTCTAACCCATGGCCCAGTCCAGCCTACCTGGTACTGTCTAACCCATGCCCCAGTCCAGTCTACCTGGTACTGTCTAACCCATGGCCCAGTCCAGTCTACCTGGTACTGTCTAACCCATGGCTCCAGTCCAGTCTACCTGGTACTGTCTAACCCATGTCCCAGTCCAGCCTACCTGGTACTGTCTAACCCATGCCCCAGTTCAGTCTACCTGGTACTGTCTAACCCATGGCCCAGTCCAGTCTACCTGGTACTATCATATTACACATATACTACAGAGCCGACCTGATCCGAGCCGAGCTGTGTTGTTGTTGGCCTTGTTACCATAGTTGCTGGAACTATGTCAGAAAACACAGTATGGTTTGTGTCAGCGGTACGGTTTGGGTTGTGTGTCAATCTCTCCCAACAGACCTGTTGAGCGAGGAGGACATGCAGGCTCTCCTGCAGGCTACAGGCTGTTCCTCTGAGATGCAGAGGCCCCGCTGTAAGACTGGCTGTCTGTCTGAGCGCTACCGCTCGTTCACCGGGGAGTGCAACAACAGGTCTGTCTGTCTTGTCGGTCGTACTCCTGCACATTGATTCCGTGACGGTACTCCTTGTATGTAGCCTCATTATTGTTATTTTTGTTTTATGTAGTGTTTAACTCTTGCATTGTTGGTTAAGGGCTCGTAAGTCAGCATTTCACGGTAAAGTCTACACCTGTTGTATTCGGTGCATGTGACTAATACAATTAGATTTGATTTCTGTCTGTCTATCCATTTCTCTGCCTGTCTGCCTGTCTTTTTTTTCTCTCGCTCTGTCTGCCTGTCAACATCCAGCCAGTAGGGTTCAGATTGAAACTACAGTGTAAAAAGGAAATTAGTGTTTGATTTGACATGACTTGTAGTTTGTGTATGTCACCCACGTTGTCAACCCTCTCCAGACATCACCCGAAGTGGGGTGCAGCCAACACCCCGTACTCCCGCTGGCTCCCCCCAGAGTACGAGGACGTCAGAGGGGTCCCTAGGGGCTGGGACCCTGAACACACCTACTATAACTACACCCTGCCCCCGGTAAGAGTCCTATCCTATCTACTACACTCTGCCCCTGGTAAGAGTCCTATAACTACACGCTGCCCCCGGTAAGAGTCCTATCCTATCTACTACACTCTGCCCCTGGTAAGAGTCCTATCCTATCTACTACACCCTGCCACCGGTAAGAGTCCTATCCTATCTACTACACCCTGCCCCCGGTAAGAGTCCTATCCTATCTCTGGCTACAGTATCCCTATATAGTGCACTGCTGTTGACCAGAGACCTCATAAGCCTCTGTTCAACACGGAATGTTTCCTCTGTCATTTGACTCTACGTCAGCTGTAAAACCAAACTCACTGTAATAACCTTACCCTTCTCACTCTCTCCTCCCACCTCCCTCTCTCCTCCCTCCTCTCCTCCCATCTCCCTCCAGGTGCGCCTGGTATCCCAGGACGTTCTCTACACCCACAATGAGAACATCTCTCTGGACTCATCTCTGTCCCACCTGCTGGTGGAGTGGGGTCAGTGGATCGACCATGACTTCGCTCTGACCCCTCAGAGTCCCAGCACAGCTGCCTTCAGGACCGGGGCCGACTGCACCCGCACATGCAGCCGGGACACTCCCTGCTTCCCTATACAGGTGAGGTACTCCCTGCTTCCTTATACAGGTGAGGCACTCCCTGCTTCCCTATACAGGTGAGGCACTCCCTGCTTCCCTATACAGGTGAGGCACTCCCTGCTTCCCTATACAGGTGAGGCACTCCCTGCTTCCCTATACAGGTGAGGCACTCCCTGCTTCCCTATACAGGTGAGGCACTCCCTGCTTCCCTATACAGCCGGGGCACTCCCTGCTTCCCTATACAGCCGGGGCACTCCCTGCTTCCCTATACAGCCGGGGCACTCCCTGCTTCCCTATACAGGCGGGGCACTCCCTGCTTCCCTATACAGGCGGGGCACTCCCTGCTTCCCTATACAGGCGGGCACTCCCTGCTTCCCTATACAGGCGGGGCACTCCCTGCTTCCCTATACAGGCGGGGCACTCCCTGCTTCCCTATACAGGCGGGGCACTCCCTGCTTCCCTATACAGGTGGGGCACTCCCTGCTTCCCTATACAGGTGGGGCACTCCCTGCTTCCCTATACAGGCGGGGCACTCCCTGCTTCCATATACAACCTTGGTTTCATGCATGTTAACATTAGAAGCCTCCCTAAGTTTGTTTTATTCACTGCTTTAGCACACTCTGCCAACCTGGATGTCCTATCAGTGTCTGAATCCTGGCTTAGGAAGACCACCAATAACGCTGAAATTTCCATACCTAACTATAACATCTTCAGACAAGATAGAACGGCCAAAGGGGGCGGTGTTGCAATCTACTGCAGAGATAGCCTGCAGAGTTCTGTCTTACTATCCAGGTCTGTACCCAAACAATTTGAACTTCTACTTAAAAAATCCACCTTTCTAGAAACAAGTCTCTCACCGTTGCCGCTTGCTATAGACCACCCTCTGCCCCCAGCTGTGCTCTGGACACCATATGTGAATTGATTGCCCCCCATCTATCTTCAGAGTTCGTGCTGCTAGGTGACCTAAACTGGGACATGCTTAACACCCCAGCCATCCTGCAATCTAAGCTTGATGCCCTCAACCTCACACAAATCATCAACGAACCTACCAGGTACAACGCCAAAGCCGTAAACACGGGCACCCTCATAGATATCATCCTAACTAACTTGCCCTCCAAATACATCTCTGCTGTTTTCAACCAAGATCTCCGTGATCACTGCCTCATTGCCTGTGTCCGTAATGGGTCTGCGGTCAAACGACCACCCCTCATCACTGTCAAACACTCCCTAAAACACTTCATCGAGCAGGCCTTTCTAATCGACCTGGCCTGGGTATCCTGGAAGGATATTGACCTCATCCCGTCAGTAGAGGATGCCTGTTATTCTTTAAAAGTGCCTTCCTCACCATCTTAAATAAGCATGCCCCATTCAAGAAATGTAGAATCAGGAACAGATATAGCCCTTGGTTCTCTCCAGACCTGACTGCCCTTGACCAGCACAAAAACATCCTGTGGCGTTCTGCATTAGCATCGAACAGCCCCCGTGCTATGCAACTTTTCAGGGAAGTCAGGAACCAATATACACTGGCAGTTAGGAAAGCTAAGGCTAGCTTTTTCAAGCAGAAATTTGCTTCCTGTAACACAAACTCAAAAAAAGTTCTGGGACACTGTAAAGTCCATGGAGAATAAGAGCACCTCCTCCCAGCTGCCCACTGCACTGAGGATAGGAAACTCTGTCACCACTGATAAATCCACTATAATTGAGAATTTCAATAAGCATTTTTCTACAGCTGGCCATGCTTTCCACCTGGCTACCCCTACCCCGGTCAACAGCCCTGCACCACCCCTCAGCAACTCGCCCAAGCCTCCCCCATTTCTCCTTCTCCCAAATCCAGTTAGCTGATGTTCTGAAAGAGCTGCAAAATCTGGACCCCTACAAATCAGCCAGGCTAGACAATCTGGACCCTTTCTAAAATTATCTGCCGAAATTGTTGCAACCCCTAGCCTGTTCAACCTCTCTTTTGTGTTGTCTGAGATTCCCAAAGACTGGAAAGCAGCTGTGGTCATCCCCCTCTTCAAAGGGGGAGACAATCTTGACCCAAACTGCTACAGACCTATATCTATCCTACCCTGCCTTTCTAAGGTCTTCCGAAAGCCAAGTTAACAAACAGATTACCGACCATTTCGAATCCCACCGTACCTTCTCCTCTATGCAATCTGGTTTCAGTGCTGGTCATGGGTGCACCTCAGCCACGCTCAAGATCCTAAACGATATCATAACAGCCATCGATAAGAGACATTACTGTGCAGCCATATTCATTGACCTGGCCAAGGCTTTCGACTCTGTCAATCACCACATCCTTATCGGCAGAATCGACAGCCTTAGTTTCTCAAATGATTGCCTCGCCTAGTTCACCAACTACTTCTCTAATAGAGTTCAGTGTGTCAAATCAGAGGGCCTGTTGTCTGGACCTCTGGCAGTCTCTATGGGGGTGCCACAGGGTTCAATTCTTGGCCCGACTCTCTTCTCTGTATACATCAATGATGTCACTCTTGCTGCTGGTGAGTCTCTGATCCACCTCTATGCAGACGACACCATTCTGTATACTTCTGGCCCTTCTTTGGACACTGTGTTAACTACCCCCCATACGAGCTTCAATGCCATACAACTCTCCTTCCGTGCCCTCCAACTGTTCTTAAATGCAAGTATAACTAAATGCATGCTCTTCAACCGATTGCTGCCCGCACCTGTCCGCCCGTCCAGCATCACTACTCTGGACGGTTCTGACTTAGACTATGTGGACAACTACAAATATCTAGGTGTCTGGTTAGACTGTAAACTCTCCTTCCAGACTCACAAACATCTCCAATCCAAAATGAAATCTAGAATTATCTTCCTATTTCGCAACAAAGCATCCTTCATTCATGCTGCTAAACATACCCTCGTAAAGCTGACCATCCTACCGATCCTCGACTTCGGTGATGTCATTTACAAAATAGCCTCCAATACTCTACTCAACAAACTGGATGCAGTCTATCACAGTGCCATCCGTTTTGCCACCAAAGCCCCTTATACCACCCACCACTGCGACCTGTACGCTCTCGTTGGCTGGCCCTCGCTTCATACTCGTCGCCATACCCACTAGCTCCAGGTCATCTACAAGTCCCTGCTAGGTAAAGCCCCGCCTTATCTCAGCTCGCTGGTCACCATAGCAGCACCAACCCTTAGCACACGCTCCAGCAGGTATATCTCACTGGTCACCCCCAAAGCCAATTCCTCATTTGGCCGACTTTCCTTCCAGTTCTCTGCTGCCAATGACTGGAACGAACTACAAAAAACTCTGAAACTGGAGACACTTATCTCCTTCACTAGCTTTAAGCACCAGCTGTCAGAGCAGCTCACAGACCCCTGCACCTGTACATAGCCCAACCAACTACCTCATCCCCTACCGTAGTCATTTATTTATCTTCCTCCTTTGCATCAATATATAGTCTAATAAGTAACTAAATCACTGAAATATAGAAATGTAATCAATTGCAAATGACATGGCCCTCCCTGGACTAGATTAGAACTTTACTAAACCCTGCCTTCTGGCTGAAATTGAAAAAGCATGGCCCTCCCCTGCACACGCACACACAATTTCCCTCTCTCCAGATCCCGCTGTCAGACCCTCGTACTGGTATCCAGAGCTGCATGCCTTTCTTCCGCTCGGCACCCAGCTGTGTTGGGAGCGAAGCCTTCCCCGGGGCAACACCCCACCATCACCGGGAGCAACTGAACGCCATCACCTCATTCGTGGATGCCAGTATGGTGTACGGTAGCTCCTCCCCCATGGCTGCGGCCCTGAGGAACCTCTCCTCTCCACTGGGTCTTCTGGCCCTCAATGACCAGGCCTCAGACCAGGGTCTCGCCTACATGCCCTACCTGCCTCGCCTACAAGGACGCCTGGATCCCTGTGGGCCACGAAGCGGGTCCGGGGCCAACTCCACCAGAGCCACAAGGGCCTCTGACACATCTGCTACTGCACCAACAGAACAGGAGAATATTACATCCTGTTTCCAAGCAGGTATGTTTACAATCCATCAATCAATTCATCCAAAATAAAAAAAAATGTATAAAGACCTTTTTGCCACATCTCTCACAAAGTGCTTTACAGTAACAACCTAGTTATCTGCTGCTATAAATTGTGTGCCTAGATACAGAATGTTTCTATAGCAACGCGCATGCCCCGCCCACCTGAGGGGTCTGTCTTTTTCAGCAAGTATTTCCTGTGTTTGAGGGATGCAAAATCCACTTATCATTTAAAATCTCGGTGGATTGATTGCTTTCATTTTACTCTTGCGACTCTTTCATACTCTTGCTTGTGCCTGCCGTTTCTTACCGTTAACGTTACGGACCGCGGGACATTTTTGTAATGACCTGACAAACACACCCCGGTAATGGCTGACATGGGCTCAATGGGATACATTGTCTTTCAGTTCAATCTATAAGAACGCTAAATCTTAGTCAGGGATTTAAACGCACCGTCTCAACATTTACATCACAAGAAAGAGTAGAAAGATAACTTTTATTTTGATGGGTGTAACGTTTTATTTATTTTTTATCAGTGGGTGTCCTGCTATTGACACACTTGTTGAGTTATGCAACAGAATGTGACAACAACAGTAATTAATGATGCAGTCTAGACAGTGCAGCTGAGTGCTGGGTCAAACTTCCTGTATTCTGTTGTCTAGGTGACTCACGGGCCAATGAGCACCTCGATAGCTCTTCCTTCTAGTTATTGTATGTCTATGGGTTAAACTTCCTGTATTCTGTTGTCTAGGTGACTCACGGGCCAATGAGCACCTGGGGATGATAGCGCTCCACACGTTGTTCCTGAGGGAACACAACAGATTGGTCAGAGAGCTGCACCTCCTCAACCCTCACTGGAGCCCAGACACATTGTACCAGGAGGCCAGGAAGATCATGGGGGCTGTCCACCAGGTACACACACTATGGGTTTGTTTCCCAGACAGATGAAGCCTCCTCCAGGTGCTTATGTTTCCCAGACAGATGAAGCCTCCTCTGGGTTCTAGGTGCTTCTGTTTCCCAGACAGACGATGCCTCGTCTAGGTGCTTCTGTTTCCCAGACAGATTAAGCCTTGTCTAGGTGCTTCTGTTTCCCAGACAGATGATGCCTCATCTAGGTGCTTCTGTTTCCCAGACAGATGATGCCTCGTCTAGGTGCTTCTGTTTCCCAGACAGATGATGCCTCGTCTAGGTGCTTCTGTTTCCCAGACAGATGAAGCCTCGTCTAGGTGCTTCTGTTTCCCAGACAGATGAAGCCTCGTCTAGGTGCTTCTGTTTCCCAGACAGATGATGCCTCGTCTAGGTGCTTCTGTTTCCCAGACAGATGATGCCTCGTCTAGGTGCTTCTGTTTCCCAGACAGATGATGCCTCGTCTAGGTGCTTCTGTTTCCCAGACAGATGATGCCTCGTCTAGGTGCTTCTGTTTCCCAGACAGATGATGCCTCGTCTAGGTGCTTCTGTTTCCCAGACAGATGATGCCTCGTCTAGGTGCTTCTGTTTCCCAGACAGATGATGCCTCGTCTAGGTGCTTCTGTTTCCCAGACAGATGATGCCTCGTCTAGGTGCTTCTGTTTCCCAGACCGATGAAGCCTTGTCTAGGTGCTTCTGTTTCCCAGACAGATGAAGCCTTGTCTAGGTGCTTCTGTTTTCCAGACAGATGATGCCTCGTCTGAGGTCTAGGTGCTTCTGTTTTCCAGACAGATGACGCCTCCTCCAGGGTCTGGGGTCTAGGTGATACATCTGTGTCCCCTTCTACTCGCTCTCTGTTTCTTTTGCTTCCTGTTGTATGTACAGGATACACCGTCCAATGAAATGCTTACCTGCAGGTTCCTTCTGGACAATACAACAAAAATAAATAAAAGAGAAGAATACGAAACATAAAGTAAATGTCTCAGTAGAATAGAATAAACATTTTAGTATCAGTATAATACAGGAAGACACAATTTATACTATATTTACATGTGTTTTGGGGAAGGGGGGATTGAGGGGCAAGTGTTTAAATTGTGTAGTATTTAGCAATCATAATAAGAGTCTGGTAGCAGCGGTTATGATGTGTGTGTGTGTGAGAATCAGAGCAGGTGGTCAGTCCAGTTCAAGAGTTCAGCAGTCTGATGGCTTGTAGATAGAAACTGTCTCGGAGCCTGATGGTAACAGACCTCGTCCTCCAGTACCGTCTGCCCCACAGTAAGGGAGAGAACAGCTCGTGGCTGAAGGGTGTGTTGGGGTCCTTGATGAAGCTCAGGCACTGTTTCCAGTAGATGTCCTGGATGGGTGGGAGCACGGTCCCAGTGATGTACTGGCCGTCTTCACCACCCACGGGAGGGCCTTGCTGTTGTGGACGGAGCAATTCCTATACCAGGCCGTGATGTAACCGTTCAGGACGCTCTCGATGGTGCAGTGGTAGTATTTGGAGAGGACCCAGGGTGGAATGCCGAATTTATTCAGCCAATTTAGGAAGTAGAGATGCTCTAGTGCCCTCTTGACAAGAGTCGTGGTTTTGTTGTTCCACGTCATGTCCTCTGTGATGTGGACGCCGAGGAACTTAAAATGGCTGACTCTCTCTACTGCAGTCCTGTTGATGTGGATCAGAGCGTGTTCCCTCCTCTGTTTCCTGAAGTCAACAATCAACTCCTTTGTTTTGCTGACGTTGAGGGAGAGGTTGTTGTCCTCGCACCACAACGCCAGTTGGTTATCAGGCCTACAAGTGATGATGGAGTTGGTGTCGTGTTTTCTGTATTGCAGGCAGTGGCGCGGATCACTACCAGAATACTGCCTCACCCCTGATCTCCTCCTCCCCCAGATACTGACCCGGGAGCACTACCAGAATACTGCCTCACCCCTGATCTCCTCCTCCCCCAGATCCTGACCTGGGAGCACTACCAGAATACTGCCTCACCCCTGATCTCCTCCTCCCCCAGATCCTGACCTGGGAGCACTACCAGAATACTGCCTCACCCCTGATCTCCTCCTCCCCCAGATCCTGACCTGGGAGCACTACTTGCCCAGGGTCCTGGGCGAGACCCCCACCTCCCTCCTGATGCCTCCGTACAGGGGCTACGACCCTGAGATTGACCCCAGCATCGCTAACGTCTTCTCAGCTGCCGCCTTCCGCTTTGCCCACGTCACCGTGCAGCCGATGGTAGCCCGCCTGGGCCCCGGGTACAGCCTCGCCTCACAGCACCCACCTCTGCCCCTACACCACTCCCTCTTCGCATCCTGGAGGGTCGTACAGGAAGGTGAGACGTTTTATATTAGGGCCCGGTTTCCCGGACACAGATTAAGCCTAGTCCTGGACTAAAAAAGCATCGTCAATAGAAATGATCCATTGAAATAGTTTTTTTAGTCCAGCAGTAGGCTTAATCTGGGTCTGGGAAACTGACCCTAACGCTCTTGTCTCTTACCCGGAGAGACTTACGATCAGTGCATTAAACAAAGTAAAAACACCACGTACACTTTGGTATGAAATGATACAATGACTATGAGGTTAAAGTGCAGACTGTCAGCTTTAATTTGAGGGTATTTTCATCCAAATAGGGTGAAATTACAACACTTTTTGTACATAGAACTGAAAACCTGCTCTGATTCTCCGAAAGTATTTGGTCCCATATTCATAGCATGCAATGACTACATCAAGCTTGTAACAACAAATTTGTTGGATGCATTTGCTGTTTGTTGTGTTTCAGATTATTTTGTGCCCAATAGAAATTAATGGTAAATAATGTATATATAAGAATAGAATATGTTTATAGGCCTCCCGAGTGGCGCAGCGGCCTAAGGCACTACAGACCCAGAGAGGGACTTTGCGCTCTAGTGACTCCTTGTGGCGTGCCGGGCGCCTGCAGGCTGACCCCGGTCATCAGTTGAACGGTGTTTCCTCCGACACATTGGTGCAGCTAGCTTCTGGGTTAAGTGGGTGTTAAAGAAGCGTGGCTTGGCGGGTCATGTTTCAGAGGACGCCTGACTCGACCTTCACCTCCTGAGCCCGTTGGGAAGTTGCAGCGAAGAGGCGACTCTGGGATGCTGGCCTTCTAGGCAGAGTTCCTCTGTCCAGTGTCTGTGTTCTTTTGCCCATCTTAATATTTTCTTTTTATTGGCAAGTCTGAGATATGGCTTTTTCTTTGCAACTCTGCCTAGATCAGCATCCCGGAGTCGCCTCTTCACTGTTGACGTTGAGACTGGTGTTTTGCGGGTACTATTTAATGAAGCTGCCAGTTGAGGACTTGTGAGGCATCTGTTTCTCAGACTAGACACTCTAATGTACTTGTCCTCTTGCTCAGTTGTGCACCGGGGGCCTCCCACTCCTCTTTCTATTCTGGTTAGAGACAGTTTGCTCTGTTCTGTGAAGGGAGTAGTACACAGCGTTGTACGAGATCTTCAGTTTCTTGGCATTTTCTCGCATGGAATAGCCTTCATTTCTCAGAACAAGAATAGACTGACGAGTTTCAGAAGAAAGTTCTTTGTTTCTGGTCATTTTAAGCCTGTAATTGAACCCACAAATGCTCATTCTCCAGATACTCAACTAGTCTAAAGGCCAGTTTTATTGCTTCTTTAATCAGAACAACAGGTGTCAGCTGTGCTAAAATAATTCGAAAAGGGTTTTCTAATGATCAATTAGACTTTTAAAATTATAAACTTGGATTAGCTAACACAACGTGCCATTGAAACACAGGATTGATGGTTGCTGATAATGGGCCTCTGGACGCCTATGTAGATATTCCATTAAAAATCTGCCGTTTCCAGCTACAATAGTTATTTACAACATTAGCAATGTCTACATTGTATTTCTGATTAATTTGATGTTATTTTAATGGACAACATTTTTTGCTTTTCTTTCAAAAACAAGGACATTTCTAAGTGACCCCAAACTTTAGAACGGTAGTGTATATACGTATATACCTGTGTATGTTTTTTATTTTTAATACATTTGCTAAAATTAAAAAAAAGTTTTTCGCTTTGTCATTATGGGGTATTGTGTGTAGATTGACGAGGAAACTTTTTTAGAATAAGGCTGTAAAATGGAATTTTAGAATAAGGCTGTAATTCCACAAAATGTGGAAAAAGTCAAGGGGTCTGAATACTTTGAATGCACTGTATATATGGGGGATTAGAAATGATGCAGACAATTACATTGATGGAAGTCAAAATATGTCTGCATTATTAAACCTCTCATCTCTCTCCCCCACCTCTCTTCTCTCTCCCCACTTCTCCCCCACCTTTCTCCTCTCTCCCCCACCTTTCTCCTCTCTCCCCACCTCTCTCCTCTCTCCCCACCTCTCTCCTCTCTCCCCCACCTCTCTCCTCTCTCCCCCACCTCTCTCCTCTCTCCCCACCTCTCTCCTCTCTCCCTCCTCCACCTCTCTCCTCTCTCCTCCACCTCTCTCCTCTCTCCCTCAACTTTCTCTTCTCTCTCTCCCACCTCTCTCCCACCTCTCTCCCCCCACTTCTCTCTCCCCTCTCTCTCCCACCTCTCTCCCTCTCTCTCCCACCTCTCTCCCCTCTCCCCCCACTTCTCTCTCCCCTCTCTCCCCCAACCTCTCTCCCCCAACCTCTCTCCCTCTCTCCCCCAACCTCTCTCCCCTCTCTCTCTCCCACCTCTCCCCACCTCTCTCCCTCTCTCTCTCCCACCTCTCTCCCCTCTCTCTCTCTCTCTCCCACCTCTCTCCCCTCTCTCTCTCCCCCACCTCTATCCCACCTCTCTCAGGTGGTATAGACCCAGTGCTGCGTGGCCTCCTCCTTTCCCCAGCCAAGCTCCAGATGCCAGGCCAGATGATGGTTGAGGAACTAACTGAGAGACTGTTCCAGGCCCAGGGTGGGATGCCACTAGACCTGGGTGCCCTCAACCTGCAGCGGGGCCGAGACCACGGCCTGCCTGGTAATATCAGTACTATATTACTATACTATATTACTATACTATAATATAATATATAGACCATATATTAGTACTATATTACTATATTATATAGACCACGGCCTGCCTGGTAATATTAGTACTATATTACTATACTATAATATATAGACCATGGCCTGCCTGGTAATATTAGAACTATATTACTATACTATATTATATAGACCATGGCCTGCCTGGTAATATTAGTACTATATTATATAGACCATGGCCTGCCTGGTAATATTAGAACTATATTACTATATTATATAGACCATGGCCTGCCTGGTAATATTAGTACTATATTACTATATTATATAGACCATGGCCTGCCTGGTAATATTAGTACTATATTACTATACTATATTATATAGACCATGGCCTGCCTGGTAATATTAGTACTATATTATATAGACCATGGCCTGCCTGGTAATATTAGAACTATATTACTATATTATATAGACCATGGCCTGCCTGGTAATATTAGTACTATATTATATAGACCATGGCCTGCCTGGTAATATTAGTACTATATTACTATACTATATTATATAGACCATGGCCTGCCTGGTAATATTAGTACTATATTATATAGACCATGGCCTGCCTGGTAATATTAGTACTATATTATATAGACCATGGCCTGCCTGGTAATATTAGAACTATATTGCTATACTATATTATATAGACCATGGCCTGCCTGGTAATATTAGTACTATATTACTATACTATAATATATAGACCATGGCCTGCCTGGTAATATTAGAACTATATTACTATACTATATTATATAGACCATGGCCTGCCTGGTAATATTAGTACTATATTATATAGACCATGGCCTGCCTGGTAATATTAGAACTATATTACTATATTATATAGACCATGGCCTGCCTGGTAATATTAGTACTATATTATATAGACCATGGCCTGCCTGGTAATATTAGTACTATATTACTATACTATATTATATAGACCATGGCCTGCCTGGTAATATTAGTACTATATTATATAGACCATGGCCTGCCTGGTAATATTAGTACTATATTATATAGACCATGGCCTGCCTGGTAATATTAGAACTATATTGCTATACTATATTATATAGACCATGGCCTGCCTGGTAATATTAGTACTATATTACTATACTATAATATATAGACCATGGCCTGCCTGGTAATATTAGAACTATATTACTATACTATATTATATAGACCATGGCCTGCCTGGTAATATTAGTACTATATTATATAGACCATGGCCTGCCTGGTAATATTAGTACTATATTACTATACTATGTTATATAGACCATGGCCTGCCTGGTAATATTAGTACAATATTATTATACTATATTATATAGACCATGGCCTGCCTTGTAATATTAGTACTATATTACTATATTATATAGACCATGGCCTGCCTGGTAATATTAGAACTATATTACTATACTATATTATATAGACCATGGCCTGCCTGGTAATATTAGTACTATATTACTATACTATATTATATAGACCATGGCCTGCCTGGTAATATTAGTACTATATTGTATAGACCATCTCCTGCCTGGTAATATTAGTACTATATTATTATACTACTATACTATATTAGTACAGACCTACCTGGTCCCTGCTGGTTATATTAAACATTATAACAGTACCTATAGTATACTCTCAAACATACACGTTAGAAGACGGCCCAACTGGACTTATCCTTGTTCTCAAACTAACACGTTAGAAGACGGCCCAACTGGTCTTATCCTTGTTCTCAAACTAACACGTTAGAAGACGGCCCAACTGGACTTATCCTTGTTCTCAAACTAATACGTTAGAATACGGCCCAACTGGTCTTATCCTTGTTCTCAAACTAACACGTTAGAATACGGCCCAACTGGACTTATCCTTGTTCTCAAACTAACACGTTAGAAGACGGCCCAGCTGGACTTATCCTTGTTCTCAAACTAATACGTTAGAATACGGCCCAACTGGTCTTATCCTTGTTCTCAAACTAATACGTTAGAATACGGCCCAACTGGTCTTATCCTTGTTCTCAAACTAATACGTTAGAATACGGCCCAACTGGTCTTATCCTTGTTCTCAAACTAATACGTTAGAATACGGCCCAACTGGTCTTATCCTTGTTCTCAAACTAACACGTTAGAATACGGCCCAACTGGACTCATCCTTGTTCTCAAACTAACACGTTAGAAGACGGCCCAGCTGGACTTATCCTTGTTCTCAAACTAATACGTTAGAATACGGCCCAACTGGTCTTATCCTTGTTCTCAAACTAATACGTTAGAATACGGCCCAACTGGTCTTATCCTTGTTCTCAAACTAATACGTTAGAATACGGCCCAACTGGTCTTATCCTTGTTCTCAAACTAACACGTTAGAAGACGGCCCAACTGGTCTTATCCTTGTTCTCAAACTAACACGTTAGAATACGGCCCAACTGGTCTTATCCTTGTTCTCAAACTAATACGTTAGAATACGGCCCAACTGGGCTTATCCTTGTTCTCAAACTAACACGTTAGAATACGGCCCAACTGGTCTTATCCTTGTTCTCAAACTAACACGTTAGAAGACGGCCCAACTGGACTCATCCTTGTTCTCAAACTAACACGTTAGAATACGGCCCAACTGGTCTTATCCTTGTTCTCAAACTAACACGTTAGAAGACGGCCCAACTGGTCTTATCCTTGTTCTCAAACTAACACGTTAGAAGACGGCCCAACTGGTCTTATCCTTGTTCTCAAACTAACACGTTAGAATACGGCCCAACTGGTCTTATCCTTGTTCTCAAACTAACACGTTAGAATACGGCCCAACTGGACTCATCCTTGTTGGGGTTTTTTCTCCATTTATTTTCTTAATTATTCTACCCCTCTTCTTCTTTTATCTATCCCTCCATCAACCTCTCCTTCCTCTACTTCCTGCTCTACCAGGTTACAGCTCGTGGCGTGGGCTCTGTGGCCTCTCTGTTCCCAACACCACCTCTGACCTTGCAGGTAGATAGATAAACAGAATATTTGATCATTATAAAAAATACATTCTAGCCAAACTCATTGAGAACTTGTTTTCATTGTGGTCCTCATAATTCCAAACACATGAGTATATACAATGCACAATACTACATTTAAAACCATGAAGGATAATATAGGACAAAAAAAACATGTTCCAATGTATTTCCATCACGCTCGTCTGACCTCTGGCCTGGCAGGTATCCTGGGTAACCCTGGTCTGGCTGAGAAGTTCCTGTTGTTGTACGGGACGTCCCAGAACATCGACGTATGGGTGGGGGCCATCTCAGAGCCTCCTCTACCTGGGGGCCGGGTGGGACCCCTCCTGGCCTGTCTACTGGCCAAGCAGTTCAGAGCACTGAGAGACGGAGACAGGTGACGGTGTTCCACTCTATTGTGTAACAGTAAGACTTCCATTGCTGTTCTACCCCAAGCTGGGCTCAAACCGGGGGACCCTCTGCACACAGCAACACTTGCAAAACAATGTTAAGGCGTTACAATGTTGTGAAACACAAACATGTAATAACAATTAGGCTGGAATTCAAATCCGATCGCCCCCCCCTTTTTTCTTGTTTATGCACCATTTAGAGGCATTGTTACCGCGGTCGCAGAGATCACATTCAAAGTAAATGCTGCAAATGACTGGAACTAATTGCAAAAAATCGCTGAAGTTGGAGTCTTATATCTCCCTCACTAACTTTAAGCATCAGCTGTCAGAGCAGTTTAGCCATCGCTGTACCTGTACACAGCCCATCTGTAAATAGCACACCCTACTACCTCATCCCCATATTGTTATTTACCCTCTTGCTCTTTTGCACCCCAGTATCTCTACATGCACATCATCATCTGCACATCTATCACTCCAGTGTTAATCTGCTAAAGTGTAATTACTTCGCTACTATGGCCTATTTATTGCCTTAGCTCCTTACTCCATTTTCACACATTGTGTATATATATTTTTCTATTGTGTTATTGACTGTACTTTTGTTTATCCCATGTGTAACTCTGTGTTGTTGTATGTGTTGAACTGCTTTGCTTTATCTTGGCCAGGTCGCAGTTGTAAATGAGAACTTGTTCTCAACTGGCCTACCTGTATTATGACATCATATAGAACTACCTGGTTAAATAAAGGTGAAATAAAAAATATTTTAAAAAATGCCGGGTAAATCGGAAATTACCTTTTAAATGTCACCCGCGCTACAACGCGGATCGTCTGCAGTCCAGATTGAGTCCTGGCCTTAGACAGGTTTGCAATATAAATTGTTTGAATGAATATATTGATCATTTCCAAAAATACATGAATCTCATGACCATCTACAGTTAGTGGACAAAACATTAATAAAACCTGGTCTTTCCATGACATAGTCTGACCAGGTGAATCCAGATGAAAGTTATGATCCCTTATTGATGTCACTTGTTAAATCCACTTCAGTGTAGATGAAGGGGAGGAGACAGGTTAAAGAAGGATTTTTAAGCCTTGAGAGAATTGAGACATGGATTGTGTATATGTGCCATTCAGAGGGTGAATGGGCAAGACAAAATATTTAAGTGCCTTTGAACGTGGTATGGCAGTAGGTGCCAGGCGCACCAGTTTGAGTGTCAAGAACTGCAACGCTGCTGGGTTTTTCCACTCTCAACAGTTTCCCATGTGTATCAAGAATGGTCCACCAAGCCCACAAATATGGGAAGCATTGGAGTCAACTTGGGCCAGCATCCCTTTGGATCGCCTTCCACAGCTTGTAGAGTCCATGCCCCAACGAATTGAGGCTGTTCTAAGGGCAAAAGTGGGTGCAACTCAATATTAGGAAGGTGTTCCTAATGTTTTGTGCACTCATTGTATGTCTGAGATGCTGCCCACCCAATGTGTTTGTTTTGAATTGGCCCTACAGTATGTCTGCCTACCCAGCAACCTCTCACCCTCTGTCAGGTTCTGGTGGGAGAGAGAAGCCGTGTTCACCAGCACCCAGAGAGCTCAGCTTCACACCGTGTCCCTGTCCCGTATCATCTGTGACAACACGCACATCACACGTGTTCCCTCCGACCCGTTCAGCCTTACGGTCAGCCCAGAAGACATGCTGGCCTGCAGCCACCCCCTCATCCCTCACCTTAACCTCTCTGCCTGGAAGGAGCCAGACACAGGTACTGTTCTCCTAACCCTCATCCCTCACCTTAACCTCTCTGTCTGGATAGAACCAGACACAGGTACTGTTCTCCTAACCCTCATCCCTCACCTTAACCTCTCTGTCTGGATAGAACCAGACACAGGTACTGTTCTCCTAACCCTCATCCCTCACCTTAACCTCTCTGTCTGGATAGAACCAGACACAGGTACTGTTCTCCTAACCCTCATCCCTAACCTTAACCTCTCTGTCTGGATAGAACCAGACACAGGTACTGTTCTCCTAACCCTCATCCCTCACCTTAACCTCTCTGTCTGGATAGAACCAGACACAGGTACTGTTCTCCTAACCCTCATCCCTCACCTTAACCTCTCGGTCTGGATAGAACCCGACACAGGTAGAGAACGAGGGAGGGAAAGGATAGAGATTGGACATGGAGTCAGTAAAGAAATCTAGCAACTACATGCAAGATACGTGTATTGAGTAGATCAGGGATTCTGTGCCAAGCCTTGCTCAGGCCACTCCTCTCCAACAGGCTGTTGACTTTCATCTGACCTCCTCAGCTGTGGTCCAGTCCCCAGGTTACAGACAGGCTTCTCTCTGCTGTGACATCATCATTAGGTTATCACTGTACTTACTACTCCCCTCCTCTCTTCCTCGTCCTACATCCCCCTCCCTCCCTCCCAGATCCCAGCTGTGGTCCAGTCCCCAGGTTACAGTCAGGCTTCTCTCTGCTCTGTGACTCCGTCATCTACTACCAGTGTGGTCCAGGCTATCAGCTGATTGGTCCATCCTCTGTGACCTGTGACCCCAGCAGCTATCAATGGAGTCCTGCTCCCCCAACCTGCCACGGTAGGGAGTGGACTGGGGTGTGTGTGTGAGAGATTTTAATTAAGGCACCACAGTCGACATGCATGTCTTTAGTTTTGGTATTTGACTGATTTGCTGTAGATGTCGATGAGTGTGCTGATCAGCCAACCCCGTGCCCCCTAAACATGGACTGCCTCAACACACCTGGGTCATATATGTGCAAAGGTAGGCATTCTATACGTTCTATACATCATCTACATTCTATACATTCTATACATCTTCTATACATTCTATACATCATCTACATTCTATACATCTTCTATACATTCTATACATCTTCTATACATCATCTACATTCTATACATCTATACATCATCTACATTCTACACATCTTCTATACATCATCTACATTCTATACATTCTATACATCTTCTATACATCATCTACATTCTATACATCATCTATACATCTTCTATATATTCTATACATCTTCTATACATCTTCTATACATTCTATACATCTATACATCTTCTATACATTCTACACTTCTATACATTCTATATATTCTATACATCTATACATCTTCTATACATCATATGCATTCTATATATTCTACACTTCTATACATTCTATATATTCTATACATCTATACATTTTCTATACATCATCTACATTCTATACATCTTCTATACATTCTATACATCTTCTATATATTCTATACATTATATACATCTATACATCTTCTATACATTCTATACATCTTCTATACATTCTCTATATTCTAGACATTCTATTCATCTTCTATACATCTTCTATACAACTGTACATTCTATGCATCTTCTATACATTTTATACATCTATACATCTTCTATACATTCTATACATCTTCTATACATCTATACATTCTATACATCATCTACATTCTAGACATTCTATTCATCTTCTATACAACTGTACATTCTATGCATCTTCTCTACATTCTATACATTCTATACATCTTCTATATATTCTATACATCTATACATCATCTACATTCTATACATTCTATATACATTCTATACAACTTCTATACATCATCTACATTCTATACATCTATACATCATCTACATTCTACACATCTTCTATACATCTTCTATACATCTATACATCATCTACATTCTATACATTCTATACATCTTCTATACATCATCTACATTCTATACATCATCTATACATCTTCTATATATTCTATACATCTATACATCTTCTATACATCTTCTATACATCTACATTCTATACATCTTCTATACATTCTATACATCTATACATCTTCTATACATCTATACATCATCTACATTCTATACATTCTACACTTCTATACATTCTATATATTCTATAAATCTATACATCTTCTATACATTTTCTATACATCATCTACATTCTATACATCTTCTATACATCATCTACATTCTATATATTCTACACTTCTATACATTCTATATATTCTATACATCTTCTATACATTCTATACATCATCTACATTCTAGACATTCTATTCATCTTCTATACAACTGTACATTCTATGCATCTTCTCTACATTCTATACATTCTATACATCTTCTATATATTCTATACATCTATACATTCTATATACATTCTATACAACTTCTATACATCATCTACATTCTATACATCTATACATCATCTACATTCTACACATCTTCTATACATCTTCTATACATCTATACATCATCTACATTCTATACATTCTATACATCTTCTATACATCATCTACATTCTATACATCATCTATACATCTTCTATATATTCTATACATCTATACATCTTCTATACATCTTCTATACATCTACATTCTATACATCTTCTATACATCTTCTATACATCTACATTCTATACATCTTCTATACATTCTATACATCTATACATCTTCTATACATCTATACATCATCTACATTCTATACATTCTACACTTCTATACATTCTATATATTCTATAAATCTATACATTTTCTATACATCATCTACATTCTATACATCTTCTATACATCATCTACATTCTATATATTCTACACTTCTATACATTCTATATATTCTATACATCTTCTATACATTTTCTATACATCATCTACATTCTATACATCTTCTATACATTCTATACATCTTCTATATATTCTATACATTATACATCATCTATACATCTTCTATACATTCTCTACACATTCTATACATTCTCTATATTCTAGACATTCTATACATCTTCTATACAACTGTACATTCTATGCATCTTCTATACATTTTATACATCTATACATCTTCTATACATTCTATATATCTATAAATCTTCTATACATCTATACATTCTATACATCTTCTAATGTCTGACCATCAGACGTTAATCAATACTAATGTGTCTGACCATCAGACGTTAATCAATACTAAGGACTCTATTCAATCCATATTACGGAAGTTCATTTTCACGGCGTGTTTTAAATTTTAAAGGCAGTGTTCTCGTGTTGAAGCTGAAACTGCATTCATGGTAAATACTGCCAATGTCGGCTCAATGGGAAATTACTTTTTATATTTCGTTACGTTCCTCTGTCTGTTTGTGTGGTGTGTTCCAGAGCTGGACTTGTCCTCACTGTCTGCAGTCTCAGTGATCTCTGCTGTAATCGCTGTGGTTGTGGGTGTGTTCGTCATGTTCGTGATACTGGCCTGTTGTAGAAGGTATGTCATCATAATGATGTCCAGGTGATAAAGGTCATTGGAATGTTTTAGGGTTGGGGTCAATTTCATAATGTCCTTGTCAATTCAGGTGGTAAACTGAAATGCTTTGTCTTATTTCATTCTTTGAAAAGTATAACTTACTTAAAAAAAAATATATATATGTTTTATTGAAATGAAATTGACCCCAACCCTAATAGATGTCGTTTAACAAATGTTCTGTAACATTTCAAAAACAGCATTTCTGTTTTTTTTTTTTTTTATATTCTTGCAGGTATTTTCCGGAAGAAGCCAGAACCAATGAACAGAACCGATAAACAGAACCATTAAAACAGTGGTTGCTGTAAGATGGACAGATAACCAAGCGACACCTCTGGAAATATAGTCCTTACATATTTTATTACGTTTTAGTATTTTGTTTTAAAATGTGACGTATATCTTAAAAGTATGCACTTGAATGTGTTGATATTAAACGTAACTTCAGATTATTTGTTCGATAATAACCTGAAAATAAGAAATAACTGAATTGTTTTAGACCACAGTCACGTTATATATAAACCTCAAAGGTCTGACTCAAAGTGCATGAAGTAGTTTGCTGTATTCGGTGCATATGTCCCGCCGTACAGTATTTGGACAGTGACATTTTTTTTTTTTTTTTTTTAAGTTCTGTTTAGTGACAAAATGACGCAATACATTATAATACCATTTTATTTTCTATTGGCCACAAAATAATCTGAAACACAACCAAAACAAACAGCAAATGCATCCAACAAGTTTGAATTACGAGCTTGGTGTAGTCATTGTGTGATAGGAATATGGGACCAAATACTAAACTTTTGACAACATTAATACACATAAGTGGATTTATCTCAATACTTTTATGTACAAAAAGTGCTGTAATTTCTAAACTGTTTACCTGATATGGATTAAAATGCCCTCAAATTAAAGCTGACAGTCTGCACTGCTTTAATATCCAAAGTGCTGGAGTACAGAGCCAAAACAACAACATGTCACGGTCCAGATACTTGGATATCAGTGTATTTGTCTGTTCTGGTCAACGTGTGTGTGTGTTTTTTTTATTGTCACAGACACCAGATCGGTGCAGTGAAATGTGTTGTTTTACAGGGTCAGCCATAGTAGTACAGCGCTCCTGGAGCAAATTAGGGTTAAGTGCCCAAAGGACACCTTGTCGGCTCAGGTATTTGAACCAGTTAATATCCGGAAGAAACACTTGTCCGGAACACTTGTTAAAAATCTTGGAACGGCATGTGCCTGTTCGGTACCTATGACAGCTTTCCTGACCGGTATTGCCATTCTGGGAGTGACAAGTCGCGTTCCAAGCCAACTATAGGCAACATTTAATGGTTTGCGTGCCAGATTGCTACATCATATGATCAGTCAGGCAACTGCAATGTAGTCAGTCTGGAATGCCGTCTGCCACAGTTATGATTCCCAGTACGTTGTTGGATCTCTGTGCCATATTCCCCTCCCTTCAAACCTGTTTAGCAACAACTGGGAGTGGGAGGGAGTCAACTGGAGGCTTTTTGTATTAGAGGGTAACTAACCATCCACTTCCTGGTAACAACCTAAATCTAGTGACCTGCCTGGGCCCTGAGGTCAAATAGGTCTCTTTACTGGAAGGATTCCACAGTACATCATTTGTAGGCTACTTCAGGCAGGGCTTCTGTGGGTTAAAGCCTACACTAATGCTGAGCGATTAACCAACATTCCGGTTATTTTTTCATTTTATAAACAACTAATTGACAGATGTTGGTTCAATTATTTATTTTCCTGTGAGCTTAATGAGCACCTTGCAGTTTCTCTAGAGATAAAAACAGATCCAGCCTGAACTGTGCGATGTAGTTGGGAGTTTGTAGTTTCCAACAGGCCAATATTCTTTATAGTTTATCGCAGAAAACGTGGTAATTAACTACAATGACCATAATCCATTGCACACCTACTTGTCCGTTCTGTGTGTATATTTGATAGCTGCTACAGAAGAGACAGAAGAATGCATGATCATGAGGGGATATAGAGATGAGATGATGACTTGGAATTTAATAATAAAGTCATCAAATGTAATATACACTACAACTGAAATATTTTATTAAAGTAAAGTAATTGTGTTACTGCATTCAACCCACATAATGCATAGTGCATTTCATGTAAAAAAAAAAAAAAAAGGATATCGAAATTCGAAAAAACGGATTATTTTTTATAATCGAACGGAAAACCAAACCGACCTCAAAAAGCACTAATTGCTCAGCACTAAGCCACACTTTTTAATTTGTGCAAAGTGGGCAACCAAGGCATCCCCAAAAAAATGCAGGCAATGGAAGCAAATGCGTCACATGCTATTTTCACATACAAATAGAACGATCGCTGAAGCGTTCCAGATCGCGTGATAGAAATGTAAACGTAACAGCAGTCTCCACTATCGTGGGAACATTGCCTTTAAATTTAATCGCCACCCCCCAGGTAACTCAAGCTAGCAATAAAAATACAGATGAAAAAAAACAGCTAGAAGAACACCTTATGGAATGTGTTATTGAACCTTTATTTAACTTGGCAAGTCAGTTAAGAATACATTCTTATTTTCAACGACGGCCTAGGAACAGTGGGTTAACTGCCTTGTCCAGGGGGCAGAACGACAGATGTTTACCTTGTCAGCTCTCAACTTTTCGGTTTCTAATCCAACACTCTAACCACTAGGCTACCTGTCGCCCCACAAGAATGACGGGGACTGTGAAGAGACACGGACATTTTGATATATCTTGTATTGTAATCTGCACTGTACTATGCATTAGACCTAGATACTGTGTGTATGTACTCATATGAAGGCTATGTGTGAAGTTTTAAATATATCTATTTCAGTCCTTGACTCATAATGTTATTTCTGTACTATGTATTGTTTCCTGGGGACGACCCCAGGTAAGAGTAGCTGATGCTTTTGCAGCGGCTAATGGGGATCCTAATAAATTCCAGGACCAACTAGTGGACAAAAAGATCAGAATCGGGCTGCCTGTGTAAACGCAGCCTAAGAGGAAAGCAGTTCCTATTGCACGTTCAGACATGAATAGTGTTCATTTAGTTTGATAAGGCTTTTCATGCAAGGTATGGCTAATAAACACTACAGTATATGGCTATGTATCCATGCTAAACTATGTACACACCTGTACACGGCTATGTATCCATGCAAAACTATGTACACACCTGTACATGGCTATGTATCCATGCAAAACTACACGTTATTTGGTCATGTATGGCTTATATATTATTATACAAAATAGAGAATTTTAAATGACATGTTACAGGAGTGCAACTACAAACTGTGTTAAATTGTACACAATACTACTGTCATTTTAAAGATATTTTATTTCCCAACTATAGTTATTTAAAAATTGAATATTTATTTAACTAGGCAAGTCAGTTAAGAACAAATTCTTATTTACAATGACGGCCTAGGAACAGTGGGCTAACTGCCTTGTCCAGGGGCAGAACAACAGATTTTTACCTTGTCAGCTCGGGGATTCGATCTTGCAACCTTTTGGTTACTAGTCCAACGCTTTAACCACTAGGCTACCTGTCGCCCAGGTGTTGCTCATTGGGGAGTGTTAGGGAGAGGGAGAAACTACTTATTGCTTACTCATCCATGGTTAGTTTATCATTCCTTTACGTTAAATAACAAATGACTGTAACCTCTATTTCTAGGATAGTCATTGCTAAAGCTGTCACAGCATCCAGAATGAAGACAAGGATATTTGAGAAGACTGAATAGGCTTTTCGTTCATGACTTTATTCCTGGTACCCTGCAAGTGCAAGTTGCAACACAAAGTGGCAGCTCCTATTCACAAAGTAAAAATTGCGGGTATGTGTAAATGTTCTTGGCAAATAAAGTGAATCTGATTTTTTTTTTTACCTGAAATGTAACGGGATGGGCGCACGCTACTTCTGAACTGGTTAGTACTAAATAGCCTAAAGTACTAGTACTTAGTTAGTACTAAATAGCCTAAAGTACTAGTACTTAGTTAGTTAGTACTAAATAGCCTTGGGGCGGCAGGTAGCCTAATGGCTAGAGCGTTGGACTAGGAACCGAAAAGATGCAATATCAAATCCCCAAGGTGAAAAATCTGTCGTTCTGCCCCTGAACAAGGCAGTTAACCTCACTGTTCCTAGGCAGTCATTGAAAATAAGAATATGTTCTTAACTGACTTGCCTAGTTAAATAAAAACATGCAGCTATTGTTTTTATCCACACAGAAATCTGCAGAGTGAATCCCTGCCCTTAACCCATTCTAACTACATATGTCTTTCCTGTATAAGCCATGCAAGGCATTTACAATGTAGTGCAAGAATCTATCAAGGTTAAGCCAAAGTAAGAGGTGGTCTGGTTTGCAACAGTGGTTCTAAGGAGAGAGGAAACCACAGTGGTTCTAAGGAGAGAGGAAACCACAGTGGTTCTAAGGAGAGAGGAAACCACAGTGGTTCTAAAGAGAGAGGAAACCACAGTGGTTCTAAGGAGAGAGGAGACCACAGTGGTTCTAAGGAGAGAGGAGACAACACCTAGGGGTAATACAGCAGTTCTGGAGGGTATATGGCACTGTGTGAATAAAGTGAGAAGCATAGTTCTCCTGAGGGCTCCATCCGGTTTCTGGGTCAAGCCTGTCCTCCTGAGGGCTTTTCACACTACTGAGCCAAACTGAACTGAGCCGAACCAAGCCAGCCCAGTTCGGCTTGGGTTGTCCCGACAGTGTGAAAAGGCTACAGGTGATATGACCCTCAAATTGTACTGTGTCTCTGTACAGTTGATTGGTGACTCCTGTCTTCTAGCCCTGGGCCCTGTTCACTGGGCACGAAGAGGAAGAAATTAGAAAATGTTCGTTGTCCGTTGCTCAACACTTTGAAACATTTTGCTACGGTGTGCCCTAATAAACACGACCCAGGTCTATGGTGACATCTCCTCCCGTCTGCCCTCCTATTTCTGGTCTGTGAGGTAGAAGCCCAGTTTGGCCACAGTCATCTCCCTCCGTAGACGTGCCACTTCCCAGAACATCTGCTCCGCTGAGGGGTGGGACGGAGACAGAGACAGACAAAGACATGAGGGTTGAAATGGTTTCAGTCCGTTTCAGAACGCCAGACAGATTTAATGTCTGAATTAACAAAGATAACTTATTGCCACTGTCATTACAGTCAGGGGGAAAAAAGTATTTGATCCCCTGCTGATTTTGTACGTTTGCCCACTGACAAAGAAATGATCAGTCTATAATTTTAATGGTAGGTTTATTTGAACAGTGAGAGACAGAATAACAACAAAAAAATCAGAAAAATGCATGTGAAAGCATTTTAATGAGGGAAATAAGTATTTGACCCCCTCTCAATCAGAAAGTTTTCTGGCTCCTAGGTGTCTTTTATACAGGTAACGAGCTGAGATTAGGAGCACACTCTTAAAGGGAGTTCTCCTAATCTCAGTTTGTTACCTGTATAAAAGACACCTGTCCACAGAAGCAATCGATCAATCAATCAATCAGATTCCTAACTCTACACCATGGCCAAGACCAAAGAGCTCTCCAAGGATGTCAGGGACAAGATTGTAGACCTACACAAGGCTGGAATGGGATACAAGACCATCGCCAAGCAGCTTGGTGAGAAGGTGACAACAGTTGGTGCGATTATTCGTAAATGGAAGAAACACAAAAGAACTGTCAATCTCCCTCAGCCTGGGGCTCCATGAAAGATCTCACCTCGTGGAGTTGCAATGATCATGAGAACGGTGAGGAATCAGCCCAGAACTACACAGGAGGATCTTGTCAATGATCTCAAGGCAGCTGGGACCATAGTCACCAAGAAAACAATTGGTAACACACTATGCCGTGAAGGACTGAAATCCTGCAGCGCCCGCAAAGGTCCCCTGCTCAAGAAAGCACATATACATGCCCGTCTGAAGTTTTCCAATGAACATCTGAATGATTCAGAGGACAACTGGGTGAAAGTGTTGTGGTCAGATGAGACCAAAATGGAGCTCTTTGGCATCAACTCAACTCGCCGTGTTTGGAGGAGGAGGAATGCTGCCTATGACCCCAAGAACACCATCCCCACCATCAAACATGGAGGTGGAAACATTATGCTTCGGGGGTGTTTTTCTGCTAAGGGGACAGGACAACTTCACCGCATCAAAGGGACGATGGACGGGGCCATGTACCGTCAAATCTTGGGTGAGAACCTCTTTCCCTCAGCCAGGGCATTGAAAATGGGTCGTGGATGGGTATTCTAGCATGACAATGACCCAAAACACATGGCCAAGGCAACAAAGGAGTGGCTCAAGAAGAAGCACATTAAGGTCCTGAAGTGGCCTACCCAGTCTCCAGACCTTAATCCTATAGAAAATCTGTGGAGGGAGCTGAAGGTTCGAGTTGCCAAACGTCAGCCTCAAAACCTTAATGACTTGGAGAAGATCTGCAAAGAGGAGTGGGAGAAAATCCCTCCTGAGATGTGTGCAAACCTGGTGGCCAACTACAAGAAACGTCTGATCTCTGATTGCCAACAAGGGTTTTGCCACCAAGTACTAAATCATGTTTTGCAGAGGGGTCAAATAATTATTTCCCTCATTAAAATGCAAATAAATTTATAACATTTTTCACATGTGTTTTTCTGGATTTTTTTGTTGTTATTCTGTCTCTCACTGTTCAAATAAACCTACCATTAAAATTATAGACTGATCATTTCTTTGTCAGTGGGCAAACGTACAAAATCAGCAGGGGATCAAATACTTTTTTCCCTCATTTCAAATGCAAATCAATCTATAACATTTTTCACATGTGTTTTTCTGGATTTTTTTGTTGTTATTCTGTCTCTCACTGTTCAAATAAACCTACCATTAAAATTATAGACTGATCATTTCTTTGTCAGTGGGCAAACGTACAAAAATCAGCAGGGGATCAAATACATGTTTCCCTCACTGTATCAATGTTACTGTTGATCTCTCTGTGTGTCTGTCTTTTAGAAAAGGGGGACGTCAGACTTACCATCATGTCTGACCAGGCCCTGTTGAATGTAGCGGATATAGGTGAAGAAGTTACACACGGCTGTGATCTGGAAGGGGCGGAATTGAGGAAGGGCTCACACACTTTCAAACAAAAGTTCTCTCACATAGGCCTACGTGATAAAAAAAAGTATTTTTTTGTAAACACAAACAAAGAGTAGTCATATTTATATGTCTATAGATGTTGAGGAGGATAAGTGAATGCAGACATTATATTTTCAAATACATTTTCAAATACATTTTACAAACAAACAAACAAACAAACGTGGTTGCTAGGTACCCGTGCCCTGCTGGAGGGAGAGATATAGTGGTAACTCTCTTCGTCTCCCAGTTTGATTTGGTGCTTACAGGACCGGGATATGCCGCTCAACGCACACTTCCTGTTATAGAGGCAGAAAAAATAAATAATTAAAACACACACCGACTAAACTCACTCATCTATGGAATTCTACGGCGTCGGTTTCCCGGACACAAATGAAGCCTAAACATGTACTTAAAAAGCACTTTCAAGGGAGATTCTCCACTGAGCAAGTTTTTTTTCGTCCAGGACTAGGCTTAACCTGGGTCTGGGAAACCCGGCCCTACGTGTAGAAGACATGACAACATGATTGTAAGTCGTTTAACATCAGAAAAGGAACAAATAAAATGTGGCCTTAAAAGCTGAACATTGGATAGATATAGAGTCGCTTCCTCCCTGGATGGAGTTTGAGAAATATTAGGTATATTAGCCTACAGACAAACTGGGAGGACAGACAAGAGGCCTTACAAGACCTGTGTATGTTAGACTTCAGACAAACTGAGAGGACAGACAAGAGGCCTTACAAGACCTGTGTATGTTAGACTTCTGACAAACTGAGAGGACAGACAAGAGGCCTTACAAGACCTGTGTATGTTAGACTTCAGACAAACTGAGAGGACAGACAAGATGGCAGTGAACAACAACAAGACATGCATGGTTGGACAGAGTGCTGGAGGGTATTCTGACGAGAGAGGAAGGGTTAGCGTACAGCACAGTGAACAACGGAGCACAGAACAGTTTGTTGTTAGTGGGAAAAGAAAGGTAATGAAATGATTCGCTCCTACAGTTACTTACATCTCCACTGCTGCCTTCAAGCCGCTGGGAAAAGAATTCAATCAACATTTGATTAGGAAGCATGAGGTGCCACATTAGCAGTGTAGCCCATTGATTCAACTCATTAGGACTCAGAGAAAACTCGAAAACCAGAACAGATTTGAAGAGAAAAACTAAACAATTTTTTATTTTTCCTTTATTTAACTAGGCAAGTCAGTTAAGAACAAATTCTTATTTACAATGACGGCCTAGGAACAGTGGGCTAACTGCCTTGTTCAGGGGGCAGAACAACAGAGTTTTAAACTTGTCAGCTCGGGGATTTGATCTTGCAACCTTTCGGTTTCTAGTCCAACGCTCTAACCACTAGGCTACCCTGCCGAAAGTCAGACCTATCAAGTTTGCATAATTTGTCATGGAGTCATGAATAGTGATATTTATTATAGATGACAGGTGTAATTGTGAAAAGTCACCAAGAGGAGAGAGGGTGTTGATTTGAGCATGCCATAGTCATTGAATGAGAACGAGAAACAGAGAGAGAGAGAGAGACAGAGAGTGAGAGAGAGAGAGAGAGAGAGAGAGAGAGAGAGAGAGAGAGAGAGAGAGAGAGAGAGAGAGAGAGAGAGAGAGATGTGTGTGGTTCAGTTGTCATTACTGTTGTCATGACCAATATCACTATACTCTGAAGTATCATAGCAAGGAAACCAAACATGAAGCGGACTACATTTTCTGAGGAAAACAATCCCAATGTTGGAAATAAAACAAAAAATAAATAAAACAACATTATAATAAAGTTGTGATAACGTTTTAATAACATTGAGGGATAACTCACTTGGGCCCGCCACACTCTATGGCGTTGGCTTTGACCATGGGTAAAGCTGACATGGCCACCGGCTCGATGGTTAGAGAGTTGTCCTCCACTGCACTCTGTACTGACTGAGACAACTGTGGCCGGAACAAGGAGTCACAATGCATTAATAGAACAAACTACACATGCAAACAAAAGGCTTTCGCCGCCAGACACATGTACATGGATTAACATATTATGCTAATATAATAGTTCTGGTATTCTATTATTATTATGCTAATAGAATAGTTTTGGTATTGTATTATTATTATGCTAATAGAATAGTTTTGGTATTCTATTATGATTATGCTAATAGAATAGTTTTGGTATTCTATTATGATTATGCTAATAGAATAGTTTTGGTATTCTATTATGCTAATAGAATAGTTTTGGTATTCTATTATTATTATTATGCTAATAGAATAGTTTTGGTATTCTATTATTATTATTATTATGCTAATAGAATAGTTTTGGTATTCTATTATGATTATGCTAATAGAATAGTTTTGGTATTCTATTATGCTAATAGAATAGTTATGGTATTCTATTATATTAAGCTAATGGTGTAGTTATGGTATAATATTATGCTAATAGAATAGTTATGGTATTCTATTATATTATGCTAATGGATAGTTATGGTATTCTATTATGCTAATATAATAGTTATGGTATTCTATTATGCTAATATAATAGTTATGGTATTCTATTCTATTATGCTATTATGATAGTTATGGTATTCTATAATATTATGCTAATGGTATAGTTATGGTATTCTATTATGCTAATATAATAGTTATGGTATTATATTATGCTAATATAATAATTATGGTATTCTATTCTATTATGCTATTATGATAGTTATGGTATTCTATAATATTATGCTAATGGTATAGTTATGGTATTCTATTATACTAATATAATAGTTATGTTATTCTATTCTGCTATCATAATAGTTATGGTATTCTATTATGCTAATATAATAGTTATGGTATTCTATTATGTTAATAGAATAGTTATGGTATTCTATTCTATTCTGCTATTAGAAAAGTTATGGTATTCTATTCTGCTATTAGAATAGTTATGGTATATTATACTAATATAATAGTTATGGTATTCTATTCTATTCTGCTATCATAATAGTTATGGTATGTTATTCTATTATGCTAATATAATAGTTATGGTATTCTATTATGTTAATAGAATAGTTATGGTATTCTATTCTATTCTGCTATTAGAATAGGTATGGTACTCTATTCTATTCTGCTATTAGAATAGTTATGGTAGATTATTATATTATGCTATTAGAATAGTCATGGTATTCTATTATATTCCGCTATTAGAATAGTTATGGTATATTATTCTATTATAATAGTTATGGTATTCTATTCTAATATGCTATTAGGATAGTTATGGTATTCTATTATATTCTGCTATTAGAATAGTTATGGTACATTATTCTATTATAATAGTTATAGTATTCTATTCTAATATGCTATTAGGATAGTTATGGTATTCTATTATATTCTGCTATTAGAATAGTTATGATATTCTCTTCTATTATGCTAATAGAATAGTTATGGTATTCTATTATGCTAATAGAATAGTTTTGGTATTCTATTCTGTTATGCTAATATAATAGTTATGGTATTCTATTATGCTAATGGTGTAGTTATGGTATATTATGCTAATAGAATAGTTATGGTATTATATTATGCTAATATAATAGTTATGGTATTCTATTCTATTATAATAGTTATGGTATTCTATAATATTATGCTAATGGTATAGTTATGGTATTCTATTATGCTAATAGAATAGTTATGGTATTCTATTATATTATGCTAATAGAATAGTTATGGTATTCTATTATGCTAATATAATAGTAATGTATTCTATTCTGCTAATATAATAGTTATGGTATTCTATTCTATTATACTATTATAATAGTTATGGTATTCTATTCTATTATAATAGTTATAGTATTCTATTCTATTATGCTATTATAACAGTTATTGTATATTATTATATTATGCTAATAATAATAGTTTAATAGTAAATGGTATTCTATTCTATGTACAGAGAAACATGCAGGTACCTCAGACCGTGTGAAGGAGAGGCAGGGGCCGATGTCCTCCCTGTATATCCGCCCCAGGAAGGCTGAACTTCTGTCCAGACTAGGTCTGTTTCTCCAGGTCAAGAACTCTGCATACAGAATGTTGTCCATCTGAGGAGAGGAGATATAATTGATTAGTTATTTTCCTGTATTTGATTTACTGTGGATATGGATTGATATGTAATAAACATGATTGTATTAGGGAATAGCTTACAGTGCCATGAAAAGGTATTTGACTCTTTTCTGATTTTCTCTATTTTTGTATATGTTTGATACTGAATGTTATCAGATCTTCAACCAAAACGTAATATTAGATGAAGGGAACCTGGGTTTACAAATACTTACTTAATTAACAAAGTTATGCAACACCAAATTCCCCTGTGTGAACAGTCATTTCCACCTTAACTGGTTGTGCCACCTTTAAGCTGTATTGAATCCAACCAAACATTTCCTGTAGTTGTTGATCAGCGGACCACGAACCCCTCCAGGTTTTCACATATGGCCGGCTGCTGTTCCCATTCGGCGGTAGCCCAGGTGAGAGCCCTTCCAGACATCAGCGTGATGAGGTAGGCTATTCTGGAGCGATCCGAGGGGAAGGAGGAGGGATGAAGCTCGAGAATGAGGGCACACATAGCTAGAAATGCCCGACAGGTGCTTGGCTTTCCATTAAAGCGCTCCGGAGGAGGTAACCAGGGCTCCCCGGAAGGTGAAGGGGCCGGTGGGGCGGCGCTGCTAACCACCGAGTTTCTGAGGGGCGGTGGGGTTACCACCGTGGCAGGCTGCCCCCCCAGACGACCCGCAGAATTTCTCCAGGAGCATGTCCAACGCCCGGTCATGGTGCTCAGCGAACGTTTGGCCCACGAAGCAATTCCTTGTGCATACCAATGGAGGCTCCTTGGGAGGAGATGGCGTTGCGCAGCTGGTCCGGGTCTGCTGGGTCAGTCATGGCCAGTTCGTACCATCAGGTATGAAGATAAGACCCAGGTGCAGACCACGTCGAATAAACAATAGTTTAATATTTTAACATGGGCAGGCAATAGACAGGTCAAGGCAGGCAGGGTTCAGTAACCCAGAGGTGGGGCAACGGTACCGGGCGGCAGACAGGCTCAGGGTCAGGCAGAGGTCGGTAATCCAGAGGGGGGCAAAGTTACAGGTCGGCAAGCAAGCTCAGGGGCAGGCAGAGTGGTCAGGCAGGCGGCCTCGGAGTCAGGACGGACAAGCTTCTGCTCTGGAGGTGTTCTCCCTGAATTCTTGTACTGACCGGATTGATGACCACTGTTCTCCTTTTTTTCACCCCGAATTCCCGTTACAATAATGGACATTCACTTAGTCCCTTAGGTCCATATAAAAAATTATCCAGAGAACATTACTCCGTAGAGAGGACAAAGAGACAATCACTCACATGTACATTTTATTGTGTATTATTCTGTGTTTTTTTTGTGTGTGTGTGCGTAATGTTACTGTATTTTGACTTTTTAAGTACATGAACGAATGAATTTCCCCCCATTAGGAAAATAAAGTTGGATCTAATCTAGTCGGCCGAATTAAAATGAAACTGACACATGAACCATAACTTACATCCTGATCATACTTTTAAGCAGGAATAATGACTACAGAAATGCCTGCATATACAAATCTTCCCATGGTATAGAGTACCCAGGTGAAAGCTATGATCCCTTATTGATGTCACTTGCTAAATCCACTTCAATCATTGCAGATAAAGGGGAGGAGACAAGTTGAAGAAGGATTTTTAAGCCTTGAGACAATTGAGACATGGATTGTGTATGTGTGCCGTTCAGAGGGTGAACGGGCAAAACAGAAGATGTAAGTGCCTTTGAACGGTGTATGGTAGGTGACAGGCGCACCGGTTTGTGTCAAGAACTGCAACGCTGCTGGGTTTTTCACACTTCACAGTTTCCCGTGTGTATCAAGAATGGTCCACCACCCAAAGGACATCCAGCCAACTTGACACAACTATGGTAAGCATTGGCGTCAATACGGGCCAGCATCCCTGTGGAATGCTTTCGACACCTTGTAGAGTCCATACCCCAACGAATTGAGTCTGTTCTGAGGGTAAAAGGGGAGGTGCAACTCAATATTAGGACAGTGTCCTTAATGTTTTGTACACTCCGTGTATAGACGCTGTTATAAAGCACTTTTTAAATTTCAGTTGTCCCAAAGAGTTTTACAGTCACCCCATCCTAGACCCAAAGACCAAGCAGAATCACAGTGGCAAGGAACAACAAGAAGGAAACCTTGAGGAACCAGAGGAACCAAGGAACAACAAGAAGGAAACCTTGAGGAACCAGAGGAACCAAGGAACAACAAGAAGGAAACCTTGAGGAACCAGAGGAACCAAGGAACAACAAGAAGGAAACCTTGATGAACCAGAGGTGTGTGGTTACCTGGCGGCTGAGAGACCGTTGCCCCTCCCCCTGCTCAAAGGTCATAGAGACAGAGTGACCCGGAACCAGACATAGAATCAGCGAGAGGAGCACAGGAACAATAGGCTGAGAGAGGGAGAGAAGGAGAGAGGGAGGGACAGATGGAAGGAGGGAGAGAAGGACAGATGGAAGGAGGGAGAGAGAAAAAGAGGGAGGGAGGGAGAGATGGAGGGAGAGGAGGAGAGATGGAGGGAGGGAGAGAAGGAGAGATGGAGGAAGGGAGTGAAAGAGAGAAGAGGGCAGGGAAAGGTGATGATGATCAAGAGAAAACAGGAAGAAAGACAGGAGGATCACATGATGTAAGGAAGAGGAAGATGTAAATAGAAAGGGAAGAGAGCTAGAGAAATGAAGAAAAAAAGGAAGTAAGGAGAGAAATACATTGACAAGAGTTATAGTAGGAAGCAGCAGTAGAGTTATAGTAGGAAGCAGCAGTAGAGTTATAGTAGGAAGCAGCAGTAGAGTTATAGTAGGAAGCAGTAGTAGAGTTATAGTAGGAAGCAGTAGTAGAGTTATAGTAGGAAGCAGCAGTAGAGTTATAGTAGGAACCAGCAGTAGAGTTATAGTAGGAAGCAGTAGTAGAGTTATAGTAGGAAGCAGCAGTAGAGTTATAGTAGGAAGCAGCAGTAGAGGTTATAGTAAAGGGAAGCAGTAGTAGAGTTATAGTAGGAAGCAGTAGTAGAGTTATAGTAGGAAGCAGCAGTAGAGAGTTATAGTAGGAAGCAGCAGTAGAGTTATAGTAGGAAGCAGTAGTAGAGTTATAGTAGGAAGCAGCAGTAGAGTTATAGTAGGAAGCAGCAGTAGAGTTATAGTAGGAAGCAGCAGTAGAGTTATAGTAGGAAGCAGCAGTAGAGTTATAGCAGGAAGCAGCAGTAGAGTTATAGTAGGAAGCAGTAGTAGAGTTATAGTAGGAAGCAGCAGTAGAGTTATAGTAGGAAGCAGCAGTAGAGTTATAGTAGGAAGCAGCAGTAGAGTTATAGTAGGAAGCAGCAGTAGAGTTATAGTAGGAAGCAGCAGTAGAGTTATAGTAGGAAGCAGCAGTAGAGTTATAGTAGGAAGCAGCAGTAGAGTTATAGTAGGAAGCAGCAGTAGAGTTATAGTAGGAAGCAGTAGAGTTATAGTAGGAAGCAGTAGTAGAGTTATAGTAGGAAGCAGCAGTAGAGTTATAGTAGGAAGCAGTAGTAGAGTTATAGTAGGAAGCAGCAGTAGAGTTATAGTAGGAAGCAGCAGTAGAGTTATAGTAGGAAGCAGCAGTAGAGTTATAGTAGGAAGCAGCAGTAGAGTTATAGTAGGAAGCAGCAGTAGAGTTATAGTAGGAAGCAGCAGTAGAGTTATAGTAGGAAGCAGTAGTAGAGTTATAGTAGGAAGCAGTAGTAGAGTTCCTTCCCGAAAACCATTATTTTCATCAATAGTGTCCACTGAATTCTACAAGATGAAAAGCCGAAATGAGTCTGACATCCTGGCATTTAAAGCAGACCACAACAAAAAAAAGACACAAGGTATAAAACGTTGTATTTTTGTTAAACCAAAAAGCCTACTACTTAGAACAGCAGTATGGGTATTCAGACACGGCCGGTCTGTAGTCTGAAGGCATTTGGCCCCTACCTCTTTGTCCTCTCTGACTGGTTGCAGGGAGTCAGAGGGCGGGTCTGAGTGCCCACCAGGGGCCAATGGGAGGGCACCACTGGCACTCTTGTTGCGTGTGTGTCCCCCTCCATGGTTGGTGCTGGCCCCCCTGGACCTAGTGCCCGGGGAGAGGAGCTGAGGGTGGGCCTGGCGGTTGGGGGAAGACGGGGTGGAGGTCAGGACCATGGTCTTCAGGGCTGACACCTCCGCCTGCAGAACATCACTCTGGGGAGATACAAGAACATAAATGGTTATAGACAGTAGTTATGGATTGTACCCATCCCGACACACACACTGGCCCAGAACTGGCCCACCTGTCTAACCCCTGAAGGATAAAGTATTCAGTTTAAATAGGAGACATAAACGGACCTTGCCTTGAGCCTCCTTCAGCTGTTTCTCTGCTGCTGCTTGTTTAACGTTGGCTTCACGCACCATCCTGTGAGCTTCCTAGGGAAACAGCAACAAAGGACATAGAAAGGTGTGGATCCTGCATGTTAACTAAGTCCACATGTACATGTACCATCACCAGTTCAGCTAGCTGTAGGCTGTAGCAGGCCTAGCAGTCATTCCTTCACCAGTTCAGCTAGCTGTAGGCTGTAGCAGGCCTAGCAGTCATTCCTTCACCAGTTCAGCTAGCTGTAGGCTGTAGCAGGCCTAGCAGTCATTCCTTCACCAGTTCAGCTAGCTGTAGGCTGTAGCAGGCCTAGCAGTCATTCCTTCACCAGTTCAGCTAGCTGTAGGCTGTAGCAGGCCTAGCAATCATTCCTTCACCAGTTCAGCTAGCTGTAGGCTGTAGCAGGCCTAGTAGTCATTCCTTCACCAGTTCAGCTAGCTGTAGGCTGTAGCAGGCCTAGCAGTCATTCCTTCACCAGTTCAGCTAGCTGTAGGCTGTAGCAGGCCTAGCAGTCATTCCTGCCTACCTCAAACAGACTGGCAGTTAGCTCTTCCAGCTCCTGCTCTAGTTGATCCCGGATCTGTGACAGACGCTCACACTCCTTATCCCTCAGCTTCAGCTCCTGGGAGGGGATAGAACAGGTGAAGGGTAGGGTCAATAATATGGGTCAATAGTATGTAGCAGAATAGAAGAGGTGCAGGGTAGAACTGGGTCAATAGTATGTAGCAGAATAGAAGAGGTGCAGGGTAGAACTGGGTCAATAGTATGTAGCAGAATAGAAGAGGTGCAGGGTAGTACTGGGTCAATAGTATGCAGCAGAATACAAGAGGTGCAGGGTAGAACTGGGTCAATAGTATGTAGCAGAATAGAAGAGGTGTAGGGTAGGACTGGGTCAATAGTATGCAACCGAATAGAAGAGGTGCAGGGTAGAACTGGGTCAATAGTATGCAACAGAATAGAAGAGGTGTAGGGTAGAACTGGGTCAATAGTATGCAACAGAATAGAAGAGGTGCAGGGTAGAACTGGGTCAATAGTATGCAACAGAATAGAAGAGTTGCAGGGTAGAACTGGGTCAATAGTATGCAACAGAATAGAAGAGTTGCAGGGTAGAACTGGGTCAATAGTATGCAACAGAATAGAAGAGGTGCAGGGTAGAACTGGGTCAATAGTATGCAGCAGAATAGAAGAGGTGCAGGGTAGAACTGGGTCAATAGTGTGCAGCAGAATAGAAGAGGTGCAGGGTAGAACTGGGTCAATAGTATGCAACAGAATAGAAGAGGTGCAGGGTAGAACTGGGTCAATAGTATGCAACAGAATAGAAGAGGTGTAGGGTAGAACTGCAACAAAATAGAAGAGGTGCAGGGTAGAACTGGGTCAATAATATGCAGCAGAATAGAAGAGGTACAGGGTATAACTGGGTCAATAGTATGCAGCAGAATAGAAGAGGTGCAGGGTAGAACTGGGTCAATAGTATGCAACAGAATAGAAGAGGTGCAGGGTAGAACTGGGTCAATAATATGCAGCAGAATAGAAGAGGTACAGGGTATAACTGGGTCAATAGTATGCAACAGAATAGAAGAGGTGTAGGGTAGGACTGGGTCAATAGTATGCAGCAGAATAGAAGAGGTGTAGGGTAGAACTGCAACAGAATAGAAGAGGTGCAGGGTAGAACTGGGTCAATAGTATGCAGCAGAATAGAAGAGGTGCAGGGTAGAACTGGGTCAATAGTATGCAACAGAATAGAAGAGGTGCAGGGTAGAACTGGGTCAATAGTATGCAACAGAATAGAAGAGGTGTAGGGTAGAACTGCAACAGAATAGAAGAGGTGCAGGGTAGAACTGGGTCAATAGTATGCAGCAGAATAGAAGAGGTGCAGGGTAGAACTGGGTCAATAGTATGCAACAGAATAGAAGAGGTGCAGGGTAGAACTGGGTCAATAGTATGCAACAGAATAGAAGAGGTGTAGGGTAGAACTGCAACAGAATAGAAGAGGTGCAGGGTAGAACTGGGTCAATAATATGTAGCAGAATAGAAGAGGTACAGGGTATAACTGGGTCAATAGTATGCAACAGAATAGAAGAGGTGTATAACAAATTGGGCCTCAGCCACCTTCTGTGCAGCGTCCAGCTGCTCTCTGAGGATCTCTGATCCCTTCTCTCTGATCTCCAGGGAAGATCTCCGGAGGCGGGACACATTGTCTTCATGCTCCCCGCCCCGGGCACCCTCCAGCTGGGCAGCACGCTCCAGCCTGCTGCCCTCTCTGCCCCTGGCCTGGGTACCCTGCTCCTGGGGCCTGGGGTCAGCCTGCCCTCCACCCTCCACCCTGGGGATTGGACCTGGCTCCAGGTCTACCAACCTTTAGAAAACATCAAAAGACGAGATTTAAAAAGTTGTCTGTTAAGTGCAGTGGCTGCATGAACATGTAAGCTCCAGAGTGGCGCAGCGGTCTAAGGCACTGCATCTCAGTGCTAGAGGTGTCACTACAGACCCTGGTTCAATTCAAGGCTGTATCACAACCGGCCGTGATTGGGAGTCACATAGGGCGGAGCACAATCCGCCCAGCGTGGTCCGGGTTCGGCTGGGGTAGGCCGTCATTGTAAATAAGAATTTATTCTTAACTGACTTGCCTAGTGAAATAAAAGGTACAAATAAAATATAATAAGGAATTGGTTGTCAAATCAACGGGTGTAGATTTTACCGTGAAATGCTTGCTATGTAGTTAGAAAATTATAATTCAAAAAGTAACACAAGATTGGAGCTATATACAGGAAGTACCAGATCAATGTGGAGCTATATACAGGAAGTACCAGATCAATGTGGAGCTATATACAGGGAGTACCAGTACCAGATCAATGTGGAGCTATATACAGGAAGTACCAGATCAATGTGGAGCTATATACAGGGAGAACCAGTACCAGATCAATGTGGAGCTATATACAGGGAGTACCAGTACCAGATCAATGTGGAGCTATATACAGGAAGTACCAGTACCAGATCAATGTGCAGCTATATACAGGGAGTACCAGTACCAGATCAATGTGGAGCTATATACAGGAAGTACCAGTACCAGATCAATGTGGAGCTATATACAGGAAGTACCAGTACCAGATCAATGTGGAGCTATATACAGGAAGTACCAGTACCAGATCAATGTGGAGCTATATACAGGGAGTACCAGTACCAGATCAATGTGCAGCTATATACAGGGAGTACCAGTACCAGATCAATGTGGAGCTATATACAGGAAGTACCAGTACCAGATCAATGTGGAGCTATATACAGGAAGTACCAGTACCAGATCAATGTGGAGCTATATACAGGAAGTACCAGTACCAGATCAATGTGGAGCTATATACAGGAGTACCAGTACCAGATCAATGTGCAGCTATATACAGGGAGTACCAGTACCAGATCAATGTGGAGCTATATACAGGAAGTACCAGTACCAGATCAATGTGGAGCTATATACAGGGAGTACCAGTACCAGATCAATGTGCAGCTATATACAGGGAGTACCAGTACCAGATCAATGTGGAGCTATATACAGGGAGTACCAGTACCAGATCAATGTGCAGAGGTACGAGTTATTTGAGATACAGTAATGTATATTTACAGCGCATTCTGAAAGTATTCAGACCCCTTCCCTTTTTCCACATTTTGTTACGTTACAGCCTTGTTCTAAAATGGATTGAATAAATTCAAATCCTCCTTCTACACACAATACCCCAAAAAGACAAATCGAAACGTTTTTTTAAAGTTTCTGCTAATTTATTACAAATATTAAACAGAAATACCTTATTTCCATAATTATTCTGACCCGTTGCTGTGAGACTCAAAATTTAGCTCAGGTACATCCTGTTTCCATTGATCATCCTTGAGATTGGAGTCCACCTGTGGTAAATTCAATTGATTGGACATGATTTGGAAAGGCGCACACCTGTCTATATAAGGTCCCACAGTTAACAGTGCATGTCAGAACAAACACCAAGCCATGAGGTAGAAGGAATTATCCGTAGAGCTCCGAGACAGGATTGTGTCGAGGCACAGATCTTGGGAAGGGTACCAAAAACTGTCTGCAGCATTGAAGGTCCCCAAGAACACAGTGACCTCCATCATTTTCAAATGGAAGAAGTTTGGAACCACCAAGACTCTTCCTAGAGCTGGATGCCCGGCCAAACTGAGAAATCAGGGGAGAATGGCCTTGGTCAGGGAGGTGACCAAGAACCCAATAGTCCCTGTGACAGAGCTCCAGAGTTCCTCTGTGGAGATGGGAGAACCTTCCAGGAGGACAACCATCTCTGCAGCACTCCACCAATCTGGCCTTTATGGTAGAGTGGCCAGATGGAAGCCACTCCTCAGTAAAAGGCACATGACAGCCCACTTGGAGTTTTCCAAAAGGCACCTAAAAGGCTCTGTGACCATGAGAAACAAGATTATCTGGTCTGATGAAACCAACATTGAGCTCTTTGGCCCGAATGTGAAGCGTCATGTCTGGAGGAAACCTGGCACCATCTCTACGGTGAAGCATGGTGGTGGCAACATCATACTGTGGGGATGATGTTCAGCGGCAGGGACAGGGAGACTAGTCAGGATCGAGGCAAAGATGAACAGAGCAAAATACATAGAGATCCTTGATGAAAACCTGCTGCAGAGCGCTCAGGACCTCAGACTGGGGCGAAGGTTTACCTTCCAACAGGACAACAACCCTAAGCACACAGCCAAGACAACGCAGGAGTGGCTTCGGGTCAAGTCTCTGTATGTCCTTGAGTGGCCCAGCCAGAGCACGGACTTGAACCCGATCGAACATCTCTGGAGAGACCTGAAAATAGCTGTGCAGCAACGCTCAAAATCCAACCTGACAGAGCTTAAGAGGATCTGCAGAGAAGAATGGGAGAAACTCCCCCAAATACAGGTGTGCCAAGCTTGTAGCGTCATACCCAAGAAGACTGGAGGCTGTATGATGAGGGTATCAGAGTAGTGTGCGTTTTATATAGATGTGTGAGTGTGAATAGAATCAGTACAAGATCAATTCAGATAGTCTGTGTAACCATGATTGAACAACTAGATTTACCCCCGGGACGATTTTCTTTTTTCTTGAGCGATGGTCAGGGTGCCCGAACCTAATTACAAATAATTTGTAGACTGCAAATTGATCGCAAGAAGCCCAAACATATATATATAATATTTGACTAAAGTATTAGGAAGGTGTTAATGTTTTGTACACTGTGTTTAGCTCCAGTTTCAAGTTAATGTCACGTGTACAAAGTATAGTGAAATGCCGTTCTTGCGAACTCTATCCCTTACAACGCAGTAATCAATAACAATGTAATACAACAACAAAATAATACATTTTAAAAAACACAAGATATACAAATAAGAAGAATACACTTAAGTAAGCAGGGTCAGTTCCAGTAGCACATTTCCAAGGATACTGGATCCATAAAGCTAGATATGAATAGGGGTAAGGTGACTAGGAATTAGGACATACGATATACAGTATATCTCTCTTATAAACTGGGTGGTTCGAGCCCTGAATTGGCTGACAGCTGTTGTATATCCTGATCGTATGTGTGATCGTAATGTGATTCATATTATGAATCCAACATCTGCATATTTGTGCTGATCACGTTTGTCTATAAGTACACATCATTATCAGATCAATTTCAATGATTATCCTAAAAATATAATTGAAAACAAGATAACATTATAAACATCAATCCGTCGTTAAGAATCGACACGACATGCGAGGCTGAACTTTGCATAACTTGTCCTAATGCCAATTATGTCCATCGGAACAGCACACATTCACCGGATTTCACATTCTAGCTCTCCGCCCTTACCCTCTCACCACCCGGCTAGAAGATTCAGCTCGTACGGTCGCCGTGACCTCGATGGCATCGGTTTACGTTTCCATGAATTCCATAAATTGTTACAGTAACCGTTTACTTGCTGACGAGTTCATTCGATCTAGAAGAATCGTTTCAAAACAATGTTACTAATTACAGAATGCTGACGAAACGCTATGGGCTACAATGTTTCATCGAGTAATCAAACTTAGATAAAAGTTAGTCGAATGTTCTTTATTTACTCAAGTTTTACAGTCGCCGTATACGACGTTGTTTGCGATGCGTTGTAGGATAGTCTTATGTTCATTCCTGCTCAATCTGATAGTAAAAAAAAAGACGAAATGTGTTGTCAATCTGGCATAAATCACATGATGACACGCATCCTCCCATCCCAACCCGGTTCCAGTTTAAAAAGAAACATGACCAAATATTTCCCTAGGGTGTCGTTAGAACACATCTATTGCCAAACAGAATATTGGCGTTCACAGTATATCTGGCGTATGACATGAATATGACATGAATGTGGTACAAATTAAGATTCGTTATGGTTATACGAAGACAACCCTAAAAGCCTCAGGCTTGGAACCAACCTACAGCTGTGAAGGACAATATCAAACCAAAGCCATAATGGTATCTTACCTTCCAACTTGACACCTCTCTTCTTCAGTCTCCTCTCGGTAGGAGTGGTATTTCGCTCTCCCTCTCTTCTGAGCCTGCTCTAGGACACTGGGTTTAGCATAGAACGTGGTGTTGGAGTATAACTGGACTCCAGATCTGGCTGATGCTACAATCTCATACCCTGGGTTGGCGGCAGAGGCAAGGGGTGGAGAGGAGGACAGCTGGACACTGTGGAGACCCTCAAACGCATCCATGTTTTTCCAGGCAGAGTTACTAATCCAACTGCAGTTTAATTATGTAACTTCAGTTACTGTGAAGGCTGTGGCTTCTGTGAGATCGTGACTAAGAGAAGGTGGTATAACTCTTCCATCTTCTTTTACTTTACCTCTTGTGTATGGTGTTGTAGGAGGACCCCTCACTTGAGTAGTCTGAAATACACTTTCCTTGGTTCCACATTTGTTTTGCTGATGCCTACCTGGGAAACATAAAATACATGTAACATTAATATAATACAGTAGATTAGATGATAATATATTAGAATAGAATTGAATAGAAAATACTTCGGTGGACTTTCAACCTGCCGAATCAATGAGGCCTAATTTTAATCAACCGACAAGTCCACTACCGCCGGGGACTTCAACTCGCCCCTCTCCTGGCCAAATGAAACTCCACTCCCGCCGGGGACTTCAACTCGCCCCTCTCCTGGCCAAATGAAACTCCACTCCGGCCGGGGACTTCAACTCGCCCCTCTCCTGGCCAAATGAAACTCCACTCCCGCCGGGGACTTCAACTCGCCCCTTTCCTGGCCAAATGAAACTCCACTCCGGCCGGGACTTCAACTCGCCCTCTCCTGGCCAAATGAAACTCCACTCCCGCCGGGACTTCAACTCGCCCCTCTCCTGGCCAAATGAAACTCCACTCCGGCCGGGACTTCAACTCGCCCTCTCCTGGCCAAATGAAACTCCACTCCCGCCGGGACTTCAACTCGCCCCTTTCCTGGCCAAATGAAACTCCACTCCGGCCGGGGACTTCAACTCGCCCCTCTCCTGGCCAAATGAAACTCCACTCCCGCCGGGGACTTCAACTCGCCCCTTTCCTGGCCAAATGAAACTCCACTCCCGCCGGGGACTTCAACTCGCCCCTCTCCTGGCCAAATGAAACTCCACTCCCGCCGGGGACTTCAACTCGCCCCTCTCCTGGCCAAATGAAACTCCACTCCCGCCGGGGACTTCAACTCGCCCTCTCCTGGCCAAATGAAACTCCACTCCGGCCGGGACTTCAACTCGCCCCTCTCCTGGCCAAATGAAACTCCACTCCGGCCCGGGGACTTCAACTCGCCCCTCTCCTGGCCAAATGAAACTCCACTCCCGCCGGGGACTTCAACTCGCCCCTCTCCTGGCCAAATGAAACTCCACTCCCGCCGGGGACTTCAACTCGCCCCTCTCCTGGCCAAATTAAACTTAATGTGTTATTTTCTTTCAATTAAATAATCACGCTGAACAATAGGCATACTTATCAAATTGTGCTTTTATGTTATGTAAGCCTATTCGTTTAGGATGGGGTATTTATTCAGAGAAGTTTACAGATTGACCGGCTATACGGAGTATGGACTGCTCCGCAAGCTTTTGACAATGGAACGCGAGAAGGTATAGCAACTCACCATGTATTGTTCAAACTTGGTAATCAATTAATGGCAAAATACGGAAAATATTCTTAATCTTAGTGACATGTTATGTCATTCGACCGAAAGTTTCGGAGGACAGAAAAAAACAGCACAGGTCCGAAGTTCACCGTCCAGTTTAGTTCGTGCCGTTGTTCTCTTCATCCACAGTGAACGGGTTAATTACTAACACCTCATGCCTCCTGCTGACCTGCAATGCGCATTGCTACCACCAGGTGGCTATGGAGAGGTTTGAATCACAATTACACTACATGACCGAAAGTATGTGGACACCTGCTCGACGAACGTCTCGTTCCAAAATCATGTGCATTAATATGGAGTTGGTCCCCCCCCCTTTTCTGCTATAACAACTTCCGCTCTTCTGGGAAAGCTTCCCACTAGATGTTGGAACATTGCTGTGGGGACTTGCTTCCATTCAGCCACGAGCATTAGTGAAATTGGGCAATGATGTTGGCCGATTAGGCCTGGCTCGTAGTCGCCATTCCAATTCATCCCAAAGGTGTTCGATGGGGTTGAGGTCAGGGCTCTGTGCAGGCCAGTCAAGTTCTCCCACCCTGATCTCAACAAACCATTTCTGTATGGATCTCGCTTTGTGCATAGGGGCATTGTCACGCTGAAACAGGAAAGAGCCTTCCCCAAACTGTTGCCACAAAGTTGGAAGCACAGAATCATCTAGAATGTAATTGTATGCTGTAACGATAAGGTCTCCCTTCACTGGAACTCAGGGGTCTAGCCCAAACCATGAAAAACAGCCCCAGACCATTATTCCTCCTCCACCAAACTTTACAGCTTGGCATTGTGCATGGTGATCTAAGGCTTGTGTGCGGCTGCTCGACCAAGGAAACCCATTTCATGAAGCTCCAGGTTCTTGTGCTGAGGTTGCTTCCAGAGACAGTTTGGAACTCGGTACTGAGTGTTGCAACCGAGGACAGATGATTTTTACACGCTACCTGCTTCAACACTGGCTGGTCCCGTTCTGTGAGTTTGTGTGGCCTACCACTTCGCGGCTGAGCCGTTGTTGCTCCCAAACGTTTCCACTTCACAATAACAGCACTTACAGTTGACCGGGGCAACTCTAGCACGGCAGAAATTTGACATACTGACTTGTTGGAAATGTGTCATCCTGTCACTGAGCTCTTCAGTAAGGCCATTCTACTGACAATGTTTGTCTATTAAGATTGCATCACTGTGAGCTCAATTTCTTACAGCTGTCAGCAGCGGGTGTGGCTGAAATAGCCAAATCCACTAATTTGAAGGGCTGTCCACATACTTGTGTATATAAAGTGTATACATTCATTGGTTTCAACTATTTAAGTTCTCTGTGGTTAGCATGGGGCTCCCGAGTGGCGCAGTGGTCTAAGGCACTGCATCTCAGTGCTAGAGGCGTCAATACAGACACCCTGGTTTGAATCCAGGATGTATTGCAACCGGCTGTGATTGGGAGTCCCATAGGGCAGCGTACAATTGGCCCAGTGTTGTCTGGGTTTGGCCGGGAGGGTAGGTCGTCATTATAAATAATAATTTGTTCTTAACTGACTTGCCTAGTTAAATAAAATAATGTAGCTATACTTGTTGAAGAACTCAACCCACCGTTCTGATAGATCCTCTGGTCACAAGGATAGAATAGACAATTTTTCCTTTCAGAATAGATTGAAGGACACACATTATGTTGAACACATGTGGCAAATGATAGATACAAAATAAGTGTTTGTGTGTGTATGACAGCCAAGGCTCAAACCCATATCAGTAGGAGAGTCCATTAGCCGCTAAGCCAAAGCCCAATGCAACTCTCCAGGTCCCAAGTAAGATTAGAGTTCCTACTCATAATGAGAGCGTGGTCACCATGCCAACTCTCTTACATGAGAAATGAAGAAGGAGAGTGGGGAGATATTCATTTAATTTGTGATCTTACAAAATAATTGGGTTACGTGTTTTTGCTTGGTTGTGATATGTTGCAGCCTGGTCTGGCAACCACTGAATCATTTTTTTCAATCGCAAATGTGGTTGTTACTTTAAACATTTATTGTTTTAATGTGTGTTGTACACAGATTTGTTGAGATTAGCTCGGTACCAGGCCTTACAATGAAGATTTGTTGCAGAAACAGCTTAACACATCAAGTGACTAGGGGTCTACGAGTACTCACCTTTCCTCTTTCTTTCGGGGTCTACGAGTCCCTCATTCTCCTTTCGGAGGTCTACGAGTCCCTCATTCTCTTTTTCGGAGGTCTACGAGTCCCTCATTCTCCTTTCGGAGGTCTACGAGTCCCTCATTCTCCTTTCGGTGGTCTACGAGTCCCTCATTCTCCTTTCGGTGGTCTACGAGTCCCTCATTCTCCTTTCGGAGGTCTATGAGTCCCTCATTCTCCTTTCGGTGGTCTACGAGTCCCTCATTCTCCTTTCGGAGGTCTACGAGTCCCTCATTCTCCTTTCGGTGGTCTACGACTCCCTCATTCTCCTTTTCGGAGGTCTACGACTCCCTCATTCTCCTTTCGGAGGTCTACGAGTCCCTCATTCTCTTTTTCGGAGGTCTACGAGTCCCTCATTCTCCTTTTCGGAGGTCTACGAGTCCCTCATTCTCCTTTTCGGTGGTCTACGAGTCCCTCATTCTCTTTTTCGGAGGTCTACGAGTCCCTCATTCTCCTTTTCGGAGGTCTACGAGTCCCTCATTCTCCTTTTCGGAGGTCTACGAGTCTCTCTCCTTTCCTCTCCCACATCTGTCCTTCCAACATTCTCTACCAAGACTGGCCACACACTTTCACTTAACGCACAGTGAGTATATCATATACAATCAATCTGATCAATCACTGTATAACTTGTATTCAATAGGGTATAACTAAAGGGAAATGAATACATCTTACATTGAGTTATTCATCTCTCTGTAATGTGTGTGATGCACAGTGAGTATATTGTAGATATAATATACAATCAATCTATGAAGATGTAGATAAATGGATGTGAATATTATGATCTCGATTGAGTTGGAAAGCTTTACTCCAGGCGCGTGTGATTGATTTTTCTGTGGATAGCTCAGTATGTGATGCTGAGTGTCTATGAAAGGACTCTCTGTTAACTACCTGTTATGGAAATTTTGTTCTCAATGTTCACAAACTGAACTTTAATTAACCTACTCAGCTACAGAGACCCAGCTACAGAGATCATTATGTCAAAGGTTTATTCACCGAGAATTCTCCCATCACAATAAGAACACAGTCCTTTATATGTACATACAATTTAACTCCACCACACTTTAGACGGGCTGTGTTTTACAAATAACATCTTATCACTTCTAACAGCTTCCTGACCGTTTCTCCCCTCCCTGGGTGAAGAAACCGTTTTCCTGTTATAGGGTCCAGTTATAAATCGTCTGTCGACAGTTCTCCTGTTCCTGTTATCTCAACTCCATCCTGCTTAGGTTGCAAAATAGTAACACGATGTCTTAGTCTTTTGAAAAGTTCTAGACCTATTCCTCTAACACCTATTACATATATTTTCAGGATTTAATATTCTTAGTAATTACTTAAACATATTATTTTAAACATATAATAATTTAGTCATTAAACATAAATCATATGAATTTATTCATAACACTACCACATCCTACTACCTCTCTCTCTCTCTGCCCTTCTGCTGAACTTTACCCTCAATAGCACCATGTCTTCAGATAGTGGATCCATGAGATAATATCTATAAGAATTACCTCTCCTGTTAGTTCGTGTTTGAGTACACGTGTGACCGCATATGTCAGTGTTTTGAAGAGTAGACTCTTCAGAAAAAGACAGTGACAGTAGGTGTAGGACCATGTTGATACACAGAGGGCAGCTTTCTCAGTCTGTGCTGAAGCCAGTCAGCCAACCAGCCAGTCAGCCAGCCAGCCAACCAGCCAGCCAGCCAGCTAGTTAACCAGCCAGCTAGTTAACCAGCCAGCTAGTCAACCAACCAACCAACCAACCAGCCAGCTAGTCAACCAACCAACCAACCAACCAGCCAGCTAGTCAACCAGCCAGCTAGTCAACCAACCAACTAACCAACCAGCCAGTCAACCAGCCAGCTAGTCAACCAACCAACCAACTAACCAACCAGCCAGTCAACCAGCCAGCTAGTCAACCAACCAACCAACCAACCAACCAGCCAACCAGTCAACCAACCAGCCAGCCAGCTAGTCAACCAGCCAGCCAGCCAGTCAACCAGCCAGCCAGCCAGTCAACCAGCCAGCTAGTCAACCAGCCAGCCAGCCAGTCAACCAGCCAGCCACCCAGTTAACCAGCCAGCCAGCCAGCTAGTCAACCAACCAACCAGCTAGTCAGCCAACCAACCAACCAGCCAGCTAGTCAACCAACCAACCAACCAGCCAGCCAGCCAGTCAACCAGCCAGCCAGCTAGTCAACCAACCAGCCAGCCAGCTAGTCAACCAACCAACCAGCCAGCTAGTCAACCAACCAACCAGCCAGCTAGTCAACCAACCAACCAGCCAGCCAGCTAGTCAACCAACCAACCAGCCAGCCAGCCAGTCAACCAGCCAGCCAGTCAACCAACCAGCTAGTCAACCAACCAACCAGCCAGTCAACCAGCCAGCTAGTCAACCAGCCAGCTAGTCAACCAACCAACCAACCAGCCAGCCAGCTAGTCAACCAACCAACCAACCAGCCAGCTAGTCAACCAACCAACCAACCAACCAACCAACCAACCAGCCAGCTAGTCAACCAACCAACCAGCCAGCCAGCCAGCTAGTCAACCAGCCAGCCAGTCAACCAGCCAGCTAGTCAACCAACCAACCAGCCAGCTAGTCAACCAACCAGCCAGCTATTCAACCAGCCAGCCAGTCAACCAGCCAGCTAGTCAACCAACCAACCAGCCAGTCAACCAGCCAGCTAGTCAACCAAACAACTAACCAGCCAGCCAGCCAGTCAACCAACCAGCCAGCCAGCCAGCCAGCCAGCTAGTCAACCAGCCAGCCAGCCAGCCAGCCAGTCAACCAGCCAGCTAGTCAACCAGCCAGCCAGCTAGTCAACCAGCCAGCCAGCCAGTCAACCAGCCAGCCACCCAGTTAACCAGCCAGCCAGCCAGCTAGTCAACCAACCAACCAGCTAGTCAGCCAACCAACCAGCCAGCCAGTCAACCAGCCAGCCAGCCAGCCAGCCTGGCCAGTGACAGGTAGCGATGACGGTAACGTACTCGCGGAGGGTTGCTGACGAGGGCTAGGGTCCTTCTCTCCACTGGCGGCTCTGGGGGCAGTGCCCCTGTGACAACAATTTTGGACCCCCTTGTGGCCCCCCTAAATGTGGAGTATGAAATAATTTTTGCATAACTAATTTTTGCTATCGTTCTTTTTTTACATCAGTTATTAGACAGTGGCAACGTGGAACACTAATTAAACCCACACATTTACTAGAGGGACATGGTCTTTTGCCTACTAATGCCTGCAATGAAGTGAAGAAAACGATATGACAACAATAACGTCTAATGTAACTGGCCCCTCTAACAGTACAACTGGCCCCAGCTTGGCCCCCCCAGTTGAAAGGGTCTAGAACCTCCACTCCTTCTCTCATCTGCTCCTCCGATGGAAGGGAAGCATACTAGAGTCAACCAGCCAACCAACCAGCCAGCCAGCTAGTCAACCAGCCAGCCAGCCAGCCAGCCAGCTAGTCAACCAACCAGCCAGCCAGCCAGCCAGCTAGTCAACCAGCCAGCCAGCCAGCCAGCCAGCCAGCTAGTCAACCAACCAGCCAGCCAGCCAGCCAGCTAGTCAACCAGCCAGCCAGCCAGCCAGCTAGTCAACCAACCAACCAACCAGCCAGCCAGCTAGTCAACCAGCCAGCCAGCCAGCCAGCTAGTCAACCAACCAGCCAGCCAGCAGGTCAACCAGCCAGCCAGCCAGCTACCAGCCAGCCAGGCAGGTAGCCTAGTGGTTAGAGTGTAGAGGAGGCAGGTAGCCTAGTGGTTAGAGTGTAGAGGAGACAGGTAGCCTAGTGGTTAGAGTGTAGAGGAGGCAGGTAGCCTAGTGGTTAGAGTGTAGAGGAGGCAGGTAGTCTAGTGGTTAGAGTGTAGAGGTGGCAGGTAGCCTAGTGGTTAGAGTGTAGAGGAGGCAGGTAGTCTAGTGGTTAGAGTGTAGAGGAGGCAGGTAGCCTAGTGGTTAGAGTGTAGAGGAGGCAGGTAGCCTAGTGGTTAGAGTGTAGAGGAGGCAGGTAGCCTAGTGGTTAGAGTGTAGAGGAGGCAGGTAGTCTAGTGGTTAGAGTGTAGATGAGGCAGGTAGTCTAGTGGTTAGAGTGTAGAGGAGGCAGGTAGCCTAGTGGTTAGAGTGTAGAGGAGGCAGGTAGCCTAGTGGTTAGAGTGTAGAGGAGGCAGGTAGCCTAGTGGTTAGAGTGTAGAGGAGGCAGGTAGTCTAGTGGTTAGAGTGTAGATGAGGCAGGTAGTCTAGTGGTTAGAGTGTAGAGGAGGCAGGTAGCCTAGTGGTTAGAGTGTAGAGGAGGCAGGTAGCCTAGTGGTTAGAGTGTAGAGGAGGCAGGTAGCCTAGTGGTTAGAGTGTAGAGGAGGCAGGTAGCCTAGTGGTTAGAGTGTAGAGGAGGCAGGTAGCCTAGTGGTTAGAGTGTAGAGGAGGCAGGTAGTCTAGTGGTTAGAGTGTAGAGGAGGCAGGTAGCCTAGTGGTTAGAGTGTAGAGGAGGCAGGTAGCCTAGTGGTTAGAGTGTTGGACTAGTAACCGAAAGGTTGCAAGTTCGAATCCCCGAGCTGACAAGGCAGTTAACCCACTGTTCCTAGGCGGTCATTGAAAATAAGAATTCCTTCTTAACTGACTTGCCTAGTTAAATAAAGGTAAAATGTTTATAAAATATATATATCATATATACAGGTAACTCTATCATATATATACACACAGGTAATCTCATCATTTATACAGGTAACTTCACCACTTACACGGGTAACCTCATCATATATACAGGTCACTTCATCATATATACAGGTAACTTCATTTACACAGGTAACCTCATCATATATACAGGTAACCTCATCATATACACAGGTAACTTCATTTACACAGGTAACCTCATCATATATACAGGTAACTTCATCATATATACAGGTAACATCATCATATACAAAAGTAAACTCATTTACACAGGTAACTTCATCATATATACAGGTAACTTCATCATATACAGTGGGGCAAAAAAGTATTTAGTCAGCCACCAGTTGTGCAAGTTCTCTCACTTAAAAAGATGAGAGAGGCCTGTAATTTGTATCATAGGTACACTTCAACTATGACAGACAAAATGAGGAAAAGAAATCCAGAAAATCACATTGTAGGATTTTTAATGAATTTATTTGCAAATTATGGTGGAAAATAAGTATTTGGTCACATACAAACAAGCAAGATTTCTGGCTCTCACAGACCTGTAACTTCTTCTTTAAGAGGCTCCTCTGTCCTCCACTCGTTACCTGTATTAATGGCACCTGTTTGAACTTGTTATCAGTATAAAAGACACCTGTCCACAACCTCAAACAGTCACACTCCAAACTCCACTATGGCCAAGACCAAAGAGCTGTCAAAGGACACCAGAAACAAAATTGTAGACCTGCACCAGGTTGGGAAGACTGAATCTGCAATAGGTAAGCAGCTTGGTTTGAAGAAATCAACTGTGGGAGCAATTATTAGGAAATGGAAGACATACAAGACCACTGATAATCTTCCTCGATCTGGGGCTCCACGCAAGATCTCACCCGTGGGGTCAAAATGATCACAAGAACGGTGAGCAAAAATCCCAGAACCACACGGGGGACCTAGTGAATGACCTGCAGAGAGCTGGGACCAAAGTAACAAAGCCTACCATCAGTAACACACTACGCCGCCAGGGACTCAAATCCTGCAGTGCCAGACGTGTCCCCCTGCTTAAGCCAGTACATGTTCAGGCCCGTCTGAAGTTTGCTAGAGAGCATTTGGATGATCCAGATGAGGATTGGGAGAATGTCATATGGTCAGATGAAACCAAAATAGAACATTTTGGTAAAAACTCAACTCACGTGTTTGGAGGACAAAGAATGCTGAGTTGCATCCAAAGAACACCATACCTACTGTGAAGCATGGGGGTGGAAACATCATGCTTTGGGGCTGTTTTTCTGCAAAGGGACCAGGATGACTGATCCGTGTAAAGGAAAGAATGAATGGGGCCATGTATCGTGAGATTTTGAGTGAAAACCTCCTTCTATCAGCAAGGGCATTGAAGATGAAACGTGGCTGGGTCTTTCAGCATGACAATGATCCAAAATACACCGCCCGGGCAACGAAGGAGTGGCTTCGTAAGAAGCATTTCAAGGTCCTGGAGTGGCCTAGCCAGTCTCCAGATCTCAACCCCATAGAAAATCTTTGGAGGGAGTTGAAAGTCCGTGTTGCCCAGCGACAGCCCCAAAACATCACTGCTCTAGAGGAGATCTGCATGGAGGAATGGGCCAAAATACCAGCAACAGTGTGTGAAAACCTTGTGAAGACTTACAGAAAACGTTTGACCTCTGTCATTGCCAACAAAGGGTATATAACAAAGTATTGAGATAAACTTTTGTTATTGACCAAATACTTATTTTCCACCATAATTTGCAAATAAATAAATTAAAAATCCTACAATGTGATTTTCTGGATTTCTTTTTCTCATTTCGTCTGTCATAGTTGAAGTGTACCTATGATGAAAATTACAGGCCTCTCTCATCTTTTTAAGTTGGAGAACTTGCACAATTGGTGGCTGACTAAATACTTTTTTGCCCCACTGTATACAGGTAACTTCATCATATCTATCATATATATATACACACAGGTAATCTCATCATTTACACAGGTAACTTCATATATACAGGTAACTTCACCACTTACACGGGTAACCTCATCATATATACAGGTCACTTCATCATATATACAGGTAACCTCATCATATACACAGGTAACCTCATCATATATACAGGTAACTTCATCACTTACACAGGTAACCTCATCATATAAACAGGTAGCCTCATCATATATACAGGTAACTTCATCATTTACACAGGTAACTTCATTTACACAGGTAACCTCATCATATATACAGGTAACTTCATCATATATACAGGTAACATCATCATATACAAAAGTAAACTCATTTACACAGGTAACTTCATCATATATACAGGTAACTTCATCATTTACACAGGTAATCTCATATATACAGGTAACTTCATTATTTACACAGGTAACCTCATATATACAGGTAACTTCATCATATATATACAGGTAACCTCATCATATATACAGGTAACTTCATCATATATACAGGTAACTTCATCATATATACAGGTAACTTCATCATATATACAGGTAACCTCATCATATATACAGGTAACTTCATCATATATACAGGTAACTTCATCACTTACACAGGTAACTTCATCCTTTACACAGGTAACTTCATCCTTTACAAAGGTAACCTCATCATATACACAGGTAACTTCATCATATATACAGGTAACCTCATCATATATACAAGTAACTTCATCATATACAAAGGTAACTTCATCATATACAAAGGTAACTTCATCATATACACAGGTAACTTCATCATATACAGAGGTAACCTCAACATTTACACAGGTAACCTCATATATACAGGTAACTTCATCATATATACAGGTAACCTCATCATATATACAGGTAACCTCATATATACAGGTAACTTCATCTATACAGGTAACTTCATCATTCACACAGGTAACTTCATAATTTACACAGGTAACCTCATCATATACACAGGTAACTTCATCATATACACAGGTAACCTCAACATTTACACAGGTAACCTCATATATACAGGTAACCTCATCATATATACAGGTAACTTCATCTATACAGGTAACTTCATCATTCACACAGGTAACTTCATCATTTACACAGGTAACCTCATATATACAGGTAACTTCATCATATATACAGGTAACCTCATCATATATACAGGTAATCTCATCATATATACAGGTAACTTCATCTATACAGGTAACTTCATCATTCACACAGGTAACTTCATCATTTACACAGGTAACCTCATCATATATACAGGTAACTTCATCATATACACAGGTAACCTCATATATACAGGTAACTTAATCATATATACAGGTAACCTCATCATATATACAGATAACCTCATCATATATACAGGTAACTCCATCATATATACAGGTAACTCCATCATATATACAGGTAACCTCATCATATATACAGGTAACCTCATCATATATACAGGTAACTCCATCATATATACAGGTAACCTCATCACATATACAGGTAACTCCATCATATATACAGGTAACCTCATCACATATACAGGTAACCTCATCATATATACAGGTAACTCCATCATATATACAGGTAACCTCATCATATATACAGGTAACCTCATCATATATACAGGTAACTCCATCATATATACAGGTAACCTCATCACATACAGTGGGGCAAAAAAGTATTTAGTCAGCCACCAATTGTGCAAGTTCTCTCACTTAAAAAGATGAGAGAGGCCTGTAATTTTCATCATAGGTACACTTCAACTATGACAGACAAAATGAGGAAAAGAAATCCAGAAAATCACATTGTAGGATTTTTAATGAATTTATTTGCAAATTATGGTGGAAAATAAGTATTTGGTCACATACAAACAAGCAAGATTTCTGGCTCTCACAGACCTGTAACTTCTTCTTTAAGAGGCTCCTCTGTCCTCCACTCGTTACCTGTATTAATGGCACCTGTTTGAACTTGTTATCAGTATAAAAGACACCTGTCCACAACCTCAAACAGTCACACTCCAAACTTCACTATGGCCAAGACCAAAGAGCTGTCAAAGGACACCAGAAACAAAATTGTAGACCTGCACCAGGTTGGGAAGACTGAATCTGCAATAGGTAAGCAGCTTGGTTTGATGAAATCAACTGTGGGAGCAATTATTAGGAAATGGAAGACATACAAGACCACTGATAATCTTCCTCGATCTGGGGCTCCACGCAAGATCTCACCCCGTGGGGTCAAAATGATCACAAGAACGGTGAGCAAAAATCCCAGAACCACACGGGGACCTAGTGAATGACCTGCAGAGAGCTGGGACCAAAGTAACAAAGCCTACCATCAGTAACACACTACGCCGCCAGGGACTCAAATCCTGCAGTGCCAGACGTGTCCCCTGCTTAAGCCAGTACATGTTCAGGCCCGTCTGAAGTTTGCTAGAGAGCATTTGGATGATCCAGATGAGGATTGGGAGAATGTCATATGGTCAGATGAAACCAAAATATAACTTTTTGGTAAAAACTCAACTCGTCGTGTTTGGAGGACAAAGAATGCTGAGTTGCATCCAAAGAACACCATACCTACTGTGAAGCATGGGGGTGGAAACATCATGCTTTGGGGCTGTTTCTCTGCAAAGGGACCAGGGCGACTGATCCGTGTAAAGGAAAGAATGAATGGGGCCATGTATCGTGAGATTTTGAGTGAAAACCTCCTTCCATCAGCAAGGGCATTGAAGATGAAACGTGGCTGGGTCTTTCAGCATGACAATGATCCCAAACACACCGCCCGGCAACGCGAAGGAGTGGCTTCGTAAGAAGCATTTCAAGGTCCTGGAGTGGCCTAGCCAGTCTCCAGATCTCAACCCCATAGAAAATCTTTGGAGGGAGTTGAAAGTCCGTGTTGCCCAGCGACAGCCCCAAAACATCACTGCTCTAGAGGAGATCTACATGGAGGAATGGGCCAAAATACCAGCAACAGTGTGTGAAAACCTTGTGAAGACTTACAGAAAACGTTTGACCTCAAAGTATTGAGATAAACTTTTGTTATTGACCAAATACTTATTTTCCACCATAATTTGCAAATAAATAAATTAAAAATCCTACAATGTGATTTTCTGGATTTCTTTTTCTCATTTCGTCTGTCATAGTTGAAGTGTACCTATGATGAAAATTACAGGCCTCTCTCATCTTTTTAAGTTGGAGAACTTGCACAATTGGTGGCTGACTAAATACTTTTTTGCCCCACTGTATACAGGTAACCTCATCATATATACAGGCAACTCCATCATATATACAGGTACCTCCATCATCTATACAGGTAACTCCATCATATATACAGGTAACCTCATCACATATACAGGTAACCTCATCATATATACAGGTAACTCCATCATATATAGTGTTAGATAGTGACAGTAGTGTTTTTTGTGTTAGGTGGTGACCGTCGCATTCTACAGTTTCTTCCTGGTGTGTCTGATTAGTCGACAGTCTTAGACCCCGCCCAGGGCTACGCTGGAAATGACATCGACTTCTAACTGCCTGTCTTCCCCCTGCTACAGTTCTTCTACATGTGCTGGCTCAAGGTGGGGAAGGAGGGAGGGAGGGAATGGTTGATTGGTTAATTGGTTAATTGGTTGATTTTTCTCTGTGTGTGGACAGGTGGCAGAACAACTGATAAAGACGATGATGACTGAAACCAACTATCTGGTTGATCGCAATCGCCAGGTTTGGCTACCTCCATTTAAAATGCCATTCAATTTTCTTCTGCTCTATTTGGCTTCTGCTCTATCATTACATTTCCATCATACATCTCTCACATCATTCATTCCGTTGCATTCGTCGTGTAGAGGTTTATGCTAGACCAGTCCCCCCCATGATTGAGACTTGGGTTGTGTTCGTTAAGGGTATGCAGAACAGAAAACATTAAAAAACGTTTTCCATCAGGAAATAACAGTAAGTGTGTCTTATTGGAGAAAGTCAGGTACTGTAGTCCCTCCCTGTTTCAGACTGTTTTCTTCCATTTTCTGTCTAATGAACACAACCCTGTTCTACCTCCTATCCTGTTCTATCCCTCCCAGGTGTCCCTGCTGTCTGTGGATGAGATGTACGACACTATCCCATTGGTAGAGAGGGATAAGTAATGGAACGAATCAGAGCCCCAGCCTCCATACACTGCAGTCAGCGCAGAGCACCGCAAACCTTCCTTCATGGGCTCAGCCCTGGACATCAGGTACCATACACTCCAAAAGGGTTTTGTGACTGTTCCCATAGGAGAACACTTTTGGGTTACCACTCTAGTATACTAGCTAACACACTCCTATCACCACTCTAGTGTACTAGCTAACACACTCCTATCACCACTCTAGTCTTCCCAAAGAGGAGATGGACAATAGTCTCCTTCTTCACTCCTATCGCCCCTCTCTAGTGTTTCTAAAGAGGAGACGGAGTTCCAGTCCAACCTGGAGCAGATCAAGGACCATGAGGAGGGGGGTCTGAGTCGCCTCCTGGGGGTTCAGTCCCCAGTCTTCCCCCACTCCTCCACCTCATCCCGGGTCTCACTGCTCTGCCGGCGCCCTGTTCAGCTGCTTCCCCATCTTCCTGCACATCGAGGGGGCCACCTTCATGCCGGGCCCCGTCCCTGGTCCACGTCATGACTCCAGCCACCTTGACTATGTCTTCTCCTCCATGCCGCTTCTACAGCTGCCCCCAGACCCCCATCCACTGTGTTCCCCCAGCCATGCCTCAAACGCGGCGCGCCCGATGGCCCACCCGCCCGATAGAGCTCAAGCCTGGGATCGCAGCTCCAGCTCCCTGGCCCTTCCGATGGTGGGCTCTGGAGGTCTGCTACCCCCTACACTCCCTCTGCCTTCCCCTGGCTGAGTGAGGAGGGGGGAGGGTCCTTGTCTTCCGGCCTTCTCCTTCCCTGACCCTGGCAACCCTCCGGAGATCTGCCCCAAATCGAAGCTCCGGGCCGGGCAGGGGCCTGATGTCTCGACAGTGTTCTCCTTTAACCCTCCCTCTCACACCCTACCTACCAATCCCAACAGCTCCTCTAGTATTAATCCACCCCAGCTACCAATCCCAACAGCTCCTCTAGTATTAATCCACCCCAGCTACCAATCCCAACAACAGCTCCTCTAGTATTAATCCACCCCAGCTACCAATCCCAGCAACAGCTCCTCTAGTATTAATCCACCCCAGCTACCAATCCCAACAACAGCTCCTCTAGTATTAATCCACCCCAGCTACCAATCCCAACAGCTCCTCTAGTATTAATCCACCCCAGCTACCAATCCCAACAACAGCTCCTCTAGTATTAATCCACCCCAGCTACCAATCCCAACAACAGCTCCTCTAGTATTAATCCACCCCAGCTACCAATCCCAACAGCTCCTCTAGTATTAATCCACCCCAGCTACCAATCCCAACAACAGCTCCTCTAGTATTAATCCACCCCAGCTACCAATCCCAGCAACAGCTCCTCTAGTATTAATCCACCCCAGCTACCAATCCCAACAACAGCTCCTCTAGTATTAATCCACCCCAGCTACCAATCCCAACAACAGCTCCTCTAGTATTAATCCACCCCAGCTACCAATCCCAACAGCTCCTCTAGTATTAATCCACCCCAGCTACCAATCCCAGCAACAGCTCCTCTAGTATTAATCCACCCCAGCTACCAATCCCAGCAACAGCTCCTCTAGTATTAATCCACCCCAGCTACCAATCCCAACAGCTCCTCTAGTATTAATCCACTCCAGCTACCAATCCCAACAGCTCCTCTAGTATTAATCCAACCCAGCTACCAATCCCAACAGCTCCTCTAGTATTAATCCACCCCAGCTACCAATCCCAACAACAGCTCCTCTAGTATTAATCCACCCCAGCTACCAATCCCAACAGCTCCTCTAGTATTAATCCACCTCAGCTACCAATCCCAACAGCTCCTCTAGTATTAACGCCACCAGCACTATCAGCACCACCAACCCCAACACCACTACTCCAGCTGACTTCTGCAATGGTACCAGCCACAACAACTTTTGTAACCATGCCAATTTCAACAGCAGCAGCACTCAAGGAGCAAGTAGCAACAGTGGCACCAATGGAGGACTGAGAAACAACGTCATCAACATCACCACCTCCACTTCCATGTCCTCTAACTAATCAGCCATTCAGCATCCAAACTCGCCCAATGATTCAGGGATTTCATTGGCTGAGGGGGGGACCCTCACTGGTTGGGAGCTCTGGAGGTGGATAGTGGTATGAACAAGGCTCCTGGGGGTGGCAGGGTTGAGGAAGGAGGGAGATGATTGGATGAATTGGGGGTTCAGAAGTAGTGTACGTAGTGTATGTCTTTTAGACTTAAGGTTTCCCTCACTGACATTGTCTGGAGAATATTGTCTGAGAGAATATTGTCTAATGCTGGGCGAACACAACAAATTCAAAAATCCTAACATCGCTGAGCTTAAATTGGGGCCAAAATCAAGAATCTTGTCTGGAGAATCTCACAATGGATTCCAGCAAATAAACCACAGTGAAATGTACGGAATAATAATTTCTTCAATCAACCCCTTATGAACACCAGTCAACCCCTTATGAACACCAGTCAACCCCTTATGAACACCAGTCAACCCCTTATGAACACCAGTCAACCCCTTATGAACACCAGTCAACCCCTTATAAAATACAAATCAACCCCTTATGAACACCAGTAAGCCCCTTATGAACACCAGTAAGCCCCTTATGAACACCAGTCAACCCCTTATGAACACCAGTCAACCCCTTATGAACACCAGTCAACCCCTTATAAAATACCAATCAACCCCTTATGAACACCAGTCAGCCCCTTATGAACACCAGTCAACCCCTTATGAACACCAGTCAACCCCTTATGAACACCAGTCAACCCCTTATAAAATACCAATCAACCCCTTATGAACACCAATCAACCCCTTATGAACACCAGTCAACCCCTTATGAACACCAGTCAACCCCTTATGAACACCAGTCAACCCCTTATGAACACCAGTCAACCCCTTATGAACACCAGTCAACCCTTTATAACTTCTTCAGGATTGGTGGGTAACCTGTGGGACGGTTGAGCTAATGTAGGCTAATGCGATTAGCATGAGGTTGTAAGTAACAAGAAAATCTCCCAGGACATAGACATATCTGATATTGGCAGAAAGCTTAAGTTCTTGTTAATCTAACTGCACTGTTCAATTTACAGTAGCTATTACAGTAAAATAATACCATGCTATTGTTTGAGAAGAGTGCACAGTTTTGAACATGAAAAGTTAACAATAAACAAATTATGCACATTTGGGCAGTCTTGATACAAAATTTACAGAAATGCAATGTTTCATTCGATCAGACGAAAACTTTGCACGTACACTGCTGCCATCTAGTTGCCAATATCTACATTTCACCTGGGCTGGAATAATACATTATGGCCTTTCCCTTGCATTTCAAAGATGATGGTACCAAAAAAATACAATAAAACGTTTTTTTCTTTGTATTTTCTATTACCAGATGTAATGTGTTATATTCTCCTACATTCCTTTCTCATTTCCACAAACTTCAAAGTGTTTCCTTTCAAATGGTACCAAGAATATGCATATCCTTGCATCAGGGCCTGAGCTACAGACAGTTAGATTTGGGTGTCATTTAGGCAAAAACATTTTTTTTAAAGGGTCCGATCCATAAACACCAATCAACCCCTTATAAACATCATGTTCTCATGCTCCTAAACAATGGTGGCTGTTTATTTATCCAACAACTCTCTTCCAATGAGCTGTAGATAAGAATAATCTACGCATTTAAAAAACACCATATTCCCTATATAGTGCACTACTTTAGACCAGAGCCCTATAGAACCCTAATCCCTACATAGTGCACTACTTTAGACCAGAGCCCTATAGAACCCTTTTCCCTATATAGTGCACTACTTTAGACCAGAGCCCTATAGAACCCTATTCCCTATATAGTGCACTACTTTAGACCAGAGCCCTATAGAACCCTATTCCCTACATAGTGCATTACTTTAGACCAGAGCCCTATAGAACCATATTCCCTATATAGTGCACTACTTTTGATCAGGGCCCATAAGGTCTCTGGTCTAAAGTAGTGCACTATGTAGGGAATAGGGTGCCATTTGGGATGCAGGCACTGAACTGATCCCCTCACTAATAACTATTCTATAGACTACTAAATAACTTACTGAACTGTGTGCAATTATCCTGACATGATGTGATGCAACCATCACGTCACGTGATACCAGTACAATAGAAATGTTTTGAATCAGGGACAAAACATGTGTGGTTTATGACTTCATAGAGATTTGCTGGGCTCACACAATTTTTCACATGCCCACACACAAACGAATTCCTGGCTACGCCACTGGGTTCTAGAAGTCTCCAGAACAAAGAAAACAAGAGTGAGGGTGAAAGGAATTGCCAAGTGGTCATGTGAATATAAGTTATTTTAAAAAGGGGAAATTCAGGATTGGTGTTAATCCTCAACCTGAAAGTAGTCTATTGGCCAAGAGAACCTGTTATCCATGGTTCGGTTTGCTTTAAACAGCCACTACACTCTTCAGCTCCCTATAGCCACCCCTAGCTAACACTCTTCAACTCCCTATAGCCACCCCTAGGTAACACTCTTCAACTCCCTACAGCCACCCCTAGCTAACACTCTTCAGCTCCCTATAGCCACCCCTAGCTAACACTCTTCAACTCCCTATAGCCACCCCTAGCTAACACTCTTCAACTCCCTATAGCCACCCCTAGCTAACACTCTTCAACTCCCTATAGCCACCCCTAGCTAACACTCTTCAACTCCCTATAGCCACCCCTAGCTAACACTCTTCAACTCCCTATAGCCACCCCTAGCTAACACTCTTCACCTCCCTATAGCCACCCCTAGGTAACACTCTTCAACTCCCTATAGCCACCCCTAGCTAACACTCTTCAACTCCCTACAGCCACCCCTAGCTAACACTCTTCACCTCCCTATAGCCACCCCTAGCTAACACTCTTCAACTCCCTATAGCCACCCCTAGCTAACACTCTTCAGCTCCCTATAGCCACCCCTAGCTAACACTCTTCACCTCCCTATAGCCACCCCTAGCTAACACTCTTCAACTCCCTATAGCCACCCCTAGCTAACACTCTTCAACTCCCTATAGCCACCCCTAGCTAACACTCTTCAACTCCCTATAGCCACCCCTAGCTAACACTCTTCAACTCCCTATAGCCACCCCTAGCTAACACTCTTCACCTCCCTATAGCCACCCCTAGCTAACACTCTTCAGCTCCCTATAGCCACCCCTAGCTAACACTCTTCACCTCCCTATAGCCACCCCTAGCTAACACTCTTCAACTCCCTATAGCCACCCCTAGCTAACACTCTTCAGCTCCCTATAGCCACCCCTAGCTAACACTCTTCACCTCCCTATAGCCACCCTTAGCTAACACTCTTCAGCTCCCTATAGCCACCCCTAGCTAACACTCTTCAACTAACTATAGCCACCCCTAGCTAACACTCTTCAACTCCCTATAGCCACCCCTAGCTAACACTCTTCAGCTCCCTATAGCCACCCCTAGCTAACACTCTTCAACTCCCTATAGCCACCCCTAGCTAACACTCTTCAGCTCCCTATAGCCACCCCTAGCTAACACTCTTCACCTCCCTATAGCCACCCCTAGCTAACACTCTTCAGCTCCCTATAGCCACCCCTAGCTAACACTCTTCAACTAACTATAGCCACCCCTAGCTAACACTCTTCAACTCCCTATAGCCACCCCTAGCTAACACTCTTCACCTCCCTATAGCCACCCCTAGCTAACACTCTTCAACTCCCTATAGCCACCCCTAGCTAACACTCTTCAACTCCCTATAGCCACCCCTAGCTAACACTCTTCAACTCCCTATAGCCACCCCTAGCTAACACTCTTTACCTCCCTATAGCCACCCCTAGCTAACACTCTTCAACTCCCTATAGCCACCCCTAGCTAACACTCTTCAACTCCCTATAGCCACCCCTAGCTAACACTCTTCAGCTCCCTATAGCCACCCCTAGCTAACACTCTTCAACTAACTATAGCCACCCCTAGCTAACACTCTTCAACTCCCTATAGCCACCCCTAGCTAACACTCTTCAACTCCCTATAGCCACCCCTAGCTAACACTCTTCAACTCCCTATAGCCACCCCTAGCTAACACTCTTCACCTCCCTATAGCCACCCCTAGCTAACACTCTTCAACTCCCTATAGCCACCCCTAGCTAACACTCTTCAACTCCCTATAGCCACCCCTAGCTAACACTCTTCAGCTCCCTATAGCCACCCCTAGCTAACACTCTTCAACTCCCTATAGCCACCCCTAGCTAACACTCTTCAGCTCCCTATAGCCACCCCTAGCTAACACTCTTCAGCTCCCTATAGCCACCCCTAGCTAACACTCTTCAGCTCCCTATAGCCACCCCTAGCTAACACTCTTCACCTCCCTATAGCCACCCCTAGCTAACACTCTTCGCCACCCCTAGCTAACACTCTTCAACTCCCTATAGCCACCCCTAGCTAACACTCTTCAACTCCCTATAGCCACCCCTAGCTAACACTCTTCAACTCCCTATAGCCACCCCTAGCTAACACTCTTCACCTCCCTATAGCCACCCCTAGCTAACACTCTTCAACTCCCTATAGCCACCCCTAGCTAACACTCTTCAGCTCCCTATAGCCACCCCTAGCTAACACTCTTCAGCTCCCTATAGCCACCCCTAGCTAACACTCTTCAACTAACTATAGCCACCCCTAGCTAACACTCTTCAACTCCCTATAGCCACCCCTAGCTAACACTCTTCAACTCCCTATAGCCACCCCTAGCTAACACTCTTCAACTCCCTATAGCCACCCCTAGCTAACACTCTTCACCTCCCTTACAGCCACCCCTAGCTAACACTCTTCAACTCCCTATAGCCACCCCTAGCTAACACTCTTCAACTCCTATAGCCACCCCTAGCTAACACTCTTCAGCTCCCTATAGCCACCCCTAGCTAACACTCTTCAACTCCCTATAGCCACCCCTAGCTAACACTCTTCAACTCCCTATAGCCACCCCTAGCTAACACTCTTCAGCTCCCTATAGCCACCCCTAGCTAACACTCTTCAACTCCCTATAGCCACCCCTAGCTAACACTCTTCAACTCCCTATAGCCACCCCTAGCTAACACTCTTCAACTCCCTATAGCCACCCCTAGCTAACACTCTTCACCTCCCTATAGCCACCCCTAGCTAACACTCTTCAACTCCCTATAGCCACCCCTAGCTAACACTCTTCAACTCCCTATAGCCACCCCTAGCTAACACTCTTCAGCTCCCTATAGCCACCCCTAGCTAACACTCTTCAACTCCCTATAGCCACCCCTAGCTAACACTCTTCAGCTCCCTATAGCCACCCCTAGCTAACACTCTTCAGCTCCCTATAGCCACCCCTAGCTAACACTCTTCAGCTCCCTATAGCCACCCCTAGCTAACACTCTTCACCTCCCTATAGCCACCCCTAGCTAACACTCTTCGCCACCCCTAGCTAACACTCTTCAACTCCCTATAGCCACCCCTAGCTAACACTCTTCAACTCCCTATAGCCACCCCTAGCTAACACTCTTCAACTCCCTATAGCCACCCCTAGCTAACACTCTTCACCTCCCTATAGCCACCCCTAGCTAACACTCTTCAACTCCCTATAGCCACCCCTAGCTAACACTCTTCAGCTCCCTATAGCCACCCCTAGCTAACACTCTTCAGCTCCCTATAGCCACCCCTAGCTAACATATTACTCTTTAAACTAACTATAGCCACCCCTAGCTAACACTCTTCAACTCCCTATAGCCACCCCTAGCTAACACTCTTCAACTCCCTATAGCCACCCCTAGCTAACACTCTTCAACTCCCTATAGCCACCCCTAGCTAACACTCTTCACCTCCCTATAGCCACCCCTAGCTAACACTCTTCAACTCCCTATAGCCACCCCTAGCTAACACTCTTCAACTCCCTATAGCCACCCCTAGCTAACACTCTTCAGCTCCCTATAGCCACCCCTAGCTAACACTCTTCAACTCCCTATAGCCACCCCTAGCTAACACTCTTCAGCTCCCTATAGCCACCCCTAGCTAACACTCTTCAGCTCCCTATAGCCACCCCTAGCTAACACTCTTCAGCTCCCTATAGCCACCCCTAGCTAACACTCTTCAGCTCCCTATAGCCACCCCTAGCTAACACTCTTCAACTCCCTATAGCCACCCCTAGCTAACACTCTTCAACTAACTATAGCCACCCCTAGCTAACACTCTTCAGCTCCCTATAGCCACCCCTAGCTAACACTCTTCAACTCCCTATAGCCACCCCTAGCTAACACTCTTCAACTAACTATAGCCACCCCTAGCTAACACTCTTCAGCTCCCTATAGCCACCCCTAGCTAACACTCTTCAGCTCCCTATAGCCACCCCTAGCTAACACTCTTCAACTCCCTATAGCCACCCCTAGCTAACACTCTTCAACTCCCTATAGCCACCCCTAGCTAACACTCTTCAACTAACTATAGCCACCCCTAGCTAACACTCTTCACCTCCCTATAGCCACCCCTAGCTAACACTCTTCAACTCCCTATAGCCACCCCTAGCTAACACTCTTCAACTAACTATAGCCACCCCTAGCTAACACTCTTCAGCTCCCTATAGCCACCCCTAGCTAACACTCTTCAACTCCCTATAGCCTCCCCTAGCTAACACTCTTCAACTCCCTATAGCCACCCCTAGCTAACACTCTTCAACTCCCTATAGCCACCCCTAGCTAACACTCTTCAACTCCCTATAGCCACCCCTAGCTAACACTCTTCAACTCCCTATAGCCACCCCTAGCTAACACTCTTCAACTCCCTATAGCCACCCCTAGCTAACACTCTTCACCTCCCTATAGCCACCCCTAGCTAACACTCTTCAACTCCCTATAGCCACCCCTAGCTAACACTCTTCAACTCCCTATAGCCACCCCTAGCTAACACTCTTCAACTCCCTATAGCCACCCTAGCTAACACTCTTCAACTCCCTATAGCCACCCCTAGCTAACACTCTTCAACTCCCTATAGCCACCCCTAGCTAACACTCTTCAGCTCCCTATAGCCTCCCCTAGCTAACACTCTTCAGCTCCCTATAGCCACCCCTAGCTAACACTCTTCAACTCCCTATAGCCACCCCTAGCTAACACTCTTCAGCTCCCTATAGCCACCCCTAGCTAACACTCTTCAACTAACTATAGCCACCCCTAGCTAACACTCTTCAACTCCCTATAGCCACCCCTAGCTAACACTCTTCAGCTCCTATAGCCACCCCTAGCTAACACTCTTCAACTCCCTATAGCCACCCCTAGCTAACACTCTTCAACTCCCTATAGCCACCCCTAGCTAACACTCTTCAACTCCCCTATAGCCACCCCTAGCTAACACTCTTCAACTCCCTATAGCCACCCCTAGCTAACACTCTTCAGCTCCCTATAGCCTCCCTAGCTAACACTCTTCAGCTCCCTATAGCCACCCCTAGCTAACACTCTTCAGCTCCCTATAGCCACCCTAGCTAACACTCTTCAGCTCCCTATAGCCACCCCTAGCTAACACTCTTCAGCTCCCTATAGCCACCCCTAGCTAACACTCTTCAACTCCCTATAGCCACCCCTAGCTAACACTCTTCAACTCCCTATAGCCACCCCTAGCTAACACTCTTCACCTCCCTATAGCCACCCCTAGCTAACACTCTTCAACTCCCTATAGCCACCCCTAGCTAACACTCTTCAGCTCCCTATAGCCACCCCTAGCTAACACTCTTCCCTCCCTATAGCCACCCTAGCTAACACTCTTCAGCTCCCTATAGCCACCCCTAGCTAACACTCTTCAACTCCCTATAGCCACCCTAGCTAACACTCTTCCCTATAGCCACCCCTAGCTAACACTCTTCATATAGCCACCCCTAGCTAACACTCTTCAACTCCCATAGCCACCTAGCTAACACTCTTCAACTCCTATAGCCACCCCCTAGCTAACACTCTTCAACTCCCTATAGCCACCCCTAGCTAACACTCTTCAACTCCCTATAGCCACCTAGCTAACACTCTTCAACTCCCTATAGCCACCCCTAGCTAACACTCTTCAACTCCCTATAGCCACCCCTAGCTAACACTCTTCACCTCCCTATAGCCACCCCTAGCTAACACTCTTCAGCTCCCTATAGCCACCCCTAGCTAACACTCTTCAACTCCCTATAGCCACCCCTAGCTAACACTCTTCACCTCCCTATAGCCACCCCTAGCTAACACTCTTCAACTCCCTATAGCCACCCCTAGCTAACACTCTTCAACTCCCTATAGCCACCCCTAGCTAACACTCTTCAACTCCCTATAGCCACCCCTAGCTAACACTCTTCAGCTCCCTATAGCCACCCCTAGCTAACACTCTTCAACTCCCTATAGCCACCCCTAGCTAACACTCTTCAACTCCTATAGCCACCCCTAGCTAACACTCTTCAACTCCCTATAGCCACCCCTAGCTAACACTCTTCAACTCCCTATAGCCACCCCTAGCTAACACTCTTCAACTCCCTATAGCCACCCCTAGCTAACACTCTTCAACTCCCTATAGCCACCCCTAGCTAACACTCTTCAACTCCCTATAGCCACCCCTAGCTAACACTCTTCAACTCCCTATAGCCACCCCTAGCTAACACTCTTCACCTCCCTATAGCCACCCCTAGCTAACACTCTTCAACTCCCTATAGCCACCCCTAGCTAACACTCTTCAACTCCCTATAGCCACCCCTAGCTAACACTCTTCAACTCCCTATAGCCACCCCTAGCTAACACTCTTCAACTCCCTATAGCCACCCCTAGCTAACACTCTTCACCTCCCTATAGCCACCCCTAGCTAACACTCTTCAACTCCCTATAGCCACCCCTAGCTAACACTCTTCAGCTCCCTATAGCCACCCCTAGCTAACACTCTTCAACTCCCTATAGCCACCCCTAGCTAACACTCTTCAGCTCCCTATAGCCACCCCTAGCTAACACTCTTCAACTCCCTATAGCCACCCCTAGCTAACACTCTTCAGCTCCCTATAGCCACCCCTAGCTAACACTCTTCAACTCCCTATAGCCACCCCTAGCTAACACTCTTCAACTCCCTATAGCCACCCCTAGCTAACACTCTTCAACTCCTATAGCCACCCCTAGCTAACACTCTTCACCTCCCTATAGCCACCCCTAGCTAACACTCTTCAACTCCCTATAGCCACCCCTAGCTAACACTCTTCAACTCCCTATAGCCACCCCTAGCTAACACTCTTCAACTCCCTATAGCCACCCCTAGCTAACACTCTTCACCTCCCTATAGCCACCCCTAGCTAACACTCTTCAACTCCCTATAGCCACCCCTAGCTAACACTCTTCAACTCCTATAGCCACCCCTAGCTAACACTCTTCAACTCCCTATAGCCACCCCTAGCTAACACTCTTCAACTCCCTATAGCCACCCCTAGCTAACACTCTTCACTCTCCCTATAGCCACCCCTAGCTAACACTCTTCAACTCCCTATAGCCACCCCTAGCTAACACTCTTCACCTCCCTATAGCCACCCCTAGCTAACACTCTTCAGCTCTTCAACTCCTATAGCCACCCCTAGCTAACACTCTTCAGCTCCCTATAGCCACCCCTAGCTAACACTCTCTTCAACTCCCTATAGCCACCCCTAGCTAACACTCTTCAACTCCCTATAGCCACCCCCTAGCTAACACTCTTCAACTCCCTATAGCCACCCTAGCTAACACTCTTCAACTCCCTATAGCCACCCCTAGCTAACACTCTTCAACTCCCTATAGCCACCCCTAGCTAACACTCTTCAACTCCCTATAGCCACCCCCTAGCTAACACTCTTCAACTCCCTATAGCCACCCCTAGCTAACACTCTTCAACTCCCTATAGCCACCCCTAGCTAACACTCTTCAGCTCCCTATAGCCACCCCTAGCTAACACTCTTCAACTCCCTATAGCCACCCCTAGCTAACACTCTTCAACTCCCTATAGCCACCCCTAGCTAACACTCTTCAACTCCTATAGCCACCCCTAGCTAACACTCTTCAACTCCCTATAGCCACCCCTAGCTAACACTCTTCAGCTCCCTATAGCCTCCCCTAGCTAACACTCTTCAGCTCCCTATAGCCACCCCTAGCTAACACTCTTCAGCTCCCTATAGCCTCCCCTAGCTAACACTCTTCAGCTCCCTATAGCCACCCCTAGCTAACACTCTTCACCTCCCTATAGCCACCCCTAGCTAACACTCTTCAACTCCCTATAGCCACCCCTAGCTAACACTCTTCAACTCCCTATAGCCACCCCTAGCTAACACTCTTCACCTCCCTATAGCCACCCCTAGCTAACACTCTTCAACTCCCTATAGCCACCCCTAGCTAACACTCTTCAGCTCCCTATAGCCTCCCCTAGCTAACACTCTTCAGCTCCCTATAGCCACCCCTAGCTAACACTCTTCAACTCCCTATAGCCACCCCTAGCTAACACTCTTCAGCTCCCTATAGCCACCCCTAGCTAACACTCTTCAACTAACTATAGCCACCCCTAGCTAACACTCTTCAACTCCCTATAGCCACCCCTAGCTAACACTCTTCAGCTCCCTATAGCCACCCCTAGCTAACACTCTTCAACTCCCTATAGCCACCCCTAGCTAACACTCTTCAACTCCCTATAGCCACCCCTAGCTAACACTCTTCAACTCCCTATAGCCACCCCTAGCTAACACTCTTCAACTCCCTATAGCCACCCCTAGCTAACACTCTTCAACTCCCTATAGCCACCCCTAGCTAACACTCTTCAACTCCCTATAGCCACCCCTAGCTAACACTCTTCAACTCCCTATAGCCACCCCTAGCTAACACTCTTCACCTCCCTATAGCCACCCCTAGCTAACACTCTTCAGCTCCCTATAGCCACCCCTAGCTAACACTCTTCAACTCCCTATAGCCACCCCTAGCTAACACTCTTCACCTCCCTATAGCCACCCCTAGCTAACACTCTTCAACTCCCTATAGCCACCCCTAGCTAACACTCTTCAGCTCCCTATAGCCACCCCTAGCTAACACTCTTCAACTCCCTATAGCCACCCCTAGCTAACACTCTTCAGCTCCCTATAGCCACCCCTAGCTAACACTCTTCAACTCCCTATAGCCACCCCTAGCTAACACTCTTCAGCTCCCTATAGCCACCCCTAGCTAACACTCTTCAACTCCCTATAGCCACCCCTAGCTAACACTCTTCAACTCCCTATAGCCACCCCTAGCTAACACTCTTCAACTCCCTATAGCCACCCCTAGCTAACACTCTTCAACTCCCTATAGCCACCCCTAGCTAACACTCTTCACCTCCCTATAGCCACCCCTAGCTAACACTCTTCACCTCCCTATAGCCACCCCTAGCTAACACTCTTCAGCTCCCTATAGCCACCCCTAGCTAACACTCTTCAGCTCCCTATAGCCACCCCTAGCTAACACTCTTCAACTCCCTATAGCCACCCCTAGCTAACACTCTTCAACTAACTATAGCCACCCCTAGCTAACACTCTTCACCTCCCTATAGCCACCCCTAGCTAACACTCTTCACCTCCCTATAGCCACCCCTAGCTAACACTCTTCAACTCCCTATAGCCACCCCTAGCTAACACTCTTCACCTCCCTATAGCCACCCAGCTAACACTCTTCAACTCCCTATAGCCACCCCTAGCTAACACTCTTCAACTCCCTATAGCCACCCCTAGCTAACACTCTTCAGCTCCCTATAGCCACCCCTAGCTAACACTCTTCAACTCCCTATAGCCACCCCTAGCTAACACTCTTCAACTCCCTATAGCCACCCCTAGCTAACACTCTTCACCTCCCTATAGCCACCCCTAGCTAACACTCTTCACCTCCCTATAGCCACCCCTAGCTAACACTCTTCAACTCCCTATAGCCACCCCTAGCTAACACTCTTCAACTCCCTATAGCCACCCCTAGCTAACACTCTTCACCTCCCTATAGCCACCCCTAGCTAACACTCTTCAACTCCCTATAGCCACCCCTAGCTAACACTCTTCAACTCCCTATAGCCACCCCTAGCTAACACTCTTCAGCTCCCTATAGCCACCCCTAGCTAACACTCTTCAACTCCCTATAGCCACCCCTAGCTAACACTCTTCAACTCCCTATAGCCACCCCTAGCTAACACTCTTCAGCTCCCTATAGCCACCCCTAGCTAACACTCTTCAACTCCCTATAGCCACCCCTAGCTAACACTCTTCAACTAACTATAGCCACCCCTAGCTAACACTCTTCACCTCCATATAGCCACCCCTAGCTAACACTCTTCACCTCCCTATAGCCACCCCTAGCTAACACTCTTCAACTCCCTATAGCCACCCCTAGCTAACACTCTTCACCTCCCTATAGCCACCCCTAGCTAACACTCTTCAACTCCCCTATAGCCACCCCTAGCTAACACTCTTCAGCTCCCTATAGCCTCCCCTAGCTAACACTCTTCAGCTCCCTATAGCCACCCCTAGCTAACACTCTTCAACTCCCTATAGCCACCCCTAGCTAACACTCTTCAGCTCCCTATAGCCACCCCTAGCTAACACTCTTCAACTAACTATAGCCACCCCTAGCTAACACTCTTCAACTCCCTATAGCCACCCCTAGCTAACACTCTTCAGCTCCCTATAGCCACCCCTAGCTAACACTCTTCAACTCCCTATAGCCACCCCTAGCTAACACTCTTCAACTCCCTATAGCCACCCCTAGCTAACACTCTTCAACTCCCTATAGCCACCCCTAGCTAACACTCTTCAACTCCCTATAGCCACCCCTAGCTAACACTCTTCAACTCCCTATAGCCACCCTAGCTAACACTCTTCAACTCCCTATAGCCACCCCTAGCTAACACTCTTCAACTCCCTATAGCCACCCCTAGCTAACACTCTTCACCTCCCTATAGCCACCCCTAGCTAACACTCTTCAGCTCCCTATAGCCACCCCTAGCTAACACTCTTCAACTCCCTATAGCCACCCCTAGCTAACACTCTTCACCTCCCTATAGCCACCCCTAGCTAACACTCTTCAACTCCCTATAGCCACCCCTAGCTAACACTCTTCAGCTCCCTATAGCCACCCCTAGCTAACACTCTTCAACTCCCTATAGCCACCCCTAGCTAACACTCTTCAGCTCCCTATAGCCACCCCTAGCTAACACTCTTCAACTCCCTATAGCCACCCCTAGCTAACACTCTTCAGCTCCCTATAGCCACCCCTAGCTAACACTCTTCAACTCCCTATAGCCACCCCTAGCTAACACTCTTCAACTCCCTATAGCCACCCCTAGCTAACACTCTTCAACTCCCTATAGCCACCCCTAGCTAACACTCTTCAGCTCCCTATAGCCACCCCTAGCTAACACTCTTCACCTCCCTATAGCCACCCCTAGCTAACACTCTTCACCTCCCTATAGCCACCCCTAGCTAACACTCTTCAGCTCCCTATAGCCACCCCTAGCTAACACTCTTCAGCTCCCTATAGCCACCCCTAGCTAACACTCTTCAACTCCCTATAGCCACCCCTAGCTAACACTCTTCAACTAACTATAGCCACCCCTAGCTAACACTCTTCACCTCCCTATAGCCACCCCTAGCTAACACTCTTCACCTCCCTATAGCCACCCCTAGCTAACACTCTTCAACTAACTATAGCCACCCCTAGCTAACACTCTTCACCTCCCTATAGCCACCCCTAGCTAACACTCTTCAGCTCCCTATAGCCACCCCTAGCTAACACTCTTCAACTCCCTATAGCCACCCCTAGCTAACACTCTTCAACTAACTATAGCCACCCCTAGCTAACACTCTTCACCTCCCTATAGCCACCCCTAGCTAACACTCTTCACCTCCCTATAGCCACCCCTAGCTAACACTCTTCAACTCCCTATAGCCACCCCTAGCTAACACTCTTCAACTCCCTATAGCCACCCCTAGCTAACACTCTTCACCTCCCTATAGCCACCCCTAGCTAACACTCTTCAACTCCCTATAGCCACCCCTAGCTAACACTCTTCAACTCCCTATAGCCACCCCTAGCTAACACTCTTCAACTCCCTATAGCCACCCCTAGCTAACACTCTTCACCTCCCTATAGCCACCCCTAGCTAACACTCTTCAACTCCCTATAGCCACCCCTAGCTAACACTCTTCAACTCCCTATAGCCACCCCTAGCTAACACTCTTCAGCTCCCTATAGCCACCCCTAGCTAACACTCTTCAACTCCCTATAGCCACCCCTAGCTAACACTCTTCAACTCCCTATAGCCACCCCTAGCTAACACTCTTCAACTCCCTATAGCCACCCCTAGCTAACACTCTTCAACTCCCTATAGCCACCCCTAGCTAACACTCTTCAGCTCCCTATAGCCACCCCTAGCTAACACTCTTCAACTCCCTATAGCCACCCCTAGCTAACACTCTTCAGCTCCCTATAGCCACCCCTAGCTAACACTCTTCAACTCCCTATAGCCACCCCTAGCTAACACTCTTCAACTCCCTATAGCCACCCCTAGCTAACACTCTTCAACTCCCTATAGCCACCCCTAGCTAACACTCTTCAACTCCCTATAGCCACCCCTAGCTAACACTCTTCAACTCCCTATAGCCACCCCTAGCTAACACTCTTCACCTCCCTATAGCCACCCCTAGCTAACACTCTTCAGCTCCCTATAGCCACCCCTAGCTAACACTCTTCAACTCCTATAGCCACCCTAGCTAACACTCTTCAACTCCCTATAGCCACCCCTAGCTAACACTCTTCACCTCCCTATAGCCACCCCTAGCTAACACTCTTCAACTCCCTATAGCCACCCCTAGCTAACACTCTTCAACTCCCTATAGCCACCCCTAGCTAACACTCTTCAACTCCCTATAGCCACCCCTAGCTAACACTCTTCAACTCCCTATAGCCACCCCTAGCTAACACTCTTCAACTCCCTATAGCCACCCCTAGCTAACACTCTTCAGCTCCCTATAGCCACCCCTAGCTAACACTCTTCAACTCCCTATAGCCACCCCTAGCTAACACTCTTCAACTCCCTATAGCCACCCCTAGCTAACACTCTTCACCTCCCTATAGCCACCCCTAGCTAACACTCTTCAACTCCCTATAGCCACCCCTAGCTAACACTCTTCAGCTCCCTATAGCCACCCCTAGCTAACACTCTTCAACTCCCTATAGCCACCCCTAGCTAACACTCTTCAGCTCCCTATAGCCACCCCTAGCTAACACTCTTCACCTCCCTATAGCCACCCCTAGCTAACACTCTTCAACTCCCTATAGCCACCCCTAGCTAACACTCTTCAACTCCCTATAGCCACCCCTAGCTAACACTCTTCAGCTCCCTATAGCCACCCCTAGCTAACACTCTTCAACTAACTATAGCCACCCCTAGCTAACACTCTTCAACTAACTATAGCCACCCCTAGCTAACACTCTTCAGCTCCCTATAGCCACCCCTAGCTAACACTCTTCAACTCCCTATAGCCACCCCTAGCTAACACTCTTCAACTAACTATAGCCACCCCTAGCTAACACTCTTCAGCTCCCTATAGCCACCCCTAGCTAACACTCTTCAGCTCCCTATAGCCACCCCTAGCTAACACTCTTCAACTCCCTATAGCCACCCCTAGCTAACACTCTTCAACTCCCTATAGCCACCCCTAGCTAACACTCTTCAACTCCCTATAGCCACCCCTAGCTAACACTCTTCAACTCCCTATAGCCACCCCTAGCTAACACTCTTCAACTCCCTATAGCCACCAATAGCTAACAATCAGTGGAAGTGAAAGGGGCTGTTTGTAGTGGTGGTTAAGAGTAAACCGGCCATTTAGTTTCAACTGGCCCATAGACTACTTTCAGATTGAAGAACCATCGAACATCGAGATGTAAAATCCTGAATCTTCTCTTTAAAAGACCCATCAAAAAAGAACTGTACATATATTGTTGTCTTGCCCTGAAATATACGATGTATAGTCAGTTGGAGTAGTGTTCGTTGTTAGCTCTGTAATACATATTCCTTTTAAGATTACAGTACCTGAAATCGGGAACTAAATTTAATTGTTATTGTCATGTACTGGGGTTGACACCTGTGGGCATACGTACTACTTGATGTGTTGCATTTGGGGACTACGAAAAAGATGCACATTTGTGTGCCATGCAGTAAAGTGGACATTCATGCAGGTTTGCGGTCAATTTATGATTAAATTCAGTCCGTCTAATTAAGGATTACCATGTGTCGTTTTTGAAGAAGTTGAGTAAGGTTAGTTCGCATGGAGAAAATGGCTAACATCATCTGAACTGTAGGCTGATAACAAAAGGAGGAATTATCGAAGATGAAGCATCGGATGTAACTCGTCAAGGGAGGAGAGCTCTACTTTTGCATCTCGCTGGACCAGGATATTTCTTCGACGCTACCGGAGACCGGATGGTTACAGATTATGGCGCCGCTATCAGAGCATTGACTCTCTACTTCGTTTCACAAGTCAACGCAGCATTTGTCCGCCATGACTGCGGTCAAATTCCATGTGATTGTTGAGTCATGGTAATCTCCTTTCATGCATTCTGGACATGCGTTGATAGTTCCCAAAGACCATCAGGTCTTAATGGCCTTGCACTCAGGGCTCTATTGTCCCTCTAACCACTCGGACATCGATGCAAATGAAATCATAACTCACATCAAACACTTATCAAAACAGTATCATGCTTTTAAAACTCTCCATTATCACTTTCGTGAGCAATTTGAAGAAAGAAGTTAAACAACATAAAATAAATACAGACTTAATTAAGATCTATTTGGTACATAATTGGTTTAGCCTATACTCCAAAAGTAAACAAAGTAATACCCTGTGAGTGTGGACTGTATTATCATGCGTACTGGATGGACTGGTTTCCTTCTGCTACGCTCCAAACGTTCTATCCATGAGTCTGGGAGAGAACGTATAGGCCTAGGCGATGCTGTTGGTTCATTGATTGTGCAGGGCTGATTAAAGTTATCAAATTCACTAATTGTAGGCTGTTGAATAGCCAAGTAATAGGGAATTGTTTATACAGTATGTTCATAATGAATAGGCTGACACATTACCTTTAGCTACAGAATCTCACCACCGTGCGTTTCCATTTCCTTCTCTCTATCCTTCATTCCTTTCAACCGTGCAGAGTCAAGTGCTGTATGAAAAACTGCTGTATGAAATAGGTAGCGTCATGAAATCGGTTTCCATGGCCGAGCCGAGCGGCCGCACACAAGCCTAAGATCACCGTGTGCAATGCGAAGCGTCGACTGGAGTGGTGTAAAGCTCGCCGCCATTGGACTCTGGAGCAGTGGATACACGTTCTCTGGAGTGATGAATCACGCTTCACCATCTGGCAGTCCGACGGACAAATCTGGGTTTGGCGGATGCCAAGAGAACGAGTGATAATGGTCTGGGGCTGTTTTTCATGGTTCGGGCTATGCCCCTTAGTTCAAGTGAAGAGAAATCTTAACGCTACAGCATACAATGACATTCTAGACAATTCTGTGCTTCCAACTTTGTGGCAACAGTTTGGGGAAGGCCCTTTCCTGTTTCAGCATGACAATGCCCCCGTGCACAAAGCGAGATCCATACAGAGATGGTTTGTCAAGATTGGTGTGGAAGAACTTGACTGGCCTGCACAGAGCCCTGACCTCAACCCCATTTAACACCTTTGGGATGAATTGGAACGCCGACTGCAAGCCAGGCCTAATTGTCCAACATCAGTTGAATGGAAGCAAGTCCCCGCAGCAATGTTCCAACATCTAGTGGAAAGCTTTCCCAGAATAGCGGAAGTTGTTATAGCAGAAAAGGGGGTTGGGGGACCAACTCCATATTAATGCCCATGATTTTGGAATGAGATGTTCGTCGAGCAGGTTGTCCACATACTTTTGGTCATGTAGTGTACCTCCGAGAGCTGTAATTTTGTATTTTCTAAATATACCATTCTGTGGCCCCGTCTCACCCTGCATTGGTATCGGAGGTCTGATGGCACTATGGTGTGATGAGCGCATCTGCTAAATGAACTAAACATACCGTAACTGTATATGTAAAGATTAACAATTGCTGTGTGCTTTGCAGTTCATGTTGGTATGTTCATGTTTACATATACACTGTGTAAAAAAACATTATGAGCACCTGCTCTTTCCCTGACCGACTGACCAGGTGAATCCAGGTGAAAGATATAATCCCTTATTGAAGTCACTTGTTAAATCCACTTCAAATCAGTGTAGACGAAGGCGGAGGAGACAGGTCAAATAAGGATTTTTAAACCTTGTGACAATTGTGTGTGTGTGTGCCATTCAGGAGGTGAATGGGCAAGACAACAGATTTAAGTGCCTTTGAACAGGGTGTGGTAGTAGGTGCCAGGCGCACCGGTTTGAGTGTGTCAAGAACTGCAACACTGCTGGGGTTTTTCACGCTCAACAGTTTCCCGTGTGTATCAAGAATGGTCCTCCACCCAAAGGACATCCAGCCAACTTGACACAACTGTGGGAAGCATTGGAGTCAACAGTGTACGTTTGCATTTTGGTCATTTAGCAGACACTCTTATCCAGAGTGACGTACAGATAGAGCATTCAACTAAGGTAGATAAACAACAACATATGAGTCATAGCAAGTAAAACATTTCTGTAACCATTACAGAGAATGCCGTTGCTGTTAGGGCAAGTTACTTGCAAATGTATTTCTGTATTTTATGCTAAATACATATATTTTAATTATATACATTGATGTTTATGGTATTTAGTCATTTTTTGGCCATCCCTGGATACCACCAGACATTCAAAAGACAGTCAGACCTCAAAAGTGTTAGCACTTGGTGGCCTATTTCAGCACCCCAAAAGACGAGTCTTTAGATGAGGCAGGTGAACCTGTAACCACAACACTTCAACAGCAATAGACATGAGATCCTCTCTTAGCTTCACAGGAATAGTTAGGTTTGCCTCTTCTTGTCCAACCTCAAAACATTAATGGAAAATCCAAAAACCTGTAACACCTTACCCCTTAAGACAACAAATATAGCCTATATATATGTGTTAGTGCGTGTGTGTGTGTGTGTGTATACTGCTAACCCTAACCCTAACCACACTGCTAACCCTAACCTTAACCTTAAATATTTTTGTTGGACACGTTTGCTCACCACCAACAGAACCTTCCATTCCACAACATAATCAACTTGCCTTCTCCAACATAAACATGGCGTCTACTGGCTGTTAACAATTAAATGAGACAAAACACACTATTTTTCTCTATAGTTGCCTAAATCTCACGTACGCTTCTATAACCCTTCAAAACAAGCCCAAACAAAACAAAACTCATGTCCAATATGGTCAAATGTGGTGTCAAAATAAATTGGCTAAACTGAAAACTTCAGACTACCCACCCTCGAGACGATCAGCAATAAAGTTGTCCTTTACCACGGACACGTCTGATTTCAAGGGGAAACTCCTGCAATATCTGTAGTAACGTTCCTCTTGTAAGGAAAGCTACCACCTCGCTGCACAGCTTCTCTCTCTTTTCAGGGTTCTGGGCGGCCTAAGCGGTACTGTCTCTCCGCTTAGGCCGCCCAGAGTGGCTCGCTTGTGGGCGTGCTGGCAGCACATTTGATATTTGCATCAAGAATTTAGCATAGCAAGTTTGTATTAAGGTCTGGTTATTAAATGGGTAAATTGTTTTTATCCATTATCCATTTCATGAATCTATTCACAGGTAAATAGTAATATGCTCTAAAACGGTCTGGTGACAAACTTTGCTGTCCTGTTTCCAATCGTCCACATGGCTGGGAGAACCTATTCAAGTAAATAAATACATTTAGAAAAATGAAAAAAATTAAAAAAATATGTATTATTAGCTAACTAGCTAGTGCAGTGCAGGCTAACTCAAATGAGCTACTAACGTAAAACAAGCTAGCTATCTTGCCAACTTTACATACTGTATAGATAGCTAGCTAGGTGAATTAAATATCACCAGCTACCTAACTTCATATTAGCTAGCGATCTTGATGTATTAATCACTGTAAAAAAAAAAGAAGAAAATCCAAATGTATTTGTAGGTAGCTAGCTAACAGCCATGGAGGAGGGTGAAATAATAGCAGCCCCAACTGTCAAAGTGAGAGAGTAGGCTATTCTGGATAGGCCAGGTACTGTTGTGTAGTTCCTGTCCCTAGAAGTGAGGACGGAGATAATAGTAACATCATATTCAGTGCTGTCTAATTTGAGTAATAATGAAGTCTGTTTCTTGTGAGGTTTTCAGTCCTCAGATACAGAGAGCTTCTGAAAGCCTGTCTGTAGATGAAGAGGTCCCAATGAAGAGCAGCGGTTCTCAGTCCTGGTCCTGGGGACTCAAAGGGGGAGCACATTTTTTGTTGTTGACCTCAGCGCTACACAGCTGATTCAAGTGATCAACTCATCATCAAGCTTCAAGTGGTATTTATGTATTCATTTGTGATGCTATCCTTGATATGATCCTGCTGTTGTCACATGCTACACATGCGTGTGCACATGAATCTATCTATCCAATTTTATAAGGGATATTCTACTTTAGTAATCCACAATGACCTGGTGATGCAAAAGTCTAATAATGACATTATCTTCCATATTCCTATAGATACCTTACAACTGGAGATTCCTTCAAAACGTTTGCCTACAGTTACCGTGTAGGGCACTGCAAGGTTGGGTGACCAGGGCCATCTGGGACTGCAGGCGTGTGAAGGCTACCTGTGTCCTGCATAACTTCCTGAGGATGGACACGAGGACCAGGAGGGGATCTGCAGCCGCCGTCATGTGCCAGAGGAGAGGTCTGCTGCTCTGCAGAATGTTTCAAGGATGGGGGCCAACAACGCTCTAGACTATATCAGCTATGTCGGCGAACCCCACCCACAGAGGGCACAGCACGATCAGAGGTGAGAGGTCACTTGGTCGGGTCAACAGGAAGTATTATTAAAGAGATGCGTTACATTGAAATACAAATAGAGCTGTAGTAGTCCCAGAGTTAATGATCCAAGGTCAGTTTTAACACTGAGATAGAGATGTAGTAGTCCCAGAGTTAATGATCCAAGGTCAGTTTTAACATTGAGATAGAGATGTAGTAGTCCCACAGTTAATGATCCCAGGTCAGTGTTAACATTGAGATAGAGATGTAGTAGTCCCAGAGTTAATGATCCCAGGTCAGTTTTAACATTGAGATAGAGATGTAGTAGACCCACAGTTAATGATCCCAGGTCAGTGTTAACATTGAGATAGAGATGTAGTAGTCCCAGAGTTAATGATCCCAGGTCAGTTTTAACATTGAGATATAAATGTAGTAGTCCCAGAATTAATGATCCCAGGTCAGTTTTAACATTGAGATAGAGATGTAGTAGTCCCAGAGTTAATGATCCCAGGTCAGTGTTAACATTGAGATAGAGATGTAGTAGTCCCAGAGTTAATGATCCCAGGTCAGTTTTAACATTGAGATAGAGATGTAGTAGTCCCAGAGTTAATGATCCCAGGTCAGTTTTGCATTTCACCTCCTGATTATTGATGACTGACAGTGTTAGCATGATTAAGCCTTTTATTTTAAAAAGTTATTATTCTCTCTCATATGTTTTGATGTGAGAGAGGATGCCAACCCACCCCCAGTCCCGTCATCGCCATCTCACCCGCTCTTAAGATAACCTGCTGGCCAACTTAGGACACAAGACTGTTAGGAGACACCATTATGCGATTGTGATGAAATGAGTGAATATTAGGGTAGCACTGTAATTAATTAATCATATGCCGTCTTCCCTGCTCCTCTGTTCATACCTCTTTCCCTTTTTACACCTCTTTTGTCCTCTTGTTTTTTTTATCATGCACACCAGATGTGCATTGATGTACAGATGTAACTTTTATTTATAATATAACAATTATTATATTTATAATGCATGTATTATGCATTTATAACACTTTGGTTAATGAACTTCTTTCAATAAGGCGTTTATCATTCTCTACTGGTTGAAATGAAGTCTCTCCTTTGATGAAATACTACACCTGTCCTGTGTCCTCAGATCAATGCAGGTGAAGGGCATTTTTTTATTTTTTGTTTTTTTATTTCACCTTTATTTAACCAGGTAGGCCAGTTGAGAACAAGTTCTCATTTACAACTGCGATCTGGCCAAGATAAAGCAAAGCAGTTCGACACATACCACAACACATAGTTACACATTGGAGTAAACAAACACTCAGTCAATAATACAGTAGAAAAAAACAAATCTATATACAATGTGTGCAAATGAGGTAAGATAAGGAACATAAGGCAATAAATAGGCCATGGTGGCAAAGTAACTACAGTATAGCAATTTAACACTGGAATGGTAAATGTGCAGTAGATGAATGTGCAAAGTAAACATACTGGGGTGCAAAGGAGCAAGATAAATAAATGACTACGGTAGGGGATGAGGTAGTTGGTTGGGCCATGTACAGGTGCAGTGATCTGTGAGCTTCTCTGACAGCTGGTGCTTAAAACTAGTGAGGGAGATAAGTGTCTCCAGTTTCAACGATTTTTGTGGTTCGTTCCAGTCATTGGCAGCAGAGAACTGGAAGGAAAGGTGGCCAAAAGAGGAATTGGCTTTGGGGGTGACAAGTGAGATATACCTGCTGGAGCGAGTGATACGGGTGGGTGCTGCTATGGTTACCAGCGAGCTGAGATAAGGCGGGGCTTTACCTAGCAGGGACTTGTAGATGAATTGGAGCCATTGGGTCTGGCGACGAGTATGTAGCGAGGGCCAGCCGACTAGAGCATACAGGTCGCAGTGGTGGGTGGTATAAGGGGCTTTGGTGACAAAGCGGATGGCACTGTGATAGACTGCATCCAGTTTGCTGAGTAGAGTATTGGAAGCTGTTTTGTAGATGACATTGCCGAAGTCGAGGATCGGTAGGATGGTCAGTTTTACTAGTGCAAGTTTGGCAGCATGAGTGAAGGAGGCTTTGTTGCGAAATAGAAAGCCAATTCTAGATTTAATTTTGGATTGGAGATGTTTAATGTGAGTCTGGAAGGAAAGTTTACAGTCTAGCCAGACACCTAGGTATTTGTAGTTGTCCACGTATTCTAGGTCAGAGCTGTCCAGGGTAGTGATGCTAGTCGGGCGGGCGGATGCAGGCAGCGAACGGTTGAAAAGCATGCATTTGGTTTTACTAGCGTTTAAGAGCAGTTGGAGGCCACGGAAGGAGTGTTGTATGGCATTGAAGCTCGTTTGGAGGTTAGTTAACACATTGTCCAAAGAAGGGCCAGACGTATACAGAATGGTGTCGTCTGCATAGAGGTGGATCAGAGAATCACCAGCAGCAAGAGCGACATCATTGATGTATACAGAGAAGAGAGTCGGCCCAATAATTGAACCCTGTGGCACCCCCATAGAGACTGCCAGAGGCCTGGACAACAGGCCCTCCGATTTAACACACTGAACTCTGTCGGCAAAGTAGTTGGTGAACCAGGCGAGGCAATCATTAGAGAAACCAAGGCTGTTGAGTCTGCATTAGATATTGAGATAAAATACTACACCTGTCCTGTGTCCTCAGATCAATGCAGGTGAAGGGCATTAGATTTTGAGATGAACTGGTTTTAGAATATTTACATGATGCTTAGGAATTGTAGTTCTGTTCACGTGTATATATATAATATATATATATATATATATATATATATATATATATATATATATATATATGAAATACAAATCAGCCTTTTAATATATATATATATATATATATATATATATATATATATATATATATATATATATATATATATATATATATATATATATGAAATACAAATCAGCCTTTAACTAGTTAAACCATGTTTCTCGTCTATTGCATAGTTACAATGTGTAACCATTGATGTCCCAGGAGCAGGAGTGGTAAACACTGTTGAAGTGTATAATTGTAATACGTACATGCAGACACAGCATCATTCACAGAATGGAGTTTGATACACCTGGTGTTGGATATGACTGAAAAAAGAATGTCTCACAGAGATTCATACCAGAACCGCACCTTTTGATTTGCCAAGGTACAGTACATGATCAGTGAATATATCCAATGTGCAGGCTGCACTGTGGGGATCTCAAGCACGGTAATAACTACATATGTATATACGACTTGCATCCATTGGCACAAAGTTATATTATATTCTACTCAATCCATAGGCTTCATTAATGTCATGCAGACGGGTTTGAAGTCGATAGAACCGGCTATGATAGCTGAGGTTCATAGCTAGGTTCCGAACGAATATTTATACCAAACGTTTTATGGTCTATACGCAGACTAGCTAGATAGTTAGCTACACATCCATAGGCACACAGGTATTTTGTTATCCTCCGCTACACAATAAGCGAGAAAATAGTTTGTTAGCTACGTTACTTCAGCTGCATTGCATTGGAAATATCAGCAAAGAAAGCTTACAAAATTGTACATCCCAATTTGCAATAAATGTTTTAGCTAGATAGATTCTTTACATCCACTGTTTCACAAGACGACAGCCTGGTTTGCTGGTTCTCTCAGGAATCCCTAACACAATAAACATGAATTACAATTCCATGTGTCCCAACACCCATAAAGCTAGCTGGCTGGCTGGCTAATGTTAGCTAGTCAGCTAGTTTGCTAAATAGCGATCGTTTGTCTCTACATTAACATATTCCTCACAACTGTACATGTTTTACACGAGTCGTTATGACATTATAATTAATGACCTACATTTGCTTCCATCCAGGTAATTTTTTTGTCATCGCGTCTCCGCTGAAGAAAAGTCTCCGGTGATGGAGGGTCGCATAGCGTCGAACTCGTCATGGGAACCACTCGATATGATTGGTCATCGCCAGTGATTTGCATAACGTTGCATGATGTGTTACGTTATGCCCCGCCCTCTCCACTTCTCTCAACCTTCCATTGAAAAGGAATGGGAAGCCGTGTGTTTCACAGCGTGCAAGTGTACACGGGACATTACTTTCACCCCTGGCCGCCCAGGTAAAAATGAAAGTGGGGGTAGGCCGGACCAGTAAAACGTGAGCCTATTACAATTAATACAACACGTCCCAAAACTATAGGCTAATATACCATTATTTAACATTACTGCATGTCAGCTGCGTAAAACATTTGCGTATTGACATGGTGATAAAAGCTCAGATTTTTGCATTGTGGGTTGAGGAGAACACTTTTTTAAAGGCGGAGATGAGTGGCCAACAGTGCATGCACCAATTCAGGCTACAAGTGTAGGCCTCATGACAATGGCAGAATTTCATTACACTATATGTGTTTAGTAACGGACGTCTCTTCCATTCATCCAATTGCGGGTGCACTGTTGGGGTTTGGATGCTGAAATTAGTTTTTGAGTGAAAAAATGTGCGCGGGGTAGCCTACAGGAGTGTCTTTGTTAAGTGATTGTTTGACGATCAAATGAAAACGTGACTGGTTGTGTTTACGCCACATTACAAAAAGGTATAGGTGGCCGCATATATAAGGCTAGGGGAAGCTAAGCTTTCCCTAAAGTAAATTCAGTTGGCAAAATGATATAGCCTAATTAGCTTACTCCTGTCTATACATAAATACAAAATAAGCTACAGCATGATTTGGCCACAGAGGATCATTTGCTTCTTAACAAAAAACTGGATTGTTTTAAATGGCATAGCCTACGGTCGGAAGGGCAGCCTACGGTCGGAAGAGCAGCCTACGGTCGGAAGGGCAGCCTACGGTCGGAAGGGCAGCCTACGGTCGGAAGGGCAGCCTACGGTCGGAAGGGCAGCCTACAGTTGGAAGGGCAGCCTACAGTCGGAAGGGCAGCCTACGGTCGGAAGGGCAGCCTACGGTGCAAACACCAAAGTGTTACGGTTGCCTGCCAGTGAATAGCAGAGAGAGACCCAGACAGGCATATCGCAATTGGCTATTGCTGTAAAGAGATTGCAATAGACTCCATTCTCTGTCTTTTAGTTATCAAAATTCTTAACTGGAGCAAACAGTAGCCTATCTTATTGGCACCAGAGGAGAACATTTAACCTTTGTTTAACTGGGCACGTCGGTCATATCCCGGTGAGTGTGCATATTCACTGTCTTTATCAGTGCTCCGCTTTTGTTTGTTTTTGGACAATAAGGCAAAAAAATTGAAAAGAGTAGGGTGGTTTGGTCTGGGTAGACGTATAACCTGAATGTCTAAGCAAGCCAAATGTACATATTGTACATTATTCAAATTTCGTAACATATATCCACAAATTAATACATAGCATACGAAACATATATGAAACGCAGTGTCTTTCATTTACATATTCTGAATAATACAAAAAAATGCTCTGAGACCAGGTTGTGTTGACTGGATAGTTGTTTCTATGGATAAGCCAATCGCTTACAAGTTAGAGTACCTTTCAAAATTAAAAAGTCCTCCACACTGGCACGTCCCGAAAGCATGTTTGTTTTGGTCCAGCAGTCGCCCCTTCCATATTCATAAATTAAAACTGGAATGCAGTGCTCATCAATGCATACCAGCAAAAGTCAATAGATTAATATCTTCACAATGATGCTCTCTAAAAAGTAGACTGGGTACAAAAATACAAGGTGATTAAATCTGTATTCGTATGCATGAGATTTACCTGATTTAAAAACAAATCTGTGCAGAAAAATGTATATATAATTGTTTATTATCTGTATATTAACTCGTCAGCTTGTAGTCCTAAAACCTGGAAATTGGTTAACTCTGGTTTGTTCGGCCATTCCTACGGGGGAAATTAATGGGTAAAAAAATAAATAATATGAATGGGGTTTTGGGATGAACACACAACATAAGGTCTGCGGTTAACACAGGCTTAGGAGATCTTTACACGCTGTGTTCTACGAGATACTATCAGTTAGTTAACATGAACTTTATGAATTATGAAGCCTTTATGTGCGTGCTCGTTTTTAACACATAAAAGCTTCACAATTCACAACAACAACAAAAAAACATTAGCTGATGAATATTATCGCATAGAACAAAACCTATAAGATCTCCACAGACCTTATATTGAATTATTATATATATATTATATTATATTGTTTATAAAAAAAAGAACAATAATTTCCACATAGGCTTTGGCCCACAAGCCATGGCGGAGTTCAGCCTTCGATTGCAACGGTAAATTAGATTACTAGACTATTCAGCATAACGTTTGTGGTCAGTTAGTTAACACCAGCAAGGGTTAAAGCAACAACAGCAAAAATATCCCATGACTGAAACTTAAGTCGATCTCAGATCGATTGTCCGGGGCCAAGTTAACGTCCCCTTTCATGGAAAAAGGGCCCATCGGGGTTGGTGTAGAGGACAACGGCTTGTTGCCCCCTTTAGGAGTGATCTCATACGACTGGGGAGACCGCTCGAAATCTCCTCCCTTCCCTAAGGGCGTCTTCATCGTGGGCCATGGGAGAACATGGAAGGTATATTACGGATATATTTTCATAAAAATTATTCTTATGCCCCAATCAAATAAACAAGGCTATACGCAGACAGACTAAATGAACAAGGCTATATGCGTTTCTCAGAAGTAGAGCTAGCTCTAGATGTTATCCAGTGATCTTTCCACATCAGTTACCCCCTAGTCTCCTCACCTGAACTTCAGCAGTCAGGTGACTCTTGGCAGCAGTGGGTGGCAGCCTCTGTTTCTGTCTGTCTGGCGGCTGCTCTTTGTCTCTCCTCCTCAGCTTGCCTCTGCTGCTTCTCCTGGTGGGTAGAACGTAAAATAATTTAGTAAAAAAAAAAAAAAAAGTACATACACTGTATGTATACAAAACATTTAGGACATCTGATATTTCCATGAATCCAGGTGAAAGCTATGATCCCTTATTGATGTGACTTGTTAAATCTACTTCAGTGTAGAAGGTGAGGAGACAGGTAAATTAAGGATTTTAAAGTCTTGAGACAATTGAGACATGGATTGTGTACAGTCGTGGCCAAATGTTTTGAGAATGACACCAATATTAATTTTCACAAAGTCTGCTGCCTCAGTTTGTATGATGGAAATTTGCATATACTCCAGAATGTCATGAAGAGTGATCAGATGAATTGCAATTAATTGCAAAGTCCCTCTTTGCCATGCAAATGAACTGAATCCCCCAAAAACATTTCCACTGCATTTCAGCCCTGCCACAAAAGGACCAGCTGACATCATGTCAGTGATTCTCTCTTTAACACAGGTGTGAGTGTTGACGAGGACAAGGCTGGAGATCACTCTGTCATGCTGATTGAGTTCGAATAACAGACTGGAAGCTTCAAAAGGAGAGTGGTGCTTGGAATCATTGTTCTTCCTCTGTCAACCTTGGTTACCTGCAAGGAAACACGTGGCGTCATCATTGCTTTGCACAAAAAGGGCTTCACAGGCAAGGATATTGCTGCCAGTAAGATTGCACCTAAATCAACCATTTATCGGATCATCAAGAACTTCGAGAGCGGTTCAATTGTTGTGAAGAAGGCTTCAGGGCGCCCAAGAAAGTCCAGCAAGTGCCAGGACCGTCTCCTAAAGTTGATTCAGCTGCGGGATCGGGGCACCACCAGTACAGAGCTTGCTCAGGAATGGCAGCAAGCAGGTGTGAGTTCATTTGCACGCACAGTGAGGCGAAGACTTTTGTACGATGGACTGGTGTCAAGAAGGGCAGCAAAGAAGCCAATTCTCTCCAGGAAAAACATCAGGGACAGACTGATATTCTGCAAAAGGTTCAGGGATTGGACTGCTGAGGACTAGGGTAAAGTCATTTTCTCTGATGAATCCCCTTTCCGATTGTTTGGGGCATCCGGAAAAAAGCTTGTCCGGAGAAGACAAGGTGAGCGCTACTATCAGTCCTGTGTCATGCCAACAGTAAAGCATCTTGAGACCATTCATGTGTGGGGTTGCTTCTCAGCCAAGGGAGTGGGCTCACTCACAATTTTGCCTAAGAACAGCTATGAATAAAGAATGGTACCAACACATCCTCCGAGAGCAACTTCTCCCAACCATCCAGGAACAATTTGGTGACGAACAATGCCTTTTCCAGCATGATGGAGCACCTTGCCATAAGGCAAAAGTGATAACTAAGTGGCTCGGGGAACAAAACATTGATATTTTGGTTCCATGGCCAGGAAACTCCCCAGACCTTGATCCTATTGAGAACTTGTGGTCAATCCTCAAGAGGTGGGTGGACAAACAAAACCCCACAAATTCTGACAAACTCCAGCATTGATTATGCAAGAATGGGCTGCCATCAGTCAGGATGTGGCCCAGAAGTTAATTGACAGCATGCCAGGGCGGATTGCAGAGGTCTTGAAAAAGAAGGGTCAACACTGCAAATATTGACTCTTTGATTCAACTTCATGTAATTTTCAATAAAAGCCTTTGACACATAGGAAATGCTTGTAATTATACTTCAGTTTTCCATAGTAACATCTGACAAAAATATCTAAAGACACTGAAGCAGCAAACTTTGTGAAAATTAATATTTGTGTCATTCTCAAAACTTTTGGCCACGACTGTATGTGTGCCATTCAGAGGGTGAACGGGCAAAACTAAAGATGTAAGTGCCTTTGACCGGGTATGGTAGTAGGTGACAGGCGCACCGGTTTGTATCAAGAACTGCAACGCTGCTGTTTTTTTTTCACACTCAACAGTTTCCCGTGTGTTCCAAGGACCATCCAAAGGACATCCAGCCAACTTGACACAACTGTGGGGAAGCATTGGAGTCAACATGGGCCAGCATCCCTGTGGAACGCTTTTGACACCTTGTCGAGTCCCATGTTCCCTGACGAATTGAGGCTGTACTGAGGACAAAAGGTGGGCAAATCAATATTAGGAAGGTGTTCTTAATGTTTGGTATACTCAGTGTAGGTTTTGGTTGATTGAGCCACACACACAGGGTCCAGTTCATTGGGGTATATCGTCGCAAAATGTTTCACAACAGAAAACAAAAAGTTTATTCTTGGACAAATCCAGGTAGTCCCTCCTAGGGTTGCACATTTTGGGGAATATTCAGAGGTGGAAACTTTCTGTGGGAATTAACAGGAATATATGGGAATTAACGGAAATATATGCAAATTAATATTAATACCATTTAAATGTAGATGTTTTTTGCATTGGCTATATTTACCATATCATATGGAGACAGAAACATACCCCTTTTACCTTATCATAAGTAGACATAATTGCAAATGATTAAATCCTTCCAATTGACATTAAAAAGACAATTTAGTTACGAAATTACCTTTAATTAAATGAGTTGACTCTTCACATGGGATGATTTCATTGAACAACAAAAGGAAGTATGGAATGATCCCCAATGATCGATCCATCGCATCTCCCAAAAATGTTTTCAACATACATCTGTAAAATGATAGTCTAGAAACTAAAGCTTTGGTTGTCTTCCTCTCAGGCTTCTATGTCTTCTCCCTGGACCTCCTCAATGTCCACCTCTTGAACATCAGACTCTGAGGCCTCATCTTCACTGTCACTTTCCGACCTTGTTGAGGATGGCTCGTTGTCAGGCTCAAAAAGCCCAAAATTTGCCCAGATGGACACCAATTCTTCAATCCTTGTATTGGTCAGCCTTTTGCGTGCTTTGGTGTGTGTGTTCCCAAACAAGGACCAGTTGCGCTCTGAGGCGGCTGATGTTGGTAGGGTTTGGAGGATGATGGAGGCAACAGGGGAAAGAGTCTCAGATCCACAAAGTCCCTTCCACCAGGTGGCTGATGAGATATGTTGGCACGACTGCCATATTGCATCTCCATCCCAAAGCCCTTGCTTGGAAGTGTACTTCAGACTGCCAAGAACCTTGCCCTCATCCAGGCCAAGGTAGTGATGACACCATAGGCCTTGTTGATCTCTGCACCAGACAGGATGCTTTTACCAGCATACTTGGGGTCCAACATCTACGCTGAGGCGTGTATGGGCTTCAGGCAGAAGTCTTCACGCTTTTTGATGCAGTTCAGAACTGCAGTTTCCTCTGCTTGGAGCATCAGTGAAGTGGGCAGGGCAGTACGGATTTCCTCTCTTACATCTGCAAGCAGAGTCTGAACATCAGACAGGATGGCATTGTTTCCCTCAATCCGTGCAATGGCTAAGGCGATAGGTTTCAGAAGTTTCAGGCTGCTTACCACTCTCTCCCAAAATACATCATCCAGGAGGATCCTCTTGATGGGGCTGTCAATATATGCAGACTGTGATATGGCCATTTCCCCTCCAGGAGACTGTTAAACGTGATGACAACACCACCCCAACGGGTGTTGCTGGGCAGCTTCAATGTGGTGCTCTTATTCTTCTCACTTTGCTTGGTGAGGTAGATTGCTGCTATAACTTGATGACCCTTCACATACCAAGGAGCTATTGAAATTCAACATTTTGAAAAATTCATGTAAAATCATGTGAGATGAAAACGGACAAACTAAAGGGTGTGCAATATAGAAGGGTAGTCAGTGGACATTCTGAACCTTGTTTGAGTCCAGTAGGTCATATGACCAATGAACTACTGAAATTCAAAAATTTAAATAATTTAAATTAGTGCGAGGTGTAAATCGACAAGAAAAAAGTGTGTGCAATGTGTGTCTATGCCATCGGGTTAGCTAGAACCAGTTTTGAAAGTTTTAGGAGTAATGGTTAAATAGCTATTTAATTTGAAAAATTGGATTTGTCACTATGTTGACGGTCCCTAACTGCTGTTGGTGGAGGTAAGGAAAACTACAGGCGAATATCCGTCAAATATCCAACCTGAAACTCACTTTACCTCGGTAACGTAGGCTAAGCCTAATTTAAGGCAAACACAATTTGCATACCATAAAACTCTTCCGGATTCGATAAAATACATTCCGTTTTGCCGCGATAGCAGTTCACTCTACATTGTAGATGACTTCAATAATGTTCATAAAAGCATTAAATCGTATAATCCACCGTCATCATTCTCTGCACAACATAATTGTCAGTCTTCTCTCCAATTTTATTTCTACACACGCTGAAACCCATTTAAATTGTTCTAAACTGTCTGAACCAATTGGGGACTTTCTTTGTAATGACGACCCCCAGTCTGCTCCTCCCCATAGCCAATACAATCCGAGAGCACATGTCCGGGATAGTACGGGATTCGATTATCTGACCCGGGTTACAACCCTGGGAGGACTTTGTGTCGGGTGAAAATGGGATTGCATTCGTTTAGGCTCCTTTCAAAGCCCACTGGGAAGTCGGCTCAAAACCTTAGTGATGTAGCCTAGGCTAGATTAAGAAAGTTAAGTAATAAAGACATAGCTTGCCGTGATGTGTGCTTTGTCCTATATTTGTATTTAATATACACTGCTCAAAAAAATAAAGGGAACACTTAAACAACACAATGTAACTCCAAGTCAATCACACTTCTGTGAAATCAAACTGTCCACTTAGGAAGCAACACTGATTGACAATAAATTTCACATGCTGTTGTGCAAATGGAATAGACAACAGGTGTAAATTATAGGCAATTAGCAAGACACCCCCAATAAAGGAGTGGTTCTGCAGGTGGTGACCACAGACCACTTCTCAGTTCCTTAGCTTCCTGGCTGATGTTTTGGTCACTTTTGAATGCTAGCGGTGCTTTCACTCTAGTGGTAGCATGAGACGGAGTCTACAACCCACACAAGTGGCTCAGGTAGTGCAGCTCATCCAGGATGGCACATCAATGCGAGCTGTGGCAAGAAGGTTTGCGGTGTCTGTCAGCGTAGTGTCCAGAGCATGGAGGCGCTACCAGGAGACAGGCCACTACATCAGGAGACGTGGAGGAGGCCGTAGGAGGGCAACAACCCAGCAGCAGGACCGCTACCTCCGCCTTTGTGCAAGGAGGAGCAGGAGGAGCACTGCCAGAGCCCTGCAAAATGACCTCCAGCAGGCCACAAATGTGCATGTGTCTGCTCAAACGGTCAGAAACAGACTCCATGAGGGTGGTATGAGGGCTCGACGTCCACAGGTGGGGGTTGTGCTTACAGCCCAACACCGTGCAGGACGTTTGGCATTTGCCAGAGAACACCAAGATTGGCAAATTCGCCATTGGCGCCCTGTGCTCTTCACAGATGAAAGCAGGTTCACACTGAGCACATGTGACAGACGTGACAGAGTCTGGAGACGCCGTGGAGAACGTTCTGCTGCCTGCAACATCCTCCAGCATGACCGGTTTGGCGGTGGGTCAGTCATGGTGTGGGGTGGCATTTCTTTGGGGGGGCCACACAGCCCTCCATGTGCTCGCCAGAGGTAGCCTGACTGCCATTAGGTACCGAGATGAGATCCTCAGACCCCTTGTGAGACCATATGCTGGTGCGGTTGGCCCTGGGTTCCTCCTAATGCAAGACAATGCTAGACCTCATGTGGCTGGAGTGTGTCAGCAGTTCCTGCAAGAGGAAGGCATTGATGCTATGGACTGGCCCGCCCGTTCCCCAGACCTGAATCCAATTGAGCACATCTGGGACATCATGTCTCGCTCCATCCACCAACGCCACGTTGCACCACAGACTGTCCAGGAGTTGGCGGATGCTTTAGTCCAGGTCTGGGAGGAGATCCCTCAGGAGACCATCCGCCACCTCATCAGGAGCATGCCCAGGCGTTGTAGGGAGGTCATACAAGTCATTTTGACTTGTTTTAAGGACATTACATCAAAGTTGGATCAGCCTGTAGTGTGGTTTTCCACTTTAATTTTGAGTGTGACTCCAAATCCAGACCTCCATGGGTTGATACATTTGATTTCCATTGATAATTTTTGTGTAATTTTGTTGTCAGCACATTCAACTATGTAAAGAAAAAAGTATTGAATAAGATTATTTCATTCATTCAGATCTAGGATGTGTTATTTTAGTGTTCCCTTTATTTTTTTGAGCAGTGTACATATATATTTTTAAATCCCAGCACCGCCTTTTACCTTTTGGTAGGCCGTCATTGTAAATAAGAGTTTGTTCTTATCTGACTTGCCTAGTTAAATAAAGGTTAAGTAAATCAAAATAAATACAAGGGAATGGATGAAAGAACTTCCTCCAGCTTAACAGCAAAATGACTCTACCTATTGGAACATCCAAGCAGTGGAGGTTCTAGACCCTTTCAACTGGGGGGGGGGGCCAAGCTGGGGCCAGTTGTACTGTTAGAGGGGCCAGTTACATTAGACGTTATTGTTGTCACATCGTTTTCTTCACTTCATTGCAGGCATTAGCAGGCAAAAGACCATGTCCCTCGAGTAAATGTGTGGGTTTAATTAGTTTTCCACGTTGCCACTGTCTAATAACGGATGTAAAAAAAAGAAGGATAGCAAAAATTTGTTATGCAAAAATGATTTCATACTCCACATTTAGGGGGGCCACAATGGGGGTCCAAAATTGTTGTCACAGGGGTACTGGCCCCCCCAGAACCGCCAATGCATCCAAGCAGGTAACCAGTGCTGGAAATATCTGCCCGACAATTAACAGTCAAGCCATCCGTCTGTCTGTCCTCTCCAACGTGGGAGTCGAGTTTGATCCTTCTCTTCCTTTTGATGCCCATTTAAAACATATCGCCTGGCTCAAACCACAGCTCCCCTAGCCAGATGCAGAGAAACTCTTCCACGCCTTCATCTTCACCCGGATCGACTACTGCAAAACTGTGTTTCCAGCCAAACCACTTCAGAGGCTACAACTTCTCCAGAATAGTGCTGCCAGAGTCCTGATCAGGATCAAGAAGTCAGCCCACATCACCCCCCATCCTTGCTGAACGTCATTCCCATCAGTGAGCCACATCGCACAGTCGGCTCCGGCAACTCCCTGCTTCAAGTCCCCAAGACACGTGTCCGTACTACCGATCCTTCTGCTCCCTTACCCCTCGCCTATGGAATGCTCTCCCTGACATTCTGAAAGCCGCTCCATCAATCTGAACGTTTAAAACAGGCTTTAAAACACATTTCTATAGACTGTCTTTCTTAAAGTCCTAATCTGGAAAGTCATTTTAGGATGTATAATTGCTAATTCCTGCTTTGATTCTAAGTGTATGATGTTCGTGTCGTATTTTTTATTTTATTATATTTTTATTTTAGCGCCTATGTAGAGCTTTTGAGATGACGCTGTAAAGCGCGATACAAATTAAACGTATTATAATGTTTTCTTACTAATGAGTAGGATTCTGTATTTTCAAAAGCAAAAGTGATTGCATTTGATAAAAAAAAACGCTTTATCTGCATTTCCATTGAACACTAGTTTGAAAATTCAAAAACACATATTTAATGGAAAATAGATAGTATGTTTCTGGACGATACAGCATGTTGCCTTGTCTGACTTGACGGAACAGCGCAGTGTGTTAGATTTGAGAAGGCGCTTCTCCCGGCTTTGCCAGTTCACCTCGCCGCTCAGGTTAATAGGTTCACGTCACTGATTCAAACCATCCAATCAGATGAGTGTTTTTTGTTCAAGCTATAAAAAAAATCTCTGTCTCTTTGATGTTATTCATGTTTCAGCAAATCATACTATTCAATCATGTACTGTAGCTGGCTAGCTGCAAGTCTGAGCACATTGAGGTAGAAAGGCTTGGCAAAAGTTTTTTTTAAATGTTTATTATAATGATGTGGAAAACAAACTATGATTTTCACAAGACATCAACTACAAAAATGTAAACATTGGTCGTAAATGCATCTCTGAGTTCATCTAGGTTTAGCTAGGTCGGCTATGATATTAGACACAAAGAATTCAGATTATGAAAACGTCTTCTCTTTTTAGTCATAAAAAAAAAATACATTTTATTTTTGATTTGTTAGCCTGAATTCAAAATGGATTAAATAGTTGACAAAGTGAGAAGAAGAATTTTTTTTAGAAATGTTTGCAAATTGATTGAAAATGAAAGACAGAAATATCTAATTTGCATAAGCATTCACACCCATGAGTTAGTACTTTGTAGAAGCATCTTTTGCAGTCTTTCAGGGTAAATCTCTAAGAGCTTTCCACTCCTGGATTGGGCAACAATTGCCCAACGTTATTTTCTAAATTATTGAAGCGTTGTCCAATTGGTCGTTGATCATTGCTAGACAACCATTTTCAGGTCTTGCCATAGATTTTCAAATAGATTTAAGTCAAAACTGTAACTCGGCCACTCAGGAACATTCACTGTCTTCTTGGTAAACAACTCCAGTGTAGATTTGGCCTTGTGTTTTAGGTTATTGTCCTGCTGGAAGGTGGAATTCATCTCCCAGTGTCTGGTGGAAAGCAGACTGAACCAGGTTTTCCTCTAGGAAAATAATCCCCAGTCCTTTTAACAATTACAAACATACCCATAACATGATGCAGCCACCACTATGCTTAAAAATATAGAGAGTGGTACTCAGTAATGTGTTGTATTGGATTTGCCCCAAACATAACACTTTATATTCAGGACAAATAGTGAATTGCTTTGCCATATTTTTTTGCAATATTACTTTAGTTCCTTGTTTCAAACAGGATGCATAATTTGGAATGTTTTTATTCTGTACCGGCCTCTTACTTTTTACTCTGTCATTTAGTTTAGTGTTGTGTAATAACTATATTGTTTTCTGCTATCACAGCCATTCAACTCTAACTTTTTAAAATCACCATTGGCCTCATGGTGAAATCCCTAAGTGGTTTCCTTCCTCTCCGGCAACTGAGTTAGGAAGGACGACAGTATCTTTGTAGTAACTGGGTGGATTGATGCACCATCCAAAGTGTAATTAATAACTTCACCATGCTCAAAGGGACATTCAATGTCATCTTTTTTTTACCCATCTACCAATAGGTGCCCTTCTTTGCGAGGCATTGGAAAACCTCCCTGGTCTTTGTGGTTGAATCCCAGTACCCAGTTGTCGTGATAGCACCATTAGCTGTGGAATCTGCCTCATGATTTGACAGTCTGCAAATGTGCAGTATGAGAAAAGCAACCTCACCGCAGCACACGGTACGGGGTGGAGTCAACCTGTCCACCACACCTTTTCATTTACGGAGGCTTTCCAGACAGACGAGTCGAGCAGGGGTTCGTAGCTCAGTGGGTTCGCCTGGACATGTTCAGTACAACAAGAAACGTCTTGGAACGTTCCATATAGAAATGCCATGAATATAACTGAGGTGATTCCTGAGAATCAGTGACATGTTTGTTCTACATAACACATCTCTATCCAACACACACATTACACACACACACATATACTGACTCTACCCACGCACACACTCTCATACAATCCTCATGTATGCTGCTGCTACTCTGTTTATCATATATCCTGATGCCTAGTCACCTTACCCTTATACATATCTACCTCCATCACTTCAGTATCCCTGCACATTGTTAATGAGGTACTGGAACTGACCCTGTATATAGTCACCTTACCCCTATACATATCTACCTCTATCACTCCAGTATCCCTGCACATTGTTAATATGGTACTGGAACTGACCCTGTATATAGTCACCTTACCCCTATACATATCTACCTCCATCACTCCAGTATCCCTGCACATTGTTAATATGGTACTGGAACTGACCCTGTATATAGTCACCTTACCCCTATACATATCTACCTCCATCACTCCAGTATCCCTGCACATTGTTAATATGGTACTGACCCTGTATATAGTCACCTTACCCCTATACATATCTACCGCCATCACTCCAGTATCCCTGCACATTGTTAATATGGTACTGGAACTGACCCTGTATATAGTCACCTTACCCCTATACATATCTACCTCCATCACTCCAGTATCCTTGCACATTGTTAAGTCTGTCAAAAGTGTGCAGATTTGAGCATGTGTCTGTGTGCCCTCACATCTCCATCAAGCCCAAAAGCAGAGAGAGAGAGACTCAACCTAATCTCAACCTAATCTCAACCTAATCTCAACCTAATCCTACAACTGAACCTGGTGGAGAGAACTACAGAGAATCAGCTCACAATGAAAACGGTCGCAGCGTCGGTGGATATTGACACCGGAGGACCTCCGTCAGGTTTTAAGCCGGGTCAAATCAAACAGAACAAAGATGTTAAAAAGGACAAAGGTGTCCATATCAATACTAAAAGGGTAGGAAATCCACAGAGTTGTTCTGCCTGAAATCACCCAGTCAAAGACACGATGTACCCTGTTTTTGTAGGACGTGTGGCAAGTTTTTTCTTTACATGGGTACGTTTGATTAAACGTGATTGAACATGTGCAAACCCGTACAAAGGATAAAGAACAGATCTGTGATATTTGTGGATTCTGTTTTCACGCCACAGAAAGGTCACCTCCAAACTCTTGCTGCAGACAGGCTTACTTGTCATCTTCGTAGTAAAAGGTTCATCTTCCAACAGTAGGCTGATAGAGCTCACGAGGAGCCACACAGGTGTGCTGTCTGTCTGGGGAAATGTCTAGGAAACAGAAGATTGAGAGACACATTTTAACTCCCAGCTGTGAGATGCACCTCAGGACACTACTCTAGCAAAGGAGGTTGGTGGCACCTTAAATGGGGAGGACGGGCTCGTGGTAACGGCTGTGGAGCCAACGTTCAGATATAAGTTTGACGTTTTCATGTCTCATTCACAGTACAGTTAAAGGCCTTTCTTGCAAGCTCCAAACCCAACAATGCAGTAATCAATATCAATGTAGCACATATATATATATTTTTTTACATGTGGTAGAACAAAAACACACGAGATATAAACATAAGAAATAAGAATAAAAGGAGAAAGTAAGAATATTTAAACAGGGACAGTTCCAGGGTCAGTAGCTATATACAGGGACAGTGCCAGGGTCAGTAGCTATATACAGGGACAGATCCAGGGTCAGTAGCTATATACAGGGACAGTTCCAGGGTCAGTAGCTATATACAGGGACAGTTCCAGGGTCAGTAGCTATATACAGGGACAGTTCCAGGGTCAGTAGCTATATACAGGGACAGATCCAGGGTCAGTAGCTATATACAGGGACAGTTCCAGGGTCAGTAGCTATATACAGGGACAGATCCAGGGCCAGTAGCTATATACAGGGACAGTTCCAGGGTCAGTAGCTATATACAGGGACAGTTCCAGGGTCAGTAGCTATATACAGGGACAGTTCCAGGGTCAGTAGTTATATACAGGGACAGTTCCAGGGTCAGTAGCTATATACAGGGACAGTTCCAGGGTCAGTAGCTATATACAGGGACAGTTCCAGGGTCAGTAGCTATATACAGGGACAGTTCCAGGGTCAGTAGCTATATACAGGGACAGATCCAGGGTCAGTAGCTATATACAGGGACAGTTCCAGGGTCAGTAGCTATATACAGGGACAGATCCAGGGCCAGTAGCTATATACAGGGACAGTTCCAGGGTCAGTAGCTATATACAGGGACAGTTCCAGGATCAGTAGCTATATACAGGGTCAGTAGCTATATACAGGGACAGTTCCAGGGTCAGTAGCTATATACAGGGACAGTTCCAGGGTCAGTAGTTATATACAGGGACAGTTCCAGGGTCAGTAGCTATATACAGGGACAGATCCAGGGCCAGTAGCTATATACAGGGACAGTTCCAGGGTCAGTAGCTATATACAGGGACAGTTCCAGGATCAGTAGCTATATACAGGGTCAGTAGCTATATACAGGGACAGATCCAGGGCCAGTAGCTATATACAGGGACAGTTCCAGGGTCAGTAGCTATATACAGGGACAGTTCCAGGATCAGTAGCTATATACAGGGTCAGTAGCTATATACAGGGACAGTTCCAGGGTCAGTAGCTATATACAGGGACAGTTCCAGGGTCAGTAGTTATATACAGGGACAGTTCCAGGGTCAGTAGCTATATACAGGGACAGATCCAGGGCCAGTAGCTATATACAGGGACAGTTCCAGGGTCAGTAGCTATATACAGGGACAGTTCCAGGATCAGTAGCTATATACAGGGTCAGTAGCTATATACAGGGACAGTTCCAGGGTCAGTAGCTATATACAGGGACAGTTCCAGGGTCAGTAGCTATATACAGGGACAGTTCCAGGGTCAGTAGCTATATACAGGGACAGATCCAGGGTCAGTAGCTATATACAGGGACAGTTCCAGGGTCAGTAGCTATATACAGGGACAGTTCCAGGGTCAGTAGCTATATACAGGGACAGTTCCAGGGTCAGTAGCTATATACAGGGACAGTTCCAGGGTCAGTAGCTATATACAGGGACAGATCCAGGGTCAGTAGCTATATACAGGGACAGTTCCAGGGTCAGTAGCTATATACAGGGACAGATCCAGGGCCAGTAGCTATATACAGGGACAGTTCCAGGGTCAGTAGCTATATACAGGGACAGTTCCAGGATCAGTAGCTATATACAGGGTCAGTAGCTATATACAGGGACAGTTCCAGGGTCAGTAGCTATATACAGGGACAGTTCCAGGGTCAGTAGTTATATACAGGGACAGTTCCAGGGTCAGTAGCTATATACAGGGACAGATCCAGGGCCAGTAGCTATATACAGGGACAGTTCCAGGGTCAGTAGCTATATACAGGGACAGTTCCAGGATCAGTAGCTATATACAGGGTCAGTAGCTATATACAGGGACAGTTCCAGGGTCAGTAGCTATATACAGGGACAGTTCCAGGGTCAGTAGCTATATACAGGGACAGTTCCAGGGTCAGTAGCTATATACAGGCTCAGTAGCTATATACAGGGTCAGTTCCAGGGTCAGTAGCTATATACAGGATCAGTTCCAGGGTCAGTAGCTATATACAGGGACAGTTCCAGGGTCAGTAGCTATATACAGGATCAGTTCCAGGGTCAGTGGCTATATACAGAGACACAACCCACACAGATAGGTACAGTTGAAGTCGGAAGTTTACATCGGACCCCCCCGGATGAGTTTAACAGTTCAAACTGGACAAGAAAAGCTTTACCGGAGTACTTCTGGGTGCTGCCATGTTTGTACTGGCCAGTTGTACTGTTAGAGGGGCCAGTTACATTAGACGTTATTGTTGTCATATCGTTTTCATGTGGTACGATACTGTTGTGTTCCGCCTAAAGCCGTCCCGCTGGAAAATGTGTGGGTTTAATTAGTGTTCCGCGTTGCCACTGTCTAATAACGGATGTAAAAAAAATAAAGATAGCAAAAATTTGTTATGTAAAAAGTATTTCATACTCCACATTTAGGGGGGCCACAAGGGGGTCCAAAATTGTTGTCACAGGGGCACTGCCTGTACAAAAGGGGGGAAAAAAAACATAAATATGGGTTGTATTTACAATGGTGTTTGTTCTTCACTGGTTGCCCTTTTCTTGTAGCAACAGGTCCCACATCTTGCTGCTGTGATGTCACACTGAGGTATTTCACCCAGTCGATATGGGAGTTTCCTTTCACTGCTAGGCTAATTAAAATAGCTATCCACCATAGTCAGCTCAAGTTGAATTTTTGCTTCTGACACCAATGTAATGATGTCGTTAAATCATAAATGAGCGTATGTTCTCACAGGCTACTGTCTGGGCTAGAAACAGCAAAAACGAAACATGCACTGTAGGGATATCTTGCGGTGGCCCTCCCGTGCCCAGACCCCCCACAAGGACACCTGGCATGGAAACATTCTCCAGGCATTCCCTTGATTGGCAGACAACAGGGTGACTGGCATGCTGAACCCGGAGAAACTCATCATGTTACAAATAACTGACCAGGAGGGGCACCACGACGATCAATTGATGTTTACTGATCATGCAAACCTGCTATATAACTCTGATGATCGAGCTGAATGTGGAATAACCGGAAATGGGTAGTTTTGACTATGCTCTTCAAGGGGTGATGATATTAAAACCAAATGGTTATAAAATGTATTTAACAATCCCTTTGAAAACAGCACATAGTTGTCAGTGGATTTAGCGGAGCTGGGTGCCTCTATTCGCCTAGGTTCAAAATATCCCCATCTTCAACCTAGTCATCCCCCAAGTGGGTGCTACACATTGCTATTGGAGGAGTCATCCACCCAAGTGGGTGCTACACATTGCTATTGGAGGAGTCATCCCCCAAGTGGGTGCTACACATTGCTATTGGAGGAGTCATCCCCCAAGTGGGTGCTACACATTGCTATTGGAGGAGTCATCCCCCAAGTGGGTGCTACACATTGCTATTGGAGGAGTCATCCCCCAAGTGGGTGCTACACATTGCTACTGGAGGAGGCATCCAGTTGCTACAAAGAACTGAGGATTGAGAATGTCAACACCAGCTAGCCAACTCCAACTGCAGCACCCCCACCACCATCAAACCTGTCCCTCCCTAGTACCATTCAACTAGGCTGCCAGCAGAATAGAGGCTTTCACCAAGAGCAGGCACCATCTGAACCTGTCAAGACTGGAGACCTTCACCAAAAGCAGGCACCATCTGAACCTGTCAAGACTAGAGACTTCACCAAGGGCAGGCACCATCTGAATCTGTCAAGACTAAAGACTTCACCAAGGGCAGGCACCATCTGAACCTGTCAAGACTAGAGACTTCACCAAGGGCAGGCACCATCTGAACCTGTCAAGACTAGAGACTTCACCAAGAGCAGGCACCATCTGAACCTGTTAAGACTGGAGACCTTCACCAAGAGCAGGCACCATATGAACCTGTTAAGACTGGAGACCTTCACCAAGAGCAGGCACCATATGAACCTGTCAAGACTAGAGACTTCACCAAGGGCAGGCACCATCTGAATCTGTCAAGACTAAAGACTTCACCAAGGGCAGGCACCATCTGAACCTGTCAAGACTAGAGACTTCACCAAGGGCAGGCACCATCTGAACCTGTCAAGACTAGAGACTTCACCAAGGGCAGGCACCATCTGAATCTGTCAAGACTGAAGACTTCACCAAGGGCAGGCACCATCTGAACCTGTCAAGACTTGAGACTTCACCAAGAGCAGGCACCATCTGAACCTGTTAAGACTGGAGACCTTCACCAAGAGCAGGCACCATCTGAACCTGTTAAGACTGGAGACCTTCACCAAGAGCAGGCACCATATGAACCTGTCAAGACTAGAGACTACACCAAGGGCAGGCACCATCTGAATCTGTCAAGACTAAAGACTTCACCAAGGGCAGGCACCATCTGAACCTGTCAAGACTAGAGACTTCACCAAGGGCAGGCACCATCTGAACCTGTCAAGACTAGAGACTTCACCAAGGGCAGGCACCATCTGAATCTGTCAAGACTGAAGACTTCACCAAGGGCAGGCACCATCTGAACCTGTCAAGACTTGAGACTTCACCAAGAGCAGGCACCATATGAACCTGTTAAGACTGGAGACCTTCACCAAGAGCAGGCACCATATGAACCTGTCAAGACTAGAGACTACACCAAGAGCAGGCACCATATGAACCTGTCAAGACTAGAGACTTCACCAAGGGCAGGCACCATCTGAACCTGTTTAGACTAGAGACTTCACCAAGGGCAGGCACCATCTGAACCTGTTTAGACTAGAGACTTCACCAAGAGCAGGCACCATCTGAACCTGTCAAGACTGGAGACCTTCACCAAGAGCAGGCACCATCTGAACCTGTTTAGACTAGAGACTAGAGCAGGCACCATCTTTACCCTCCATGCTTTTTTTCTTCTTTAAATAACTCTTATCACCTTTTCTATTTGTGTCTGTATACTGTAAATACACTTTCAGCTGCCAATGTGTACCTGACAGTCCTTCTTAATCCAAGATGGCGTAGCAGTCAGACGTCTTTTGTCCTCATCCTGTCGTGTCCAGTGTATATATCTTTTTTATATATTTTCTTCGCATATCATTTTATATATTTTTTTCTAAAACTCAACTTCAAAACACTCTCCTGCAACCCGCCTCACCCAATGTGGTACGGATCTGTTTTTTTTCCTCAAGTATTATCCACCTCGAATCCGTAATTCCCTAACAGAACTAGCTAACGTTAGTATTTAGCTTACCATTGCTAGCGGACAGCAGCAGCTAACCTTTAGCTCAGAAAAGCTCTCGCCGTTTGTATAACGCAACTCAAACCAGAGCATACCGGACCTATTTTCTCTCCATATCCCCGGATTCCTACCGCAAGCTCTGGATATTTTCACCTGGATCTTGCAGCTAGCTAGCTGCTATCCGAGTGACTATTGGCTAGCGTTGGTCCCGGAGCAAGCACCAAATTAGCCAGAAGCTAGCCTATGCTAAGCCCACCTTCGGCTAGCTGAAGAATCCCATCAGCCACTCCTGGGCTACAACACCTATCCGGACCCGTTTTTACTGCTGGTGCGGAGCCCCACCGGGCCTTCACGACTGGACTACCGACGTTATCTGCCCGAGGGGGGTTATTCAACCGATCTCTGTTGCGACGTCACCTGAACGCCCATCAGCTAACTGCGGCCTGCTAATCGTTAGCTGTCTAGAGCATATCGGCTGCTAGCTAAACAGGTCCATTGGACAATTTCTTGGGCCACTATTACCTTTATTGCCAATTGGCCTGGTCCCCTTCACCACACGGAACCCCACTAACCCATCACGACTGGTCTACCGACGGAAACGTACGAAGAGGCTATAAACAGACTTCCTCCGTTTTTGTTAGCCGGCCTGCTAGCCTTTGCTAGCTTGCTATCCCTAGCTAGCTGTCTGAATCGCTGTGTCCCCAACCAGCCTCACTACTAACTGGACCCTTATGATCACTCGGCTAAGCATGCCTCTCCTCAATGTCAATATGCCTTGTCCATTGCTGTTCTGGTTAGTGTTTATTGTCTTATTTCACTGTAGAGCCTCTAGCCCTGCTCAATATGCCTTATCCAACCCTTCAGTTCCACCACCCACACATGCGATGACATCACCTGGTTTAAATGTTTCTAGAGACAATATCTCTTTCATCACCACTCAATGCCTAGGTCTACCTCCACTGTATTCATGTCCTACCATACCTTTGTCTGTACATTATGCCTTTAATCTAGTTTATCTCCCCCTGAAACCTGTTCTTTATACTCTCTGTTCAGGACGTCCTAGACGACCAGTCATTATAGCCTTTATCCGTACCCTTATCCTACTCCTCCTCTGTTCCTCGGGTGATGTAGAGGTTAATCCAGGCCCTGCAGTGCCTAGCTCCACTCCCACTCCCCAGGCGCTATCATTTGTTGACTTCTGCAACCGTAAAAGCCTTGGTTTCATTCATGTTAACATTAGAAGCCTCCTCCCTAAGTTGGTTTTATTCACTGCTTTAACACACTTTGCCAACCCTTTGGCCGTGTCTGAATCCTGGCTAAGGAAGACCACCAATAACGCTGAAATTTCCATACCTAACTATAACATCTTCAGACAAGATAGAACGGCCAAAGGGGGCGGTGTTGCAATCTACTGCAGAGATAGCCTGCAGAGTTCTGTCTTACTATCCAGGTCTGTACCCAAACAATTTGAACTTTTACTTTTAAAAATCCACCTTTCTAGAAACAAGTCTCTCACTGTTGCCACTTGCTATAGACCACCCTCTGCCCCCAGCTGTGCTCTGGACACCATATGGGAATTGATTGCCCCCCATCTATCTTCAGAGTTCGTGCTGCTAGGTGACCTAAACTGGGACATGCTTAACACCCCGGCCATCCTACAATCTAAGCTTGATGCCCTAAACCTCACACAAATCATCAATGAACCTACTAGGTACAACCCCAAAGCTATTAACACGGGCACCCTCATAGATGTCATCCTAACTAACTTGCCCTCCAAATACACCCCTGCTGTTTTCAACCAAGATCTCAGCGATCACTGCCTCATTGCCTGCATCCGTAACGGGTTTGCGGTCAAACGACCTCCCCTCATTACTGTCAAACGTTCCCTAAAACACTTCAGCGAGCAGGCCTTTCTAATCAACCTGGCCCGGGTTTCCTGGAAGGATATTGACCTCATCCCATCAGTAGAGGATGTCTGGAAATGTAGAACCAAGAAATGTAGAACCAGGAACAGATAAAGCCCTTGGTTCTCTCCAGACCTGACTACCCTTGACCAGCACAAAAACATCCTGTGGCGTTCTGCATTAGCATCGAACAGCCCCCGCGATATGCAACTTTTCAGGGAAGTCAGGAACCAATATACACTGGCAGTTAGGAAAGCCGAAATTTGCTTCCTGTAACACAAACTCAAAAAAGTTCTGGGACACTGTAAAGTCCATGGAGAATAAGAGCACCACCTCCCAGCTGCCCACTGCACTGAGGATAGGAAACGCTGTCACCACCGATAAACCCACAATAATTGAGAATTTCAATAAGCATTTTTCTACGGCTGGCCAAGCTTTCCACCTGGCTACCCCTACCCCAGTCAACAGCCCTGCACCCCCCTCAGTAACTCGCCCAAGCCTCCCCCATTTCTCCTTCTCCCAAATCCAGTTAGCTGATGTTCTGAAAGAGCTGCAAAATCTGGACTCCTACAAATCAGCCGGGCTAGACAATCTGGACCCTTTCTTTCTAAAATTATCTGCCGAAATTGTTGCAACCCCTATTACTAGCCTGTTCAACCTCTCTTTCGTGTCGTCTGAGATTCCCAAAAACTGCGGTCATCCCCCTCTTCAAAGGGGGAGACACTCTTGACCCAAACTGCTACAGACCTATATCTATCCTACCCTGCCTTTCTAAGGTCTTTAAAAGCCAAGTTAACAAACAGATTAACAACCATTTCGAATCCCACCGTACCTTCTCCTCTATGCAATCTGGTTTCAGAGCTGGTCATGGGTGCACCTCAGCCACACTCAAGGTCCTAAACGACATCATAACCACCATCGATAAGAGACATTACTGTGCAGCCGTATTCATTGATCTGGCCAAGGCTTTCGACTTATCGGCAGACTCGACAGCCTTGGTTTCTCAAATGATTGCCTTGCATGGTTCACCAACTACTTCTCCGATAGAGTTCAGTGTGTCAAATCGGAGGGCCTGTTGTCTGTGCCTCTGGCAGTCTCTATGGGGGTGCCACAGGGTTCAATTCTTCTCTGTATACATCAATGATGTCGCTCTTGCTGCTGGTGAGTCTCTGATCCACCTCTACGCAGACGACACCATTCTGTATACTTCTGGCCCTTCTTTGGACACTGTGTTAACTACCCCCCATACGAGCTTCAATTCCATACAACTCTCCTTCCGTGGCCTCCAACTGCTCTTAAACGCAAATAAAACTAAATGCATGTTCTTCAACCGATCGCTGCCCGCACCTGTCCGCCCGTCCAGCATCACTACTCTGGACGGTTCTGTCTTAGATTATGTGGACAACTACAAATATCTAGGTGTCTGGTTAGACTGTAAACTCTCCTTCCAGACTCACATCAAACATCTCCAATCCAAAATTAAATCTACAATTGGTTCCTATTTCTCAACAAAGCATCCTTCACTCATGCTGCCAAACATACCATCGTAAAACTGACCATCCTACCAATCCTCGACTTCGGTGATGTCATTTACAAAATAGCCTCCAATACAAACTGGATGCAGTCTATCACAGTGCCATCCGTTTTGTTACCAAAGCCCCATATACCACCCACCACTGCGACCTGTACGCTCTCGTTGGCTGGCCCTCGCTTTACACTCGCCGCCATACCCACTGGCTCCAGGTCATCTACAAGTCCCTGCTAGGTAAATCCCCGCCTTATCTCAGCTCGCTGGTCACCATAGCAGCACCAACCCGTAGCACGCTCTCCAGCAGGTATATCTCACTGGTCACCCCCAAAGCCAATTCCTCCTTTGGCAGACTTTCCTTCCAGTTCTCTGCTGCCAATGACTGGAACGAACTACAAAAATCTCTGAAACTGGAGACACTTATGTCCCTCACCAGCTTTAAGCACCAGCTGTCAGAGCAGCTCACAGACCCCTGCACCTGTATATAGCCCATCTGTAAATAGCCCAACCAACTACCTCATCCCCTATTGTATTTATTTATTTATCTTGTTCCTTTGCACCCCAGTTTTTCTACATTGTACATTTATCTACTGCACATCTACCATTCCAGTGTTTAAATGCTATATTGTAATTACTTTGCCACCATGGCTTATTTATTGCCTTACCTTCCTTATCCTACCTCATTTGCACTCTTTGTATATAGATTTGTTTTTTTCTACCGTATTATTGACTGTATGTTTGTTTTATTCCATGTGTAACTCTGTGTTGTTGTATGTGTCGAACTGCTTTGCTTTATCTTGGCCAGGTCGCAGTTGTAAATGAGAACTTGTTCTCAACTTGCCTACCTGGTTAAATAAAGGTGAAATAAAATAAAATAAAAATAATTAAGATCAGAGATTTTATCTGACATTCCCACACTTCCACCACTAGATGTCACTAGGGGGCTGTTTGTCCTCTGGCTGGCTTCGTGCCATGGGTGAGAGCCTCAAACCCTGGGAAACCCAGTGCTTTTCCCCATATAAGGTTTGCAATCCATCCGCTTCCCTCTCTTCCTCCTTTCCTCTCTCTCCATCTTTCTCAGACCGGAGGGATATTTTAGAGAGAGAGAGAGTCTAGGCCAGCCAGGCCTACCTTATTAGGAGCTGAGCTTGTTGTCAGCAGCTATATTCCTACAGGACAGTGTTTGGTGTTTCTACCTCTGTCCTACTATAGCTGTTCACAGCACATAGATGGAACTAGCAGATGGGCCTGTCTGGGACTTATACCTACGTATGGATGAGAACCATATTACATTTTAGTCAGTAAGCAGACACTCTTATTCAGAGCAATTACGGGCAATTAAGTGTTTTGCTCAAGGGCAGATCAACAGACTTTTCACCTAGTCGGCTCGGGGATTCGAACCAGAAACCTTTCAGTTACTGGCCCAAAGCTCTTAACCACTAGGCTACCAAATGGTGTGTGTGCATCTGCATGTACGTCTGCGTGTGCGTGTGTGAGTGTGTGTGATACTGACTGGTATCTATGTATGGATGGAGAACATACAGTAGGCCTCCAAAGACTTCATTGAGTCTATATAAAACACTTTGGGCTAGTTTCCTGGACACAGAGTAAACCTAGTCCTGGTCTCCATTGAGCATGCTATTTAGTCCTGGAATAGTGTTAATCTGAGTCAGGGAAACAGACCCGTAAATTTGCAGTGTCTCTGAGATACAATGTTGCAAGAAGTAGCTTCACCTTACAACTGTTAGGAGGATCAAATGATGACAACATTCTGTTGATCAGTAATATTGGCTCAAATTAACACACATGCACTCTCTCTCCTTTCCTCCTCTCTCTCTCTCTCTCTCTCTCTCTCTCTCTCTCTCTCTCTCTCTCTCTCTCTCTCTCTCTCTCTCTCTCTCTCTCTCTCTCTCTCTCTCTCTCTCTCTCTCCGTTCCTCCTCCTCTCTCTCTCTCCTTTCCTCCTTCTCTCTTTTCCTCCCCTCTCTCCTTTCTGGGAAGGTCGCGGACATTGTTCCAGCTGTTCTCTTCATTTAATTTTTTTTCTCTCCTTCCAATGATGTGAGACATCTGGTTTCCAGGCATGCAGCAGGACACACAGGGTGGGGGGGCTTGGACTGTGTGTGTGTGTGTGAGAGAGACAGGGGAGAGAGAGTGTGTGTGTGGGGGTGTGTGTGTGTGTTTGAGACGGGGGAGAGAGCGAGAGTTTATGTGTGTATGTGTGTATGTGAGACAGGGAGTAAGCGAGAGAGTGTGTGTGTGTGTGTGTGTGTGTGTGTGTGTGTGTGTGTGTGTGAGAGAGAGTGAGACAGGGAGAGAGTCAGTGTGTGTGTGTGTGTGTGTGTGTGAGAGAGAGAGTGAGACAGGGAGAGAGAGTGAGTGTGTGTGTGTGTGTGTGTGAGAGAGAGTGAGACAGGGAGAGAGTCAGTGTGTGTGTGTGTGTGAGAGAGAGTGAGTGTGTGTGAGAGAGAGTGAGTGTGTGTGTGTGTGTGTGAGTGAGCGGAAGCCTAAACATTCAGACACTCACAAACATCAGGCAGATTGATGGCTCCATTGCCAGCAGATGCACGGAAATGTTACCAGCCAACCAGACAGGCAGCCAGACCTTGAAGTTTACAGCAACTACTTCCCAAATGGCACCCTATTCTCTATAAACTACTTTTGACTAGGGCTTTATAGGGAATAGAATGCCATTTGGGACACCGATTACCCTATTCCCTTTATAGTGCACTACTTTTGACAAGGGCCCTTAGGGCCCATAGAGCTCTGGTGAAAAGTTGTACACTTTATAGGGAATATGGTACTATTTTGGGACACATGGTCCGCTTGTAGCTCAGTTGGTAGAGGAATGGCGCTTGTAACGCCAAGGTAGTGGGTTTGATTCCTGTGACCACCCATACGGGAAATGTATGAACGCATGACTAAATAGCTTTGGCTAAAAGCTTCTGCTAAATGGCATAGTTTTATCTGTAGTACTACTGGGCTGGCTTCGATTGTTCTATAAACGTGTTCCTCTTCAGTGGAAGAGTGCTGAAATATCTGAGATCAGTTTGGTTTTTCCAATTATAATACATTGATAAGGGGGGACCTGATCCTAGTTCAGCACTCCAACTCTCAGGGCGCTTTATGACTACAAGACATAAAGACACTAAATACACTTGGATATGAAAATCACCCCTTCACTTGGATATGAAAACAATCCATTCACTTGGACATGATGTGGTAGCAGATAAAAACTATCCCTTCACTTGGACATGAAAACTATCCCTTCACTTGGACATGATGTGGTAGCAGATAAAAACTATCCCTTCACTTGGACATGATGTGGTAGCAGATAAAAACTATCCCTTCACTTGGAAATGAAAACTACTCATTCATTTGGATATGACAACTACCCTTTCACTTGGATATGAAAACTACTCATTCATTTGGAAATGACAACTATCCCTTCACTTGGATATGAAAACTACTCATTCATTTGGATATGACAACTATCCCTTCACTTGGATATGAAAACTACTCCTTCACTTGGATATGAAAACTATCCCTTCATTTGGATATGAAAACTATCCCTTCACATGGATATGAAAACTCTCTCTTCACTTGGATATGAAAACTACTCCTTCACTTGGATATGAAAACTACTCCTTCACTTGGATATGAAAACTATCCCTTCACTTGGATATGAAAACTACTCCTTCACTTGGATAGGAAAACTATCCCTTGATTTGGATATGAAAACTATCCCTTCACTTGGACATGATGTGGTAGCAGATAAAAACTATCCCTTTATTTGGATATGAAAACTCTCTCTTCACTTGGATATGAAAACTCTCTCTTCACTTGGATATGAAAACTACTCCTTCACTTGGATATGAAAACTATCCCTTCACTTTGATATGAAAACTATCCCTTCACTTGGATATGAAAATGACTCCTTCACTTGGATATGAAACAGACTCCTTCACTTGGATACGATGTGGTAGCAGATCAAAACTATTCCTTCACTTGGACATGAAAACTATCCCTTCACTTGGATATGAAAACGATTCCCATCATTTGGATATGAAAATAATAATTTCACTTGGATATGAAAACTATCCCTTCACTTGGATATGATGTGGTAGCAGATAAAAACTATCCCTTCATTTGGATATGAAAACTCTCTCTTCACTTGGATATGAAAACTCTCTTCACTTGGATATGAAAACGATTCCTTCACTTGGATATGAAAACTATCCCTTCACTTGGATATGAAAACTCTCTCTTCACTTGGATATGAAAACTCTCTCTTCACTTGGATATGAAAACTATCCCTTCACTTGGATATGATGTGGTAGCAGATAAAAACTATCCCTTCATTTGGATATAAAAACTATCCCTTCATTTGGATATGAAAAATATCCCTTCACTTGGATATGAAAACTATTCCTTCACTTGGATATGAAAACTATCCCTTCATTTGGATATGAAAAATATCCCTTCATTTGGATATGAAAAATATCCCTTCACTTGGATATAAAAACTATCCCTTCATTTGGATATAAAAACTATCCCTTCACTTGGATATGAAAACTATCCCTTCACTTGGACATGATGTGGTAGCAGATAAAAAACGACCCCTTCACTTGAACATGAAAACTATCCCTTCACTTGGACATGATGTGGTAGCAGATAAAAACTATCCCTTCACTTGGACATGAAAACTATCCCTTCACTTGGACATGTGGTAGTAGGTAAAAACTATCCCTTCACTTGGAAATGAAAACTACTCATTCATTTGGATATGACAACTACCCTTTCACATGGATATGAAAACTACTCATTCATTTGGATATGAAAACTATCCCTTCATTTGGATATGAAAACTACTCCTTCACTTGGATATGAAAACTATCCCTTCATTTGGATATGAAAACTATCCCTTCACTTGGATATGAAAACTCTCTTCACTTGGATATGAAAACTACTCCTTCACTTGGATATGAAAACTATCCCTTCACTTGGATATGAAAACTACTCCTTCACTTGGATATGAAAACTATCCCTTCACTTGGATATGAAAACTATCCCTTCACTTGGATATGAAAACTATCCCTTCACTTGGATATGAAAACTACTCCTTCACTTGGATATGAAAACTATCCCTTCACTTGGATATGAAAACTACTCCTTCACTTGGATATGAAAACTATCCCTTCATTTGGATATGAAAACTATCCCTTCACTTGGATATGAAAACTATCCCTTCACTTGGATATGAAAACTATCCCTTTACTTGGATATGAAAACTACTCCTTCACTTGGATATGAAAACTATCCCTTGATTTGGATATGAAAACTATCCCTTCACTTGGACATGATGTGGTAGTTTTTATCTGCTATCCCTTTATTTGGATATGAAAACTATCCCTTCACTTTGATATGAAAACTATCCCTTCACTTGGATATGAAAATGACTCCTTCACTTGGATATGAAACAGACTCCTTCACTTGGATACGATGTGGTAGCAGATCAAAACTATTCCTTCACTTGGACATGAAAACTATCCCTTCACTTGGATATGAAAACTATCCCTTCACTTGGATATGAAAACGATTCCCATCATTTGGATATGAAAATAATAATTTCACTTGGATATGAAAACTATCCCTTCACTTGGATATGATGTGGTAGCAGATAAAAACTATCCCTTCACTTGGATATGAAAACTCTCTCTTCACTTGGATATGAAAACTACTCCTTCACTTGGATATGAAAACTCTCTCTTCACTTGGATATGAAAACTCTCTCTTCACTTGGATATGAAAACTATTCCTTCACTTGGATATGAAAACTCTCTCTTCACTTGGATATGAAAACTCTCTTCACTTGGATATGAAAACTATTCCTTCACTTGGATATAAAAACTACTCCTTCACTTGGATATGAAAACTCTCTCTTCACTTGGATATGAAAACTCTCTCTTCACTTGGATATGAAAACTATCCCTTCACTTGGATATGAAAACGATTCCCATCATTTGGATATGAAAATAATAATTTCACTTGGATATGAAAACTATCCCTTCACTTGGATATGATGTGGTAGCAGATAAAAACTATCCCTTCACTTGGATATGAAAACTATCCCTTCAGTTGGACATCAAAACTCCTCCTTCGCATTCTAACGCTACAGAGTATTGTTGGACATTGATGACTTCTCTTAAGTCATCAGAGAAATGTAGTAAACCTAAAAATAGAGTTGAAAGGATTCTCCTACTTATATAAACAGCCATATACAGTCAACCGCTGGATACCAACCGCAGTTTTAAAGGCGCAATCTGGGATTCTAAAAAACAACAAAAGCGGCAACTTGTTTAGGTTAACAGCTAAGGAACAGCGCTGGAGAAACGTAACCACTCTCAAATTCAAAAGACAGACCTACTGATGGCTATATATAATTAAAGTATCATTCCAAAAAAATGGATTTACCAATCCCAGATTGTCCCTTTGAACAGAACACTAGATACAGACGTAGATACAGACACCAATAGACAGTGATACAGACACCAATAGACAGTGGACCAGAGGTATACAAACACATGCTTTATTAGGTGCTGTTATCCACGTAATACTATTAGACCAACATGGTGAAGAAGACTAAACATGGGATTCATTTCTCAAGGTGATTATTATTAATTCAAGCCTAATATTACTTATTTATTACACATGTATAATATACATAACCCCAACAATGTGGCTCCCTGGCAAAGCGGGAGAGATTGACATCATCAGACAAATGGAAAAATATACGAAAATAATATATTTTATCATATTTAATTATGGTAATAACACTAATAAACAACGCATTGCATATTAGGCTTTTACAGAACAGCAAGTCTATAATATTGTGCAGTGACCTTCGACCCTCAGCTCTGCGGTGAAACACGTCCCCTCCCTACTACCTAATAGAAACCCAAGGAGGGAGTTTAGCACTGGGCCCAATAATCTGTCCTTTCTACCAATGTGTGCAATTGTTCACTTCCTTTATTGGGTATCAAAGCAAAATTCATGGTGGAACTCCCTCTAGTCTAGTCCCTGACTCAACCTATCCTCTAGTCTAGTCCGTACCTCCACCTATCCTCTAGTCTAGTCCGTGCCTCCACCTATCCTCTAGTCTAGTCCATGCCTCCACCTATCCTCTAGTCTAGTCCATGCCTCCACCTATCCTCTAGTCTAGTCCATGCCTCCACCTATCCTCTAGTCTAGTCCATGCCTCCACCTATCCTCTAGTCCATACCTCCACCTATCCTCTAGTCTAGTCCATACCTCCACCTATCCTCTAGTCCATGCCTCCACCTATCCTCTAGTCCATGCCTCCACCTATCCTCTAGTCCATGCCTCCACCTATCCTCTAGTCCAGCCCATGCCTCCACCTATCCTCTAGTCCAGCCCATGCCTCCACCTATCCTCTAGTCTAGCCCATGCCTCCACCTATCCTCTAGTCTAGCCCATGCCTCCACCTATCCTCTAGTCTAGCCCATGCCTCCACCTATCCTCTAGTCTAGCCCATGCCTCCACCTATCCTCTAGTCTAGCCCATGCCTCCACCTATCCTCTAGTCTAGCCCATGCCTCCACCTATCCTCTAGTCTATACCTCCACCTATCCTCAAGTCCATACCTCCACCTATCCTCTAGTCTAGTCCATGCCTCCACCTATCCTCTAGTCTAGTCCATGTCTCCACCTATCCTCTAGTCTAGTCCATGTCTCCACCTATCCTCTAGTCTAGTCCATACCTCCACCTATCCTCTAGTCCATGCCTCCACCTATCCTCTAGTCCATGCCTCCACCTATCCTCTAGTCTAGTCCCTGACTCAACCTATCCTCTAGTCTAGTCCGTACCTCCACCTATCCTCTAGTCTAGTCCATGCCTCCACCTATCCTCTAGTCTAGTCCATGCCTCCACCTATCCTCTAGTCTAGTCCGTACCTCCACCTATCCTCTAGTCCATGTCTCCACCTATCCTCTAGTCTAGTCCATACCTCCACCTATCCTCTAGTCCATGCCTCCACCTATCCTCTAGTCCATGCCTCCACCTATACTCTAGTCTCTGACTCAACCTATCCTCTAGTCTAGTCCATGCCTCCACCTATCCTCTAGTCCATGCCTCCACCTATCCTCTAGTCTAGTCCATGCCTCCACCTATCCTCTAGTCTAGTCCATGCCTCCACCTATCCTCTAGTCTAGTCCATGCCTCCACCTATCCTCTAGTCCATACCTCCACCTATCCTCTAGTCTAGCCAATGCCTGCACCTATCCTCTAGTCTAGCCCATACCTCCACCTATCCTCTAGTCCATGCCTCCACCTATCCTCTAGTCCATGCCTCCACCTATCCTCTAGTCTAGTCCATGTCTCCACCTATCCTCTAGTCTAGTCCGTACCTCCACCTATCCTCTAGTCTAGTCCGTACCTCCACCTATCCTCTAGTCTATGCCTCCACCTATCCTCTAGTCTAGTCCATGCCTCCACCTATCCTCTAGTCTAGTCCATGCCTCCACCTATCCTCTAGTCTAGTCCATGCCTCCACCTATCCTCTAGTCTAGTCCATGCCTCCACCTATCCTCTAGTCTAGTCCATGCCTCCACCTATCCTCTAGTCTAGTCCATACCTCCACCTATCCTCTAGTCTAGTCCATACCTCCACCTATCCTCTAGTCCATGCCTCCACCTATCCTCTAGTCCATGCCTCCACCTATCCTCTAGTCCATGCCTCCACCTATCCTCTAGTCCATGCCTCCACCTATCCTCTAGTCCATGCCTCCACCTATCCTCTAGTCCAGCCCATGCCTCCACCTATCCTCTAGTCCAGCCCATGCCTCCACCTATCCTCTAGTCCAGCCCATGCCTCCACCTATCCTCTAGTCCAGCCCATGCCTCCACCTATCCTCTAGTCTAGCCCATGCCTCCACCTATCCTCTAGTCTAGCCCATGCCTCCACCTATCCTCTAGTCTAGCCCATGCCTCCACCTATCCTCTAGTCTAGCCCATGCCTCCACCTATCCTCTAGTCTAGCCCATGCCTCCACCTATCCTCTAGTCTAGCCCATGCCTCCACCTATCCTCTAGTCTAGTCCATGCCTCCACCTATCCTCTAGTCTAGTCCATGCCTCCACCTATCCTCTAGTCTAGTCCATGCCTCCACCTATCCTCTAGTCTAGTCCATGCCTCCACCTATCCTCTAGTCTAGTCCATACCTCCACCTATCCTCTAGTCCATACCTCCACCTATCCTCTAGTCTAGTCCATGCCTCCACCTATCCTCTAGTCTAGTCCATGTCTCCACCTATCCTCTAGTCTAGTCCATACCTCCACCTATCCTCTAGTCCATGCCTCCACCTATGCTCTAGTCCATGCCTCCACCTATCCTCTAGTCTAGTCCCTGACTCAACCTATCCTCTAGTCTAGTCCATGCCTCCACCTATCCTCTAGTCTAGTCCATGCCTCCACCTATCCTCTAGTCTAGTCCATGCCTCCACCTATCCTCTAGTCTAGTCCCTGACTCAACCTATCCTCTAGTCTAGTCCGTACCTCCACCTATCCTCTAGTCCATGTCTCCACCTATCCTCTAGTCTAGTCCATACCTCCACCTATCCTCTAGTCCATGCCTCCACCTATCCTCTAGTCCATGCCTCCACCTATCCTCTAGTCTAGTCCCTGACTCAACCTATCCTCTAGTCTAGTCCGTACCTCCACCTATCCTCTAGTCCATGCCTCCACCTATCCTCTAGTCTAGTCCATGCCTCCACCTATCCTCTAGTCTAGTCCATGCCTCCACCTATCCTCTAGTCCATACCTCCACCTATCCTCTAGTCTAGCCAATGCCTCCACCTATCCTCTAGTCTAGCCCATACCTCCACCTATCCTCTAGTCCATGCCTCCACCTATCCTCTAGTCCATGCCTCCACCTATCCTCTAGTCCATACTTCCACCTATCCTCTAGTCCATACCTCCACCTATCCTCTAGTCCATACCTCCACCTATCCTCTAGTCCATACCTCCACCTATCCTCTAGTCCATACCTCCACCTATCCTCTAGTCCATACCTCCACCTATCCTCTAGTCTAGGCCATGCATCCACCTATCCTCTAGTCTAGTCCATACCTCCACCTATCCTCTAGTCCATGCCTCCACCTATCCTCTAGTCCATGCCTCCACCTATCCTCTAGTCCATGCCTCCACCTATCCTCTAGTCCATGCCTCCACCTATCCTCTAGTCCATGCCTCCACCTATCCTCTAGCCCATGCCTCCACCTATCCTCTAGCCCATGCCTCCACCTATCCTCTAGTCTAGCCCATGCCTCCACCTATCCTCTAGTCTAGTCCATGCCTCCACCTATCCTCTAGTCTATGCCTCCACCTATCCTCTAGTCTAGTCCATGCCTCCACCTATCCTCTAGTCTAGTCCATGCCTCCACCTATCCTCTAGTCTAGTCCATGCCTCCACCTATCCTCTAGTCTAGTCCATGCCTCCACCTATCCTCTAGTCCATGCCTCCACCTATCCTCTAGTCTAGTCCATACCTCCAACTATCCTCTAGTCCATACCTCCACCTATCCTCTAGTCCATGCCTCCACCTATCCTCTAGTCTAGTCCATACCTCCACCTATCCTCTAGTCTAGTCCATGCCTCCACCTATCCTCTAGTCCATGCCTCCACCTATCCTCTAGTCTAGTCCATACCTCCAACTATCCTCTAGTCTAGTCCATGCCTCCACCTATCCTCTAGTCTAGTCCATACCTCCACCTATCCTCTAGTCCATTCCTCCACCTATCCTCTAGTCCATACCTCCACCTATCCTCTAGTCTAGTCCATGCCTCCACCTATCCTCTAGTCTAGTCCATGTCTCCACCTATCCTCTAGTCTAGTCCATGTCTCCACCTATCCTCTAGTCTAGTCCATACCTCCACCTATCCTCTAGTCCATGCCTCCACCTATCCTCTAGTTTAGTCCATGTCTCCACCTATCCTCTAGTCCATACCTCCACCTATCCTCTAGTCTAGTCCATTCCTCCACCTATCCTCTAGTCCATGCCTCCACCTATCCTCTAGTCTAGTCCATGTCTCCACCTATCCTCTAGTCTAGTCCATGTCTCCACCTATCCTCTAGTCTAGTCCATACCTCTACCTATACTCTAGTCCATACCTCCACCTATCCTCTAGTCTAGTCTATGCCTCCACCTATCCTCTAGTCTGGCCCATGCCTCAACCTATCCTCTAGTCTAGTCCATGCCTCCACCTATCCTCTAGTCTAGTCCATACCTCCACCTATCCTCTAGTCCATGCCTCCACCTATCCTCTATTCTAGTCCATACCTCCACCTATCCTCTAGTCCATACCTCCACCTATCCTCTAGTCTAGTCCATGTCTCCACCTATCCTCTAGTCTAGTCCATGTCTCCACCTATCCTCTAGTCTAGTCCATGTCTCCACCTATCCTCTAGTCTAGTCCATGCCTCCACCTATCCTCTAGTCCATACCTCCACCTATCCTCTAGTCCATACCTCCACCTATCCTCTAGTCCATACCTCCACCTATCCTCTAGTCCATGCCTCCACCTATCCTCTAGTCTAGTCCATACCTCCACCTATCCTCTAGTCCATGCCTCCACCTATCCTCTAGTCTAGTCCATACCTCCACCTATCCTCTAGTCCATGCCTCCACCTATCCTCTAGTCTAGTCCATACCTCCACCTATCCTCTAGTCCATGCCTCCACCTATCCTCTAGTCTAGTCCATGTCTCCACCTATCCTCTAGTCTAGTCCATGTCTCCACCTATCCTCTAGTCTAGTCCATGTCTCCACCTATCCTCTAGTCTAGTCCATACCTCCACCTATCCTCTAGTCCATGCCTCCACCTATCCTCTAGTCTAGTCCATACCTCCACCTATCCTCTAGTCCATGCCTCCACCTATCCTCTAGTCTAGTCCATGTCTCCACCTATCCTCTAGTCTAGTCCATGCCTCCACCAATCCTCTAGTCTAGTCCATGTCTCCACCTATCCTCTAGTCTAGTCCATGTCTCCACCTATCCTCTAGTCCATGCCTCCACCTATCCTCTAGTCCATGTCTCCACCTATCCTCTAGTCTAGTCCATGTCTCCACCTATCCTCTAGTCCATGCCTCCACCTATCCTCTAGTCTAGTCCATGCCTCCACCTATCCTCTAGTCTAGTCCATGCCTCCACCTATCCTCTAGTCTAGTCCATGCCTCCACCTATCCTCTAGTCTAGTCCATGCCTCCACCTATCCTCTAGTCTAGTCCATACCTCCACCTATCCTCTAGTCCATACCTCCACCTATCCTCTAGTCTAGTCCATGCCTCCACCTATCCTCTAGTCTAGTCCATGTCTCCACCTATCCTCTAGTCTAGTCCATACCTCCACCTATCCTCTAGTCCATGCCTCCACCTATGCTCTAGTCCATGCCTCCACCTATCCTCTAGTCTAGTCCCTGACTCAACCTATCCTCTAGTCTAGTCCATGCCTCCACCTATCCTCTAGTCTAGTCCATGCCTCCACCTATCCTCTAGTCTAGTCCATGCCTCCACCTATCCTCTAGTCTAGTCCCTGACTCCAACCTATCCTCTAGTCTAGTCCATTGCCTCCACCTATCCTCTAGTCCATGTCTCCACCTATCCTCTAGTCTAGTCCATACCTCCACCTATCCTCTAGTCCATGCCTCCACCTATCCTCTAGTCCATGCCTCCACCTATCCTCTAGTCTAGTCCCTGACTCAACCTATCCTCTAGTCTAGTCCGTACCTCCACCTATCCTCTAGTCCATGCCTCCACCTATCCTCTAGTCTAGTCCATGCCTCCACCTATCCTCTAGTCTAGTCCATGCCTCCACCTATCCTCTAGTCCATACCTCCACCTATCCTCTAGTCTAGCCAATGCCTCCACCTATCCTCTAGTCTAGCCCATACCTCCACCTATCCTCTAGTCCATGCCTCCACCTATCCTCTAGTCCATGCCTCCACCTATCCTCTAGTCCATACTTCCACCTATCCTCTAGTCCATACCTCCACCTATCCTCTAGTCCATACCTCCACCTATCCTCTAGTCCATACCTCCACCTATCCTCTAGTCCATACCTCCACCTATCCTCTAGTCCATACCTCCACCTATCCTCTAGTCTAGGCCATGCATCCACCTATCCTCTAGTCTAGTCCATACCTCCACCTATCCTCTAGTCCATGCCTCCACCTATCCTCTAGTCCATGCCTCCACCTATCCTCTAGTCCATGCCTCCACCTATCCTCTAGTCCATGCCTCCACCTATCCTCTAGTCCATGCCTCCACCTATCCTCTAGCCCATGCCTCCACCTATCCTCTAGCCCATGCCTCCACCTATCCTCTAGTCTAGCCCATGCCTCCACCTATCCTCTAGTCTAGTCCATGCCTCCACCTATCCTCTAGTCTATGCCTCCACCTATCCTCTAGTCTAGTCCATGCCTCCACCTATCCTCTAGTCTAGTCCATGCCTCCACCTATCCTCTAGTCTAGTCCATGCCTCCACCTATCCTCTAGTCTAGTCCATGCCTCCACCTATCCTCTAGTCCATGCCTCCACCTATCCTCTAGTCTAGTCCATACCTCCAACTATCCTCTAGTCCATACCTCCACCTATCCTCTAGTCCATGCCTCCACCTATCCTCTAGTCTAGTCCATACCTCCACCTATCCTCTAGTCTAGTCCATGCCTCCACCTATCCTCTAGTCTAGTCCATACCTCCACCTATCCTCTAGTCCATTCCTCCACCTATCCTCTAGTCCATACCTCCACCTATCCTCTAGTCTAGTCCATGCCTCCACCTATCCTCTAGTCTAGTCCATGTCTCCACCTATCCTCTAGTCTAGTCCATGTCTCCACCTATCCTCTAGTCTAGTCCATACCTCCACCTATCCTCTAGTCCATGCCTCCACCTATCCTCTAGTTTAGTCCATGTCTCCACCTATCCTCTAGTCCATACCTCCACCTATCCTCTAGTCTAGTCCATTCCTCCACCTATCCTCTAGTCCATGCCTCCACCTATCCTCTAGTCTAGTCCATGTCTCCACCTATCCTCTAGTCTAGTCCATGTCTCCACCTATCCTCTAGTCTAGTCCATACCTCTACCTATACTCTAGTCCATACCTCCACCTATCCTCTAGTCTAGTCTATGCCTCCACCTATCCTCTAGTCTAGCCCATGCCTCAACCTATCCTCTAGTCTAGTCCATGCCTCCACCTATCCTCTAGTCTAGTCCATACCTCCACCTATCCTCTAGTCCATGCCTCCACCTATCCTCTATTCTAGTCCATACCTCCACCTATCCTCTAGTCCATACCTCCACCTATCCTCTAGTCTAGTCCATGTCTCCACCTATCCTCTAGTCTAGTCCATGTCTCCACCTATCCTCTAGTCTAGTCCATGTCTCCACCTATCCTCTAGTCTAGTCCATGCCTCCACCTATCCTCTAGTCCATACCTCCACCTATCCTCTAGTCCATACCTCCACCTATCCTCTAGTCCATACCTCCACCTATCCTCTAGTCCATGCCTCCACCTATCCTCTAGTCTAGTCCATACCTCCACCTATCCTCTAGTCCATGCCTCCACCTATCCTCTAGTCTAGTCCATACCTCCACCTATCCTCTAGTCCATGCCTCCACCTATCCTCTAGTCTAGTCCATACCTCCACCTATCCTCTAGTCCATGCCTCCACCTATCCTCTAGTCTAGTCCATGTCTCCACCTATCCTCTAGTCTAGTCCATGTCTCCACCTATCCTCTAGTCTAGTCCATGTCTCCACCTATCCTCTAGTCTAGTCCATACCTCCACCTATCCTCTAGTCCATGCCTCCACCTATCCTCTAGTCTAGTCCATACCTCCACCTATCCTCTAGTCCATGCCTCCACCTATCCTCTAGTCTAGTCCATGTCTCCACCTATCCTCTAGTCTAGTCCATGCCTCCACCAATCCTCTAGTCTAGTCCATGTCTCCACCTATCCTCTAGTCTAGTCCATGTCTCCACCTATCCTCTAGTCCATGCCTCCACCTATCCTCTAGTCCATGTCTCCACCTATCCTCTAGTCTAGTCCATGTCTCCACCTATCCTCTAGTCCATGCCTCCACCTATCCTCTAGTCTAGTCCATGTCTCCACCTATCCTCTAGTCTAGTCCATGCCTCCACCTATACAATGTTTTTACATTTCTGAAGGAGTGCACACTTCAGGAGAAAGGACATATTATTGGGATTGCAGATTTGTGGATGAGGGGAGCTGTTTTGTATAGTATGAATCAGGACGGGGCTTAGCTTTGCCTGGCGCTGACCTGTGGTCGCTTAGCTTGGCCTGGCGCTGATCTGTGATCACTTAGCTTGGCCTGGCTGGTGGTGAGTAAAGTGCTGTGGTCAACAGACCGCTCTGTCTGTGGTCATTTAAAGGAGCATGGAGTGGGTCTGTGGTCTGTGTGTCCCAAATGGCACCCTATTCCCTATCTAGTGCACTACATTTTAACCAGGGCCCATAGCACCCTATTCCCTATCTAGTGCGCTACATTTTAACCAGGGCCCTGATGTAGTGCACTACTTAGTTGATAGGGTTTCATTTGGGACACAGCCACTGTGGGTCACTAAACAAAAACACTAGTGAGGGGAAGAGTGGATCTGTGGTGGGTTCAGAACACTATAGTGTGTGAGGGGAAGAGTGGATCTGTGGTGGGAGAGGTAGGTGGGTTCAAAACACATGTGGAGTGACTACCAGATGAAGAGACTCATGGAGTGGAATGACATTACCAGATGAAGAGGCTCATGGAGTGGAATGACACTACCAGATTAAGAGGCTCATGGAGTGGAATGACACTACCAGATTAAGAGGCTAATCCCATTGGATCCCCTGAAAGTCTGAAAGTGAAATGAAAATAACGTGGAACGTTACTGTAGCCAGATTAACAGTTACATATTTCAGCCCAAAAACACAACGGGTTGGTTTTCCCGGACACAGCAGCGGCCTTCACAAAAATGTGAGATGTGCATAGCACCTTCTTTCTTTACAGACTAGATCCGGAACTAAAACGCTTGTTCAATGCAGAGAAGAATCTCCATTAGGTTCCGGACTCCATTAGGTTCCGGACTCCATTAGGTTCCGGACTAGGCTTTATCTGTGTCCGGAAAAACAGGCCCCAACTGTTAAGAAAGGTCATGGTTTCCGTTTAAAATTGGTATGGTATGGATGTCTATGGTACGGATCCAGGGTCTGGATGGAGTCGATGTTAAAGCCTCTATAAGGAGTGCATTTGTGGGGTAGGATAGTTTGAGTGGGAGGGACTGAGATCCGTAGTTAGTACAACAGCGGAGTGGCTTGGTGGAAAAAGTGGTGTGAATGTGGTGGTCACAAAACAAATAAATTACTAAGTGGGAGGAGCTAAGAGACCAAGATGCCATGGACTGCTGCAATGTGTGTGGATGGCACCCGAAGAAGGAATGTGTGTGGGCATATTAGTGTTTCCCCCTTGTGCACAGTGTCTATACCGTCAGTTATTTTTTACATCACAATCCCATGGGCATTTGGCCGTTGTCACGTCTCTTTGCTACTACGCGAGCCGTTGTCATGACCACAGTTGTCATGGCTACCTGCCATGGATACGGTCCTGTCTTCAAAGTGGGCATAAGACACACACACACACAACAACAAGCCACAGCGATTGGTCAGGACTAAGAAAGGAGAGGCGTCACAATCAAGTCGAGATATGGTGTTGTTTAGAGTACCACATTCTCATACGTCTTCTCTATTTTGGTTTCTTGTCCCCCCCCCCATCCCATTCTCTCTCTCGCTCTCCCTCTTTCATTCTTTGGCACTGGTAGGAATGTGAGGTGGGAGGGGTGGGTGGACGGAGGGAGGGGGGCTTCCCTGTTGTCCTCTCCGTCTATTTGGAGAGCTTACTGATGACCCTGATCAGCGCTCCGTTCTCGTCTTTCAGTCGCTGGTTGTCAGCTCTCAGGTCACCTAGCACCTAGAGGAACAACATTGGTTATTGGGTTGAAAAACTGATATTGGATTTATCCCAAATGGCACCCTATTCCCTATATAGTGCACTACTATTAACCAGGGTCCAAAAGTAGCGCACTATTTTGTACTGTTTGGCTAGTTGAAAATTGGGATTGTTACAATTCTTGTGTAAAGAAAGACAAGCCAATGTACTATAATCAGATGGATCATGGTTCCATTTCCATGCAGCTAAGTTTGGTTACCACCTACAGTCGTGGCCAAAAGTTGAGAATGACACAAATATTAATTTCCACAAAGTTTGCTGCTTCAGTGTCTTTAGATATTTTTGTCAGATGTTACTATGGAATACTGAAGTATAATTACAAGTATTTCATAAGTGTCAAAGGCTTTTATTGACAATTACATGAAGTTGATGCAAAGAGTCAATATTTGCAGTGTTGACCCTTCTTTTTCAAGACCTCTGCAATCCGCCCTGGCATGCTGTCAATTAACTTCTGGGCCACATCCTGACTGATGGCAGCCCATTCTTGCATAATCAATGCAAGAATGGTTTATTTTTGTTTGTCCACCCGCCTCGTGAGAATTGACCACAAGTTCTCAATGGGATCAAGGTCTGGGGAGTTTCCTGGCCATGGAACCAAAATATCGATGTTTTGTTCCCCGAGCCACTTAGTTATCAATTTTGCCTCATGGCAAGGTGCTCCATCATGCTGGAAAAGGCATTGTTTGTCACCAAACTGTTCCTGGATGGTTGGGAGAAGTTGCTTTCGGAGGATGTGTTGGTACCATTCTTTATTCATGGCTGTGTTCTTAGGCAAAATTGTGAGTGAGCCCACTCCCTTGGCTGAGAAGCAACCCCACACATGAATGGTCTCAGGATGCTTTACTGTTGGCATGACACAGGACTGATGGTAGCGCTCACCTTGTCTTCTCCGGACAAGCTTTTTTCCAGATGCCCCAAACAATCGGAAAGGGGATTCATCAGAGAAAATGACTTTACCCCAGTCCTCAGCAGTCCAATCCCTCTATCTTTTGCAGAATATCAGTCTGTCCCTGATGTTTTCCTGGAGAGAAGTGGCTTCTTTGCTGCCCTTCCTGACACCAGTCCATCGTACAAAAGTCTTTGCCTCACTGTGCGTGGAGATGCACTCACACCTGCCTGCTGCCATTCCTGAGCAAACTCTGTACTGGTGGTGCCCCGATCCCGCAGCTGAATCAACTTTAAGAGACTGTCCTGGCGCTTGCTGGACTTTTTTGGGCGCCCTGAAGCCTTCTTCACAGCAATTGAACCGCTTTCCCTGAAGTTCTTGATGATCCGATAAATGGTTGATTTAGGTGCAATCTTACTGGCAGCAATATCCTTGCCTCTGAAGCTCTTTTTGTGCAAAGCAATGATTACGGCACGTGTATCCTTGCAGGTAACCATGGTTGACAGAGTAAGAACAATGATTCCAAGCACCACCCTCCTTTTGAAGCTTCCAGTCTGTTATTCGAACTCAATCAGCATGACAGAGTGATCTCCAGCCTTGTCCTCATCAACACTCACACCTGTGTTAACGAGAGAATCACTGACATGATGTCAGCTGGTCCTTTTGTGGCAGGGCTGAAATGCAGTGGAAATGTTTTTTTGTGATTCAGTTCATTTGCATGGCAAAGAGGGATTTTGCAATTAATTGCAATTCATCTGATCACTCTTTGTGACATTCTGGAGTATATGCAAATTGCCATCGTACAAACAGAGGCAGCAGACTTTGTGAAAATTAATATTTGTGTCATTCTCAAAACTTTTGGCCACGACTGTACTTGAGCTCAGGTACGTCTGCAACAGAAACGGAGAGTTAAGTGAACACGGTAAAAGGAGGTGGTAGGATGTATTAGAGTGTTGGGGAAGGAAGAGAGGAGAACAGGATGATGGGTGGAGAACTCCACACTCATTGGATAGCAGTACCAGTGATCTCCACACCCATTGGATAGCAGTACCAGTGATCTCCACACCCATTGGATAGCAGTACCAGTGATCTCCACACCCATTGGATAGCAGTACCAGTGATCTCCACACCCATTGGATAGCAGTACCAGTGATCTCCACACCCATTGGATAGCAGTACCAGTATTCTCCACACCCATTGGATAGCAGCACCAGTGACCAGTGGGCCTGTATTCAAAGTGTCTCAGTAGTAGTAGTGCTGATCAAATTTAAAAAACAAAACATATTTTTTTACTTTTATTTAACTAATGAATAGGAGGGAGGGCCTGATCCTAGATCAGCACTCTTGTCTAAGAAAAACTTGTCTGTGTCCCAAATGCACACTACTCCCTATTTAGTGCACTACTATTGATTAGGGCCCATAGGGAGACCCATAGGGCCCTGGTCAAAAGTAGTGCACTAAACAGGGAATAGGGTGCCATTTGGGATGCACACATTGTGATTATGAGCCCTGATAAATAAGTACCCTGTCCTGAGAACATGTCTTGGTGAAAAGTCAATGATCGATATAGTGGTACTGACTATATACAATACTGGTCTCATCTGGAACAGAGCTGTACAGAGCAGCAAGCCTCCCTCCCTGGCCCAGTCTAATGCCTTAGTGTGCATCCCAAATGGCACCATATTCCCTATGTAGTGCACTACTTTTGACCATGGCCCATAGAGCTCTGGTCTAAAGTAGTGACCTATATAGGGAATAGGGTGCCATTTGGAAGGCAGGCTCAGTGTACCACTTACTGCCACAACACTGGTGATTTGCAGCACAAGCCGTGAAAGAAGCAGCAAGCTGTGATCAGGCAGAGAGTCTGTGTGGAGTAAAACCTGGGTTCAACCAGAGTCTGTGGGGAGTAAAACCTGGGTTCAACCAGAGAGTCTGTGTGGAGTAAAACCTGGGTTCAACCAGAGAGTCTGTGGGGAGTAAAACCTGGGTTCAACCAGAGAGTCTGTGGGGAGTAAAACCTGGGTTCAACCAGAGAGTCTGTGGGGAGTAAAACCTGGGTTCAACCAGAGAGTCTGTGGGGAGTAAAACCTGGGTGCAACCAGAGAGTCTGTGTGGAGTAAAACCTGGGTTCAACCAGAGAGTCTGTGGGGAGTAAAACCTGGGTTCAACCAGAGAGTCTGTGGGGAGTAAAACCTGGGTTCAACCAGAGAGTCTGTGTGGAGTAAAACCTGGGTTCAACCAGAGAGTCTGTGTGGAGTAAGGACTTTCAGCATTTGCTTCAGCCCAGCTAACGTATTTGAAATATTTCGTATACTATTTGTTCTCTCTCTTTTCACCTTCAACTCCTCCTCCAGCTCAGCCACACGCCGCTCCAACATCCGTCGCTCCTGATGCGAAAGAGAGGGAGAAGAGAGGAGCGAGGGAGAGAGAGAGAGAGAGAAAGACAGAGAGAGAGAAAGACAGAGAGAGAGAAAGACAGAGAGAGACAGAAAGACAGAGAGAGACAGAAAAACAGAGAGAGAGACAGAAAGACAGAGAGAGAGAGAGAGAGAGAGAGAGAGAGAGAGAGAGAGAGAGAGAGAGAGAGACAGAGGAGGGTCAGGCAGCAGCAGAGACAGTCAGTCGTGAGGCCAGGCTCAGCATCAGGTGTTCGACACTAGATAGTGTACTAGTTTCTGTATATGTAACACAACACAAGCCAAGCCACACACGGAAGAGAGGAAGAGGAGAGACTTACCTTCTTCTCTAGCTCTAACATGGCTGAACAATCACTGAACCGCTCCTGTCTCTGTAGGAGCGAGCACACACACACACACACACACACACACACACACACACACACACACACACACACACACACACACACACACAGTTTATGTCATTAAATGTCAACAGTATGCAGTTAAATAGAAATTGAGAGCAGCTGCAGAAGACTGCTTACCATGGTCATTATGAAATGTATAAAAAACTGAAATTATCACATTTACATAAGTATTCAGACCCTTTAACTCAGTACTTTGTTGAAGCACCTTTGGCAGCGACTACAGCCTCCAGTCTTCTTGGGGTATGACGCTACAAACTTGGCACACCTGTATTTGGGGAGTTTCTCCCATTCTTCTCTGCAGATCCCTCTCAAGCTCTGTCAGGTTGGATTTTGAGCGTCGCTACACAGCTATTTTCAGGTCTCTCCTGAGATGTTCGATGAGGTTCAAATCAGGGCTCTGGCTGGGCCACTCATGGACATTCAGAGACTTGACCCGAAGCCACTCCTGCGTTGTCTTGGCTGTGTGCTTAGGGTTGTTGTCCTGTTGGAAGGTGAACCTTCACCCCAGTCTGAGGTCCTGAGCGCTCTGGAGCAGGTTTTCATCTGTACTTTGCTCCGTTCATCTTTGCCTCAATCCTGACTAGTCTGCCAGTCCCTGTCACTGAAAAACATCCCCACAGCATGAATCTGCCACTACCACGCTTCACCGTAGGGATGGTGCCAGGTTTCCTCCAAACGTGGCGCTTGACATTCAGGCCAAAGAGTTCAATCTTGGTTTCATCAGACCAGAGAATCCTTTAGGTGCCTTTTGGCAAACTCCAAGCGGGCTGTCATGTGCCTTTTACTGAGGAGTGGCTTCCATCTGGCCACTCTACCATAAAGGCCTGATTGGTGGAGTGCAGCAGAGATGGTTGTCCTTCTGGAAGGTTCTCCCATCTCCACAGAGGAACTCTGGAGCTCTTGGTCACCTCCCTGACCACTGTCCTCCTCCCCCCGTTCGCTCAGTTTGACCAGACAAAAAGGGTCTAATTACTTATGTAGACAAGGTATTTCTGTTTTTTTATTTGTAATACATTTGCAAAAATGTCTGAAAACCTGTTTTTGCCTTGTCATTATGGGGTATTGGGTGTAGATTGACAAGGAAATTTATTTATCTGTCTGTATCTCACTCCTGATGTACCACGACAGGTCTACGGTACCATTTATCTCCCTCCTCCTGATGTACCGTTTATCTCCCTCCTGCTGTACCATGACAGGTCTACGGTACCGTTTATCTCCCTCCTCCTGCTGTACCATGACAGGTCTACGGTACCATTTATCTCCCTCCTCCTGATGTACCGTTTATCTCCCTCCTGCTGTACCATGACAGGTCTACGGTACCGTTTATCTCCCTCCTCCTGCTGTACCGTTTATCTCCCTCCTCCTGCTGTACCATGACAGGTCTACGGTACCGTTTATCTCCCTCCTCCTGCTGTACCGTTTATCTCCCTCCTCCTGCTGTACCATGACAGGTCTACGGTACCGTTTATCTCCCTCCTCCTGATGTACCGTTTATCTCCCTCCTCCTGCTGTACCATGACAGGTCTACGGTACCGTTTATCTCCCTCCTCCTGCTGTACCGTTTATCTCCCTCCTCCTGCTGTACCATGACAGGTCTACGGTACCATTTATCTCCCTCTTCCTGCTGTACCATGACAGGTCTACGGTACCATTTATCTCCCTCCTCCTGATGTACCGTTTATCTCCCTCCTCCTGCTGTACCATGACAGGTCTACGGTACCATTTATCTCCCTCCTCCTGATGTACCGTTTATCTCCCTCCTCCTGATGTACCATGACAGGTCTACGGTACCATTTATCTCCCTCCTCCTGCTGTACCATGACAGGTCTACGGTACCGTTTATCTCCCTCCTCCTGATGTACCGTTTATCTCCCTCCTCCTGATGTACCATGACAGGTCTACGGTACCGTTTATCTCCCTCCTCCTGATGTACCATGACAGGTCTACGGTACCGTTTATCTCCCTCCTCCTGATGTACCGTTTATCTCCCTCCTCCTGATGTACCATGACAGGTCTACGGTACCATTTATCTCCCTCCTCCTGATGTACCATGACAGGTCTACGGTACCGTTTATCTCCCTCCTCCTGATGTACCGTTTATCTCCCTCCTCCTGATGTACCATGACAGGTCTACGGTAAAGTTTATCTCCCTCCTCCTGCTGTACCATGACAGGTCTACGGTACCGTTTATCTCCCTCCTCCTGCTGTACCATGACAGGTCTACGGTACCGTTTATCTCCCTCCTCCTGCTGTACCGTTTATCTCCCTCCTCCTGCTGTACCATGACAGGTCTACGGTACCATTTATCTCCCTCCTCCTGCTGTACCATGACAGGTCTACGGTACCATTTATCTCCCTCCTCCTGATGTACCGTTTATCTCCCTCCTCCTGATGTACCATGACAGGTCTACGGTACCATTTATCTCCCTCCTCCTGATGTACCGTTTATCTCCCTCCTCCTGCTGTACCATGACAGGTCTACGGTACCATTTATCTCCCTCCTCCTGATGTACCGTTTATCTCCCTCCTCCTGATGTACCATGACAGGTCTACGGTACCATTTATCTCCCTCCTCCTGCTGTACCATGACAGGTCTACGGTACCATTTATCTCCCTCCTCCTGATGTACCATGACAGGTCTACGGTACCGTTTATCTCCCTCCTCCTGATGTACCGTTTATCTCCCTCCTCCTGATGTACCATGACAGGTCTACGGTACCGTTTATCTCCCTCCTCCTGATGTACCATGACAGGTCTACGGTACCATTTATCTCCCTCCTCCTGATGTACCATGACAGGTCTACGGTACCGTTTATCTCCCTCCTCCTGCTGTACCATGACAGGTCTACGGTACCGTTTATCTCCCTCCTCCTGATGTACCGTTTATCTCCCTCCTCCTGCTGTACCGTTTATCTCTCCTCCTCCTGCTGTACCATGACAGGTCTACGGTACCGTTTATCTCCCTCCTCCTGATGTACCATGACAGGTCTACGGTACCGTTTATCTCCCTCCTCCTGCTGTACCATGACAGGTCTACGGTACCGTTTATCTCCCTCCTCCTGATGTACCGTTTATCTCCCTCCTCCTGATGTACCGTTTATCTCCCTCCTCCTGATGTACCGTTTATCTCCCTCCTCCTGATGTACCGTTTATCTCCCTCCTCCTGATGTACCGTTTATCTCTCCTCCTCCTGCTGTACCATGACAGGTCTACAGTACCGTTTATGTTTACTAGTTTGTCCACGAGAGATTAGTGTGTCTGTTTGTCTGACCTGTGTAGCCTTGTCCAGGTCCAGTCTGGTCTGAGAGATGGTCCTCTGGGTGTCCTGCAGCTGAGACTGGAGCTGACCATTCTCCCTGGACACCTCCTCAAACAGCTGGGACAGAAAGAGATGAGATTATTATTGAACTTTATTGGAACAATTCCACTTTATATATATATATACACACATATAAACTGAACAGAAATGAAGTGTTGGTCCCATGTTTCATGAGCTGAAATAAAAGATCCCAGAAATTTTCCAGACAAACAAAAATCTTATTTCTCTCCAATGTTGTACACAAATTTGTTTACATCCCTGTTAGTGAGAATTTCTCCTTTGCCAAGATAATCCATCCACCTGACAGGTGTGACATATCAAGAAGCTGATTAAACAGCATGATCATTACACAGGTGCACCTTGTGCTGGGGACAATAAAAGGCCACTCTAAAATGTGCAGTTTTGTCACAACACAATGCCACAGATATCTCATGTTGAGGGAGCGTGCAATTGACATGCTGACTGAAGAAATGTCCACCAGAGCTGTTGCCAGAGAATGGAATTTTCATTTCTCTACCATAAGCCGCCTCCAATGTCTTTTTAGAGAATTTGGCAGTACGTCCAATTGGCATCACAACCGTAGACCACGTCTAACCACGCCAAACCCACGATATCCGTCTTCTTCTCCTGCGGGATCGTCTGAGACCAGCCACCCTTGACAGCTGATGAAACCGAGGAGTATTTCTGTTTGTAATAAAGCCCTTTTGTGGGGAAAAACTCATTCTGATTGGCTAGGCCTGGCTCCCCAGTGGGTGGGCCTGGCACCCAAGATGATAGGCCTATGCTCACCCAGGCCCTCCCCTGGCTACACCCCTGCCCAGTCATGTGAAATCCATAGATTTCCTTATATGAACTGTAACTCAGTAAAATTGTTGAATGTCGCGTTTTATTTTTTTTCAGTATATTTGCCAATGAGCTGATGCTTTTATATCCAAAGCGACTTAGTCGTGCATGCATACATTTTTTACACCAGAGAGAGAAAACATTTATTGAATTGCATACATAGAGAGAGAGAGAGAGAGGGCGAGTTAGTTAAGTGAATGATCGCCTGTGAGAGAGTGCTGAAACTCTTCTAGACCCTCTAATATTGACTAGCCCCTTTTCAAATCATTAAAACTATCTATCTTTACCTTCTTGTAATCCTTAGTTTCAGAGCCTCCTCTGTCGATACAGTCATTACATGACACGTCGGACCTGAAGAGAGCAGGGAGCAGAGATCAGAGATATTATGACTCATCCAAGGTCAGAGATATTGTTAATGACTCCTCAGAGGTCAGAGATATTACAGTGAGGGGAAAAAGTATTTGATCCCCTGCTGATTTTGTACGTTTGCCCACTGACAAAGAAATGATCAGTCTATAATTTTAATGGTAGGTTTATTTGAACAGTGAGAGACAGAATAACAAAACAAATTCCAGAAAAACACATGTGAAAAATGTAATAAATTGATTTGCATTTTAATGAGGGAAATAAGTATTTGACCCCTCTGTAAAACATGACTTAGTACTTGGTGGCAAAACCCTTGTTGGCAATCACAGAGGTTAGACGTTTCTGGCTAGGCCACTCCAGGACCTTAATGTGCTTCTTCTTGAGCTACTCCTTTGTTGCCTTGGCTGTGTGTTTTGGGTCATTGTCATGCTGGAATACCCATCCACGACCCATATTTCAATGCCCAGGCTGAGGGAAGGAGGTTCTCACCCAAGATTTGACGGTACATGGCCCCGTCCATCGTCCCTTTGATGCGGTGAAGTTGTCCTGTCCCCTTAGCAGAAAAACACCCCCAAAGCATAATGTTTCCACCTCCATGTTTGACGGTGCGCATGGTGTTCTTGGGGTCATAGGCAGCATTCCTCCTCCTCCAAACACGGCGAGTTGAGTTGATGCCAAAGAGCTCCATTTTGGTCTCATCTGACCACAACACTTTCACCCAGTTGTCCTCTGAATCATTCAGATGTTCATTGGCAAACTTCAGACGGCATGTATATGTGCTTTCTTGAGCAGGGGGACCTTGCGGGCGCTGCAAGATTTCAGTCCTTCACGGCGTAGTGTGTTACCAATAGTTGTCTTGGTGACTATGGTCCCAGCTGCCTTGAGATCATTGACAAGATCCTCCCGTGTAGTTCTGGCCTGATTCCTCACCGTTCTCATGATCATTGCAACTCCACGAGGTGAGATCTTGCATGGAGCCCCAGGCTGAGGGAGATTGACAGTTCTTTTGTGTTTCTTCCATCTGCGAATAATCACACCAACTGTTGTCACCTTCTCACCAAGCTGCTTGGCGATGGTCTTGTAGCCCATTCCAACCTTGTGTAGGTCTACAATCTTGTCCCTGACATCCTTGGAGAGCTCTTTGGTCTTGGCCATGGTGGAGAGTTTGGAATCTGATTGATTGATTGCTTCTGTGGACAGGTGTCTTTTATACAGGTAACAGAGATTAGGAGCACTCCCTTTAAGAGTGTGCTCCTAATCTCAGCTCGTTACCTGTATAAAAGACACCTGGGAGCCAGAAATCTTTCTGATTGAGAGGGGTTCAAATACTTATTTCCCTCATTAAAATGCAATTCCATTTATAACATTTTTCACATGCATTTTTCTGGATTCTTTTGTTGTTATTCTGTCTCTCACTGTTCAAATACACCTACCATTAAAATTATAGACTGATCATTTCTTTGTCAGTGGGCAAACGTACAAAATCAGCAGGGGATCAAATACTTTTTTCCCTCACTGTAAAGACTCCTCAAAGGTCAGAGATATTATAATGACTCCAAGGTCAGAGATAATATAATGACTCCTCAGAGGTCAGAGATATTATAATGACTCCTGAGAGGTCAGAGATAATATAATGACTCCTCCAAGGTCAGAGATATTATAATGACTCCTCAGAGGTCAGAGATAATATAATGACTCCTCGAGGGTCAGAGATAATATAATGACTCCTCGAAGGTCAGAGAAAATATAATGACTCCTCGAAGGTCAGAGATATTATAATGACTCCTCGAAGGTCAGAGATATTATAATGACTCCTCGAAGGTCAGAGATATTACACGACAAATGCTAAAGGTCAGATCCATACCTGTCTGTCTGTGGATCCTGCCCACCGCCTCCAAACCCCTCCTCTCCACTGGGCTCGTTGTCATCACTCTACAGGACCACGGAGATCAGCAGGTCATTACATTATGGTTGTCAAGGTTATTATTACGACAGGTTATTACCAGGATATGACCTGGTAACCTTATAACTAGGACTAGCCCACCGTGCACTCATTATGGATGTCAATGTCATCATTACGACAGGTTATTACCAGGATATGACCTGGTAACCTTATAACTAGGACTAGCCCACCGTGCACTCATTATGGATGTCAATGTCATCCTTGTGACAGGTTACAAACAGCACATGTTATAATGTCTATGCCGTCCTTATGAAAGATTATAACCAGAACTAGCTCATGCACTCACATCTCCAGCCCTCTGAGCTCTCCTCCTGGCCCGGGCTCGCCGTCTCTCCCTGGCGATACGATCACTCTCACTCTCCCCTTCTGCACTCCTCTCCTGGCCGGAGGTCTGGGGACGAGGGGTACCAGCCGGTTGAGTCAGCCCCAACAGGTCAGACTTCTGCAGGCTGGCGATACGGGACCTCCAGCTTACCTCCTGAAGACAGTTATATCATCTTTAGGAAATAAGTTATCTACCACACAGACATCATACTGATGTCCCTGGATGTCCTATGTTGTACACATAAGAATTGTAGCTATATTGCTTATACCAATCCAATCCTCTAGAGCAGGCAAAATCCAATCTGGTCTAGGGGCTGATTTAATACCCTTGATCTAGGGTGTAGGGGCTAGAGGGGCCGATGTAATACCCTTGATCTAGGGTGTAGGGGCCGATGTAATACCCTTGATCTAGGGTGTAGGGGCCGATGTAATACCCTTGATCTAGGGTGTAGGGGCCGATGTAATACCCTTGATCTAGGGTGTAGGGGCTGATGTAATACCCTTGATCTAGGGTGTAGGGGCTAGGGGCTGATGTAATACCTTTGATCTAGGGTGTAGAGGCTGATGTAATAGCCTTGATCTAGGGTGTAGGGGCCGATGTAATACCCTTGATCTAGGGTGTAGGGGCTAGGGGCTGATGTAATACCCTTGATCTAGGGTGTAGGGGCTGATGTAATACATTTGATCTAGGGTGTAGGGGCTAGGGGCTGATGTTATACCCTTGATCTAGGGTGTAGGGGCCGATGTAATACCCTTGATCTAGGGTGTAGGGGCTGATGTAATACCCTTGACCTAGGGTGTAGGGGCTAGGGGCTGATGTAATACCCTTGATCTAGGGTGTAGGGGCTAGGGGCCGATGTAATACCCTTGATCTAGGGTGTAGGGGCTAGGGGCCGATGTAATACCCTTGATCCAGGGTGTAGGGGCTAGGGGCCGATGTAATACCCTTGATCTAGGGTGTAGGGGCTAGGGGCTGATGTAATACCCTTGATCTAGGGTGTAGGGGCTAGGGGCTGATGCAATACCCTTGATCTAGGGTGTAGGGGCCGATGTAATACCCTTGATCTAGGGTGTAGGGGCTAGGGGCTGATGCAATACCCTTGATCTAGGGTGTAGGGGCCGATGTAATACCCTTGATCTAGGGTGTAGGGGCCGATGTAATACCCTTGATCTAGGGTGTAGGGGCTAGGGGCCGATGTAATACCCTTGATCTAGGGTGTAGGGGCTAGGGGCCGATGTAATACCCTTGATCCAGGGTGTAGGGGCTAGGGGCCGATGTAATACCCTTGATCCAGGGTGTAGGGGCTAGGGGCTGATGTAATACCCTTGATCTAGGGTGTAGGGGCTAGGGGCTGATGCAATACCCTTGATCTAGGGTGTAGGGGCCGATGTAATACCCTTGATCTAGGGTGTAGGGGCTGATGTAATACCCTTGATCTAGGGTGTAGGGGCTAGGGGCTGATGTAATACCCTTGATCTAGGGTACAGGCCCCTAGCCGCACGCTGCAAGATTGCTTGGAGCACGTGGACTGGGATATGTCCCGGACAGCATCAGACAACAACATTGATGTATACGCTGATTCGGTGAGCGAGTTTATTAGCAAGTGCATCGGTGATGTTGTACCCATAGCAACTATTAAAACCTTAACCAACCAGAAACCGTGGATTGATGGCAGCATTCGCGCAAAACTGAAAGCGCAAACCGGAAACATGACTGAATACAAACAGTGTAGCTATTCCCTCCGCAAGGCAATCAAAAAAGCTAAGCGTCAATATAGAGACAAAGTAGAGTCACAATTCAACGGCTCAGACACAAGAGGAATGTGGCAGGGTCTACAGTCAATCACGGACTACAAAAAGAAAACCAGCACCGTCGCGGACCACGATGTCTTGCTCCCAGACAAACTAAACAACTTCTTTGCTCCCTTTGAGGACAATACAGTGCCACCGACACGGCCCGCTACCAAAACCTGTGGGCTCACCTTCACCGCAGCCAACATGAGTAAAACATTTAAACGTGTTAACCCTCGGAAGGCTGCCGGCCCAGATGGCATCCCTGGCCGTGTCCTCAGAGCATGCGCAGACCAGCTGGCTGGTGTGTTTACGGACATATTCAATCAGTCCCTATCCCAGTCTGCTGTTCCCACATGCTTCAAGAGGGCCACCATTGTTCCTGTTCCCAAGAAAGCTAAGGTAACTGAACTAAATGACTATCACCCCGTAGCACTCACTTCCGTCATCATGAAGTTCTTTGAGAGATTAGTCAAGGATCATATCACCTCCATCCTGCCAGACACCCTGGACCCACTACAATTTGCTTACCGTCCCAATAGGTCCACAGACGACGCAATCGCAATCACACTGCACACTGCCCTAACCCATCTGGACAAGAGGAATACCTACCTATACTGTTCATCGACTACAGCTCAGCAATTAACACCATAGTTCCCTCCAAGCTCGTCATTAAGCTCGAGACCCTAGGCCTCAACCCAGCCCTGTGCAACTGGGTCCTGGACTTCCTGACGGGCCGGCCCCAGGTAGTGAGAGTAGGAAACAACATCTCCACCCCTCTCATCCTCAACACTGGGGCCCCACAAGGGTGCGTTCTCAGCCCCCTCCTGTACTCCCTGTTCACCCATGACTGCGTGGCCGTGCACGCATCCAACTCAATCATCAAGTTTGCTGACGACACTACAGAGGTAGGCTTGATTACCAACAACGAGACGGCCTACAGGGAGGAGGTGAGGGCCCTTGGAGTGTGGTGTCAGGAAAATAACCTCTCACTCAATGTCAGCAAAACAAAGGAGATGATCGTGGACTTCAGGAAACAGCAGAGGGAGCACCCCCCTATCCACATCGAGGGGACAGTAGTGGAGAAGGTGGAAAGTTTTAAGTTCCTCGGCGTCACGGACAAACTGAAATGGTCCACCCACACAGACAGCGTGGTGAAGAAGGCACAACAGCGCCTCTTCAACCTCAGGAGGCTGAAGAAATTCGGCTTGTCACCAAAATCACTCACAAACTTCTACAGATGCACAATCGAGAGCATCCTGTCGGGCTGTATCACCGCCTGGTACGGCAACTGCTCCGCCCACAACCGTAAGGCTCTCCAGAGGGTAGTGAGGACTGCACAACGCATCACCGGGGGTAGACTACCTGCCCTTCAGGACACCTACACCACCCGATGTCACAGAAAGGCCAAAAAGATCATCAAGGACAACAACCACCCGAGCCACTGCCTGTTCACCCCGCTATCATCCAGAAGGCGAGGTCAGTACAGGTGCATCAAAGCTGGGACCGAGAGACTGAAAAACAGCTTCTATCTCAAGGCCATCAGACTGTTAAACATCCACCACTAACATTGAGTGGCTGCTGCCAACATACTGACTTAAATCTCTAGCCACTTTAAACATAGGAATTGGATGTAACAAATGTATCACTAGCCACTTTAAACAATTTTGTATATAATGTTTACATATCCTACATTACTCATCTCATATGTATATACTGTACTCCATACCATCTACTGCATCTTGCCTACGCCGGTCAGCCATCGCTCATCCATATATTTATATGTACATATTCGTATTCATTCCTTTACTCTTGTGTGTATAAGGCAGTTGTTGTGAAATTGTTAGATTACTTGTTAGATACTACTGCATGGTCGGAACTAGAAGCACAAGCATTTCGCTACACTCACATTAACATCTGCTAACCATGTGTATGTGATTAATAAAATTGGATTTGATTTAGGGGCTAGGGTGTAGGGGTTAAATACTGCTGCTCTAGGGTGTAGTTTGTAGGTTGTAGGGGTTAAATACTGCTGCTCTAGGGTGTAGTTTGTAGGGTGTAGGGGTTAAATACTGCTGCTCTAGGGTGTAGTTTGTAGGGTGTAGTTTGTAGGGTGTAGGGGTTAAATACTGCTGCTCTAGGGTGTAGGGGTTAAATACTGCTGCTCTAGGGTGTAGGGGTTAAATACTGCTGCTCTAGGGTGTAGTTTGTAGGGTGTAGGGTGTAGTTTGTAGGGTGTAGGGGTTAAATACTGCTGCTCTAGGGTGTAGTTTGTAGGGTGTAGTTTGTAGGGTGTAGGGTGTAGTTTGTAGGGGTTAAATACTGCTGCTCTAGGGTGTAGGGGTTAAATACTGCTGCTCTAGGGTGTAGTTTGTAGGGTGTAGTTTGTAGGGTGTAGTTTGTAGGGTGTAGTTTGTAGGGTGTAGGGGTTAAATACCGCTCTCACCCCCTCTTCTGCTTTCTTCTTATTGGCCTCCTCCTCCTCTTTCCTTGCCTTGTCTCTCCCTGTGTCCGTCTGTGCCGTCTTCATGGTCTTCTCAGCTTCCTGCAGGTCTGTGAGCGTCACCCCCTGATTGGACAACAGACAGGAGGTTTAAGTCATGTCCTTGTCAGACAGACAAATCACAACGCCTGCCAAATCTATTGGATCGTTCCATCTCATTTGCTTAGAAATCTCTTCTCTCCTTCACTGATTGGAGAAAACAATATAGTGAAAGGAAGCTCATTAGACTGGTATTTAATCTGGTCACTTTCTCAGATCAGATGAAGGAGAGAAGGCGAAGAGGGGGAAAAGGCTGTGTATCTCCTGTCTGGATGCATCTGTCTAGGTAGATGGACTGACCTGAGTGGATCGTCGTGACTGTCTGGCGTGTCTGGAGCGAGCCTTCCTCTGAGCCTCAGCCTCCTCATCACGTACCGGGGTCAAGTAGGACCTGGACCGGGGAAACACAAAACATTATTTATTACATTACCCATAACATTATCATAAAAGGATTTAGACCGGGGAACACAAATGATATAACTACATGGAACTATATTTAACAACATTTGCCTACATTTAACTCATATTTAGCTACATAGACAGTAGGAAAGGTAAGAGGGAGAAAGGTAAGAGGGAGAAAGGTAAGAGGGAGAAAGGTAATAGGGAGAAAGGTAATAGGGGAGAAAGGTAAGAGGGGAGAAAGGTAAGAGGGGAGAAAGGTAAGAGGGGAGAAAGGTAAGAGGGGAGAAAGGTAAGAGGGGAGAAAGGTAAGAGGGAGAAAGGTAAGAGGGGAGAAAGGTAAGAGGGAGAAAAGGTAAGAGGGGAGAAAGGTAACAGGGGAGAAAGGTAACAGGGGAGAAAGGTAAGAGGGAGAAAGGTAAGAGGGGAGAAAGGTAACAGGGGAGAAAGGTAACAGGGGAGAAAGGTAACAGGGGAGAAAGGTAAGAGGGAGAAAGGTAAGAGGGAGAAAAGGTAAGAGGGGAGAAAGGTAAGAGGGGAGAAAGGTAAGAGGGGAGAAAGGTAAGAGGGAGAAAAGGTAAGAGGGGAGAAAGGTAAGAGGGAGAAAGGTAAGAGGGAGAAAAGGTAAGAGGGGAGAAAGGTAAGAGGGGAGAAAGGTAAGAGGGAGAAAAGGTAAGAGGGAGAAAAGGTAAGAGGGGAGAAAGGTAAGAGGGAGAAAAGGTAAGAGGGGAGAAAGGTAAGAGGGGAGAAAGGTAATAGGGGAGAAAGGTAACAGGGGAGAAAGGTAAGAGGGGAGAAAGGTAAGAGGGGAGAAAGGTAAGAGGGGAGAAAGGTAAGAGGGAGAAAGGTAAGAGGGAGAAAAGGTAAGAGGGGAGAAAGGTAAGAGGGAGAAAAGGTAAGAGGGGAGAAAGGTAAGAGGGGAGAAAGGTAAGAGGGGAGAAAGGTAAGAGGGGAGAAAGGTAAGAGGGGAGAAAGGTAAGAGGGAGAAAGGTAAGAGGGGAATTGACAGAATTGAAAGGTCACAGATCAGTGTCCCAGGTGGCTGTGCATGATCCAGAGTCAGCTTAGTAGACCACAACACCACTCTGGCACATAACCTTCAACTACATTTAATCACATTCAACAACACTCAACGACAACTGCAGCCTCACACCCTCGGCACGCCACTGTGTTTAAAGGTGAAAGTTCAAACATCTAGAAAACAAATAGGCTCTGTAAACTGTAAACGCTGGAACGTCGCTGAAACATTGTTGTCGTGAAAAAGACTCACTTGCGCCTCTGCTTGGTCTCAAGATCGCTGCCCCCGCCGGTCGTCGTGGTGACAGAGCCCTGCTCCTTCTCCTTCTTCTCTGCCTGCTCCTGAGCCAGTCTGAAATAGAGGGAAATAGAGAATAAGAGAGAAGAGAGAGAGGCAGCAAGATTCGTGACCTGTTGCCACAAGAAAAGGTCAGCCAGTGAAGAACAAACACCATTGTAAATATAACCCATATTTAGGCTTATTTATTTTCGCTTTTGTACTTTAACCATTTGTACATCGTTACAACACTGTATATATACATAAAATGACATTTGTAATGTCTTTATTATTTTGGAACTTCTGTGAGTGTAATGTTTACTGTTCATTTTTACTTTTGTATATTATCTACTCCACTTGCTTTGGCAATGTTAACATATGTTTCCTATGCCAATAAAGCCCCTTGAACTGAATTGAGAGGATAGAGAGACAGAGGGTAGAGAGGAGAGATACAGGGTAGAGAGGAGAGATACAGGGTAGAGAGGAGACAGAGGGTAGAGAGGAGAGAGACAGAGGGTAGAGAGGAGAGAGACAGAGGGTAGAGAGGAGACAGAGGGTAGAGAGGAGAGAGACAGAGGGTAGAGAGGAGAGAGACAGAGGGTAGAGAGGAGACAGAGGGTAGAGAGGAGAGAGAGGGTAGAGAGGAGAGAGACAGAGGGTAGAGAGGAGACAGAGGGTAGAGAGGAGAGAGACAGAGGGTAGAGAGGAGAGAGACAGAGGGTAGAGAGGAGAGAAACAGAGGGTAGAGAGGAGAGAAACAGTGGGTAGAGAGGAGAGAGACAGGGGGTAGAGAGGAGAGAGACAGAGGGTAGAGAGGAGAGAGACAGGGGGTAGAGAGGAGAGAGACAGAGGGTAGAGAGGAGAGAGACAGGGGGTAGAGAGGAGAGAGACAGAGGGTAGAAAGGAGAGAGACAGGGTAGAGAGGAGAGAGAGGGTAGAAAGGAGAGAGACAGGGTAGAGAGGAGAGAGACAGAGTAGAGAGGAGAGAGACAGAGGGTAGAGAGGAGAGAGACAGGGGGTAGAGAGGAGAGAGACAGAGGGTAGAGAGGAGAGAGACAGGGGGTAGAGAGGAGAGAGACAGAGGGTAGAAAGGAGAGAGACAGGGTAGAGAGGAGAGAGACAGAGTAGAGAGGAGAGAGACAGAGGGTAGAGAGGAGAGAGACAGAGGGTAGAGAGGAGAGAGACAGAGGGTAGAGAGGAGAGAGACAGGGGGTAGAGATGAGAGAGAGAGGGTAGAGAGGAGAGAGACAGGGTAGAGAGGAGAGAGAGAGGGTAGAGAGGAGAGAGACAGGGTAGAGAGGAGAGAGACAGGGTAGAGAGGAGAGAGAGAGGGTAGAGAGAGAGATGGGGTAGAGATTAGAGAGACAGGGTAGAGAGGAGAGATGGTAGAGAGGAGAGAGAGGGGGTAGAGAGGAGAGAGAGGGGGTAGGGGGAGAGAGACAGAGGGTAGAGAGGAGAGAGAGAGAGAGAGGGGGTAGAGAGAGAGCGAGATTGAGGGGAGAGAGAGACAGTAGAGGGTAGAGAGGAGAGATAGAGGGGGTAGAGAGGAGAGAGAGAGGGGGTAGAGAGGAGAGAGGGTAGAGAGGAGAGAGGGTAGAGAGGAGAGAGGGTAGAGAGGAGAGAGAGAGGGGTAGAGGGGTAGAGAGGAGAGAGAGAGAGAGAGAAGAGAGACAGAGGGTAGAGAGGAGAGAGAGAGGGGGGAGAGAGGAGAGAGGGTAGAGAGGAGAGAGAGAGGGGGTAGAGAGGAGAGAAAGAGAGAAGAGAGACAGAGGGATATTCAGTCCTTGCATCCATAGCTATGACTTTGAGAGTGGTTACATTTCTCCAGCCCCACACCTCAGCTTGATAGTGGCAGGGCTGCAGTGTTGTTTGCTCTAAAAGGAATTAAGGACCGTGCCATTATCAGACACACCTACCTCTGGGCCACCAGGACGTTGAGTCGACTGAGTCCAGCAGAGGAGCTACTTCCTGTCACCGCGGGGTCATCCGGTTTGCGTCCATAGGATGAGCTGGGAATACCAACCAGACTTAATGACCATAATATCTACAGCACATTCTCTACTACAGTCACACAAACAGTGTCTACGGACAGGTCTCCCTTGGCCGATACTTTTTCACAGTTGAATCAGTTTGGATGCCTGACTGGGACGAATAATGGGACAAGCTGGTTAAATAAAGACAATATACTCAGAGACAATATACTCAGAGACAATATACTCAGAGACAATATACTCAGAGACAATATACTCAGAGACGATGCATCCAGCAGTGTAATGTTGAACACATAAGGAGTGTATGGAAGAGAGTTGGGAACATCACACTGTGTTTTCTAACTACATTCAACCAGAAGCCCTAAGAGACAAACACACCAAGCCAAGGCTGTATGACCTACCTGAGAGGCAAGGAGGGGGTGGAGCTACTGACATCACTTCCAGTACTATTGAGGCGACGAGTGTAAGAGGAGCTACGACTCAGCCAGCTGAGAGAGAGGAAGAGAGGAGGGGCAGGGTGGGAGAGAGAGAGAGGGAGAGAGGGAGGGAGAGAGAGAGAGGGAGAGAGGGAGGGTGAGAGAGAGGGAGGAAGAGTGAGAGAGAGGGAGGAAGAGTGAGAGAGAGAGAGTGGGTGAGAGAGAGGGTGAGAGAGGGTGAGCGAGAGGGAGAGAGAGAGGGGGAGAGAGAGAGGGAGGGGGGGAGAGAGAGAGAGAGAGAGAGAGAGAGAGAGAGAGAGAGAGAGAGGGAGGGAGGGAGGGTGAGAGAGGGAGGGAGGTGATGCAGTGAAGCTCAAAACCGGTTTAGCTTTTCTCACACAAACACACAGTGAAGCTGATGAGTAGCCTTTCACTGCCATTCCATACTGTGGTACGGGAGAGCATCATGTGAGAAGCTTAGCCCACCTGCTAGTGCTGTCTGGGTTGCTGTCTGGCATATTGAAGAGACGTCTCGTTGGAGTGGGGTTCACCCTGGCAGTCCTGGGTTCCTGAAAGTACAAGGCTATGTAGTTGGTCCAGTCTAAGAGGACAGTAGTGTATTAGAGGTGCTGATGTAGTTGGTCCAGTCTAAGAGGACAGTAGTGTATTAGAGGTACTGATGTAGTTGGTCCAGTCTAAGAGGACAGTAGTGTATTAGAGGTGTTGATGTAGTTGGTCCAGTCTAAGAGGACAGTAGTGTATTAGAGGTGCTGATGTAGTTGGTCCAGTCTAAGAGGACAGTAGTGTATTAGAGGTACTGATGTAGTTGGTCCAGTCTAAGAGGACAGTAGTGTATTAGAGGTGCTGATGTAGTTGGTCCAGTCTAAGAGGACAGTAGTGTATTAGAGGTACTGATGTAGTTGGTCCAGTCTAAGAGGACAGTAGTGTATTAGAGGTACTGATGTAGTTGGTCCAGTCTAAGAGGACAGTAGTGTATTAGAGGTGCTGATGTAGTTGGTCCAGTCTAAGAGGACAGTAGTGTATTAGAGGTGTTGATGTAGTTGGTCCAGTCTAAGAGGACAGTAGTGTATTAGAGGTGCTGATGTAGTTGGTCCAGTCTAAGAGGACAGTAGTGTATTAGAGGTGTTGATGTAGTTGGTCCAGTCTAAGAGGACAGTAGTGTATTAGAGGTGCTGATGTAGTTGGTCCAGTCTAAGAGGACAGTAGTGTATTAGAGGTGATGATGTAGTTGGTCCAGTCTAAGAGGACAGTAGTGTATTAGAGGTGATGATGTAGTTGGTCCAGTCTAAGAGGACAGTAGTGTATTAGAGGTACTGATGTAGTTGGTCCAGTCTAAGAGGACAGTAGTGTATTAGAGGTGCTGATGTAGTTGGTCCAGTCTAAGAGGACAGTAGTGTATTAGAGGTGCTGATGTAGTTGGTCCAGTCTAAGAGGACAGTAGTGTATTAGAGGTGCTGATGTAGTTGGTCCAGTCTAAGAGGACAGTAGTGTATTAGAGGTTGCTGAATGGGCACTCTCTGAGCCTATTGGTGAATCTCAGTTGTCTTTCCTTGATTCCTCGTGTCCTGCTTCCTCGCCTACCTCTCAAAATACATCAGAGGGCGTTTTGAGAAGGAAACGAGGACAGATGATGTGAGGAATCAAGGATATACAACCAGTTTAAAACATGTAAACAACGTCAATGACATCAACTGATTTCTCTACCTTGGTGTCTGTGGTGGTGGTGGTGAGGCGCGGGCTGGAAGCAGAGCGGATCATCCCTAGGCCCAGGCCAGACTCAGGGGCTCCACGGGTGGACTCCTGGCTGGGGTCATTGGCCCCTGAAGGACCCAGGGTCACAGAGCTGCCTGCCTTACGAAGAGAGGTCCTCCAGGAGCCAGGGGCTGCGCCAGGGGCCGAGCTAGGGGCCACTTCGGGGGCTGAGGGCTTCCCTGGGTCCTGCTACTTACACAACAGAGAGCGAGAGAGAGAGTAATCTCATCACTTGGGCCAGGAATCCTTCCCAGAGAGATATTAAAGGCAATTTGTCAGGAGTTCACAGGTCAAGCAGAATTCAAAAGCAGAGAGAGGTTGTTAATCTGAGCTTGTTTAAAACCCGTTGTAGTCGATTCCATTATGAGGAGATACAATCTCCTAAAGAGCATTTTTTGTTTGTTGTTCAAACTGCAATAGAAACTGTGTCGTACCTTTTTGACCGGGTCTCCTGAAGTGCTGGTTGCCGTGGAGGTAGCATGGGTGGAGGAGCTGTTGCGTTTGTTGTTCAAGTTGTTGATGATCTCTCGGTTTTTGGCTTTCTCTGCAACAACAACAACACAACCGATCAGTCAGAGTCCATGTGACTGGGACCATCAAAACAACAGGAACAGCATCTGTACCAGACCATCAAGGGTATGGAAGCAATACCATTAAAGCATAACTGCCTGTTCTTCTAATGGTTGGTGATAAGCATAAAGAATTGGAATTTCAGTTCACTTCCTGAATCGACCCCTCCAAAAAAACTCTGGTTTCTAAATCTTCAGAGTATCTCTCAGGGCCCTAGTCAAAAGTAGTGCACTAGATACGGAATAGGGTGCCATGGACCCTGGTTTAAAGTAGTGCACTAGATAGGGAATAGGGTGCTATGGGCCCTGGTCAAAAGTAGTGCACTAGATAGGGAATAGGGGACCACTTGGGAAGCAAACTCAGTCTCTTACCTGATTCAGCATCGCTCTCAGATTCGTCGTCCTCCTCTTCTGAACTGGAGCTGCTGGAGGCCTTGCCCTGTCCCTGTGTCCCAGGCTGGCCCTGTCGCTGTGTCCCTTGTGTCCCAGGCTGGCCCTGTCCCTGTGTCCCAGGCTGGCCCTGTCCCTGTGTCCCAGGCTGGCCCTGTCCCTGTGTCCCAGGCTGGCCCTGTCCCTGTGTCCCAGGCTGGCCCTGTCCCTGTGTCCCAGGCTGGCCCTGTCCCTGTGTCCCAGGCTGGCCCTGTGTCCCCTGCGTCCCAGGCTGGCCCTGTGTCCCCTGCGTCCCAGGCTGGCCCTGTCCTCCCTCCTCCTCTTCTTCTTCGGCTGGGCTGCTGGTCAGGGCGGGGGGAGGGTGCTTCTCTCTCTCGTGGAGGCAGATCTTCTCTCTGCTGCTCATACGAGAGATTGAGGTCCTGCAGGGCAGGGGCAGGGGGCCGGGATAGGATGACAGGTAGGCATGCAGGAGGCAATCAGTGAGGGCGATCACTCAGGGTGCAGCAAACCAGAGTGTGTGTGGCCAAAAACAAAGCAGGATGTGTACTGTGTCTGAATCTCGTCTGGAAACTGGACCAACATTTAAACAGATTTGTAACTCAATCTAGAAAATATTTCTATGATGAAGGTTTCCAAACATACAGTAGTACATTGCCATAGCAACAAACATCTGGAAAACCAACCCAGTGTGAGGAGGGCGTGACTAGAGGAGGGCGTGACTAGAGGAGGGCGTGACTAGAGGAGGGCGTGACTAGGGGAAGGCGTGACTAGGGGAGGGCGTGACTAGGGGAGGGCGTGACTAGGGGAAGGCGTGACTAGGTTGGTTCTCCTCCTCCATCCATATCACTACTGTGGCAGTGTGAGGATGGAGTGACTAGCTTGCAAGGCAGCTGACACTAGTGACATACACACAGTAAAACACAAAGGGCTGATTCAGTGATTCAGGCCAGTAAAACACAAAGGGCTGATTCAGTGATTCAGGCCAGTAAAACACGAAGGGCTGATTCAGTGATTCAGGCCAGTAAAACACGAAGGGCTGATTCAGTGATTCAGGCCAGTAAAACACAAAGGGCTGATTCAGTGATTCAGGCCAGTAAAACACAAAGGGCTGATTCAGTGATTCAGGACAGTAACACATTAGGCTGGTAATGTACTACATTATGTCTGGTTCAGGCTAGTAGGCTGGTAATGTAATACATTATGTCTGGTTCAGGTCAGTAGGCTGGTAATGCACTACATTATGTCTGGTTCAGGTCAGTAGGCTGGTAATGTACTACATTATGTCTGGTTCAGGTCAGTAGACTGGTAATGCACTACATTATGTCTGGTTCAGGCCAGTAGGCTGGTAATGTACTACATTATGTCTGGTTCAGGTCAGTAGGCTGGTAATGCACTACATTATGTCTGGTTCAGGTCAGTAGGCTGGTAATGTACTACATTATGTCTGGTTCAGGTCAGTAGGCTGGTAATGTACTACATTATGTCTGGTTCAGGTCAGTAGGCTGGTAATGTACTACATTATGTCTGGTTCAGGCCAGTAGGCTGGTAATGCACTACATTATGTCTGGTTCAGGCCAGTAGGCTGGTAATGTACTACATTATGTCTGGTTCAGGCCAGTAGGCTGGTAATGTACTACATTATGTCTGGTTCAGGCCAGTAGGCTGGTAATGCACTACATTATGTCTGGTTCAGGTCAGTAGGCTGGTAATGTACTACATTATGTCTGGTTCAGGCCAGTAGGCTGGTAATGTACTACATTATGTCTGGTTCAGGCCAGGAGGCTGGTAATGTACTACATTATGTCTGGTTCAGGCCAGTAGGCTGGTAATGTACTACATTATGTCTGGTTCAGGTCAGTAGGCTGGTAATGTACTACATTATGTCTGGTTCAGGTCAGTAGGCTGGTAATGTACTACATTATGTCTGGTTCAGGTCAGTAGGCTGGTTCCATCATTCTGTTGGTAGAAAGGTTTGCTACCTAATACTGTGTGGTTCAGTATCAGTGATTCCTGGATCAGTAATAGACGGGTCAGTCAGTAAGAGACGGGTCAGTAACGGAGACGGGTCAGTCAGTAACAGAGATGGGTCAGTAACAGACGGGTCAGTAACAGAGACGGGTCAGTCAGTAAGAGACGGGTCAGTCAGTAACAGAGATGGGTCAGTCAGTAACAGAGACGGGTCAGTCAGTAACAGAGACGGGTCAGTAACAGAGACGGGCCAGTAGGAGACGGGTCAGTAACAGGCAGGTCAGTCAGTAAGAGACGGGTCAGTCAGTAAGAGACGGGTCAGTCAGTAAGAGACGGGTCGGTCAGTAACGGAGACGGGTCAGTAGGAGACGGGTCAGTCAGTAAGAGACGGGTCAGTAAGTAAGAGACGGGTCAGTAACAGAGACATGCTGTGGCACTGACCTGCGAGGTCTAACTGGTGCCATATTGATCGAAGGACTGGTCTCAATGACCGGAGGCTGGGACAGCTTGGCTTTCTCTGTACGCAACTACACAGAGAGAGAGAGAGAGAGAGAGATACAGAGTAAATACACAGGAAGAGCTATACAGAGATATATACATTGATAAACTATATATATAAATATAGTACCAGTCAAAAGTTTGGACACAACCTAGTCATTCCAGGGTTTTCCTTATTTTGACTATTTTCTACAATGTGGAATAATTGTGAAGACATCAAAACTATGAAATAACACATATGGAATCATGTAGTAACCAAAAAAAGTGTTAAATCAAAATATATTTTATATTTGAGATTCTTCAAAGTAGCCACCCTTTGGCTTGATGACAGCTTTGCACACTCTTGGCATTCTCTCAACCAGCTTCATGAGGTAGTCACCTGGATTGCATTTCAATTAACACGTGTGCCTTGTTAAATGTTAATTTGTGCAATTTATTTCCTTCTTAATGCGTTTGAGCCAATCAGTTGTGTGGTGACAAGGTAGGGCTAGTATACAGAAGACAGCCCTATTTGGTAAAAGACCAAGTCCATATTATGGCAAGAACTGCTCAAATAAGCAAAGAGAAATGACAGTCCATCACTACTTTAAGACATGGTCAGTTAAATCGGGGGAAAATCTCAAGAACTTTGAAAGTTTCTTCAAGTGCAGTCGCAAACACCATCAAGCACTATGATGAAACTGGCTCTCATGAGGAACGCCACAGGAAAGGAAGACCCAGAGTTACCTCTGCTGCAGAGGATAAGTTCATTAGAGTTACCAGCCTCAGAAATTGCAGCCCAAATAAACGCTTCACACAGTTCAAGTAAAAGACACATCAACATCAACTGTTCAGAGGAGACTGGGTGAATCAGGCCTTCATGGTGGAATTTCTGCAAAGAAATCACTACTAAAGGACACCAGAAGAGACTTGCTGGGTCCAAGAAAAACGAGCAATGGACATTAGACCGGTGGAAATCTGTCCTTTGGTCTGATGAATCTAAATTTGAGATTTTTGGTTCCAACCGCCGTGTCTTTGTGAGATGCAGAGTAGGTGAATGGATGATCTCTGCATGTGTGGTTCCCACCGTGAGGCATGGAGGAGGTGGTGTGATGGTGAGGGCATGCTTGCTGGTGCCTGTGATTTACTTAGAATTCAATGCACACTTAACTGCATGGCTACCACAGCATTCTGCAGTGATACACCATCTCATCTGGTTTGCGCTTAGTGGGACTATCATTTGTTTTTTTCAACAGGACAATAACCCAACACACCTCCAGGCTGTGTAAGGGCTATTTGACCAAGAAGGAGAGTGATGGAGTACTGGCCTCCACAATTACCTGACCTCAACCCAATTGAGATGGTTTGGGATGAGTTGGACCACAGAGGGAAGGAAAAACAGCCAACAAGTGCTCAGCATATGTGGGAACTCCTTCAATACTGTTGGAAAAGCATTCCAGGTGAAGCTGGTTGAGAGAATGCCAAGTGTGTGAAAAGCTGTCATCAAGTCAAAGGGTGGCTACTTTGAAGATGATAAAATATATTTTGATTTGTTCAACACTTTTTTGGTTACTACATGATTCCAAATATGTTATTTAATAGTTTTGACTGGTACTGTAATATACAGTTGAAGTCGGAAGTTTACATACACTTGGGTTGGAGTCATTAAAACTCGTTTTTCAACCACTCCACAAATGTCTTGTTAACAAACTATAGTTTGGGCAAGTCGGTTAGGACATCTACCTTGTGCATGACAAGTAATTTTTCCAATAATTGTTTACAGGCAGATTATTTCACTTATAATTCACTGTATCACAATTCCAGTGGGTCAGAAGTTTACATACACTAAGTTGACTGTGCCTTTAAACAGCTTGGAAAATTATAGAAAATGATGGCATGGCTTTAGAAACTTCTGATAGGCTAATTGACATCATTTCCAAACGCCTGAAGGTACCACCGCTCAGGAAGGAGATGACTTCTGTCTCCTAGAGATGAACGTACTTTGGTGCGAAAAGTGCAAATCAATCCCAGAACAACAGCAAAGGACCTTGTGAAGATGCTGAAGGAAACATGTACAAAAGTATCTATATCCACAGTAAAACAAGTCCTATATCGACATAACCTGAAAGGCAGAAAAACCGCCATAAAAAAAGCCAGACTACGGTTTGCAACTGCACATGGGGACAAAGATCGTACATTTGGAGAAATGTCCTCTGGTCTGATGAAACAAAAATAGAACTGCTTGGCCATAATGACCATCGTTGTGTTTGGAGGAAAAAGGGGGAGGCTTGCAAGGCAAAGAACACCATCCCAACCGTGAAGCACGGGGGTGGGCAGCATCATGTTGTGGGGGTGCTTTGCTGCAGGAGGGACTGGTGCACTTCACAAAATAGATGGCATCATGAGGGAGGAAAATTATGTGGATACAGTGGGGAAAAAAAGTATTTAGTCAGCCACCAATTGTGCAAGTTCTCTCACTTAAAAAGATGAGAGAGGCCTGTAATTTTCATCATAGGTACACAAAAAAATCCAGAAAAATCACATTGTAGGATTTTTTTATGAATTTGCAAATTATGGTGGAAAATAAGTATTTGGTCAATAACAAAAGTTTATCTCAATACTTTGTTATATACCCTTTGTTGGCAATGACAGAGGTCAAATGTTTTCTGTAAGTCTTCACAAGGTTTTCACACACTGTTGCTGGTATTTTGGCCCATTCCTCCATGCAGATCTCCTCTAGAGCAGTGATGTTTTGGGGCTGTCGCTGGGCAACACAGACTTTCAACTCCCTCCAAAGATTTTCTATGGGGTTGAGATCTGGAGACTGGCTAGGCCACTCCAGGACATTGAAATGCTTCTTACGAAGCCACTCCTTTGTTGCCCGGGCGGTGTGTTTGGGATCATTGTCATGCTGAAAGACCCAGCCACGTTTCATCTTCAATGCCCTTGCTGATGGAAGGAGGTTTTCACTCAAAATCTCACGATACATGGCCCCATTGATTGTTTCCTTTACACGGATCAGTCGTCCTGGTCCCTTTGCAGAAAAACAGCCCCAAAGCATGATGTTTCCACCCCCATGCTCACAGTAGGTATGGTGTTCTTTGGATGCAACTCAGCATTCTTTGTCCTCCAAACACGACGAGTTGAGTTTTTACCAAAAAGTTCTATTTTGGTTTCATCTGACATTCTCCCAATCCTCATCTGGATCATCCAAATGCTCTCTAGCAAACTTCAGACGGGCCTGAACATGTACTGGCTTAAGCAGGGGGACACGTCTGGCACTGCAGGATTTGAGTCCCTGGCGGCGTAGTGTGTTACTGATGGTAGGCTTTGTTACTTTGGTCCCAGCTCTCTGCAGGTCATTCACTAGTTCCCCCTGTGTGGTTCTGGGATTTTTGCTCACCGTTCTTGTGATCATTTTGACCCCACGGGGTGAGATCTTGCGTGGAGCCCCAGATCAAGGAAGATTATCAGTGGTCTTGTATGTCTTCCACTTCCTAATAATTGCTCCCACAGTTGATTTCTTCAAACCAAGCTGCTTACCTATTGCAGATTCAGTCTTCCCAACCTGGTGCAGGTCTACAATTTTGTTTCTGGTGTCCTTTGACAGCTCTTTGGTCTTGGCCATAGTGGAGTTTGGAGTGTGACTGTTTGAGGTTGTGGACAGGTGTCTTTTATACTGATAACAAGTTCAGACAGGTGCCATTAATACAGGTAATGAGTGGAGGACAGAGGAGCCTCTTAAAGAAGAAGTTACAGGTCTGTGAGAGCCAGAAATCTTGCTTGTTTGTATGTGACCAAATACTTATTTTCCACCATAATTTGCAAATAAATTCATAAAAAATCCTACAATGTGATTTTCTGGATTTTTTTTCCTCATTTTGTCTGTCATAGTTGAAGTGTACCTATGATGAAAATTACAGGCCTCTCTCATCTTTTTAAGTGAGAGAACTTGCACAATTGGTGGCTGACTAAATACTTTTTTCCCCCACTGTATATTGAAGCAACATCTCAAGACATCAGTCAGGAAGTTAAAGCTTGGTCGCAAATGGGTCTTCCAAATGGACAATGACCCCAAGCATACTTCCAAAGTTGTGGCCATCACAAAGCACAAAACTGAGTTTAAATGTATTTGGCTAAGGTTTATGTAAACTTCCGACTTCAACTTCAGTAGGACAGGACAAGAAAGACACAGTAAAGGTCAAATGTCAAAACATTGTTTGGATAGAGACATAAATAGGGAAAGAATTCAACCAGTGGCACGCTGAGAGAGACAGAGACAGAGAGACAGACAGACAGACAGACAGAGGCAGACAGAGAGAGATACAGACAGACAGACAGACAGACACAGAGAGAGAAAGTGAGAGAGACAGAGAGAGATCATGTACTCTAGCTATATAAGGTCACTCAGAAATAGAGGTAGCGTCCCAAATAGGGAATAGGGTGCCATTTGGGACGTAAACAGAGACTCACAGCGTTCTGTTTCTTTGTCAGCTCCTCCAGAGTGTCCACTAGGCTATCATCTGATACCTCTAGAGGGGTTTGTCCCTGGAACAAGGACAAACATTTACTGTAATACATGTCATTTAACATAGACTGTCCCAAATGGCACCCAATTCCCTATATAGTGCACTACCTTTTGCACTATATAGGGAATAGGGTGCCATTTGAGATGTTTACATTATCAATACCTGTTGAGTCAGTATGTAGTAGAGTAGAGGTGTTACAAAGCTGGACTGAGCTTCTCTGTGTGAGTGTGTGTGCATATGCATACGTGTGTACCTCAGTGTGTGTGTGAGTACATCAGTGCGTGTTTGTGTGTGTGTGTGTGTGTGTGTGTGTGTGTGTACATCAGTGTGTGTGTGTGTGAGTACATCAGTGTGTGTGTGTGAGTACATCAGTGTGTGTGTGTGTGTGTGAGTACATCAGTGCGTATGTGTGTGAGTACATCAATGCGTATGTGTGTGAGTACATCAGTGCGTATGTGTGTGTGTGTGTGTGAGTACATCAGTGTGTGTGTGTGTGTGAGTACATCAGTGTGTGTGTGAGTACATCAGTGCGTCTGTGTGTGAGTACATCAGTGCGTGTGTGTGTGAGTACATCAGTGTGTGTGTGAGTACATCAGTGTGTGTGTGTGTGTGTGTGTGAGTACATCAGTGTGTATGTGAGTACATCAGTGCGTCTGTGTGTGAGTACATCAGTGCGTGTGTGTGAGTACATCAGTGCGTGTGTGTGTGAGTACATCAGTGTGTGTGTGTGTGTGTGTGTGAGTACATCAGTGTGTGTGTGTGAGTACATCAGTGTGTATGTGTGAGTACATCAGTGTGTGTGTGTGTGTGTGTACATCAATGTGTGTGTGTGTGTGAGTACATCAGTGTGTGTGAGTACATCAGTGTGTGTGTGTAAGTACATCAGTGCGTGTGTGAGTACATCAGTGCGTGTGTGTGTGTGAGTACATCAGTGTGTGTGTGTGTGAGTACATCAGTGTGTGTGTGTGTGAGTACATCAGTGTGTGTGTGAGTACATCAGTGCGTCTGTGTGTGAGTACATCAGTGCGTGTGTGTGAGTACATCAGTGCGTGTGTGTGTGTGTGTGTGTGTGTGAGTACATCAGTGTGTGTGTGTGTGAGTACATCAGTGTGTGTGTGTGTGTGTGTGAGTACATCAGTGTGTGTGTGAGTACATCAGTGCGTGTGTGTGTGAGTACATCAGTGTGTGTATGAGTACATCAGTGTGTGTGTGTGTGTGTGAGTACATCAGTGTGTGTGTGTGAGTACATCAGTGTGTGTGTGTGTGTGTGTGTGTGTGTGAGAGTACATCAATGTGTGTGTGTGTGAGTACATCAGTGTGTGTGAGTACATCAGTGTGTGTGTGTAAGTACATCAGTGTGTGTGTGAGTACATCAGTGCGTGTGTGAGTACATCAGTGCGTGTGTGAGTACATCAGTGTGTGTGTGTGTGTGTGAGTACATCAGTGTGTGTGTGTGTATGTGTGAGTACATCAGTGTGTGTGTGAGTACATCAGTGTGTGTGTGAGTACATCAGTGTGTGTGTGTGTGAGTACATCAGTGTGTGTGTGTGTGTGAGTACATCAGTGTGTGTGTGTGAGTACATCAGTGTGTGTGTGTGTGAGTTCATCAGTGTGTGTGTGTGAGTACATCAGTGTGTGTGTGTGAGTACATCAGTGGGTGTGTCATCTCCCACTCACCACGTTGTTGAGAGCAGCCATGTCACACATATTGTCAGCCAGCAGAGAACACACCTCCTGCTGCCCCCAGTGAGCCGCAGCATGCAGGGCTGTCCAGCCATCCACATCACCACCGTCTAAATCCAAACCACACTGGAGCAGGACCCTGAGGAGGGGGGCAGGAGAGAATTGGAGAGAGAGCGAGAGGGAAAGAGAAAAGAGAGAAGGTTGAATAGATAAAGAGGTGATAGAGAGCAAACAGGAGGAGAGGACGGGAGGACACGAGGATGGGAGGACAAGAAGACACGAGGACGGGAAGACAAGATGACACGAGGACGGGAAGACACGAGGATGGGAAGACACGAGGACGGGAAGACAAGGATGGGAGGACGGGAGGACAAGAGGACGGGAGAGCAAGAGGACGGGAGAGCAAGAGGACGGGAGGACACGAGGACGGGAGAGCAAGAGGACGGGAGAGCAAGAGGACGGGAGAGCAAGAGGACGGGAGAGCAAGAGGACGGGAGAGCAAGAGGACGGGAGAGCAAGAGGACGGGAGAACAAGAGGACGGGAGAGCAAGAGGACGGGAGAGCAAGAGGACGGGAGAGCAAGAGGACGGGAGAGCAAGAGGACGGGAGGACGGGAGAGCAAGAGGACGGGAGGACACGAGGACGGGAGGACAGGAGGACAAGAGGACGGGAGAACAAGAGGACGGGAGAGCAAGAAGGACGGGAGAGCAAGAGGGCAGGAGAAACAAGAAGGGCAGGAGAAACAAGAGGACGGGAGAGCAAGAGGACGGGAGAGCAAGAGGACGGGAGAGCGGGAGGACGGGAGGACAGGAGGACAAGAGGACAAGAGGACGGGAGAGCAAGAGGACGGGAGGACACGAGGACGGGAGAGCAAGAGGACGGGAGGACACGAGGCAGGAGGACACGAGGACGGAGGACACGAGGCAGGAGGACACGAGGCAGGAGGACACGAGGCAGGAGGAGCAAGAAGGACGGGAGGGCAAGAGGGCAGGGAGGCAAGAGGGCAGGAGGGCAAGAGGACGGAGGGCAAGAGGACGGGAGGACAAGAGGGACGGAGAGCAAGAGGGCAGGAGAGCAAGAGGACAGAGAGAACAAGAGGACGGAGAACAAGAGGGACGGAGAGCAAGAGGACGGGAGAGCAAGAGGACGGGAGAGCAAGAGGACGGGAGAGCACAAGGACGGGAGAGCACAAGGATGGGAGGACACAAGGATGGGAGGACAGGAGGACAAGAGGACAGGAGGACGGGAGGACAAGAGGACGGGAGAGCAAGAGGACGGGAGAGCAAGAGGACGGGAGAGCAAGAGGACGGGAGAGCAAGAGGACGGGAGAGCAAGAGGACGGGAGAGCACAAGGATGGGAGGACGGGAGGACACAAGGATGGGAGGACAGGAGGACGGGAGAGCAAGAGGACGGGAGGACAAGAGGACGGGAGAGCAAGAGGACGGGAGAGCAAGAGGACGGGAGAACAAGAGGACGGGAGAGCAAGAGGACGGGAGAGCAAGAGGACGGGAGAGCAAGAGGACGGGAGAGCACAAGGATGGGAGGACGGGAGGACACAAGGATGGGAGGACAGGAGGACGGGAGAGCAAGAGGACGGGAGAGCAAGAGGACGGGAGAGCAAGAGGACGGGAGAGCAAGAGGACGGGAGAGCAAGAGGACGGGAGAGCAAGAGGATGGGAGGACGGGAGAGCACAAGGATGGGAGGATGGGAGGACACAAGGATGGGAGGACAGGAGGACGGGAGAGCAAGAGGACGGGAGGACAAGAGGACGGGAGAGCAAGAGGACGGGAGGGCAAGAGGACGGGAGGGCAAGAGGACGGGAGGGCAAGAGGACGGGAGGACAAGAGGACGGGAGGACAAGAGGACGGGAGAACAAGAGGCAGGAGAACAAGAGGACGGAGAGCAAGAAGGGCAGGAGGACAAGAGGCAGGAGAACAAGAGGACGGGAGAGCAAGAGGACGGGAGAGCAAGAGGACGGGAGAACAAGAGGACGGGAGAACAAGAGGACGGGAGAGCAAGAGGACGGGAGAGCAAGAGGACGGGAGAGCAAGAGGACGGGAGAGCAAGAGGACGGGAGAGCACAAGGATGGGAGGACGGGAGGACACAAGGATGGGAGGACAGGAGGACGGGAGAGCAAGAGGACGGGAGGACAAGAGGACGGGAGGACAAGAGGACGGGAAGACAAGAGGACGGGAGGACACAAGGATGGGAGGACGGGAGGACACAAGGATGGGAGGACAGGAGGACGGGAGAGCAAGAGGACGGGAGAGCAAGAGGACGGGAGAGCAAGAGGACGGGAGGACAAGAGGACGGGAGGACAAGAGGACGGGAGGACAAGAGGACGGGAGGACGGGAGAACAAGAGGACGGAAGGACACGAGGACACGAGGACGGAAGGACACGAGGACACGAGGACGGGAGGACACAAGAACAGGAGGACAGAAGGACAAGAGGACGGGAGCACAGAAGGACAAGAGGACACGAGGATGACTAACAGCAGCTCTTTGCTGGTCTACTGTGGTACAAAACTAGATACACCAAAGAAACAGTGGCACCAGTTCATGTTATTTGCTCTGGCCCTGTGCCCCAGATCAGAAGGGTTTGCACTTTAGGACCAATGGTGTTGTCTAAAATGTGCATTCTGACTGAAGCTGGAAATGCATGTGTGTTTGGAGAACCTTCCCTTGCCTCTATCTCCAAACTGCAGCTTGGCTATCGCCCGACTTACTGGCTATCACCTGACTCAGCGACAATCACCTGACTCAGCGACAATCACCTGACTCAGCGACAATCACCTGACTCAGCGACAATCACCTGACTCAGCGACAATCACCTGACTCAGCGACAATCACCTGACTCAGCGACAATCACCTGACTCAGCGACAATCACCTGACTCAGCGACAATCACCTGACTCGCCGACTGGCACAGGACTCGCCGACTGGCACAGGACTCACCGACTGGCACAGGACTCACCGACTGGCACAGGACTCGCCAGCAATCACCTGACTCGCCAGCAATCACCTGACTCGCCAGCAATCACCTGACTCGCCGACTGGCACAGGACTCACCGACTAGCACAGGACTCGCCGACTAGCACAGGACTCGCCGACTGGCACAGGACTAGCACAGGACTCGCCAACTAGCACAGGACGCCAGCAATCACCTGACTCGCCGACTAGCACAGGACTCGCCGACTGGCACAGGACTCGCCGACTAGCACAGGACTCGCCGACTAGCACAGGACTCGCCGACTAGCACAGGACTCGCCGACTGGCACAGGACTAGCACAGGACTCGCCGACTAGCACAGGACGCCGGCAATCACCTGACACGCCGACTAGCACAGGACTCGCCGACTAGCACAGGACTCGCCGACTAGCACAGGACTCGCCGACTAGCACAGGACTAGCACCTGACTAGCACCTGACTCACTTCAGGTGAAGCTGGAAATGCATGTGTGTTTGGAGAACCTTCCCTTGCCTCTATCTCCAAACTGCAGCTTGGCTATCGCCCGACTTACTGGCTATCACCTGACTCAGCGACAATCACCTGACTCAGCGACAATCACCTGACTCAGCGACAATCACCTGACTCAGCGACAATCACCTGACTCAGCGACAATCACCTGACTCAGCGACAATCACCTGACTCAGCGACAATCACCTGACTCGCCGACTGGCACAGGACTGGCACAGGACTCGCCGACTGGCACAGGACTCGCCGACTGGCACAGGACTCACCGACTGGCACAGGACTCACCGACTGGCACAGGACTCACCAACTGGCACAGGACTCGCCAGACTCGCCAGCAATCACCTGACTCGCCAGCAATCACCTGACTCGCCAGCAATCACCTGACTCGCCGACTGGCACAGGACTCGCCGACTGGCACAGGACTCACCGACTGGCACAGGACTAGCACAGGACTCGCCGACTAGCACAGGACTCGCCGACTAGCACAGGACTCGCCGACTAGCACAGGACTCGCCGACTAGCACAGGACTCGCCGACTAGCACAGGACTAGCACAGGACTCGCCAACTAGCACAGGACGCCAGCAATCACCTGACTCGCCGACTAGCACAGGACTCGCCGACTGGCACAGGACTCGCCGACTGGCACAGGACTCGCCGACTGGCACAGGACTCGCCGACTGGCACAGGACTCGCCGACTAGCACAGGACTCGCCGACTAGCACAGGACTCGCCGACTGGCACAGGACTAGCACAGGACTCGCCAACTAGCACAGGACGCCAGCAATCACCTGACTCGCCGACTAGCACAGGACTCGCCGACTGGCACAGGACTCGCCGACTGGCACAGGACTCGCCGACTGGCACAGGACTAGCACAGGACTCGCCGACTAGCACAGGACGCCGGCAATCACCTGACACGCCGACTAGCACAGGACTCGCCGACTAGCACAGGACTCGCCGACTAGCACAGGACTCGCCGACTAGCACAGGACTCGCCGACTAGCACAGGACTAGCACCTGACTAGCACCTGACTCACTTCATGACTTCTATGTAGCCCTTGGCCGCGGCCACGTGCAGCGCTGTAGCCTTGGTGTTGGGGTGAGGTGTCAGCATGCCACTGCCTGCCAGCACTGCGTTGGCATCTGCCAGCATCACCCGCTCCTCTTCCCTCCTCGCCAGATCTACATCAACCCCTGGGGACAGAGAGACGGACATAGTTAGGGGGACACACTCACATGGGCAGACAGACAGACAGACAGACAGACAGGCAGCTCAGGCAGGCAGGCAGGCAGACAGACAGGAGATTAAATAAAGGCTGCATTGAGAGAGGGAAAGTAATAATCTGTGTATTCTCTGTTGGTGAGTCGGTATAAATTTTATTTAACAGAAACTGATACCTTTTAAAGATTATTCGATGATGGTTAATCAGAACTTGTCACCTTGTAAAAAAACAGCAGTAATCCACCAGCTGTTGCTCTGATTATCAACACTGACAATTTGTCCCCATAATACATCTAAAAAACCTACTCTATTTGTACATATTTTTACATATTTTCCTGGCGTGTAATTATTATTCCTATTATGCCCGTTTCCGATTTTGTTTCCCAAATCTTAAAGACTGTGGCCATTCTAACTATGACTTAAATTACAGCAATCTCAGTGGTAGCAACACTAATGAGATTTTATTATGTCACAATATCACAAGGACATGGAATTGAATTGCAGGTGTTATTGTGTTTTGAGGAAGAGAGAAAAAATGTGCTGTGCTTTTCCCGAGGACTGTTGACATGTCTACATAACAATTCCTGGATAACCTAAAAAAATAAAAAAACCAACAGACGGTGAGGATCACGAACAGAGAAAACGTGCTGCTTTTCAACAGGACTGTGTGTTAAGGATGGTTAGGTGTCAATATGGGGACATAACCTAGACAAACGCCTCCTGAGAGACGAAGATCCACTCTTGGATTGAAACCTTGTACTAACCAGTCTGACACAAAGAGCTCAGTAATGGAGAGGTCTTGTGTGTGGGTCCTACCTCATCAACACACATCTTCATCAGTCCAGCAGCCATGTTATATAACACCCAGGCTAAATCACAATTCATAGTTACCCTGCTTCTAGATCTCTCACTTCAAAATGTAGCCTTTCATAGACACTACATAACAGTTCATATGTTTCTAGATCTCTCTTCAAATGTAGCCAACATAGACACTACATAACAGTTCATATGTTTCTAGATCTCTCTTCAAATGTAGCCAACATAGACACTACATAACAGTTCATATGTTTCTAGATCTCTCTTCAAATGTAGCCTACATAGACACTACATAACAGTTCATATGTTTCTAGATCTCTCACTTCAAATGTAGCCTTTCATAGACACTACATAACAGTTCATGTGTTTCTAGATCTCTCTTCAAATGTAGCCAACATAGACACTACATAACAGTTCATATGTTTCTAGATCTCTCTTCAAATGTAGCCAACATAGACACTACATAACAGTTCATATGTTTCTAGATCTCTCTTCAAATGTAGCCTACATAGACACTACATAACAGTTCATATGTTTCTAGATCTCTCACTTCAAATGTAGCCTACATAGACACTACATAACAGTTCATATGTTTCTAGATCTCTCACTTCAAATGTAGCCTACATAGACACTACATAACAGTTCATATGTTTCTAGATCTCTCACTTCAAATGTAGCCTACATAGACACTACATAACAGTTCATATGTTTCTAGATCTCTCTTCAAATGTAGCCAACATAGACACTACATAACAGTTCATATGTTTCTAGATCTCTCTTCAAATGTAGCCTACATAGACACTACATAACAGTTCATATGTTTCTAGATCTCTCACTTCAAATGTAGCCTACATAGACACTACATAACAGTTCATATGTTTCTAGATCTCTCACTTCAAATGTAGCCTACATAGACACTACATAACAGTTCATATGTTTCTAGATCTCTCTTCAAATGTAGCCTACATAGACACTACATAACAGTTCATATGTTTCTAGATCTCTCACTTCAAATGTAGCCTACATAGACACTACATAACAGTTCATATGTTTCTAGATCTCTCACTTCAAATGTAGCCTACATAGACACTACATAACAGTTCATATGTTTCTAGATCTCACTCTTCAAATGTAGCCTACATAGACCCTACATAACAGTTCATATCACGTTTCTAGATCGCTCTTCAAATGTAGCCTACATAGACCCTACGTAACAGTTCATATCACGTTTCTAGATGTCTCTTCAAATGTAGCCTACATAGACCCTACATAACAGTTCATATCACGTTTCTAGATCGCTCTTCAAATGTAGCCTACATAGACCCTACATAACAGTTCATATCGCGTTTCTAGATCGCTCTTCAAATGTAGCCTACATAGACCCTACATAACAGTTCATATGTTTCTAGATGTCTCTTCAAATGTAGCCTACATAGACCCTACGTAACAGTTCATATGTTTCTAGATGTCTCTTCAAATGTAGCCTACATAGACCCTACGTAACAGTTCATATCACGTTTCTAGATCGCTCTTCAAATGTAGCCTACATAGACCCTACATAACAGTTCATATCGCGTTTCTAGATCGCTCTTCAAATGTAGCCTACATAGACCCTACATAACAGTTCATATCGCGTTTCTAGATCGCTCTTCAAATGTAGCCTACATAGACCCTACATAACAGTTCATATGTTTCTAGATGTCTCTTCAAATGTAGCCTACATAGACCCTACGTAACAGTTCATATGTTTCTAGATGTCTCTTCAAATGTAGCCTACATAGACCCTACATAACAGTTCATATCACGTTTCTAGATCGCTCTTCAAATGTAGCCTACATAGACCCTACATAACAGTTCATATCGCGTTTCTAGATCGCTCTTCAAATGTAGCCTACATAGACCCTACATAACAGTTCATATGTTTCTAGATGTCTCTTCAAATGTAGCCTACATAGACCCTACGTAACAGTTCATATGTTTCTAGATGTCTCTTCAAATGTAGCCTACATAGACCCTACGTAACAGTTCATATCACGTTTCTAGATCGCTCTTCAAATGTAGCCTACATAGACCCTACATAACAGTTCATATCGCGTTTCTAGATCGCTCTTCAAATGTAGCCTACATAGACCCTACATAACAGTTCATACCTTGTTTCTTGATCTCTCCCTTCAGCAGCCTCTCCATAGCGTCCTCAGTGGCAACATCCAGAGGAAGCTCTCCCTCACTGTTCACCGCCCCTACACGTGCACCGTGCTCTATCAGGTACCTGCAACATACACACATTATTAAAAAGGTTCCTACACACAGAACGGTTCCTACACCAAGCACAGAACGGTTCCTACACCAAGCACAGAACGGTTCCTACACCAAGCACAGAACGGTTCCTACACCAAGCACAGAACGGATCCTACACCAAGCACAGAACGGTTCCTACACCAAGCACAGAACGGTTCCTACACCAAGCACAGAAAGGTTCCTAGTCCACACAGAAAGGTTCCTAGTCCACACAGAAAGGTTCCTAGTCCACACAGAAAGGTTCCTAGTCCACACAGAAAGGTTCCTAGTCCACACAGAAAGGTTCCTAATCCACAAAGAAAGGTTCCTAATCCACACAGAAAGGTTCCTAGTCCACACAGAAAGGTTCCTAATCCACAAAGAAAGGTTCCTAGTCCACACAGAAAGGTTCCTAGTCCACACAGAAAGGTTCCTAGTCCACACAGAAAGGTTCCTGGTCCACACAGAAAGGTTCCTGGTCCACACAGAAAGGTTCCTGGTCCACACAGAAAGGTTCCTAGTCCACACAGGTATACTTGCACAGAGAGAACAAGGCTCAGTACTGAAATTCATCAGATATTGTAATCAGCTGTGTAGATCTGTTAGTGCTGACATGTTACCTCTCATGGTCATGCTATTTACTGCCAAATGGTGTGGCCATGACCATAGAACTTGGCTATTGAGCACAAACAGATACCGATCAGCTATCAGGCTACAGTACACACTCAGAGACACATTTTGGTCTACTATTGTATAGTAACATTACACAGCGTCACATCAATATAAATGTATTGTATAGTAACATTACACAGCATCACATCAATATAAATGTATTGTATAGTAACATTACACAGTATCACATCAATATAAATGTACTGTATAGTAACATTACACAGCATCACATCGATATAAATGTACTGTATAGTGCCGTAGTGTTTCTTATCCTGTTGCTGGGGACACGAATGGGTGTAAGCTGTTGTTTTTGTCCTAAGACGAACACACCTGATTACACAAATCGAAGGCTTGATGATATGAGTTGATTACTGGAATCATCTGTGTGGCGCTTAGGGAAAAATCTAAAATGTGCACCCATTTGGGTCTCCAGGACGAAACAAACACAGGCGTGACGTAAACATCAGAGAAGAGAGAGGAGGACCCACTTGGTGATCTGTATGAACCCGCAGGAGGCAGCAGCGTGGAGGGGAGTCCACCCCTCGTTGTCCCCCCGGTTCACATCACTCCCACTCTCCACCAGGAACTGGACCATCTCTGCATTCTCATCTATACACGCCTGGAGAAGACAGGAGACACATGACCAAACGCTGAATCAGACTGGACAGGAGTCACATGACCAAACGCTGAATCAGCCTGGACAGGAGTCACATGACCAAACGCTGAATCAGACTGGTCAGGAGTCACATGACCAAACGCTGAATCAGACTGGACAGGAGTCACATGACCAAACGCTGAATCAGACTGGTCAGGAGACACATGACCAAACGCTGAATCAGACTGGACAGGAGACACATGACCAAACGCTGAATCAGACGGGACAGGAGACACATGACCAAACGCTGAATCAGACTGGACAGGAGTCACATGACCAAACGCTGAATCAGACTGGTCAGGAGACACATGACCAAACGCTGAATCAGACTGGACAGGAGACACATGACCAAACGCTGAATACGACTGGACAGGAGTCACATGACCAAACACTGAATCAGACTGGTCAGGAGACACATGACCAAACGCTGAATCAGACTGGACAGGAGACACATGACCAAACGCTGAATACGACTGGACAGGAGTCACATGACCAAACGCTGAATCAGACTGGTCAGGAGACACATGACCAAACGCTGACTCAGACTGGACAAGAGACACATGACCAAACGCTGACTCAGACTGGACAGGAGACACATGACCAAACGCTGAATCAGACTGGACAGGAGACACATGACCAAACGCTGAATCAGCCTGGACAGGAGACACATGACCAAACGCTGGATCAGCCTGGACAGGAGACACATGACCAAACGCTGACTCAGACTGGACAGGAGACACATGACCAAACGCTGAATCAGACGGGACAGGAGACACATGATCAAACTCTGACTCAGACTGGACAAGAGACACATGACCAAACGCTGACTCAGACTGGACAGGAGACACATGACCAAACGCTGAATCAGACTGGACAGGAGACACATGACCAAACGCTGAATCAGCCTGGACAGGAGACACATGACCAAACGCTGGATCAGCCTGGACAGGAGACACATGACCAAACGCTGACTCAGACTGGACAGGAGACACATGACCAAACGCTGAATCAGACGGGACAGGAGACACATGATCAAACTCTGACTCAGACTGGACAGGAGACACATGATCAAACTCTAAATCAGACTGGACAGGAGACACATGACCAAACGCTGAATCAGACTGGTCAGGAGACAAATGACCAAACGCTGAATCAGACTGGTCAGGAGACACATGACCAAACACTGACTCAGACTGGACAGGAGACATGATCAAACACTGAATCTTGACACATTGATTAAAACCCTTTTTCTCATCCTAGAGATTCCAATGTCTAAGTGGGTTAGTGGGTTGAATAAATACAGTCACTATATGTTCCAATGTCTAAGTGGGTTAGTGGGCCATTGAATAAATACAGTCACTATAAATGTTTGCATTTGTGTCTCTTTGGACAAAAGCAATTGCTAAATTAGCATATTTCTTCTTCTGGACTAATGTGGACTATGTAGGGCAGTAGTCTGCCTACTGTGGACTACGTAGGGCGGTAGTCTGCCTACTGTGGACTACGTAGGGCGGTAGTCTGCCTACTGTGGACTATGTAGGGCGGTAGTCTGCCTACTGTGGACTATGTAGGGCGGTAGTCTGCCTACTGTGGACTATGTAGGGCAGTAGTCTGCCTACTGTGGACTATGTAGGGCAGTAGTCTGCCTACTGTGGACTATGTAGGGCAGTAGTCTGTCTACTGTGGACTATGTAGGGCAGTAGTCTGTCTACTGTGGACTATGTAGGGCAGTAGTCTGTCTACTGTGGACTATGTAGGGCAGTAGTCTGTCTACTGTGGACTATGTAGGGTAGTAGTCTGCCTACTGTTGACTATGTAGGGTAGTAGTCTGCCTACTGTTGACTATGTAGGGCAGTAGTCTGACTATGTAGGGCAGTAGTCTATGTAGGGCAGGAGACTGACTACTTGGCAGACATGAGTAAGTGTTTCGGGGTTTTATTTCCAGCTATCCAGGAGTGTTCCCACTTGATTAGTGGCACCCCTGGATAGCTGACCTTAGGTAGGTAGCTCATTAAAAAAAACACAGACAGTTATAAAAACTGTGCTTGTCTGTGGGTAGAAGGTACCAGGTAGACAGAGCTATTCCGTCTGTCCCACCTGGACGAAAGAGATCTGTTACAAAGAGCCTTTAGATTTGATTCCAAAAGGTTCACAACAGAGGAGAAGCATGTCTAACTGTTGCCTTGCCCATTTTTCTATCCATTTGTTTATTTGTCAGAGACCATGGCACCAACAAATATTGCTCCAGATATAGCTAAATACAGTAGTTTACTTCCATCTGCAGGGGAAATAGCATGCAGGGTGTGATTTGGGACGCGACCCTAACAGTCCTATCGTCCAAGTACTTATCTAAAAGCTAACTGGTGTTGTTGTTGTTGTTGAGACCAGACCGCACTGTGCTATGGGTAATAACAACCCATGCCTTATCTGTCCTGTATAGATAGACAGGGGCCAGAAGAAATAGCATGAATTTAGGGCCTAGCTGCTACACATCCACAATTTCTCTTATCAATGATGTGACAGCAGTTTAATGTAGAAACGTAATGTAGAAACTCCTAAACCTCACACTAAACACCTAAACCATTAACTCCTGATCTCACACTAAACACCTAAACCATTAACTCCTGACCTCACACTAAACACCTAAACCATTAACTCCTGACCTCACACTAAACCATAAACTCCTGACCTCACACTAAACACCTAAACCATTAACTCCTGACCTCACACTAAACACCTAAACCATTAACTCCTGACCTCACACTAAACCATTAACTCCTGACCTCACACTAAACACCTAAACCATTAACTCCTGACCTCACACTAAACACCTAAACCATTAACTCCTGACCTCACACTAAACACCTAAACCATAAACTCCTGACCTCACACTAAACCATAAACTCCTGACCTCACACTAAACCATAAACTCCTGACCTCACACTAAACCACTAACTCCTGACCTCACACTAAACCACTAACTCCTGACCTCACACTAAACCATTAACTCCTGACCTCACACTAAACACCTAAACCATAAACTCCTGACCTCACACTAAACCACTAACTCCTGACCTCACACTAAACACCTAAACCATAAACTCCTGACCTCACACTAAACCATTAACTCCTGACCTCACACTAAACCACTAACTCCTGACCTCACACTAAACCATTAACTCCTGACCTCACACTAAACACCTAAACCATTAACTCCTGACCTCACACTAAACCATTAACTCCTGACCTCACACTAAACCATAAACTCCTGACCTCACACTAAACCATAAACTCCTGACCTCACACTAAACCATAAACTCCTGACCTCACACTAAACACCTAAACCATAAACTCCTGACCTCACACTAAACCACTAACTCCTGACCTCACACTAAACCATAAACTCCTGATCTCACACTAAACACCAAAACCATAAACTCCTGACCTCACACTAAACCATAAACTCCTGACCTCACACTAAACCACTAACTCCTGACCTCACACTAAACCATTAACTCCTGACCTCACACTAAACCATTAACTCCTGACCTCACACTAAACCATAAACTCCTGACCTCACACTAAACCATAAACTCCTGACCTCACACTAAACCATAAACTCCTGACCTCACACTAAACACCTAAACCATAAACTCCTGACCTCACACTAAACCACTAACTCCTGACCTCACACTAAACCATAAACTCCTGATCTCACACTAAACACCTAAACCATAAACTCCTGACCTCACACTAAACCATAAACTCCTGACCTCACACTAAACCATAAACTCCTGACCTCACACTAAACCATAAACTCCTGACCTCACACTAAACACCTAAACCATAAACTCCTGACCTGACACTAAACACCTAAACTATTAACTCCTGACCTGACACTAAACCATAAACTCCTGACCTCACACTAAACCATAAACTCCTGATCTCACACTAAACACCTATACCATAAACTCCTGACCTCACACTAAACACCTAAACCATAAACTCCTGACCTGACACTAAACACCTAAACTATTAACTCCTGACCTCACACTAAACCCCTAAACCATTAACTCCTGACCTGACACTAAACACCTAAACCATAAACTCCTGACCTCACACTAAACCCCTAAACCATTAACTCCTGACCTCACACTAAACCATTAACTCCTGACCTCACACTAAACCATTAACTCCTGACCTCACACTAAACCATTAACTCCTGACCTCACACTAAACCATTAACTCCTGACCTCACACTAAACCATTAACTCCTGACCTCACACTAAACCATTAACTCCTGACCTCACACTAAACCATTAACTCCTGACCTCACACTAAACCATTAACTCCTGACCTCACACTAAACCATTAACTCCTGACCTCACACTAAACCATTAACTCCTGACCTCACACTAAACCATTAACTCCTGACCTCACACTAAACACCTAAACCATGAACTCCTGACCTCACACTAAACACCTAAACCATAAACTCCTGACCTCACACTAAACCACAGACAGACATCATACTAAAGTTTAAACTACTGACTCCAGCTTCCGGAGATCCCTGGTTTGCGCTGTCATCAGACTGGGTAGGCCAATCGTCCGTAAGCCATCCATTTTTTTATCAACCAATTACAAAGCTATTTTGGTCCCCTTCCCTCGTTCACGAAGTGAGATAATTGGTTGACTGAAATAATAATGTAAACCTCTACAGCTACATCCGCTGGAGGACTCCTCAGGGCTGGGGTGCTTCTCTGCTTGCTTAACTAGACTCTCGTAAAACCCAGTACTCATTTGCTGCAGACAGAGACAGAGAGAGACCCACTACTTAACTAAAGGCTAGTAGTCTACTCCCATCCCAGCTAGCTGAATGAACAGAGGACAACTTCTCTTCTCATCCACTCCCTCCTTGTTGTGAGTGTGGTTTGTGCTACAAGATAGAGTTTTCTACCAGTGTTTCAGAGGTTCCTTCATTGGGTCATCAAGTGACTCATTCGTTGTGGAAATGGCCTTTTGACAACAGCAGCAGTTAGAAGGAGAATGTTTTCCATTTCTTCATCTGAAATCCCCAAAGTCCCCACCATGGGGATTTGGCAAGGAGGAAGAGACAGACAGACAGACAGACAGAGAGAGAGAGAGAGAGAGAGACACAGTGAGAGGAGGGGGCAGAGGGGAGAGAGAGAGAGAGGAGAGGGAGAGGAGAGGGGGGAGAGAGAGAGAGAGGAGAGGGAGAGGAGAGGGAGAAAGAGAGAAAGAAGTGAGGAGGATGGGGGCGAGAGACAGAGAGGGGAGGAGAGCGTGGGAGAAGACAGAGAGGGGAGGAGAGCGAGGGAGAAGACAGAGAGGCTTTGGACGGAAGGGATGGAAAGTTTGGAGTGTGGGCCTATTTAATGACGGTTGCCAGGCAACTAGTGAGCAACAGGGTAGAAAAGGATGAACAGCAGGGGAATGACCACACTGGGTGACAGCAGGGGAATGACCACACTGGGTGACAGCAGGGGAATGGACCACACTGGGTGACAGCAGGGGAATGGACCACACTGGGTGACAGCAGGGGAATGGACCACACTGGGTGACAGCAGGGGAATGGACCACACTGGGTGACAGCAGGGGAATGGACCACACTGGGTGACAGCAGGGGAATGGACCACACTGGGTGACAGCAGGGGAATGACCACACTGGGTGACAGCAGGGGAATGGACCACACTGGGTGACCGCCAGGGAATGGACCACACTGGGTGACAGCAGGGGAATGGACCACACTGGGTGACAGCAGGGGAATGGACCACACTGGGTGACAGCAGGGGAATGGACCACACTGGGTGACAGCAGGGGAATGGACCACACTGGGTGACAGCAGGGGAATGGACCACACTGGGTGACAGCAGGGGAATGGACCACACTGGGTGACAGCAGGGGAATGGACCACACTGGGTGACAGCAGGGGAATGGACCACACTGGGTGACAGCAGGGGAATGGACCACACTGGGTGACAGCAGGGAATGGACCACACTGGGTGACAGCAGGGGAATGGACCACACTGGGTGACAGCAGGGGAATGGACCACACTGGGTGACAGCAGGGGAATGGACCACACTGGGTGACAGCAGGGAATGGACCACACTGGGTGACAGCAGGGGAATGGACCACACTGGGTGACAGCAGGGGAATGGACCACACTGGGTGACAGCAGGGGAATGGACCACACTGGGTGACAGCAGGGGAATGGACCACACTGGGTGACAGCAGGGGAATGGACCACACTGGGTGACAGCAGGGGAATGGACCACACTGGGTGACAGCAGGGGAATGGACCACACTGGGTGACAGCAGGGAATGGACCACACTGGGTGACAGCAGGGGAATGGACCACACTGGGTGACAGCAGGGGAATGGACCACACTGGGTGACAGCAGGGAATGGACCACACTGGGTGACAGCAGGGGAATGGACCACACTGGGTGACAGCAGGGGAATGGACCACACTGGGTGACAGCAGGGGAATGGACCACACTGGGTGACAGCAGGGGAATGGACCACACTGGGTGACAGCAGGGGAATGGACCACACTGGGTGACAGCAGGGGAATGGACCACACTGGGTGACAGCAGGGGAATGGACCACACTGGGTGACAGCAGGGGAATGGACCACACTGGGTGACAGCAGGGGAATGGACCACACTGGGTGACAGCAGGGGAATGGACCACACTGGGTGACAGCAGGGGAATGGACCACACTGGGTGACAGCAGGGGAATGGACCACACTGGGTGACAGCAGGGAATGGACCACACTGGGTGACAGCAGGGGAATGGACCACACTGGGTGACAGCAGGGGAATGGACCACACTGGGTGACAGCAGGGGAATGGACCACACTGGGTGACAGCAGGGGAATGGACCACACTGGGTGACAGCAGGGGAATGGACCACACTGGGTGACAGCAGGGGAATGGACCACACTGGGTGACAGCAGGGGAATGGACCACACTGGGTGACAGCAGGGGAATGGACCACACTGGGTGACAGCAGGGGAATGGACCACACTGGGTGACAGCAGGGGAATGACCACACTGGGTGACAGCAGGGGAATGACCACACTGGGTGACAGCAGGGGAATGACCACACTGGGTGACAGCAGGGGAATGGACCACACTGGGTGACAGCAGGGGAATGGACCACACTGGGTGACAGCAGGGGAATGGACCACACTGGGTGACAGCAGGGGAATGGACCACACTGGGTGACAGCAGGGGAATGGACCACACTGGGTGACAGCAGGGGAATGGACCACACTGGGTGACAGCAGGGGAATGGACCACACTGGGTGACAGCAGGGGAATGGACCACACTGGGTGACAGCAGGGGAATGGACCACACTGGGTGACAGCAGGGGAATGACCACACTGGGTGACAGCAGGGGAATGACCACACTGGGTGACAGCAGGGGAATGGACCAACATATAGTCTACTTCCAAAATGGCACCCTACTCCCCAAATAAGGCCCATAAGGCTCTGGTCAAAAGTAGTGTCCTATATAGGGGTCCATTTGGGATGCACACATAGCCGAGAGAGCAGAGCACTTCAACGTGTGTTGTTGTGAAAGCCAAGCTAATCTACTATAACTGATCATGATCATAATGCTGTCGAAGGGGGAACACAAATAGGCCTAGTCCACCGCAGTGACAATACACATAGCCTAGTCTACCGCAGTGACAATACACATAGCCTAGTCCACTGCAGTGACAATACACATAGCCTAGTCCACTGCAGTGACAATACACATAGCCTAGTCCACTGCAGTGACAATACACATAGCCTAGTCCACTGCAGTGACAATACACATAGCCTAGTCCACTGCAGTGACAATACACATAGCCTAGTCCACTGCAGTGACAATACACATAGCCTAGTCCACTGCAGTGACAATACACATAGCCTAGTCCACTGCAGTGACAATACACATAGCCTAGCCCACTGCAGTGACAATACACATAGCCTAGTCACTGCAGTGACAATACACATAGCCTAGTCTACTGCAGTGACAATACACATAGCCTAGTCTACTGCAGTGACATTACACATAGCCTAGTCTACTGCAGTGACAATACACATAGCCTAGTCCACTGCAGTGACAATACACATAGCCTAGTCTACTGCAGTGACAATACACATAGCCTAGTCTACTGCAGTGACAATACACATAGCCTAGTCTACTGCAGTGACAATACACATAGCCTAGTCTACTGCAGTGACAATACATATAGCCTAGTCTACTGCAGTGACAATACACATAGCCTAGTCCACTGCAGTGACAATACACATAGCCTAGTCCACTGCAGTGACAATACACATAGCCTAGTCTACTGCAGTGACAATACACATAGCCTAGTCACTGCAGTGACAATACACATAGCCTAGTCCACTGCAGTGACAATACACATAGCCTAGCCCACTGCAGTGACAATACATAGCCTAGTCCACTGCAGTGACAATACACATAGCCTAGTCCACTGCAGTGACAATACACATAGCCTAGTCTACACTGCAGTGACAATACACATAGCCTAGTCCACTGCAGTGACAATACACATAGCCTAGTCCACTGCAGTGACAATACACATAGCCTAGTCTACTGCAGTGACAATACACATAGCCTAGTCTACCGCAGTGACAATACACATAGCCTAGTCCACTGCAGTGACAATACACATAGCCTAGTCCACTGCAGTGACAATACACATAGCCTAGTCTACCGCAGTGACATTACACATAGCCTAGTCTACCGCAGTGACAATACACATAGCCTAGTCCACTGCAGTGACAATACACATAGCCTAGTCCACTGCAGTGACAATACACATAGCCTAGTCCACTGCAGTGACAATACACATAGCCTAGTCCACTGCAGTGACAATACACATAGCCTAGTCCACTGCAGTGACAATACACATAGCCAAGCCTACTGCAGTGACAATACACATAGAGGTAAACATGGCTGAAGGTTGTCACCATAAGGTGGTCTAATGAGCTTCATAACATACAGGCCGTTTTAGTAGTCTTCATGTATATTTACTAGCCCAGCACAGAGGAGGTGTGTGACCTCAACCATTTTTCAAGCTGGTTTTCCGGCTAATGAAACACGACTCCAATGCATTGTTATAAAGGTTGGAGCCTCTACGTAAGGAGACAGCTATGTGTTTGTGTATGACTGTATTAAAAGGGGTGTCATAAAAGCAGAGGAAATACTGTACGTGTGGGTCGGTGCAGTCACAGTCTGACAGTGATGGAGTCCAGACTAGTAGTGGTGGTAGTCCCCACCACTAGTCTGGACTCCATCACTGAGAGAGGGCAACAGGGGCCTAAACGGCAGATAGTCCTACTTTCTTTATATCTAATGTCATTTTCATCTGAAACAGGGCCTATGACATTATTTTCTACACATAGAACCAATTGCATACATCCTCTCTACTGGACTGAGGGGGTTGTCGTACATCCTCTCTACTGGACTGAGGGGGTTGTCGCACATCCTCTCTACTGGACTGAGGGGGTTGTCGCACATCCTCTCTACTGGACTGAGGGGGTTGTCGCACATCCTCTCTACTGGACTGAGGGGTTGTCGTACATCCTCTCTACTGGACTGAGGGGTTGTCGTACATCCTCTCTACTGGACTGAGGGGTTGTCGCACATCCTCTCTACTGGACTGAGGGGGTTGTCGTACATCCTCTCTACTGGACTGAGGGGGTTGTCGTACATCCTCTCTACTGGACTGAGGGGGTTGTCGTACATCCTCTCTACTGGACTGAGGGGGTTGTCGCACATCCTCTCTACTGGACTGAGGGGGTTGTCGTACATCCTCTCTACTGGACTGAGGGGGTTGTCGTACATCCTCTCTACTGGACTGAGGGGGTTGTCGCACATCCTCTCTACTGGACTGAGGGGGTTGTCATACATCCTCTCTACTGGACTGAGGGGGTTGTCGCACATCCTCTCTACTGGACTGAGGGGGTTGTCATGTACCTTTTGTAGTAAATAATCACAAAGACAATAAAACAATAGCAGCACAGTAATTGTATCTGTTGAACATTCAGATTCTGTTCACATTTAAAATTATGTTTAGGGATTTAAAATAATCCTGTTTATCTGATAAACACCACACGTGATTAGGTTATCATTACACCTATTACTAAGCATACCGTGTGTATGCTGCCATAACAATTGATAACGTTATAAACGTTGATTGTTACAATGATCACACAACATCTGGAAGTTTGAATAAATGATTGTCAACATCCTGGAGGTCAGAAATCTTGTGTGGATGTAAATAATGAAAATAGTTGATAAACAGTAGGCCTAATATGTTTCATATTTTCTGATCTTGAAAACTCTTGATTAGTTTACATTTTCCAAATGTTCTGTTCTTCTGCAAGAAACACTCTTTTTTTCCCGTCTCTTGTCGAGTTCATCCGAGAGAAAAACACGAACTTGAACGCAAACAGTTCAAAAGACCCAACCTACTTACAGAACACATAGCGGAATGATTACCATCTCAATGGCCCAACATCACGAATAGAAAGTTGTGTGGTTTCATAAACATATTTCAAATCACCGACTTTCTTAGATTGGGCGCGATAAAAGTTGTTTTGACAGTGTTTTCTGCCTACTGGTCGATGATCGATGCGATGTTCACTTTGTTACAGTAGCTAATTTAACATTGTTTGTTTCGCGGTAGGCTGCAACACAGACCGCTACATTGTTTCCACCCTCCGGTTCCACCACTCAAACAACCCGTAACAATGTAGCAGCGTTGTGCCCGCGGATCAAGCTGAAGTAGCTAGTGGAGTACCTGATGAAGCGCAGTCAGTCCGTCTATATTGGCGTGGTTGATGTCAGCGCCCTGTCGTAGGAGTGCTGCTACCTCCTCTCTGTCCCCGGCCGAACAGGCTGCCATAAACACGGCTCCCTGAGCGAACCGAACCCGGGCCCTCCGCGTCCCGGTTCCCGTCGACCCGTCCCGCGTCCCCGGTCCCGTCTGATCGGTTTCCGAGCCTAGCCATCGCTGTAACTGATCCTGGCGTCGCTGTTTTGCAGCCTCGGATCGGGAACGATCAGTCGCCGCCATCTTCCTCGGTCTCTCCCGGGTAGATTCAGTTCATGTTGCCGGTGGAGCCAAAGTAGAGGTGCATTAGGGATGTCCTTCCCGAGACACTGCGCCCCCTGGCGGTGACAACTCGTAGGACAGTCGGACTTTGGAAGGACGGGACAGGCCATTCTCTCAAGAGTGTGTCGGGGCGGCCAGTGGTGATTTGAATAGGCTACTGTTAAAAAACGCAAGGATGATATGATGGTGACGCAATGTCGACGCAGGCAACAACCCCTGGATATAAGCTGTCCTGATGCAAATACCGTAAAGCTTCCATATTAGTCTAGGGCCCTAGGCAAACCATCCAGAAACCAAGTTTACTTATGCACCAAAGTGTAGCCTACTGTGCTGCAATTTGTCAACAGCTGGCCTTTGAGGATCTCTAAATGGAAATGGTTCAATTGAGTGGCCATGGAAAGTTAACCTTTTTCTATGACAAAAAATAAATAAATACAGTATATGATTCTTTGCAATATTAGTGGCACCATTCAACACAACATCCTAGCGACCGCTCGGGGTTAACGTTTAAGGTGTTGGCTTGACAGTCGCCGGTGTACACGTGAGGAACTTGGTATAGAGAAGCGTGGGGACACGCTCTCCCGAAAGAAGGAGGGTAGTGTACTGTAGCGACTTCCCTCGTAAGGTCCGAACGTGTTGGTGTAACGGTTAACGTGTCATCTCGCCAGTCGCTGGCCCCATGTTAAGAGTCTCTGAAACAACTTTTTTTTTCCCTCCTGCATAATCATCATGAATAATTCCATTCTACACATTCCAGAGGGTTGTCATTCTGACTGTTGTCAATGAAACGTATCGATCTACTGCACTAACATGCCCAGGATATTGCCTCCACATTACAACACAGTAGACGGGATCATAACACACACTATCAATACAGGCACATATCATGTTATCATAATCAATACACACATAGGCCTATTATGATATTATCCTAAAGTGCCAGATTACATTGAAACCAAGTATTTGTTCTGCATATCTAAGCATACCTCTTGAGGTTTCTATCCTCCCGACTTACTGGTGGTAATAAAACATTACATGATTGCTGTTGTCTGATGAAAAACCTAGTAACTATACATTTTAATTTATTTAATTTATTGAAAACAGTAACTTCCCGCGATGTACTTTCATGAATCTAGGACCAAGAAAAATGCATTCAAAATAGCTTCTGTAGTTTCATAATTGCATGTTAGTTCATGGGAAAATATGGTCATTTTCATCAGACAGGGACAAAACGCTTCTCTGCTCAAATCTGGGTTAAAGATTGAAAGGAACGTGAGCTTCATTAAGTACATTTAGTTATTGCTTGCTTTCCTAAAGTCTAGCAACCTTGCCAGCAGGCATGCCAGTTTAGTTAAGACAAGCTAACTCTAAATGGATTGATAGCCTGAAATGGCTTGGTAGCTAGTTATGAGGTTAGGAGATGGCGAACCCATACGGCTGCCTAGCTAAAGCCAACTTCATCAAAGTGCTAAGGTGGCTAGTATTACAGAGAAACAACAAAACCTTTTTTTCTGTTTTATTTATTCATCAAGGAATCAATAGCTTACATAGCTTGATCAAATTAATTTATAAACACGAGTCCTGCCCGTCAAGGGACTCTCTCTCTCTCTCTCTCTCTCTCCCTCTCTCTCTCTCTCTCCATCTCTCTCTCTCTCCATATCTCTCTCTCCATATCTCTCTCTCCATCACTCTCTCTCTCTCTCTCTCTCTCCCCCTCCCTCTCCCTCTCTCTCTCTCCTCCTCCACCGACAATTCCACGGAGGGCCTAGTGTCTGCAGGGTTTTTCATTTTTTCCTTTCAATGAAGCCCTAGAAAACCAGGTGAGGGGAGTTCTTTACTAATTAGTGACCTTAATTCATCAATCAAGTACAAATGAGGAGTGAAACCCCCCCGCAGACACTCGGCCCTAGTGTGTATGAGTTTGACATGTGCACCAGAGTATACAGTATCTAGTATTCTGTCTAGCATATCTGTGCTCCGTGCACCTTGGACTGAACCACTTACTAGGGAGAATAGGGGAGGGGGGGTACTCTTTGCCTGCTCCAGTCAGTGTGCCCCCTCCACAGAACACCAGACAGACAAATAATGATGATAAAATGTGAAGGAGAAAAAAAATGAAGTTTAGTAATTAATGTAACATCTGAACAATAACGAAAACAGGACAAATCTGAGGGGGTTACATGCCCTGGTTCCCCCTGTGGGTATGATGCTTCTGTAGTTGAATGAAAAACGTTATTGAAATACGAGACACTTGATTAAAGCACTTAGAAATCCCAAGATTGGTCAACATTGTAAACATTTATAGATATTTTAAACCCTGCTCATAAAACGTACTTTATTTCATCTGCAGTGAAAGCATATTACACGTGAACCGTGCAATGGGAATCACCTTTATTAAGTACATTAACACATAACCCAGAATGTGCCTTGGTGAGAAGCTGCTGCCAGCAATAGACTAACAGAATACATTGTTGTTAAGACAGAATCAGGTGTCCATGCACTTTTTCAATACTGTGATAGCAAAGGCATTGGCATATTACTCCTATAAATATTGGTAAAACAAGTTGACCTATACCTAGAAAAAAAAACACAAGACACAGAAACAGTACAATTGGTTCAGAATGAATAGTACATTGGTTGGGGCACGTGAATTACGTCCCTCAGTCAGAAGTCATCCACACATGACCAGTCAAAGTCATACAGAGCTCTCCTTCCCTCTTCACTAGTCCACCAGAACACAAACTAAAAACAGTCCACCAGAACACAAACTAAAAACAGTCCACCAGAACACACTCTAAAAACAGTCCACCAGAACACACTCTAAAAACAGTCCACCAGAACACACTCTAAAAACAGTCCACCAGAACACACTCTAAAAACAGTCCACCAGAACACACTCTAAAAACAGTCCACCAGAACACAAACTAAAAACAGTCCACCAGAACACACTCTAAAAACAGTCCACCAGAACACACTCTAAAAACAGTCCACCAGAACACACTCTAAAAACAGTCCACCAGAACACAAACTAAAAACAGTCCACCAGAACACACTCTAAAAACAGTCCACCAGAACACACTCTAAAAACAGTCCACCAGAACACACTCTAAAAACAGTCCACCAGAACAAACTAAAAACAGTCCACCAGAACACAAACTAAAAACAGTCCACCAGAACACAAACTAAAAAAACAGTCCACCAGAACACAAACTAAAAACAGTCCACCAGTTCACAAAATATATATACAGTTGGTTGTACATAAGTGTTGATAAACTGTAACAAAAATGGGAGATCCAATTTCCCCACTGATGAGCACTACCCTTATGGACCTGTCACACTGTATGATTATAGTTTAAAATTATATTATATATAAGATATTAGAATATAAAATACTGTTCGTTTTTTCCCCTTTAGAAAGATTTGTTTAGGTCAATCAGAGTAGGGTGGCATCGTGACTTGACCAATCGGGCTCTATTTTCGTGCCAAACGTACGTTAGTTTGAAATCTCGGCATTGTAAAAAACTGGCACTCTGGCGTTTCAATAAAGAGAAGCAGATGTCCATTTAGGGCTGCTCATCCTAATGATTGAAGTACGTACTTATAAAGGCACGTGTAGAAAGAGATGAGCACTAACAACAACAACAACACTAACAACACTAACAACAACAACACAAACAACAACAACAACACTAACAACAACACTAACAACAACAACAACACTAACAACAACACTAACAACAACAACAACACTAACAACAACAACAACACTAACAACAACAACAACACTAACAACAACAACACTAACAACAACAACACTAACAACAACAACAACAACACTAACAACAACACTAACAACAACAACAACACTAACAACAACAACAACAACACTAACAACAACACTAACAACAACAACACTAACAACAACACTAACAACAACAACACTAACAACAACACTAACAACAACACTAACAACACTAACAACAACAACAACAACAACACTAACAACAACAACAACAACAACAGTAATCTTAAGGGATGACTAAAACAACGTATGTCAATATATTTAGATTTGTTTAAAACTTTTTCTGGTTACTACATGATTCCATATTGTGTTATTTCATAGTTCTGATGTCTTCACTATTATTCTACAATCTAGAAAAATAGTAAAAATAACGGAAAAAAAACTTGAATGAGTAGGCGTGTCCAAACTGTTGACTGGTACTGCATGTCGACGTACTGTGAGGCGCTGTGTTCAACGATGAGTTGACGGGCTTGTTGTCAGAGTCTGAGGACGGATAACAACTCAATGAAAATAAGTAAAATGTCACTCTAAGGTGCTGTGTGAACAGACGAGATTCTGCAGATCGGTGCAAGGTTTGTTGAAGGTCCCTGTAGGTTCCTAGGCATCAACAGTCTGTGATCCTAAGACATCCTCCTAGGGTCCTAATAGCTACCAACAGCTCCTACTACAGATCCAGTGTGGCTCAGTCGATAAATCAAATCAAATTAGTCACATGCGCCGAATACAACAGGTGTAGACCTCACAGTGAAATGTTTACTGACAAGCCCTTAACCGACAACGCAGTTTTAAGAAAATACAGAAAAGAATAGTGTGGTGGCAGCGACGCCAGTGTCATCATGGGTTTGATTCCCACTGGGGCCACATACAATTAAATATATGCACTCAATGTACCGAACGTGGGTTCGGCTCGGTGTACCGAACGTGGGTTCGGCTCGGTGTACTGTACGTGGGTTCGGCTCGGTGTGCCGAACGTGGGTTCGGCTTTCGGTGTGCGAGCGTGGGTTCGGCTCGGTGTGCCGAACGTGGGTTCGGCTCGGTGTGCCGAACGTGGGTTCGGCTCGGTGTACGAACGTGGGTTCGGCTCGGTGTACCGAACGTGGGATCGGCTCGGTGTACCGAACGTGGGATCGGCTCGGTGTACCGTACGTGGGTTCGGCTCGGTGTGCTGTACGTGGGTTCGGCTCGGTGTACTGAACGTGGGTTCGGCTCGGTGTACCGTACGTGGGTTCGGCTCGGTGTACCGAACGTGGGTTCGGCTCGGTGTACTGAACGTGGGATCGGCTCGGTGTACTGTACGTGGGTTCGGCTCGGTGTACCGAACGTGGGTTCGGCTCGGTGTACTGTACGTGGGTTCGGCTCGGTGTACCGAACGTGGGTTCGGCTCGGTGTACCGAACGTGGGTTTGGCTCGGTGTACCCTCTGGACACGCCCTAATTTGCCCTCTGGACACGCCCTAATTTGCCCTCTGGACACGCCCTAATTTGCCCTCTGGACACGCCCTAATTTGCCCTCTGGACACGCGCTAATTTTCAGCACACCCTAGTCCTTCTCTTTAGGGATACATTATAATATTAGAGTGAGGCTGGAGTAGAGTTGTGGTTTTCATTGAGCCTCCTCATCATCAGCCCCATCCCCTCTACCTCCTCTGGGTCTATGATGGAGGCCAAAGGGGCCAGGGCTGGTCCTGGTCTTCCTTCCCCAGCTTTGGGGCATCTTCCTGGGCCTGAAGTCCCTCCTGTGGTCCCCCTGGTGTGTAAGGCTCCCTGGAGGTCCAGGTTGACACAGAAGGAGCCCGGCAGCAGCTGCCTCTGGTACTGGTCCAGACGACTGATAACGTCCAGGACAGAGGAGCTCCCTCCCCTTACCCAGCTAGGGAGCAGTCTGGCAGGGTTGAGCTGGGAAGGCAGGGATTGGCAGTGACGCAGCTCCAACTGGTAGTAACAGCTAAAGAGAGAGACTCATTAGATCGAGAAAAATAGGACTTCAAGTGAGAATGTGGGAGAACCACCAGTAAGAGAAAGACATTCATCTCAGACAATGCTAAAGAAAGAGTTCTAGTTGTTGTTTGTGTGAAAAATCTATGCAAATTGATCATACAAATGTTTATAAACAGTAAGTGAGAATGTTTGTCTGTCTGTCAGTCAGTCTGTCTGTCTGTCTGTCTGTTTCTGTCTGTGTGTCTGTCTGTCTGTTTCTGTCTGTGTGTCTGTCTGTCTGTTTCTGTCTGTGTGTTTGTGTGTCTGTATCCTTACTTACTTTGCAGGGACGTGGTTGGAGACAGTCTTGGTGGCCCGGCTCACAGCACACTGCAACACCTTAACGACCTGCTCCCTGATCCATCCCACATCCTCCTGAACATCAGGCAGCCACTCTAACAGTCTGAGAGGAGAGACAGGCCATTAGTAATATATAATAATACAGTCACTCTAACAGTCTGAGAGGAGAGACAGGCCATTAGTAATATATAATAATACAGTCACTCTAACAGTCTGAGAGGAGAGACAGGCCATTAGTAATATATAATAATACAGTCACTCTAACAGTCTGAGAGGAGAGACAGGCCATTAGTAATATATAATAATACAGCCACTCTAACAGTCTGAGAGGAGAGACAGGCCATTAGTAATATATAATAATACAGTCACTCTAACAGTCTGAGAGGAGAGACAGGCCATTAGTAATATATAATAATACAGTCACTCTAACAGTCTGAGAGGAGAGACAGGCCATTAGTAATATATAATAATACAGTCACTCTAACAGTCTGAGAGGAGAGACAGGCCATTAGTAATATATAATAATACAGTCACTCTAACAGTCTGAGAGGAGAGACAGGCCATTAGTAATATATAATAATACAGTCACTCTAACAGTCTGAGAGGAGAGACAGGCCATTAGTAATATATAATAATACAGTCACTCTAACAGTCTGAGAGGAGAGACAGGCCATTAGTAATATATAATAATACAGTCACTCTAACAGTCTGAGAGGAGAGACAGGCCATTAGTAATATATAATAATACAGTCACTCTAACAGTCTGAGAGGAGAGACAGGCCATTAGTAATATATAATAATACAGTCACTCTAACAGTCTGAGAGGAGAGACAGGCCATTAGTAATATATACTAATACAGTCACTCTAACAGTCTGAGAGGAGAGACAGGCCATTAGTAATATAGAATAATACAGTCGCTCTAACAGTCTGAGAGGAGAGACAGGCCATTAGTAATATATAATAATACAGTCACTCTAACAGTCTGAGAGGAGAGACAGGCCATTAGTAATATATAATAATACAGTCGCTCTAACAGTCTGAGAGGAGAGACAGGCCATTAGTAATATAGAATAATACAGTCGCTCTAACAGTCTGAGAGGAGAGACAGGCCATTAGTAATATATAATAATACAGTCACTCTAACAGTCTGAGAGGAGAGACAGGCCATTAGTAATATATACTAATACAGTCACTCTAACAGTCTGAGAGGAGAGACAGGCCATTAGTAATATAGAATAATACAGTCGCTCTAACAGTCTGAGAGGAGAGACAGGCCATTAGTAATATATAATAATACAGTCACTCTAACAGTCTGAGAGGAGAGACAGGCCATTAGTAATATATAATAATACAGTCGCTCTAACAGTCTGAGAGGAGAGACAGGCCATTAGTAATATATAATAATACAGTCACTCTAACAGTCTGAGAGGAGAGACAGGCCATTAGTAATATATAATAATACAGCCACTCTAACAGTCTGAGAGGAGAGACAGGCCATTAGTAATATATAATAATACAGTCACTCTAACAGTCTGAGAGAAGAGACAGGCCATTAGTAATATATAATAATACAGTCACTCTAACAGTCTGAGAGGAGAGACAGGCCATTAGTAATATATAATAATACAGTCACTCTAACAGTCTGAGAGGAGAGACAGGCCATTAGTAATATATAATAATACAGTCACTCTAACAGTCTGAGAGGAGAGACAGGCCATTAGTAATATATAATAATACAGCCACTCTAACAGTCTGAGAGGAGAGACAGGCCATTAGTAATATATAATAATACAGTCACTCTAACAGTCTGAGAGGAGAGACAGGCCATTAGTAATATATAATAATACAGTCACTCTAACAGTCTGAGAGGAGAGACAGGCCATTAGTAATATATAATAATACAGTCACTCTAACAGTCTGAGAGGAGAGACAGGCCATTAGTAATATATAATAATACAGTCGCTCTAACAGTCTGAGAGGAGAGACAGGCCATTAGTAATATATAATAATACAGTCACTCTAACAGTCTGAGAGGAGAGACAGGCCATTAGTAATATATAATAATACAGCCACTCTAACAGTCTGAGAGGAGAGACAGGCCATTAGTAATATATAATAATACAGTCACTCTAACAGTCTGAGAGAAGAGACAGGCCATTAGTAATATATAATAATACAGTCACTCTAACAGTCTGAGAGGAGAGACAGGCCATTAGTAATATATAATAATACAGCCACTCTAACAGTCTGAGAGGAGAGACAGGCCATTAGTAATATATAATAATACAGTCACTCTAACAGTCTGAGAGGAGAGACAGGCCATTAGTAATATATAATAATACAGTCACTCTAACAGTCTGAGAGGAGAGACAGGCCATTAGTAATATATAATAATACAGTCGCTCTAACAGTCTGAGAGGAGAGACAGGCCATTAGTAATATATAATAATACAGTCGCTCTAACAGTCTGAGAGGAGAGACAGGCCATTAGTAATATATAATAATACAGTCACTCTAACAGTCTGAGAGGAGAGACAGGCCATTAGTAATATATAATAATACAGTCGCTCTAACAGTCTGAGAGGAGAGACAGGCCATTAGTAATATATAATAATACAGTCACTCTAACAGTCTGAGAGGAGAGACAGGCCATTAGTAATATATAATAATACAGTCACTCTAACAGTCTGAGAGGAGAGACAGGCCATTAGTAATATATAATAATACAGTCGCTCTAACAGTCTGAGAGGAGAGACAGGCCATTAGTAATATATAATAATACAGTCACTCTAACAGTCTGAGAGGAGAGACAGGCCATTAGTAATATATAATAATACAGTCGCTCTAACAGTCTGAGAGGAGAGACAGGCCATTAGTAATATATAATAATACAGTCACTCTAACAGTCTGAGAGGAGAGACAGGCCATTAGTAATATATAATAATACAGTCGCTCTAACAGTCTGAGAGGAGAGACAGGCCATTAGTAATATATAATAATACAGTCACTCTAACAGTCTGAGAGGAGAGACAGGCCATTAGTAATATATAATAATACAGTCACTCTAACAGTCTGAGAGAAGACACAGGTTCAGGTAGGCTGAACCGGACGCAGATATTCACTATGACAGACCACCAGACCACACCCTCGGTATCTTTCTGCATTGACGGTAAAGGTAAAAGTCTGGTCGTTTCTCAATTGAGATAGAGAAAGTTATAGAAGCATGAGCTGTAGGTAGAGAAATACAATAGAAAGTAGCAGGTCCCTGTGGCTATTGTCCATGACATTATTTCAGTTCCTCTGAGTGTTTGTGGTCCTGCGTGCGTAACACCAGCAACACAGCTTGATCTAAGTGACGTTAGGACAATTCCCTAACAGTCATAGACAGACTCCAGAGGGAGAGTCTTACCTAACAGTCATAGACAGACTCCAGAGGGAGAGTCTTACCTAACAGTCATAGACAGACTCCAGAGGGAGAGTCTTACCTAACAGTCATAGACAGACTCCAGAGGGAGAGTCTTACCTAACAGTCATAGACAGAGCAGACTCCAGGGGAAGGGTGTATGGAAGCATCATAGCCGTCGCCATCCTGACTGGCAGCAGGTTGCTTAGCGACTGGCCCAAACTGTATCTTTCCTTGCAGGCTTCCACCAGAGCTACAAAGAGAGACAGAGAGAACACTAAGAACACTCTAGAACCAGAGCTACAGAGAGAAGAGAGAACACTAAGAACACTCTAGAACCAGAGCTACAGAGAGAAGAGAGAACACTTAGAACACTCTAGAACCAGAGCTACAGAGAGAAGAGAGAACACTAAGAACACTCTAGAACCAGAGCTACAGAGAGAAGAGAGAACACTTAGAACATTCTAGAACCAGGGCTACAGAAAGAGACCGAGAGAACAATTAGAACACTCTAGAACCAGAGCTACAGAGAGTGACAGAGAGAACACTAAGAACACTCTAGAACCAGAGCTACAGAGAGAGACCGAGAGAACACTTAGAACACTCTAGAACCAGAGCTACAGAGAGAAGAGAGAACACTTAGAACACTCTAGAACCAGAGCTACAGATAGACAGAGAGGAGAGAGAACAACTCACTACAGTCACAGTAGACTACAATACACCACAATAAATACAGAGAGAGACAGAGAGGGGAGAGAACAACTCATAGTACTACATAGCACTACATAGCAGTACCTAGCACTACCTAACACTACATAGAGCACAGCACTGCATAGCACTACATAGCACATAGCACTACATAGCACTACATAGCACATAACACTACATAGAGCACAGCACTGCATAGCACTACATAGCACTACATAGCACATAACACTACATAGAACACAGCACTGCATAGCACTACATAGCACATAGCACTACATAGCACATACCACTACATAGAACACAGCACTGCATAGCACTACTGACTGGCTGGCTGGCTGGCTGGCTGGCTGGCTGACTGGCTGACTGGCTGACTGGCTGACTGGCTGGCTGGCTGACTGGCTGGCTGACTGGCTGGCTGACTGGCTGACTGGCTGGCTGACTGGCCTACTGGCTGACTGACTGGCTGGCTGGCTGGCTGGCTGGCTGACTAACTGACTGACTGGCTGGCTGACTGGCTGACTGACTGGCTGACTGACTGGCTGGCTGGCTGACTGGCTGACTCACATTCCCCATGGCAGAAAATAGTTTAAGCAAGGCCAGCGCTATTTCTACACCAGTCTCTGGTTGGTTGGATACTCGTCAGTAGTCCAGGGCTTTTCTGAGACTTGCTCTGGAGACTGGTCTTGAGAAAAAGGCCTTGTGCTGAAAAGTTGCCATCTCCCCTGATCATGTATGTTCTACATACATGACAACAATACATCACTAATATTTAGCTGTGTTCGAGTTAGTTTTTTTAATCCATTTTTTGTTCTTTTTTTCCCTCTCTTTATAGCTGTACACTGTCCTTGTTTTTTTAAATACAATGTCTTATTAATATAATGTGTTATTCTGGTGCGGTCTATCCTACCTTTGTGTAGTCTGGGTGGCAGGTGCTCAAAGATGTGATCCTCTATGTTGTATTTGGACTCGGAAGGGGCCACCACTGACCCTTTCTCAACGGGTCTGACCTCGTTCTGTACAGGATGCTCCTCGTGTTCTTCATCATCATCATCATCCTCTATGACGTCATCTTCCTCATCCTCACCATCGGCTATTAGAGGTCTGTGGGGTCCTTGGTGATTCAACAGTCCTGAAACATAAAAAACACAGTCAAGCAAACACACACACACACACACATACACACACGACAAAGACAGCCAAACCATACACGGTCTATTTCTTTGGTTGGACATTTGTCAGTCATTTCTAGTACCTTTCTGACAATTTATTCACACTTGTATAACTACTCTATAAAAAGCCTGATCTAGTATATAATAATATAACTACTCTATACCAAGCCTGATCTAGTATATAATAATATAACTACTCTATACCAAGCCTGATCTAATACTGAGTCCTATATCTACTCTATACTAAGCCTGATCTAGTATATAATAATATAACTACTCTATACCAAGCCTGATCTAGTACTGAGTCATTTAACTACTCTATACCAAGCCTGATCTAGTATAGAGTCATATAACTACTCTATACCAAGCCTGATCTAGTATATAATAATATAACTACTCTATACCAAGCCTGATCTAGTATAGAGTCATATAACTATTCTATACCAAGCCTGATCTAGTATAGAGTCATAACTACTCTATACCAAACCTTATCTAGTATATAATAATATATCTACTCTATACCAAGCCTGATCTAGTATATAATAATATAACTACTCTATACCAAGCCTGATCTAGTATAGAGTCATAACTACTCTATACCAAACCTTATCTAGTATATAATAATATATCTACTCTATACCAAGCCTGATCTAGTATATAATAATATAACTACTCTATACCAAGCCTGATCTAGTATATAATAATATAACTACTCTATACCAAGCCTGATCTAGTACTGAGTCATATATCTACTCTATACCAAACCTGATCTAGTATAGAGTCATAACTACTCTATACCAAACCTTATCTAGTATATAATAATATATCTACTCTATACCAAGCCTGATCTAGTATATAATAATATAACTACTCTATACCAAGCCTGATCTAGTATATAATAATATAACTACTCTATACCAAGCCTGATCTAGTACTGAGTCATATATCTACTCTATACCAAACCTGATCTAGTATAGAGTCATAACTACTCTATACCAAACCTTATCTAGTATATAATAATATATCTACTCTATACCAAGCCTGATCTAGTATATAATAAATCTACTCTATACCAAGCCTGATCTAGTATATAATAATATAACTACTCTATACCAAGCCTGATCTAGTACTGAGTCATATATCTACTCTATACCAAACCTGATCTAGTATAGAGTCATAACTACTCTATACCAAACCTTATCTAGTATATAATAATATATCTACTCTATACCAAGCCTGATCTAGTATATAATAAATCTACTCTATACCAAGCCTGATCTAGTATAGAGTCATATAACTACTCTATACCAAGCCTGATCTAGTATATAATAATATATCTACTCTATACCAAGCCTGATCTAGTATATAATAATATAACTACTCTATACCAAGCCTGATCTAGTACTGAGTCATATATCTACTCTATACCAAACCTGATCTAGTATAGAGTCATAACTACTCTATACCAAACCTTATCTAGTATATAATAATATATCTACTCTATACCAAGCCTGATCTAGTATATAATAAATCTACTCTATACCAAGCCTGATCTAGTATATAATAATATAACTACTCTATACCAAGCCTGATCTAGTACTGAGTCATATATCTACTCTATACCAAACCTGATCTAGTATATAATAATATAACTACTCTATACCAAGCCTGATCTAATACTGAGTCCTATATCTACTCTATACTAAGCCTGATCTAGTATATAATAATATAACTACTCTATACCAAGCCTGATCTAGTACTGAGTCATATATCTACTCTATACCAAGCCTGATCTAGTATATAATAATATAACTACTCTATACCAAGCCTGATCTAGTATATAATAATATAACTACTCTATACCAAGCCTGATCTAGTACTGAGTCATATATCTACTCTATACTAAGCCTGATCTAGTACAGAGTCATATAACTACTCTATACCAAGCCTGATCTAGTATAGAGTCATATAACTACTCTATACCAAACCTGATCTAGTATATAATAATATAACTACTCTATACCAAGCCTGATCTAGTATATAATAATATAACTACTCTATACCAAGCCTGATCTAGTATATAATAATATAACTACTCTATACCAAGCCTGATCTAGTATATAATAATATATCTACTCTATACCAAGCCTGATCTAGTATATAATAATATAACTACTCTATACCAAGCCTGATCTAGTATATAATAATATAACTACTCTATACCAAACCTGATCTAGTATATAATAATATAACTACTCTATACCAAGCCTGATCTAGTACTGAGTCATATAACTACTCTATACCAAGCCTGATCTAGTATATAATAATATAACTACTCTATACCAAGCCTGATCTAGTATATAATAATATAACTACTCTATACCAAGCCTGATCTAGTACTGAGTCATATATCTACTCTATACCAAGCCTGATCTAGTACTGAGTCATATAACTACTCTATACCAAGCCTGATCTAGTATAGAGTCACATAACTACTCTATACCAAGCCTGATCTAGTATATAATAATATAACTACTCTATACCAAGCCTGATCTAGTATAGAGTCATATATCTACTCTATACCAAGCCTGATCTAGTATATAATAATATAACTACTCTATACCAAGCCTGATCTAGTATAGAGTCATAACTACTCTATACCAAACCTGATCTAGTATATAATAATATATCTACTCTATACCAAGCCTGATCTAGTATAGAGTCATAACTACTCTATACCAAGCCTGATCTAGTACTGAGTCATATATCTACTCTATACCAAGCCTGATCTAGTATATAATAATATAACTACTCTATACCAAGCCTGATCTAGTATAGAGTCATATAACTATTCTATACCAAGCCTGATCTAGTATAGAGTCATAACTACTCTATACCAAACCTTATCTAGTATATAATAATATATCTACTCTATACCAAGCCTGATCTAGTATATAATAATATAACTACTCTATACCAAGCCTGATCTAGTATAGAGTCATATAACTATTCTATACCAAGCCTGATCTAGTATAGAGTCATAACTACTCTATACCAAACCTTATCTAGTATATAATAATATATCTACTCTATACCAAGCCTGATCTAGTATATAATAATATAACTACTCTATACCAAGCCTGATCTAATACTGAGTCCTATATCTACTCTATACTAAGCCTGATCTAGTATATAATAATATAACTACTCTATACCAAGCCTGATCTAGTACTGAGTCATATATCTACTCTATACCAAGCCTGATCTAGTATATAATAATATAACTACTCTATACCAAGCCTGATCTAGTATATAATAATATAACTACTCTATACCAAGCCTGATCTAGTATAGAGTCATATAACTACTCTATACCAAGCCTGATCTAGTATATAATAATATAACTACTCTATACCAAGCCTGATCTAGTATAGAGTCATATAACTACTCTATACCAAGCCTGATCTAGTATATAATAATATAACTACTCTATACCAAGCCTGATCTAGTATAGAGTCATATAACTACTCTATACCAAGCCTGATCTAGTATAGAGTCATATAACTACTCTATACCAAGCCTGATCTAGTATATAATAATATAACTACTCTATACCAAGCCTGATCTAGTATATAATAATATATCTACTCTATACCAAGCCTGATCTAGTATATAATAATATAACTACTCTATACCAAGCCTGATCTAGTATATAATAATATAACTACTCAATACCAAGCCTGATCTAGTACTGAGTCATATAACTACTCTATACCAAGCCTGATCTAGTATATAATAATATAACTACTCTATACCAAGCCTGATCTAGTATATAATAATATAACTACTCTATACCAAGCCTGATCTAGTACTGAGTCATATATCTACTCTATACTAAGCCTGATCTAGTACAGAGTCATATAACTACTCTATACCAAGCCTGATCTAGTATAGAGTCATATAACTACTCTATACCAAGCCTGATCTAGTATATAATAATATAACTACTCTATACCAAGCCTGATCTAGTATAGAGTCATATAACTACTCTATACCAAGCCTGATCTAGTATATAATAATATAACTACTCTATACCAAGCCTGATCTAGTATATAATAATATAACTACTCTATCCCAAGCCTGATCTAGTATAGAGTCATATAACTACTCTATACCAAACCTGATCTAGTATATAATAATATAACTACTCTATACCAAGCCTGATCTAGTATATAATAATATAACTACTCTATACCAAGCCTGATCTAGTATATAATAATATAACTACTCTATACCAAGCCTGATCTAGTATATAATAATATAACTACTCTATACCAAGCCTGATCTAGTATATAATAATATAACTACTCTATACCAAGCCTGATCTAGTATATAATACTAGAATGGTCTCTTACCGTTCTTCTTCAGAAAGTGAAGAGCATCTTGGTATCCCTGTTTACACATGGCCTTCATAACCTGAAACAAACACACACAGACAAGACACATTGGATATCTTCCCAGAGACACACTCAGAGTCCATGTCTGTCTGCCTGCTGGCTCAGTGGGTAAAACTGTGTCCCTAGCATGTCAAAGGTCATGGGTTCAATTCCCTCAGTGATCACTGACTGAGAAATGGATAATAGCATCTGCTAAGTATGTCTGTGAGCTACAGTACCTGTGGATCAGGGGGGAACAGAGCTCTGGACACTCTGTATAGGTTGGTGTGTGTGTGTACCTGTGGCTCCGGGGGGAACAGAGCTCTGGACACTCTGTAGAGGTTGGTGAGTGTAAACTGGATGGATGTGTTGGTGAAACGTAGTTCATGCATGTTGGTGGATCTATCTCTAGGACAGATGTCACTCTCTCCAGAGAACGGAGACACAGTGATGGTGTTCTTCAGCTCATACTGAGGAAGATTATCGCTGATACCGCCGTCCACGTAACGCTGGGGGGAGGAGGGAGGGAGAGAGTTAGACACAGAGAGATAACTATGACCAACCATTTTTAAGTCAGTGAGACAAATACATTATAAGATTTATAATATCACAATATAAAGACTACCGCAGGTGATCAAGCATCATGTTGCCATGCTTTAAGTGAATACCCTGCAGGGTAAAAGTGTGAAAACCGGCGGGGGGGACATGGGATGCGTTTTATGCCAGTTGATAGTTTTATAGTGACGTCGGGTCCAGTGTCGAAAGACATTCAGAGGACAGGAGAGGACAACCTTGAGAGAGTTGGCTCGCCGTGTCTCAATAACTGATCCTAGAAAAGCTCTGTACCAAACTGAGACACAGCTCCACAAATCTTACCACTCAGGACGTCTAATTCTGAACTAACGTGAACTCCAATACATACGGGTACTTAACTTGTTATAGAAACCTGTTATAGGCTACTTGTCTATAACATGTTTTGCACTGATTATAAAATTATAAAAGTGTTAAATGACTAAAATGTAAAGGTCACTTTCTCCACTTCTCATTGTTGGAAAGTTTGGGTGATATCTGGACCTTTAACAAAATAAAAATGAATGTGGTACTGTGCCTTTATAAATCCCACATTGAACGTGAGTTACGTTTTGTTGTGTGTCATTCAAGAGACAGAAAGACCAGAAAAGGTGAAAGAGAGGGATCCACCCAGAGAGAGAGAGAGAGAGAGGATAGAAGGTGAAAGAGAGGGATCCACCCAGAGAGAGAGAGAGGATAGAAGGTGAAAGAGAGGGATCCACCCAGAGAGAGAGAGAGGATAGAAGGTGAAAGAGAGGGATCCACCCAGAGAGAGAGAGAGGATAGAAGGTGAAAGAGAGGGATCCACCCAGAGAGAGAGAGAGGATAGAAGGAAAAGAGAGGGATCCACCCAGAGAGAGAGAGAGGATAGAAGGAAAAGAGAGGGATCCACCCAGAGAGAGAGGGAGGGTAGAAGGTGAAAGAGAGGGATCCACCCAGAGAGAGAGGGAGGGTAGAAGGTGAAAGAGAGGGATCCACCCAGAGAGAGAGGGAGGGTAGAAGGAAAAGAGAGGGATCCACCCAGAGAGAGAGGGAGGATAGAAGGAAAAGAGAGGGATCCACCCAGAGAGAGAGAGAGGATAGAAGGTGAAAGAGAGGGATCCACCCAGAGAGAGAGAGAGAGAGGATAGAAGGTGAAAGAGAGGGATCCACCCAGAGAGAGAGAGAGGATAGAAGGTGAAAGAGAGGGATCCACCCAGAGAGAGAGAGGATAGAAGGTGAAAGAGAGGGATCCACCCAGAGAGAGAGAGGGAGGGTAGAAGGAAAAGAGAGGGATCCACCCAGAGAGAGAGAGAGGATAGAAGGTGAAAGAGAGGGGTCCACCCAGAGAGAGAGAGAGGATAGAAGGAAAAGAGAGGGATCCACCCAGAGAGAGAGAGAGGATAGAAGGTGAAAGAGAGGGATCCACCCAGAGAGAGAGAGAGGATAGAAGGTGAAAGAGAGGGATCCACCCAGAGAGAGAGAGGATAGAAGGAAAAGAGAGGGATCCACCCAGAGAGAGAGAGAGGATAGAAGGTGAAAGAGAGGGATCCACCCAGAGAGAGAGAGAGGATAGAAGGTGAAAGAGAGGGATCCACCCAGAGAGAGAGAGAAGATAGAAGGTGAAAGAGAGGGATCCACCCAGAGAGAGAGGGAGGATAGAAGGTGAAAGAGAGGGATCCACCCAGAGAGAGAGAGGATAGAAGGTAAAGAGAGGGATCCACCCAGAGAGAGAGGGAGGGTAGAAGGTGAAAGAGAGGGATCCACCCAGAGAGAGAGGGAGGGTAGAAGGTGAAAGAGAGGGATCCACCCAGAGAGAGAGGGAGGGTAGAAGGAAAAGAGAGGGATCCACCCAGAGAGAGAGGGAGGATAGAAGGAAAAGAGAGGGATCCACCCAGAGAGAGAGAGAGGATAGAAGGTGAAAGAGAGGGATCCACCCAGAGAGAGAGAGAGGATAGAAGGTGAAAGAGAGGGATCCACCCAGAGAGAGAGAGAGAGAGGATAGAAGGTGAAAGAGAGGGATCCACCCAGAGAGAGAGGGAGGATAGAAGGTGAAAGAGAGGGATCCACCCAGAGAGAGAGAGAGAGGATAGAAGGAAAAGAGAGGGATCCACCCAGAGAGAGAGAGAGAGAGGATAGAAGGTGAAAGAGAGGGATCCACCCAGAGAGAGAGAGAGGATAGAAGGTGAAAGAGAGGGATCCACCCAGAGAGAGAGAGAGGATAGAAGGTGAAAGAGAGGGATCCACCCAGAGAGAGGGAGGATAGAAGGTGAAAGAGAGGGATCCACCCAGAGAGAGAGAGAGGATAGAAGGAAAAGAGAGGGATCCACCCAGAGAGAGAGAGAGAGGATAGAAGGTGAAAGAGAGGGATCCACCCAGAGAGAGAGAGAGGATAGAAGGTGAAAGAGAGGGATCCACCCAGAGAGAGAGAGAGGATAGAAGGTGAAAGAGAGGGATCCACCCAGAGAGAGAGAGAGGATAGAAGGTGAAAGAGAGGGATCCACCCAGAGAGAGAGAGAGGATAGAAGGTGAAAGAGAGGGATCCACCCAGAGAGAGAGAGAGAGGATAGAAGGAAAAGAGAGGGATCCACCCAGAGAGAGAGAGAGGATAGAAGGAAAAGAGAGGGATCCACCCAGAGAGAGAGGGAGGGTAGAAGGTGAAAGAGAGGGATCCACCCAGAGAGAGAGGGAGGGTAGAAGGTGAAAGAGAGGATCCACCCAGAGAGAGAGGGAGGGTAGAAGGAAAGAGAGGGATCCACCCAGAGAGAGAGGGAGGATAGAAGGAAAGAGAGGGATCCACCCAGAGAGAGAGAGGATAGAAGGTGAAAGAGAGGGATCCACCCAGAGAGAGAGAGAGGATAGAAGGTGAAAGAGAGGGATCCACCCAGAGAGAGAGAGAGAAAGGATAGAAGGTGAAAGAGAGGGATCCACCCAGAGAGAGAGGGAGGATAGAAGGTGAAAGAGAGGGATCCACCCAGAGAGAGAGAGAGGATAGAAGGTGAAAGAGAGGGATCCACCCAGAGAGAGAGAGGGAGGGTAGAAGGAAAAGAGAGGGATCCACCCAGAGAGAGAGAGAGGATAGAAGGTGAAAGAGAGGGGTCCACCCAGAGAGAGAGAGAGGATAGAAGGAAAAGAGAGGGATCCACCCAGAGAGAGAGAGAGGATAGAAGGTGAAAGAGAGGGATCCACCCAGAGAGAGAGAGAGGATAGAAGGTGAAAGAGAGGGATCCACCCAGAGAGAGAGAGGATAGAAGGAAAAGAGAGGGATCCACCCAGAGAGAGAGAGAGGATAGAAGGTGAAAGAGAGGGATCCACCCAGAGAGAGAGAGAGGATAGAAGGTGAAAGAGAGGGATCCACCCAGAGAGAGAGAGAGGATAGAAGGAAAAGAGAGGGATCCACCCAGAGAGAGAGGGAGGGTAGAAGGTGAAAGAGAGGGATCCACCCAGAGAGAGAGGGAGGGTAGAAGGAAAAGAGAGGGATCCACCCAGAGAGAGGGAGGATAGAAGGAAAAGAGAGGGATCCACCCAGAGAGAGAGAGAGGATAGAAGGTGAAAGAGAGGGATCCACCCAGAGAGAGAGAGAGGATAGAAGGTGAAAGAGAGGGATCCACCCAGAGAGAGAGAGAGAGGATAGAAGGTGAAAGAGAGGGATCCACCCAGAGAGAGAGGGAGGATAGAAGGTGAAAGAGAGGGATCCACCCAGAGAGAGAGAGAGGATAGAAGGTGAAAGAGAGGGATCCACCCAGAGAGAGAGAGGGAGGGTAGAAGGAAAAGAGAGGGATCCACCCAGAGAGAGAGAGAGAGGATAGAAGGTGAAAGAGAGGGTCCACCCAGAGAGAGAGAGAGATAGAAGGAAAAGAGAGGGATCCACCCAGAGAGAGAGAGAGGATAGAAGGTGAAAGAGAGGGATCCACCCAGAGAGAGAGAGAGGATAGAAGGTGAAAGAGAGGGATCCACCCAGAGAGAGAGAGAGGATAGAAGGAAAAGAGAGGGATCCACCCAGAGAGAGAGAGAGAGGATAGAAGGTGAAAGAGAGGGATCCACCCAGAGAGAGAGAGAGAGGATAGAAGGTGAAAGAGAGGGATCCACCCAGAGAGAGAGAGAAGATAGAAGGTGAAAGAGAGGGATCCACCCAGAGAGAGAGGGAGGATAGAAGGTGAAAGAGAGGGATCCACCCAGAGAGAGAGAGAGGATAGAAGGTGAAAGAGAGGGATCCACCCAGAGAGAGAGAGAGGATAGAAGGTGAAAGAGAGGGATCCACCCAGAGAGAGAGAGAGGATAGAAGGTGAAAGAGAGGGATCCACCCAGAGAGAGAGAAGATAGAAGGTGAAAGAGAGGGATCCACCCAGAGAGAGAGAGAGGATAGAAGGAAAATAGAGGGATCCACCCAGAGAGAGAGAGAGAGAGGATAGAAGGTGAAAGAGAGGGATCCACCCAGAGAGAGAGAGAGAGGATAGAAGGTGAAAGAGAGGGATCCACCCAGAGAGAGAGAGGATAGAAGGTGAAAGAGAGGGATCCACCCAGAGAGAGAGAGAGGATAGAAGGAAAAGAGAGGGATCCACCCAGAGAGAGAGAGAGGATAGAAGGTGAAAGAGAGGGATCCACCCAGAGAGAGAGAGAGAGAGAGGGAGAGGGTAGAAAAGTAGAACACTGAGCCAAGAACAACGACAACAATACAAGGAAACCATAGCCAGGGAACAGGATTAAAGGTCAATAACTGAGTTGAAGAGAGGGGAGCACTAGACCAATAAGATTTGAGATGAGGGGAGAGTCAACAATGACTTCTGAAAACGATCACATCTGTTGTGATATTGTTGCTACTGACAACAGCTGTGCTTTCTCAAATCACATTTTTGCACCAAACACGTGGTTTGTTTGGCAACAGAAAAGTGTATGCACAGATGTAAGGTCTTAATTTGAGCCAGTTTGCTACAGCAGGAAAATAATCCTGCCAGCAACAGGAAATGTTAATTAGTATGTAGTTTATAACTAATGGACATTCTTTGTAGGGGTTGATACATTTTTCATTAGGGCAAATCAAGTCTGAAATTACAAACTTTAAGTTTGCATTCCCTGAATCCAGTTTGCAAATTCTCAGCAACAAAAGAGTGATCAAATTAAGATCCATCTGTTTGTTTTGAAATTGTGGTAAGTATATCCTCTTTGAATGTACTGTAGGCTAATCACACACACACACACACACACACACACACACACACACACACACACACACACACACACACTATTTATTTATTTTGCTCCTTTGCACCCCAGTATCTCTACTTGCACATTCATCTTCTGCACATCTATCACTCCAGTGTTTAATTGCTAAATTGTGATTATTTGACCTCAATGGCCTATTTATTGCCCTACCTCCCTTATCCTACCTCATTTGCACACACTGTATATAGAATTTTCCTACTGTATTATTGACTGTATGTTTGTTTTACTCCATGTGTAACTCTGTGTTGTTGTATGTGTCGAACTGCTTTGCTTTATCTTGGCCAGGTCGCAGTTGTAAATGAGAACTTGTTCTGAACTAGCCTACCTGGTTAAATAAAGGTGACATAAAATAAAACACACACACACTAAAATATAAGAAGGTAGTGTACTCACCACACCCTGCAGCGTAGGGGGGATCAGTCCACAGTACACTGGGATGTAAGCACTGCAGACACACGCCTGGATAAAGAGCACACAGGACACACAACACATTGTTATGAGTCCACAGGACACACAACACATTATGACGAGTCCACAGGACACACAACACATTATGACGAGTCCACAGGACACACAACACATTGTAATGAGTCCACAGGACACACAACACAATATTAAGAGTCCACAGGACACACAACACATTGTTATGAGTCCACAGGACACACAACACAATGTTATGAGTCCACAGGACACACAACACATTATGACGAGTCCACAGGACACACAACACATTATTATGAGTCCACAGGACACACAACACAATGTTATGAGTCCACAGGACACACAACACATTATTATCATTAGAGAACATTGCAACAAAACAAATTAGTGTGTTTGTGTGTGTGTATCTGTGTGTGTATCTGTGTGTGTATAACTGCGTAAAACACACTCATTCTGACATGAACTCAACAGGTCTGGATCCAAGTACTATTTGTGCCTCGGACTCTCACAGTTTATGTCAGTTGAAATTTATGAGTCTTAGTACAGTTATCTGTCAGACAGTCAGAATGAGTGTTTGTTCAGGTCAATGTCTGAGTTTATGGGATGTGCCCACCGGTATGTAACTAGGCATGAATACTGAGACACATCAGTATCAGTTTCAGTTCATAAAATAGCCTACTTGGTCAGCAAGTCACTATTTGTGACACTCACCTGCCCTAGCCAATGAGTCAGCAGGAGTATCTTATTTGTGCAAGTCAATGTCTGGGTTTATAGTTATGAGATGAGATCATTGACGTGGGCTCCCGAGCTAGAGGCGTCACTACAGACACCCTGGTTCGATTCCAGGCTGTATCACAACCGGCTGTGATTGGGAGTCCCATAGGCCAGGACACAATGGGGTAGGCCGTCATTGTAAATAAGAATTACTCGCCAAGTTGAATAAAAATAAAATTGAAATAAATAAAAAGGTGTGCCTATGTATATACAGTGCCTTCTGAAAGTATTCAGACCCCTAGACTTTTTCCACATTTTGTTACGTTACAGCCTTATTCTAACATGGATTAAATAAAACAAGTCCTCAGCAATCTACACACAATACCCCATAATGACATCACAATACCCCGTAATGACATCACAATACCCCATAATGACATCACAATACCCAATAATGACATCACAATACCCCATAATGACAAAGCGAAAACTGGTTTTTAGAAATGTTTGCAAATGTATTCAGACCCTTTGCTATGAGACTCAAAATTGAGCTCAGGAGCATCCTGTTTCCATTGATCATCCTTGAGATGTTTCTACAACTTGATTGGAGTCCACCTGTGGGAAATTCCATTGATTGGTCAAGATTTGGAAAGCCACACACCTGTCTATATAAGGTCCCACAGTTGACAGTGCATGTCAGAGCAAAAACCAAGCCATGAGGTCGAAGGAATTGTCCGTAGAGCTCAGAGACAGGATTGTGTCGAGGCACAGATCTGAGGAAGGGTACCAACACATGTCTGCAGCATTGAAGGCCCCCAAGAACACAGTGGCCTCCATCATTCTTAAATGGAAGAAGTTTGGAACCACCAAGACTCTTCCTAGAGCTGGCCGCCCGGCCAAACTGAGCAATTGGGGGAGAACGGCCTTGGTCAGAAAGGTGACCAAGAACCCGATGGTCACTCTGACAGAGTTTCAGAGTTCCTCTGTGGAGATGGGAGAACCTTCAGCGGCAGGGACTGGGAGACTCGTCAGGGTCGAGGGAAAGATGAACGGAGGAAAGTACGGAGAGATCCTTGTTGAGTTCTGGCTTCTGTTGCTAGGGCTGTTGCTAGAATTTGCAACATTCTGAGCGGATTACGTAATGAACCAAAGTGTCCGTTGCTATGCTGGTTGGCCGGGGGACATTATTTGGTATGACAGGCCTCTCAAATTTCTTTATCTACGTGAACAACTTTTGTCACAGGGTTGGTGTAAAATACATTTACATTTAAATGACAGTCAATTCAGGAAGTACATTGAAATTCCAGTTCCAATTCCCTTCAATTAGACACATTTTGAATTAGAATTGTAATTTGGTTTACTCTCTGAATTGACTGGAATTCTAATTAAATTGACCTTAACCCTGCTTTGTCAGTAGGTCAGTGTTTGAGGTAGGAAACCCTCACCTGCACCAGTTCCTCCTTGCTGTTAAATTGGGACACCAAGACGTTCTCTCCGTCGGTCACCCTGGTGAGTGATATGCCCAGCCTCCCTGTGGCACTGTGGTGGGCATCGGGTGGCAGCGTTTTATACAGCATATTACGCATGATCTTCACCAGGTTGAAAGATGGGTGCATAGGCCCCAGGAAACGCTTCCGGGCATCCTTGGCCACATCAATGATGTTGGCACCTGCCTCACCTGACGAGGAAACAATAAGAGACAGAACATTGTTCAGGACAGAGACGATCTATCAGTATCAATGTGGTAACATTATATCGGGCATTGCTATTGCTGCCAATTGGAAAAATACATAGTGCGTACTCATTTCACAAGGATAATGTCAAGGGAAACGGGCTGAGTAAAAGTAGACACTCGACAAAAGACAGTGCACAGGCAGTTCAAGGGACACACAGCAAAACAAGACAAGAAACTGACACACACACACACACACAGGGTCATTACCATGCAATAAGTAGAGGAAGGTTCCTAATTGCCTACCTAAACAAGCTCCGCTGACCAGCGCAGAGGCGGTGAGCGCCCCGGCTGATGCCCCGTAGATGTGCCGGGCATTACGCACTAGAAACGGACACTGTTCCTGTAGACAGCTCGCTACACCGATATGATAGATGCCTAAGAAACCGCAACCTGCAAAAGAAATGTTCCACGTCGAATCTAACGGAAACATAACTGCAGAGGGGAAAAAAACAATGCCTCTCCGAGTCAGACAGAAAGCTCTGTGAACAGTTCACGGCTGTCGAGTTAGTTATTCACTACCTAACTAACTAAAGTACTGGTAATACCACGGTCGCGTCCAAAATGTGTGAAAGAAAAATATCAGCTATATGTTGACTTGCGGTCCATTTAGATTACAAAGCGATCTGTTTTCACGTGGTTAACGTCAGATAGCAAGTTCAACTCTTGTCTGGCTTTGTCTTCAATATCTTGAGGACATCTTCACCATTTCATATTCTTTAAAAAGTCGTTCCTTCCTTTCTTTCTTCTATTTTGTAAGACAGTTGCTTGTTGAAAACACTAACTTATTTTTTCCAAAACAATAACTTTATCCAGACGAAACTGTTCAACATCTCAGTCTTTTTAAAGCTTTTGTCCCAACCTTTTATCTGTCACTTTTTTCGTTCATCTGTTCAATATGTAAACACACGAGGGAGGGCGGGTGCATTTCATCCCAATGTCCAATCAGAAACGTTATCTCTGAAACAGCCGTCCTATCAGTGTCTGAGTTCTCTGTGACCTTATTCTTCACCCTCTATCAGCTGTCACTCAAAATGTTTCGGGTTTTCCTAGAGGTGTTTTGTCGGTGTCCGATTTGGGCAACGGGTATCTGGCAAATTGTAATATTTTATTTTATTTCAACAGGGAAAATCCCATTGAGACCACATTTTGCCTCTATTCTCTTGCTCTTGATTTTAATTGTTTAACAGATGACATAGTACTTTTATTCTAACTTAGACAATATTAAGTTACTCTCAAGTTATACTCACTTTATACACAGGAATCTAATTTCTCTGTACTAAAGTGTCTGTAAATAACAAAACAAAGTCAACAACGACCTCTAGGGAAAATAGATACATTCCACATCAGAAGGAATGTGTTTACATAGTTTAAAGACTCAACTGGCAATAATATTGTTTTTTGATAGGCATTTTTGGCTAACAGAAAAACTAGTCTGACTGTGTGTTTATCGAGCAAATATTCCTATCCTTTTGGGCTTGCTTTTGTTTACGTTTGTTTAAATGATCTATGATCTTCTAAACAACAAGTAATGTGATCACCCTGTTGCAGAATTACTTTCAGAGCAGAAAAAAAAACTTGTTGTGTATTTGGGGTTTAAAAAAAGTCTTCTGAAGTTTGTAATTTCCACTTTGAAATATCAGACTTGATTTTCACTTACAAAAAAAATGTATCAACCCCTACATAAAATGTCCACATAATAATTCAAATTTACTGTTCCTGCAGGATTATTTTCCTGCTGTAGCAAACTGGCTCAAATTAAGATCCAACACCTGTATAGGTGCTATGAAATATACTGTACATTTGCCTATACATTCTTCATTACAGTATATATACATCGATTTTGCATATTTGGAGTGTTATTAATGACATGGAAAGAACAGAGTGTATGCAAGATATTTATATTTTATAAAACAATAGTGCATTGAACAACTGTAAAAACAAACAAACTTGGAAACATTTACCACATAGCCAAGTAACGTTTCTGCAATTCTCTGATGGATTATTTTAGAACATTAGGTTTTAAAAACTCTTCACAGAACACATTCCTGCCAAGAATAACAACATTTCATGGATTCGTTCCTGGATTGTTTTTAGCACATCTTGCACTAAGAGGATATCCTATTGTGAAACTACCCACACAGCTACACACACACACACACACACACACACACACACACACACACACACACACACACACACACACACACACACACACACACACACACACAACTACACACACACACACACACACACACACACACACACACACACACACACACACACACACACACACACACACACACACACACACACACACACACACACACACACACACAGCTACACACACACAATTTCCCAATGACTCTTAAACAGTTAGAAATGTAGCTAGGAATAGACATTTGAGTAGTCTTAATCTTGACAAACCAGAACCAAATCTCGAGTGAACTCTGACCCCTGGGGATCCGTCATGAATTCAAAAATACTGGGCGCACACATTAGAAAATGTGGTCATGTTTTGTGAAGAGACTACCATAATAAATCTCTCTCTCTCTGTTGTTGATGTTTACCGCTAGCACAGTGACTCTGTCAAAAGGGTTCACCCCAGTGACTATACAGTCAGCACTAACTAACGACTGAGATACTTGATTTCTTCTATGACCCTCAAATTCTAATCTGAACCTTGAAGACAGTTCCGCTCCCTCTACTCAGGGACTGATGGGTGGGCGCAATTAATTATCAGGTAGAACCAAAAAAAAACACAGCAGTACTCTGGACCTTCAGGGTAGGATTTAGAATACATCCTGTTCAATGGTCTTCAGGGTAGGATTAGAATACACCCTGTTCAATTCAATGGTCTTCAGGGTAGGATTAGAATACACCCTGTTCAATTCAATGGTCTTCAGGGTAGGATTAGAATACACCCTGTTCAATGGTCTTCAGGGTAGGATTAGAATACACCCTGTTCAATTCAATGGTCTTCAGGGTAGGATTAGAATACACCCTGTTCAATTCAATGGTCTTCAGGGTAGGATTAGAATACACCCTGTTCAATTCAATGGTCTTCAGGGTAGGATTAGAATACACCCTGTTCAATGGTCTTCAGGGTAGGATTAGAATACACCCTGTTCAATTCAATGGTCTTCAGGGTAGGATTAGAATACACCCTGTTCAATGGTCTTCAGGGTAGGATTAGAATACACCCTGTTCAATTCAATGGTCTTCAGGGTAGGATTAGAATACACCCTGTTCAATTCAATGGTCTTCAGGGTAGGATTAGAATACACCCTGTTCAATGGTCTTCAGGGTAGGATTAGAATACACCCTGTTCAATGGTCTTCAGGGTAGGATTAGAATACACCCTGTTCAATTCAATGGTCTTCAGGGTAGGATTAGAATACACCCTGTTCAATTCAATGGTCTTCAGGGTAGGATTAGAATACACCCTGTTCAATTCAATGGTCTTCAGGGTAGGATTAGAATACACCCTGTTCAATGGTCTTCAGGGTAGGATTAGAATACACCCTGTTCAATGGTCTTCAGGGTAGGATTAGAATACACCCTGTTCAATGGTCTTCAGGGTAGGATTAGAATACACCCTGTTCAATTCAATGGTCTTCAGGGTAGGATTAGAATACACCCTGTTCAATGGTCTTCAGGGTAGGATTAGAATACACCCTGTTCAATGGTCTTCAGGGTAGGATTAGAATACATCCTGTTCAATTCAATGGTCTTCAGGGTAGGATTAGAATACACCCTGTTCAATTCAATGGTCTTCAGGGTAGGATTAGAATACACCCTGTTCAATGGTCTTCAGGGTAGGATTAGAATACACCCTGTTCAATGGTCTTCAGGGTAGGATTAGAATACACCCTGTTCAATTCAATGGTCTTCAGGGTAGAATTAGAATACACCCTGTTCAATTCAATGGTCTTCAGGGTAGGATTAGAATACACCCTGTTCAATTCAATGGTCTTCAGGGTAGGATTAGAATACACCCTGTTCAATTCAATGGTCTTCAGGGTAGGATTAGAATACACCCTGTTCAATTCAATGGTCTTCAGGGTAGGATTAGAATACACCCTGTTCAATGGTCTTCAGGGTAGGATTAGAATACACCCTGTTCAATGGTCTTCAGGGTAGGATTAGAATACACCCTGTTCAATTCAATGGTCTTCAGGGTAGGATTAGAATACACCCTGTTCAATTCAATGGTCTTCAGGGTAGGATTAGAATACACCCTGTTCAATTCAATGGTCTTCAGGGTAGGATTAGAATACACCCTGTTCAATGGTCTTCAGGGTAGGATTAGAATACACCCTGTTCAATGGTCTTCAGGGTAGGATTAGAATACACCCTGTTCAATGGTCTTCAGGGTAGGATTAGAATACACCCTGTTCAATTCAATGGTCTTCAGGGTAGGATTAGAATACACCCTGTTCAATGGTCTTCAGGGTAGGATTAGAATACACCCTGTTCAATGGTCTTCAGGGTAGGATTAGAATACATCCTGTTCAATTCAATGGTCTTCAGGGTAGGATTAGAATACACCCTGTTCAATTCAATGGTCTTCAGGGTAGGATTAGAATACACCCTGTTCAATGGTCTTCAGGGTAGGATTAGAATACACCCTGTTCAATGGTCTTCAGGGTAGGATTAGAATACACCCTGTTCAATTCAATGGTCTTCAGGGTAGAATTAGAATACACCCTGTTCAATTCAATGGTCTTCAGGGTAGGATTAGAATACACCCTGTTCAATTCAATGGTCTTCAGGGTAGGATTAGAATACACCCTGTTCAATTCAATGGTCTTCAGGGTAGGATTAGAATACACCCTGTTCAATTCAATGGTCTTCAGGGTAGGATTAGAATACACCCTGTTCAATGGTCTTCAGGGTAGGATTAGAATACACCCTGTTCAATGGTCTTCAGGGTAGGATTAGAATACACCCTGTTCAATTCAATGGTCTTCAGGGTAGGATTAGAATACACCCTGTTCAATTCAATGGTCTTCAGGGTAGGATTAGAATACACCCTGTTCAATTCAATGGTCTTCAGGGTAGGATTAGAATACACCCTGTTCAATGGTCTTCAGGGTAGGATTAGAATACACCCTGTTCAATGGTCTTCAGGGTAGGATTAGAATACACCCTGTTCAATGGTCTTCAGGGTAGGATTAGAACGCAACCCGAGACCACTTTTATAGGACTTATGTGAGCAGCGCTCAAAGCTGACAGCCACTTCTGCAAAAAGATCAATACATGGCATACATATTGGCGTAGGTATGCTATACATTCAGGAAATGAACACACTGAAGAGAGATACGCTATGACTTTGAATAGATCAAGTTGTGTTTATCAGGTAAAAGTAACAGATACATTATCAGGGACCAGGGACACGTCATTATTCCCGTGTTTACCAGAGATAACTCTGACTATTCTGGGGAGGGGGTTCTGCTCTGAAAGTTATCGATTTAAAACATTTTCTCAGTATTCCCCAGCTTGGTCCCAGAGTTTTGTTTTGTGTTGTTTTTTGTCGAACTTCCAATGTCACACGAATATTTACTTGAAAAAAAAAAAAAAAAAAAAAAATATATATATATATATATATTATATGTCAACAAATAAACAAATTAGAAAGAGAATTTTTGCAAGTGAAAGTGCAGCGGGATAAAGACAGAGGAAAGGGAGCGTTTTAAAGGCGGCCGTGTCCCTTTAAGAGGAGCGTCCGCCCCGGGTTGAAACAGTGGCGGGGCCGCTGCCGGGCTCATTGGTCCGTCGGATGACAACAAGCTTTTTTTGAAATAAAACGGTGTATCCAAGGGAGGTGGTGAACCTTGCACTTTATAACTAAATCAATCCGGTTTGTTATCGCTGTGAACAGGGAACATTACTGCCACGGTACAGTACATTTGTTAAATCCTTATAGATAGTTTGTTCCGTGAAAATATGTTCAAGTGGCATTAGTAATCAAACCAGTTCGCTAAATGTTAGCTAGATGCTAACTAGGCGAGCTGGCAGTTAGTTAGTTTACCAAAGAAACTTTCACTAATCTTTCACCATTACTGTCACACAATCATATGTTTAGACATTTGACCTAAATAAACAGAGCTCTGTAACGTTATGTGTTCACTGTTAGTGAAGTATAGGCTGTGTTATTGTACTGGCTAGGCAAATCAATGTTCTGGGAATTGTGTCTATCCTGAGGACGCTCAAGTCCCAACATGCCCAAGTACAGTAGGCAGCTGCTGCCCCTTGAAGATTGGCCCGTCTAATAAATGAGAAAAAGAAAGGTGTTTTATTTTTTTTTTTTTTTTGGGGGGTTTCAATTGAACACCTTCTACAAAACAAGGTCCCCTGAGAGAGAAGAGGTGTTGAGATGGAGAGAGCGAAGAAGAGTGGACAGGAGAAAGAGGAGGGTGAGAATCGAGCCAGTGGTGGAACCATGGAGACGGGACATGATCCTCTTGATCAGACGAGGAACAAGAGTGTCAGTAGAATAGCACACCTTCCCATAGATACGACGGCCCGCCGTCTTGGAGAGGAACTGCCATGTAGGGAAGGACAGACGGCAGTTAGAAACAAAGAAGAAAGTGGAATTCCAATGGCGAAGGAGAAGATGACAGTCACAGACCGAGACGATGCTGACGACCCTCCCTCCATCCCTCCCTCCATCCCTCCTGCTCCCTCCATCCCTCCCTCCATCCCTCCTCCTCCCTCCATCCCTCCCTCCATCCCTCCTCCTCCCTCCATCCCTCCTGCTCCCTCCATCCCTCCCGCCATCCCTCCCTCCATCCCTCCTCCTCCCTCCATCCCTCCCTCCATCCCTCCTCCTCCCTCCATCCCTCCCTCCATCCCTCCTGCTCCCTCCATCCCTCCCGCCATCCCTCCCGCCATCCCTCCTCCTCCCTCCATCCCTCCCGCTCCCTCCATCTCTCCTCCTCTCTCCAGCTCCACCCTCTCATCCCCCTCTCCCTCCTTCCTGCCTCCTCTCTCCTCCTCGTTCTCTCCCGTCCCGTCCCTCACCCCTCCCCTTCCCCTGTCAGTAGAACTGTGTGCGGTGCTCACTGACACTAGACTGACTCTGGATGTATACCAGGGCGGGACTGCTGTGCTCCCGGTACTATGGATGTCTGTCCCTGGGCAGCTGAGTGGCCTGCAGTACCTCCGACTGGGCTCGGAGGACAGGGGGGCGCTAGAGGGAGCCCTGGAGGTCCTACCGCACCTCACACAGCTACGCTCACTGGCTATTAGAGGTACTGAGTACTAGTGCTGATTCATTCATTCATGCTGTATAACGTGCGTGTGAAGTAACATTTGATCCATTCAGATTGATTATTTAGTACACACTGAACATCAGACTCACAGTATGGCACATAGTATAAACACTGCAACGTTTACCATACAATGTGTGTCTTTACATGTTAATAATTATGTTGGTATTTTCACACCCTTTTCAATCATTTGTCCCTCCTCTCTCTCCTCTTGTCTGTCCTCTCTCTCCTCTTGTCTGTCCTCTCTCCTCTTGTCTGTCCACTCTCTCTCCTCTTGTCTGTCCTCTCTCTCCTCTTGTCTGTCCTCTCTCTCTCCTCTTGTCTGTCCTCTCTCTCCTCTTGTCTGTCCTCTCTCTCCTCTTGTCTGTCCTCTCTCTCCATGCCTGCTCATCTTTTGACTCCTCCTTAGGACACTGTTTCCATGACGCCCATGGTGACCCCCTCCCCGGGCTCCTCACCTCTCTCCCTCCCTCTCTCTCATCCCTTTCTCTTCTCGTCCACCTGGACCTCTCCTTCAACCTCCTCTCCTCCTTCCCTCCCTGCCTCCTCACCCTCCCCCTCCTCTCCACCCTCCTCCTGGGTCACAACCACCTCACTGATCTCCCCCCCTCCTTCGGTCCTCTCCCTGCCCTCCGCTACCTGTCTCTCCTGGGGAACAGTCTGGCCTCTCTCCCCCCCAGCCTGGGCCAGCTGAAGACCCTCCAGACCCTGGATGTCTCCTATAACCTCCTGGAGACATTACCTGAGGAGATCGGTGCACTAGAGGAGCTGGTTCAACTGGAGCTGTCACACAACAGGCTAAAGAGGTTGCCTGAGACCATGGGTAAGGGGTGGAGGGTGAGTCTAGGGGGAACGATAGATAACAATAAGTTAGGAGACTGGAGAGTTCTTTAAAAAATGATTTACCTGACACTGCATTGTGTATGACTATGATGTAAGCCTAAATATTACTGTGATACTATGGCAAAAAAAAAATAAAAGCAAGGGTCGTCTCCTCTCTCTCGTCACCTCTCTCGTCTCGTCACCTCTCCTTTTTCCTCTCCTCTCGTCACCTCCTCTCCTCTCTCGTCTCGTCACCTCCTCTCCTCTCTCGTCTCGTCTCCTCTCTCCTCTCCTCTCGTCTCCTCTCTCCTCTCTCCTCTCTCAGGCTGTCTCCTGTCTCTCAGGGAACTGCTGATCCACAGTAATGACCTGCGTTTTCTCCCCGTCTGTCTCGGTCTGGACAAACGGGAGAAGCTAAAGGTAGACATAAGGAATAACCCCCTGGGAAGACCCCCAACCCCTCCACCACTACCACTACCACCTGGTGAGTACCACTCTAACTCTACCCCCTCCACCACTACCACCTGGTGAGTACCACTCTAACTCTACCCCCTCCACCACTACCACCTGGTGAGTACCACTCTAACTCTACCCCCTCCACCACTACCACCTGGTGAGTACCACTTTAACTCTACCCTCCACCACTACCACCTGGTGAGTACCACTCTAACTCTACCCCTCCACCACTACCACCTGGTGAGTACCACTCTAACTCTATCCCCTCCACCACTACCACCTAGTGAGTACCACTCTAACTCTATCCCCTCCACCACTACCACCTGGTGAGTACCACTCTAACTCTACCCCCAACACCACTACCACCTGGTGAGTACCACTCTAACTCTACCCCTCCACCACTACCACCTGGTGAGTACCACTCTAACTCTACCCCCTCTACCACTACCACCTGGTGAGTACCACTCTAACTCTACCCTCCACCACTACCACCTGGTGAGTACCACTTTAACTCTACCCTCCACCACTACCACCTGGGTGAGTACCACTCTAACTCTACCCCCTCCACCACTACCACCTGGTGAGTACCACTCTAACTCTATCCCCTCCACCACTACCACCTGGTGAGTACCACTCTAACTCTATCCCCTCCACCACTACCACCTGGTGAGTACCACTCTAACTCTACCCCCTCCACCACTACCACCTGGTGAGTACCACTCTAACTCTACCCCTCCACCACTACCACCTGGTGAGTACCACTCTAACTCTACCCCTCCACCACTACCACCTGGTGAGTACCACTCTAACTCTATCCCCTCCACCACTACCACCTGGTGAGTACCACTCTAACTCTACCCCCTCCACCACTACCACCTGGTGAGTACCACTCTAACTCTACCCCCTCCACCACTACCACCTGGTGAGTACCACTCTAACTCTACCCCCTCCACCACTACCACCTGGTGAGTACCACTCTAACTCTACCCCCTCCACCACTACCACCTGGTGAGTACCACTCTAACTCTACCCCTCCACCACTACCACCTGGTGAGTACCACTCTAACTCTACCCTCCACCACTACCACCTGGTGAGTACCACTCTAACTCTATCCCTCCACCACTACCACCTGGTGAGTACCACTCTAACTCTACCCCTCCACCACTACCACCCGGTGAGTACCACTCTAACTCTACCCCTCCACCACTACCACCCGGTGAGTACCACTCTAACTCTACCCTCCACCACTACCACCCGGTGAGTACCACTCTAACTCTATCCCCTCCACCACTACCACCTGGTGAGTACCACTCTAACTCTATCCCCTCCACCACTACCACCTGGTGAGTACCACTCTAACTCTACCCCCTCCACCACTACCACCTGGTGAGTACCACTCTAACTCTATCCCCTCCACCACTACCACCTGGTGAGTACCACTCTAACTCTATCCCCTCCACCACTACCACCTGGTGAGTACCACTCTAACTCTATCCCCTCCACCACTACCACCTGGTGAGTACCACTCTAACTCTACCCCCTCCACCACTACCACCTGGTGAGTACCACTCTAACTCTACCCCCTCCACCCGTACCTGATGAATGAAGGTCTAAGTGATGGTCCTGTAGGTATTGACTATTTGCAGAGTTCTCATAGTTTTCTAAATCATTCCTTTAGTTAATCGTCCTCTGTCCTCCTCAGACCAGGTGGAAACGCGCATTCCAGAGATACACCTCGGACTGAAGCAACGCAGGTACAACACAGGTGTTACTTAGACTCGACGGATGCCGGGTCTCCAATATCGACACAGTTGTTTCCTCGTCTAGTTGTCAGTCGAAGCCAAGTGTTGTCGTTCCTCCTCTCCCGCCAGGTTCTGTGTGTCGTCTGCTGGTTGTCATGTGTTCCTCCCAGGGGGAGCGGAGCTACTGTTTCCCTCGGGTTGCCTAGCGACAACCACCTCACTGCAGTGGGCGGAGCGTATGCCAGACAGGAAATGGGTGTGGCTAGAGGAGCATGACTTCCTGCTGAGTCGACCGCTGGAACTCCTCCCACACAGCATCGTCTTTTTAAAGGTAGCCTGGAAGCCGGAGTCGTATAATTAATTTGTCTAATTTATGGTGTGATGCATATCAATTAAAAGAACTGTAGGTTTGCACACAAAGTCGACAGACACCAATATCTTATTTTCAGGAGTTTTAAATGTATTTTTTTCATGCCGCATACAGATATTTGGGACAAAGCCTTTTTCAGTGTGTATCTACGAGCTTCTCTCATTGGTCATCTCTGATACTCATCATCTTTCTGAACATATTCCTCTCCTCTCCTCTCCTCTCCTCTCCTCTCCTCTCTAGCCAGTGGAGGTGTGTGTACCGTACCACCGGTCCAGGAGATGGGAGGTGGTTGTGAGGAGGTTTGATGGACAGCAGTGGAGTACACTATCCACTGAGACCAGACGGGGCAGTATAGGACACAGCAGCCACCCTGGAGGACGTCTTGCCAGGGTAGTGTACAGAACAAGAACACTGCTTTATAGTATGGCATGCAAGAAAATATCATCAACCTATGGGGCACAGTCCCAAATTTAACCCCCTAGACCCTACTTTCTATTCATTTCTGGAGATCTGAGATTTGGAGAGAGAGAGAGATATCTGTATTTGATTGGTTCCACGTTGCTGTCGGATGGGCTGGGTTGATGGTTTGCTATATTGCTTATACCAAACAAACCCTGTGCTATCTCCAGAAGTGCACACCGTGTAATGTTGAGGTTCTGATTTGTGCAGCCGACAAATATCTCCCCTGTCTGTCTGTCTGTCTCTGTCTGTCTGTCTGTCTGTCTGTATAAGAATTTATTCTTAATAGACTTGCCTAGTTAAATTTAAAAAAAATGTAAATAACAAATCTGTCCCCATAGCTGGCCTGTGTCTCAGTGAGCCAGTTCTCCTGGTTTGTGGCAGTGGGTCGTCCAGTCAGGGACAGTTGCTCTGTGACACCAGAGGGGGCGCTGTTGGTGTCACGTACAGACGCAGGCATCAAACTGACCTTCCCTCCTGACTGCACTGTCCAGACCCGCACCATCACTCTACAGGTACAGTCCAGTATTCACCAGACACTGTCCAGACGTATCCACCAGACACTGTCCAGACGTATCCACCAGACACTGGGTTCATCCAGAGAGCATTGTTTGTTAGAACTTAGGAAAGACAAAACTAGCTAGTATCCTCTGTATTTTGGACATGTTTACTGTGCTTTCCCGCTAATCTTTTCAGCAGAGGGTATGTAGATCCAATCCCTGCTCACTTCCCTGTGTCTACAGGTGTTACAGATGTCTGTCACTGAGGTCCAGACGTTGTGTGGAGACCCTCAGGCCAGCGTCAGTCCCCTCCTCTGTCTCTCTCAGGACCCCAGCATCCAATTCCTCCAGCCGATCAAGGTGCAGGTCCCTCTGCCAACTGGACTCGCTGGTAGGCTACTGGGTCCTGTTTTAAAAACTGTTCAACGCTTTCATTCCTTCCTCTCCACTTTGGATCCGACGGGATTGGATAGGTGTTAGCAAAAGGGTTACTCCACTTGGCTTTCAACAGTGTAGCCGTTTCAGATGAGTAATTACTTCAAGTAGACCTGTCCTGTCTCCATGGAGACCCCAGCGCTACCTTTTATTCATTTAACCATGTTGTTGATGTTCCAGGCCATACTGTAGACCTGTCCTGTCTCCATGGAGATCCCAGCGCCACCTTTATTCATTTAACCATGTTGTTGATGTTCCAGGCCATACTGTAGACCTGTCCTGTCTCCATGGAGACCCCAGCGCCACCTTTATTCATTTAACCATGTTGTTGATGTTCCAGGCCATACTGTAGACCTGTCCTGTCTCCATGGAGATCCCAGCGCCACCTTTATTCATTTAACCATGTTGTTGATGTTCCAGGCCATACTGTAGACCTGTCCAGTCTCCATGGAGACCCCAGCGCTACCTTTATTAATTTAACCATATTGTTGATGTTCCAGGCCATACTGTAGACCTGTCCTGTCTCCATGGAGACCCCAGTGCTACCTTTTATTCATTTAACCATGTTGTTGATGTTCCAGGCCATACTGTAGACCTGTCCTGTCTCCATGGAGACCCCAGCGCTACCTTTATTAATTTAACCATATTGTTGATGTTCCAGGCCATACTGTAGACCTGTCCTGTCTCCATGGAGACCCCAGCGCCACCTTTATTCATTTAACCATGTTGTTGATGTTCCAGGCCATACTGTAGACCTGTCCTGTCTCCATGGAGACCCCAGCGCTACCTTTTATTCATTTAACCATGTTGTTGATGTTCCAGGCCATACTGTAGACCTGTCCTGTCTCCATGGAGACCCCAGCGCTACCTTTTATTCATTTAACCATGTTGTTGATGTTCCAGGCCATACTGTAGACCTGTCCTGTCTCCATGGAGACCCCAGCGGTACCTTTATTCATTTAACCATGTTGTTGATGTTCCAGGCCACACTGTAGACCTGTCCAGTCTCCATGGAGACCCCAGCGCTACCTTTATTAATTTAACCATATTGTTGATGTTCCAGGCCATACTGTAGACCTGTCCTGTCTCCATGGAGACCCCAGCGCTACCTTTTATTCATTTAACCATGTTGTTGATGTTCCAGGCCATACTGTAGACCTGTCCTGTCTCCATGGAGACCCCAGTGGTACCTTTATTCATTTAACCATGTTGTTGATGTTCCAGGCCATACTGTAGACCTGTCCTGTCTCCATGGAGACCCCAGCGCTACCTTTTATTCATTTAACCATGTTGTCGATGTTCCAGGCCATACTGTAGACCTGTCCTGTCTCCATGGAGACCCCAGAGCCACCTTTATTCATTTAACCATGTTGTTGATGTTCCAGGCCATACTGTAGACCTGTCCTGTCTCCATGGAGACCCCAGCGCTACCTTTTATTCATTTAACCATGTTGTTGATGTTCCAGGCCATACTGTAGACCTGTCCTGTCTCCATGGAGACCCCAGTGGTACCTTTATTCATTTAACCATGTTGTTGATGTTCCAGGCCATACTGTAGACCTGTCCTGTCTCCATGGAGACCCCAGCGCTACCTTTTATTCATTTAACCATGTTGTTGATGTTCCAGGCCATACTGTAGACCTGTCCTGTCTCCATGGAGACCCCAGTGGTACCTTTATTCATTTAACCATGTTGTTGATGTTCCAGGCCATACTGTAGACCTGTCCTGTCTCCATGGAGACCCCAGCGCTACCTTTTATTCATTTAACCATGTTGTTGATGTTCCAGGCCATACTGTAGACCTGTCCTGTCTCCATGGAGACCCCAGTGGTACCTTTATTCATTTAACCATGTTGTTGATGTTCCAGGCCATACTGTAGACCTGTCCTGTCTCCATGGAGATCCCAGCGCCACCTTTATTCATTTAACCATGTTGTTGATGTTCCAGGCCATACTGTAGACCTGTCCTGTCTCCATGGAGACCCCAGCGCCACCTTTATTCATTTAACCATGTTGTTGATGTTCCAGGCCATACTGTAGACCTGTCCAGTCTCCATGGAGACCCCAGCGCTACCTTTTATTCATTTAACCATGTTGTTGATGTTCCAGGCCATACCGTAGACCTGTCCAGTCTCCACCTGCTTCATGGAGACCCCAGCGCCCACACCTGGACAGACATAACCTCACAGGTGTCCCTCTACGTCACACAGCTCTACGCGATCTTCTACATCACTCACTTCTCCTGGTGAGTGTCCTGTTATTCCAGACCACACGAACACACAGCTTTACAGTAGGACTGTCCTGTTATTCCAGACCACACGAACACACAGCTTTACAGTAGGAATGTCCTGTTATTCCAGACCACACGAACACACAGCTTTACAGTAGGAATGTCCTGTTATTCCAGACCACATGAACACACAGTTTTACAGTAGGAATGTCCTGTTATTCCAGACCACACGAACACACAGCTTTACAGTAGGAATGTCCTGTTATTCCAGACCACATGAACACACAGTTTTACAGTAGGTGTAGACAGCTCTTTTACTCACATGAGATGAGGTACAGTCCAAAAAACTTGGAACATTCTTCTAACATGCTGACCACACTGCTCGCGCGCTCCAGCGTTGCCAAGGGCTAAAATAGAAGTCAGTTCTATTTCTGACGCTGAACGCGGTGCAAGTCCTGCCTCTCCCTTCTCCTCATTGGCTTTTAGAAGCATATACCCACGTGCCATCTCCTCATTGGTTATACCCACATGGGTGATTGAAAGACGAACTTCGGTTGGTCGTGGTAATACTATGAAAGTTTAGATGCCAATCGCCATATAGAGTCTACAGAAGAAAAAGCCTGGAAGGAGGAGAGATGACTATGAAACTATTCGGTTGACCGTTTTATGTGTGGATTAATTGTCGGAGTAGAGGACCTTGTGCATTTCAGGTAAAATAACCAACTCAATGTTTATATCCCAGGACAAATTAGCTAGCAACAGCAAGCTAGCTAAATAGGACACATTAGCTAGTAAGTGCAAGCTAGCTAACTAAATTGCCGTAAATGTTTAATGCTTTTCGACCTGTCCCCAAATTAATGTAATTGGTTCAGAGTTTGTTTTGATATTTTAACCTGCGTGTCGTGATCGCGTCTGGTGTGGGTGGACAAAATCTATTTGCGTACACGCACGTCCGGTCTGGGCATGGTGTTAGAGTATGGTCTTCTGTCATCGATCCTTGAGGCTGACATTGTTAAGTTAATATTGTCCAACTACCCTAGGTAGTGGCTGTGGTACGCTACCCAGCGCTGTGGTCCGTACGATGTACCAGAGACTGAATCAGGTTCTATTGGCTACGTGTGTTAATAGTTTGTGTGTATTATTCTAGGTACTGGCTGTGGTACACTACTCAGCGCTGTGTTAGCGGTGTGGTCCGTAGGGTCTACCAGAGACTGAAGCAGTTTCAGGTCCAGTTCCTGGTGCTACAGAGGAGAACAGACCCCAAACAGGTTCTGCTACAGTGCCTGCCTGCTGACAAGGTGGGTCCAATCAATCCATCCATCAATCCATCTATTTATTGATCTTCAGTCTGAAGTTGATGATCTGTGTGGGAAGAGTTGGTGTTGGAGAATAGAACCAACCCCAAACAGGTTCTGCTACAGTGCCGGCCATGCCAACAAGATAAGAGACCAAGGACAGTCAGTGTTACGGCAGCATCACTTCCTGAGACCAAGGACAGTCAGTGTTACAGCAGCATCACTTCCTGAGATAAGAGACCATGGGCAGTCCGTGTTACGGCAGCATCACTTCCTGAGACCAAGGACAGTCAGTGTTACAGCAGCATCACTTCCTGAGATAAGAGACCAAGGACAGTCAGTGTTACAGCAGCATCACTTCCTGAGACCAAGGACAGTCAGTGTTACAGCAGCATCACTTCCTGAGACCAAGGACAGTCAGTGTTACAGCAGCATCACTTCCTGAGACCAAGGACAGTCAGTGTTACAGCAGCATCACTTCCTGAGATAAGAGACCAAGGACAGTCAGTGTTACGGCAGCATCACTTCCTGAGACCAAGGACAGTCAGTGTTACAGCAGTATCACTTCCTGAGACCAAGGACAGTCAGTGTTACAGCAGCATCACTTCCTGAGACCAAGGACAGTCAGTGTTACAGCAGCATCACTTCCTGAGACCAAGGACAGTCAGTGTTACAGCAGCATCACTTCCTGAGATAAGAGACCAAGGACAGTCAGTGTTACAGCAGCATCACTTCCTGAGACCAAGGACAGTCAGTGTTACAGCAGCATCACTTCCTGAGATAAGAGACCAAGGACAGTCAGTGTTATGGCAGCATCACTTCCTGAGACCAAGGACAGGCAGTGTTACAGCAGCATCACTTCCTGAGATAAGAGACCAAGGACAGTCGGTGGCTGTATCAAATGCATAGTACATCAGACTTTCCACCGCAAGCTTTAGAAGTGCAGGAATGTTAGAAGATCCTCCGTGTGTTGATGTCATAATGTGTACGGTAAAGGTCCGATGTGCCGTATGACAATGTGTACAGGTGGACAACAGAGTACAGTCTCTGTCAGAGCAGTACGACGGCCCACAGCCCTCAGACCTCTGTGACCTGTTGGAGGGAGAGCAGTTTTTCGCTGGCTTCGAGAGGGGCCTAGACGTCAGCGCAGGTACGTTGGAAATTATACATTTTAAATAACAATTTGAACTACGTCTTCCTGGTGAAACACTACTACGTCCTTTCCCTTTCAGACAGACCAGACTGTGCAGAAGGGAGACTGTCGTTTGTGTTCTACTCTCGGTTGAAGAATCTCAAAGAGGTGTACGTCTGTCCAACACAGAAGCAAGAGGGGCCAATCAGGGGCCAGGTGAGAGACCAGTGACCACTGACAGAGCTGGTGCAGTAGATACAGAAATGTTATAACTGTGATACATTATTCAATAAAGTGCTTTGTAGGTCAAGGATAAGCACCAACGTTCTGTACATTACCTTGGAAATAATGGAGGACACAGTTCATTAGTTCCCAGATGATGTACAGAACGGAAGGGTTTATCCCGCTCATACCACAGTTGCCAGATAAAACAATACTCACGCACACATCACGCACTCACGCACACATACAGAAAACGTTTTTTAATTGATTTAATTCCATTTACAAGTTGCCAATTTATTCATTGTCTTTTGTTTGGAGAGCTCCCGACAACCACACACCTGATTATGCGTAGAGCCAGGCCGAGGCTACCTGGCCTGCGAGCAAATGTAGACCTATAAATGTAGGCCTATAAATGTAGGCCTACTACATTATAAATGTAGGCCTCTAAATGTAGGCCTCTAAATGTAGGCCTCTAAATGCAGGCCTCTAAATGCAGGCCTCTAAATGCAGGCCTATAAATGTAGGCCTATAAATGTAGGCCTACTACATTATAAATGTAGACCTATAAATGTAGGCCTATAAATGTAGGCCTACTACATTATAAATGTAGACCTATAAATGTAGGCCTATAAATGTAGGCCTACTACATTATAAATGTAGGCCTATAAATGTAGGCCTATAAATGTAGGCCTACTACATTATAAATGTAGGCCTATAAATGTAGACCTATAAATGTAGGCCTACTACATTATAAATGTAGGCCTACGACATTATAAATGTTGGCCTATAAATGTAGGCCTACGACATTATAAATGTAGGCCTATCAATGTAGGCCTATAAATGTAGACCTACTACATTATAAATGTAGGCCTACTACATTATAAATGTAGTTCTATAAATGTAGACCTATAAATGTAGGCCCACTACCTTATAAATGTTGGCCTATACATGTAGACCTCAATGTAGGCCTACTACATTATAAATGTAGGCCTCTAAATATAGGCCTATAAATGTAGACCTATAAATGTAGGCCTATAAATGGTCTACATCCACTCAGCATGAAAGGGGAATAAATATCTCTAATCTGTTGGAAAGATATATTTTTTAAAAGCCTACCTGATTCAGTGGCGACCCGTCATTCGGGGACCCCACCTGTTATGAGCCCCATCTGTTTAGCTATTATTTTGATTTATTTTGGCATTAATACGTATCACATATCAGTTTGCAAACAATGGAATTTTTATATACACTGCTCAAAAAAATAAAGGGAACACTAAAATAACACATCCTAGATCTGAATGAATGAAATAATCTTATTCAATACTTTTTTCTTTACATAGTTGAATGTGCTGACAACAAAATTACACAAGAATTATCAATGGAAATCAAATGTATCAACCCATGGAGGTCTGGATTTGGAGTCACACTCAAAATTAAAGTGGAAAACCACACTACAGGCTGATCCAACTTTGATGTAATGTCCTTAAAACAAGTCAAAATGAGGCTCAGTAGTGTGTGTGGCCTCCATGTGCCTGTATGACCTCCCTACAACGCCTGGGCATGCTCCTGATGAGGTGGCGGATGGTCTCCTGAGGATCTCCTCCCAGACCTGGACTAAAGCATCCGCCAACTCCTGGACAGTCTGTGGTGCAACGTGGTGTTGGTGGATGGAGCGAGACATGATGTCCCAGATGTGCTCAATTGGATTCAGGTCTGGGAACGGGCGGGCCAGTCCATAGCATCAATGCCTTCCTCTTGCAGGAACTGCTGACACACTCCAGCCACATGAGGTCTAGCATTGTCTTGCATTAGGAGGAACCCAGGGCCAACCGCACCAGCATATGGTCTCACAAGGGGTCTGAGGATCTCATCTCGGTACCTAATGGCAGTCAGGCTACCTCTGGCGAGCACATGGAGGGCTGTGCGGCCCCCCAAAGAAATGCCACCCCACACCATAACTGACCCACCGCCAAACCGGTCATGCTGGAGGATGTTGCAGGCAGCAGAACGTTCTCCACGGCGTCTCCAGACTCTGTCACATGTGCTCAGTGTGAACCTGCTTTCATCTGTGAAGAGCACAGGGCGCCAATGGCGAATTTGCCAATCTTGGTGTTCTCTGGCAAATGCCAAACGTCCTGCACGGTGTTGGGCTGTAAGCACAACCCCCACCTGTGGACGTCGGGCCCTCATACCACCCTCATGGAGTCTGTTTCTGACCGTTTGAGCAGACACATGCACATTTGTGGCCTGCTGGAGGTCATTTTGCAGGGCTCTGGCAGTGCTCCTCCTGCTCCTCCTTGCACAAAGGCGGAGGTAGCGGTCCTGCTGCTGGGTTGTTGCCCTCCCACGGCCTCCTCCACGCCTCCTGATGTACTGGCCTGTCTCCTGGTAGCGCCTCCATGCTCTGGACACTACGCTGACAGACACAGCAAACCTTCTTGCCACAGCTCGCATTGATGTGCCATCCTGGATGAGCTGCACTACCTGAGCCACTTGTGTGGGTTGTAGACTCCGTCTCATGCTACCACTAGAGTGAAAGCACCGCCAGCATTCAAAAGTGACCAAAACATCAGCCAGGAAGCATAGGAACTGAGAAGTGGTCTGTGGTCACCACCTGCAGAACCACTCCTTTATTGGGGGTGTCTTGCTAATTGCCTATAATTTACACCTGTTGTCTATTCCATTTGCACAACAGCATGTGAAATGTATTGTCAATCAGTGTTGCTTCCTAAGTGGACAGTTTGATTTCACAGAAGTGTGATTGACTTGGAGTTACATTGTGTTGTTTAAGTGTTCCCTTTATTTTTTTGAGCAGTGTGTGAGTGTATGTATATATATATATATATATATATATATATATATATATATATAAAAATTACATACAAATTATCAGTCTATAATTTTAATGGTAGGTTTATTTGAACAGTGAGAGACAGAATAACAACAAAAAAATCCAGAAAAACGCATGTGAAAAATGTTATAAATTGATTTGCATTTTAATGAGGGAAATAAGTATTTGACCCCTCTGTAAAACATGACTTAGTACTTAGTGGCAAAACCCTTGTTGGCAATCAGAGGTCAGACGCTTCTTGTAGTTGGCCACCAGGTTTGCACACATCTCAGGAGGGATTTTGTCCCGCTCCTCTTTGCAGATCTTCTCCAAGTCATTAACTCGAACCTTCAGCTCCGTCCACAGATTTTCTATGGGATTAAGGTCTGGAGACTGGCTAGGCCACTCCAGGACCTTAATGTGCTTCTTCTTGAGCCACTCCTTTGTTGCCTTGGCCGTGTGTTTTGGGTCATTGTCATGCTGGAATACCCATCCACGACCCATTTTCAATGCCCTGGCTGAGGGAAGGAGGTTCTCACCCAAGATTTGACGGTACATGGCCCCGTCCATCGTCCCTTTGATGCGGTGAAGTTGTCCTGTCCCCTTAGCAGAAAAACACCCCCAAAGCATAATGTTTCCACCTCCATGTTTGACGGTGGGCATGGTGTTGTTGGGGTCATAGGCAGCATTCCTCCTCCTCCAAACAAGCTCCATTTTGGTCTCATCTGACCACAACACTTTCACCCAGATGTCCTCTGAATCATTCAAATGTTCATTGACAAACTTCAGACGGGCATGTATATGTGCTTTCTTGAGCAGGGGGACCTTGCGGGCGCTGCATAATTTCAGTCCTTCACGGCGTAGTGTGTTACCAATAGTTGTCTTGGTGACTATGGTCCCAGCTGCCTTGAGATCATTGACAAGATCCTCCCGTGTAGTTCTGGGCTGATTCCTCATCATGATCATTGCAACTCCACGAGGTGAGATCTTGCATGGAGCCCCAGGCCAAGGGAGATTGACAGGTCTTTTGTGTTTCTTCCATTTGCGAATAATCGTACCAACTGTTGTCACCTTCTCACCAAGCTGCTTGGCGATGGTCTTGTAGCCCATTCCAGCCTTGTGTAGGTCTACATTAAAATGCAAATCAATTTATAAAATTGTTCACGTGTTTTTCCGGATTTTTTTTTTTTATTCTGTCTCTCACTGTTCAAATACACCTACCATTAAAATTATAGACTGATCATTTCTTTGTCAGTGGGCAAACGTACAAAATCAGCAGGGGATCAAATACTTTTCCCCCTCACTGTACAGGGGAGATGAAAGAGCCAATTGTAAGCTGGGGATGATTAGGTGACTGTGATGGTATGAGGGCCAGATTGGGAATTTTGCCAGTTCACCGGGGTTAACACCCCTACTCTTACGATAAGTGCCATGGGATCTTTTAGTGACCACAGAGAGTCAGGACACCCGTTTAACAGCCCATCTGAAAGACAGAACCCTACACAGGGCAATGTCCCCAATCACTGCCCTGGGGCATTAGGATATTATTTTACACCAGAGGAAAGGGTGCCTCCTACTGGCCCTCCAACACCACTTCCAGCAGCATCTGGTCTCCCATCCAGGGACTGGACAGGACCAACCCTGCTTAGCTTCAGAAGCAAGCCAGCAGTGGGATGTGGGATGCGGGATGGTATGCTGCTGGGAAAGATGATAGAACAAAAACGAAACAATTTAAAACGCATGTTCTTTTTTGTTTGTATTATCTTTTACCAGATCTAATGTGTTATATTCTCCTACATTCATTTCACATTTCCACAAACTTCAGTGTTTCCTTTCAAATGGTATCACGAATATGGATATCCTTGCTTCATGTCCTGAGCTACAGGCAGTTTGATTTGGCTATATAATTTTAGACGAAAATTGAAAAAAAAAAGTGTCCGATCCTCAAGAGGGTAAAAAACATATGTTTCATTACTTGGGGAAGCAGGTAGCCTAGTGGTTAGAGCGTTGGGCCAGTAACCGAAAGTTTGCCGGAGCTGACAAGGCTTGCCCCGAGCTGACAAAGTAAAAATCTGTTGTTCTGCGCCTGAACAAGGCAGTTAACCCACTGTTCCTCGGTAGGCCATCATTGAAAATAAGAATTTGTTCTTAACTGACTTGCCTAGTTAAATAAAGGTTAAATAAATAAAATTGAAAGACTATTCTATCTGAAGTTCTCTCTCCTCTCCAGGTGTCTTTCTATCGAGGGGAGGTTCCCAGTGACATGCCACAGGAAGTGGCCAGGAAAAGGAAAGGACACGACAGCCAATGGCTGGCCACCTTACCACTCAGACTTCCTGTAAGTGAGAACAACAGCCAATGGCTGACCACCTTACCACTCAGACTTCCTGTAAGAGAACAGAGCATGCTCAGTCAGAGACACCCTTCTCTAGCCTGTTCCAAGATCTGTTTGTGCTGTACAGATGTAGGCTCATAATTTGAGCCAGTTTCCTACAGCAGGAAAATAATCCTGCAGCAACAGGAAATGTGAATTATTAAGTGGATTATAATGAATGAAGAACAAGAAGGCCAGCACACTCTTTAAGCTCCCAATTCACCGCTTTATTGACTACGTAGTATTCTTTATAAGCCCAGCACCGATGTTTTTAAGGATGTGTGTATGACCACAAACTTTTCTATAGATTATAATTAAGACATTTTTGTAGGGATTGATAAGGAAAATCAAGTCTGAAATTTCAAAGTAGAAATTACAAATCTTCAGAAGCCTTTTTAAACCTCAAATACACCACACATTTTAAAATGTTCTGAATTGCAGAAAAGTTCTCCTGCGACATGGTGATCAAATTAAGATCCTACATCTGTATAGTCAACTTCTATGTTTGGCCTGGCATGACAATGACCATAGGAGTTCAGCACAAACAGATATGGGATCACACAAACTCCTTGTGTCTTTATTTTTTTTTCTCCAAAAGCATTTCGCTACACTCGCATTAACATCTGCTAACCATGTGTATGTGACCAATAAGATTAGATTTGATGTGTCAGATGTTTGAGTACCCACTACCCAGTACCACTATTCTTTGTAAATATTGGATCTTCTTATCATTTCTCTCCTCATCTTCACTCTGTCTGGGATTCAAACCAACACATCTTTTAAAGGTAATGTCACTGATATTCATTCAATAGACTATTAAAGGTAATGTCCCTGATATTCAATAGACTATTAAAGGTAATGTCCCTGATATTCAATAGACAATTAAAGGTAATGTCCCTGATATTCATTCAATAGACTATTAAAGGTAATGTCCCTGATATTCATTCAATATACTATTAAAGGTAATGTCCCTGATATTCAATATACTATTAAAGGTAATGTCCCTGATATTCAATAGACTATTAAAGGTAATGTCCCTGATATTCAATAGACAATTAAAGGTAATGTCCCTGATATTCATTCAATAGACAATTAAAGGTAATGTCCCTGATATTCATTCAATAGACTATTAAAGGTAATGTCCCTGATATTCAATAGACTATTAAAGGTAATGTCCCTGATATTCATTCAATAGACTATTAAAGGTAATGTCCCTGATATTCAATAGACTATTAAAGGTAATGTCCCTGATATTCAATAGACTATTAAAGATAATGTCCCTGATATTCAATAGAATATTAAAGGTAATGTCCCTGATATTCAATATACTATTAAAGGTAATGTCCCTGATATTCAATAGACAATTAAAGGTAATGTCCCTGATATTCAATAGACTATTAAAGGTAATGTCCCTGATATTCAATAGACTATTAAAGGTAATGTCCCTGATATTCATTCAATAGACTATTAATGGTAATGTCCCTGATATTCAATAGAATATTAAAGGTAATGTCCCTGATATTCAATAGACTATTAAAGGTAATGTCCCTGATGTTCAATATACTATTAAAGGTAATGTCCCTGATATTCAATAGACAATTAAAGGTAATGTCCCTGATATTCATTCAATAGACAATTAAAGGTAATGTCCCTGATATTCATTCAATAGACTATTAAAGGTAATGTCCCTGATATTCAATAGACTATTAAAGGTAATGTCCCTGATATTCAATAGACTATTAAAGGTAATGTCCCTGATATTTATTCAATAGACTATTAAAGGTAATGTCCCTGATATTCATTCAATAGACTATTAAAGGTAATGTCCCTGATATTCAATAGACTATTAAAGGTAATGTCCCTGATATTTATTCAATAGACTATTAAAGGTAATGTCCCTGATATTCATTCAATAGACTATTAAAGGTAATGTCCCTGATGTTCAATAGACTATTAAAGGTAATGTCCCTGATATTCATTCAATAGACTATTAAAGGTAATGTCCCTGATGTTCAATAGACTATTAAAGGTAATGTCCCTGATATTCAATAGACTATTAAAGGTAATGTCCCTGATATTCAATATACTATTAAAGGTAATGTCCCTGATATTCAATAGACTATTAAAGATAATGTCCCTGATGTTCAATATACTATTAAAGGTAATGTCCCTGATATTCAATAGACTATTAAAGATAATGTCCCTGATATTCAATAGAATATTAAAGGTAATGTCCCTGATATTCAATAGACTATTAAAGGTAATGTCCCTGATGTTCAATATACTATTAAAGGTAATGTCCCTGATATTCAATAGACTATTAAAGGTAATGTCCCTGATATTTATTCAATAGACTATTAAAGGTAATGTCCCTGATATTCATTCAATAGACTATTAAAGGTAATGTCCCTGATGTTCAATATACTATTAAAGGTAATGTCCCTGATATTCAATAGACTATTAAAGGTAATGTCCCTGATATTCAATAGACTATTAAAGGTAATGTCCCTGATGTTCATTCAATAGACTATTAAAGGTAATGTCCCTGATATTCAATAGACTATTAAAGGTAATGTCCCTGATATTCAATAGACTATTAAAGGTAATGTCCCTGATATTCAATAGACTATTAAAGGTAATGTCCCTGATATTCAATAGACAATTAAAGGTAATGTCCCTGATATTCAATAGACTATTAAAGGTAATGTCCCTGATATTCAATAGACTATTAAAGGTAATGTCCCTGATATTCAATAGACTATTAAAGGTAATGTCCCTGATATTCAATAGACAATTAAAGGTAATGTCCCTGATATTCAATAGACAATTAAAGGTAATGTCCCTGATATTCAATAGACTATTAAAGGTAATGTCCCTGATATTCATGGGGGTGAAGATGGCTGTTGATATTTTGACTCTGCGGGTGTTGGCTCATCAACATAAATCACCAGAAGTCAATCGCAGTACACCGGTAGTTTTGTCTGCGTTCGTTTGAATCCTGGCCTCTCTTTCTCTACTTTTACTGTTCTGTGTTAGGTTTATTTTACAAGGACAATGCACATTAATCAATATTTTCTGTAAAATAGAGTTTTACAAAGCGTATTCCTCTCATGTTGAGGATGTTTAAAACGTTCTATTGAAACTCGCAGACTCGTGGAGTCTAATATTATAGAAAGAATGAAACAGATCCATCATTCTATTGCCCTCCTCGGCTGCGACCTCAAGGTGTTTACTAAAATTCTCGCAAGCAGACTAAATAAATGCATTTCGACTATAATTCAACATGACAAAACTTGTTTTATCCCAGGAAGATTCTAATTTTCCAATGTTAGGCGACTGATGAATAATTCCAAACTTGAAAAAAGTTGACATTGTTCCACTTGACTCTCAAAAAGCTTTTGACCAAGTGGAATGGAACTACATTCTGACAGTAGTACATTTGTTTTGTCTCTTGGGTTGAAATATTATACTGAACAAAAAAATATATTATAAACGCAACATGCAACTATTTCAAAGATTTTACTGAGTTACAGTTCATATAAGGAAATCAGTCAATTGGAATACATTCATTAAGGCCCTAATCTATGGATTTCACATGACATGATAGGCCCACTGACTTTGGAGCCAGGCCGACCCACTGGGGAGCCAGGACCAGCCAAGCAGAATACCCTTTTCACCACAAAAGGCCTTTATTACCGACAGAAATACTCCTCAGTTTCATCAGCTGTCAAGGGTGGCTGGTCTCAGACGATCCCGCAGGTGAAGAAGACGGATATTGAGGGCCTGGCGTGGTTACATGTGGTCTGTGGTTGTGAGGTCGGTTGGACGTACTGCCAAATTCTCTAAAACAACGTTGGATGCGGCTTATGGTAGAGAAATGTACATTAAATTCTCTGGCAACAGCTCTGGTGAACATTCCTGCAGTCAGCATGCCAATTGCACGCCCCCTTAACATTTGACACATCTGTGGCATTGTGTTGATGCCAGTCCTCAACTGGCAGCTTCATTAAATAGTATCCGCAAAACACCAGTCTCAACGTCAGTAGTGAAGAGGCGACTCTGGGATGCTGGCCTTCTAGGCAGAGTTCCTCTGTCTGTCTGTGTTCTCTTGCTCAGTTGTGCACCGGGGCCTCCCACTCCTCTTTCTATTCTGGTTAGAGCCAGTTTCCGCTGTTCTGTGAAGGGAGTGGTACACAGCGCTGTATGAGATCTTCAGTTTCTTGGCAATTTCTCGCATGGAATAGCCTTCATTTCTCAGAACAAGAATAGACTGACGAGTTTCAGAAGAAAGTCCTTTGTTTCTGTCCATTTTGAGCCTGTAATCGAACCCACAAACGCTGATGCTTCAGATACTCAACTAGTCTAAAGAAGGCCAGATTTATTGCTTCTTTAAATCAGAACAACAGTTTTCAGCTGTGCTAACATAATTGCAAAAGGGTTTTCTAATGATCAATTAGACTTTTAAAATTATATACTTGGATTAGATAACACAACGTGCCATTGGAACACAGGAGTGATGGTTGCTGATAATGGGCCTCTGTACGCCTATGTAGATATTCCATTAAAAAATTGCCGTTTCCACCTACAATAGTCATTTACAACATTAACAATGTCTACACTGTATTTCTGATCAATTTGATGTTATTTTAATGGACAAAAAGTGTGCTTTTCTTAAAAAAACAAGGACATTTCTAAGTGACCCCAAACTTTTGAACGGTAGTGTAATTTCTTCCGATATCTTCAGAAAATAAATTACGTTCGCTAAAATATACCAAATTCTGAGGCAATTCCACCTGCCTGCTAACTGTATACCTTTCATGAACCTCGCCCCTGACTCCAAGAGTTTGGTCTCCAGATTTGTAGATCAATTTACAACATATTACTCTGTATCCACACAACATTTGAAGGAGACCTGAGAGGAAGACCTTGGTATTTTAAAAAAAAAATATAATAATATATTTATTTCACATTTTGGAAGTGCCATTGGAACACAGGAGTGATGGTTGCCGATAATGGGTCTCTGTACGCCTATGTAGATATTCCATAACAAAATCAACTGTTTCCAGCTACAATAGTCCCCCCCCAAAAAAATATTTTTGTAAATGTTCCAGATTTATCCAGACAGTTAATTTTACACGTTCCCACCCACTCAGGCTATGAACTCTGATAGGGTAGTAATGGTTTGAGCCTCTTTCTCTACTTCCTGTCCTCACCACCCTCTCCCCCTTCCCCTCAGGGCCTAAACTCAGAGGGTGGTAGTAATGGTATGGACTGGGAGCAGCCCCAGTACCCTCCACTGAACCTGGGAGACCCAGAGAGCGGGTACCTGACTGAGGCTAACCTGCTGGCCATCTCGCTGCAGATCGGACAGGACTGGAGGTCCATCGGCATCAACCTGGGAATCAGCTACCAGGAGTTGGACCGCATACAGTACAAATACAGGTAGGCATGTTCATAAGGCACCAAATGTAAGGAAACTGACCGAAACAGGGAGGCATTACCTGTACTTATCCAATAAGAAACACTAATTTCCCATGAAGTACAAATACATGTGGGCATGATGGTTACTTTGACGGAGAACGAGGGTCCTGTTCATTAGGCACCAAATGAAAGAAAGCGGATTGAAACTGGGAGGGACTTCCTGGACTTGTGAAAAGTTCATCTTTCGTTTTCTGTTGCAAATCACTTTTGAAATGTGTTTTTTCCGTTATGTACCCTAATGAACAAGAGCCAGGACGTGTTCACTTTAGAATGACCGGGGCGGCAGGGTAGCCTAGTGGTTAGAGCGTTGGACTAGTAACCGAAAGGTTGCAAGTTCAATTCCCCGAGCTGACAAGGTACAAATCTGTCGTTCTGCTCCTGAACAAGGCAGTTAACCCACTGTTCCTAGGCCGTCATTGAAAATAAGAATTTATTCTTAACTGACTTGCCTAGTTAAATAAAGGATGTCATATTATATTATATGTGTCAGTATTATCCAGTTATTTTCTGTTAGGTTGCAACAACATGTGCATGAAATTGGCATGAAAATAAATGTAAAATAACTTTGCTTGTTTTTTTTTCTTCTGTCCATCATAAACTAGCACCAGTATTTAATTCTGTTTTATCAAGGAGTACAGTATGAGTAGTCAGTCTTATTTGATTCTGAAACAATCTTTTTATTTGAGTGATACAGTATTTCATTTAGAATTACATGTTATTTCAGTTGTATAATATTTGATTCTGAATCAATCTTTTATTTTAGTCTTATTTGACTTATTTGCATCAGATGAGATCTCAATTACTGACCTGTTGTGAGGTGATGTGTCGCTGACCTGTTGTAAGGTAATGGGTCGCTGACCTGTTGTAAGGTGATGGGTCGCTGACCTGTTGTAAGGTGATGGGTCGCTGACCTGTTGTAAGGTGATGTGTCGCTGACCTGTTGTAAGGTGATGTGTCACGGTGTCATTACCAACACTATGCAGATTAAACTGTGGGATTATCATGAGGCTAGATTACTATGGGATATGACTAAAACTGCGCCTACGAATTACAAGCTAAACTCACCCTTTATTTAAAGGTTAAGTGCATAAGGACTTCAGAAACAATTCATAACCCATTTATAACCCATACATTTAAAATTCATAACTCATTTATAACCCATACATATCAAATTCATAACCCATTTATAACCCATACATATCAAATTCATAACCCATTTATAACCCATACATATCAAATTCATAACCCATTTAAAACCCATACATATCAAATTCATAACCCATTTATAACCCATACATTTCAAATTCATACCCCATTTATAACCCATACATATCAAATTCATAACCCATTTATAACCCATACATATCAAATTCATAACCCATTTATAACCCATACATTTCAAATCCATAACCCATTTATAACCCATACATATCAAATCTATAGCCCATGTATAACCCATACATATCAAATTCATAACCCATTTATAACCCATAAATATCAAATTCATAACCTATTTATGACCCATACATATCAAATTCATAACCCATTTATAACCCATACATATCAAATTCATAACCCATTTATAACCCATACATTTCAAATTCATAACCCATTTATAACCCATACATTACAAATTCATAACCTATTTATAACCCATACATATCAAATTTATAACCCATTTATAACCCATACATATCAAATTCATAACCCATTTATAACCCATACATATCAAATTCATAACCCATTTATAACCCATACATATCAAAATCATAACCCATTTATAACCCATACATATCAAATTCATAACCCATTTATAACCCATACATATCAAATTCATAACCCATTTATAACCCATACATATCAAATTCATAACCCATTCATATCAAATTTATAGCCCATGTATAACCCATACATATCAAATTCATAACCCATTCATAACCCATACATATCAAATTCATAACCCATTTATAACCCATACATTTCAAATTCATAAGCGTGCACTGCGCCCCGGCCCTCCACAGGAGTCGCTAGTGCGCGATGGGACAAGGACATCCCTGCCGGCCAAACCCCTCCCCTAACCCGGACGACGCTGGGCCAAACCCCTCCCCTAACCCGGACGACGCTGGGCCAAACCCCTCCCCCAACCCGGACGACGCTGGGACAATTGTGCGCCGCCCCCATGGGTCTCCCGGTCGCGGCCGGCTGCGACAGAGCCTGGACTCAAACCCAGAATCTCTTGTGGCACAGCTGGCACTGCGATGCGGTGTCTTAGACCACTGCGCCACTCGGAAGGCCCCATAACCCATTCATAACCCATTCATAACACATTCATAAGCAGTGGTTATTACATCTTTACCATGGTCATTTCCTTTTATACCAGAAGGATTTTGGGATGAGAGTGATCAAGATGGATGCAGATTTGCAAATGTAGCTCTTGTATTCTGTGCCCAGTGTACTATTTTTGGATGAGAGGGATGAAGTGATGTGCTCCATGTGTGGGCAGGCACATGGTCTATTAGCATAGGATAACGAAAGTCCTTCAATTCTCACTGGAGGGATTTAACTTGTTAGGAGGAGTCTGGAAGAGAGATGCAGGGGGAGTCTGGGAGAGAGAGGAGATAGAACGGAGTGGTGTAGGGAGAGAGGAGATAGAACGGAGTGGTGTAGGGAGAGAGGAGAGAGAGAGGAGAGAGAGAACGGAGTGGTGTGGGGAGAGAGGAGAGAGAACGGAGTGGTGTGGGGAGAGAGGAGAGAGAACGGAGTGGTGTAGGGAGAGAGGAGAGAGAGAGAATGGAGTGGTGTAGGGAGAGAGGAGAGAGAACGGAGTGGTGTAGGGAGAGGAGAGACAGAGGTGAGACATAACGGAGTGGTGTAGGGAGAGAGGAGAGAGCGAATGGAGTGGTGTGGGGAGAGATAGAGGAGAGAGAGAATGGAGTGGTGTAGAGAGAGAGGAGAGAGAACGGAGAGGTGTGGGGAGAGAGGAGGGAGAGAATGGAGTGGTGTAGAGTGAGAGGTGAGAGATAACAGAGTGGTGTAGGGAGAGGAGAGAGGTGAGAGATAACGGAGTGGTGTAGGGAGAGGAGAGAGATAACGGAGTGGTTTGGGAGAGGAGAGAGATAACGGAGTGGTGTAGGGAGAGGAGAGAGAGAGGTGAGAGATAACGGAGTGGTGTAGGGAGAGGAGAGAGATAACGGAGTGGTTTGGGAGAGGAGAGAGATAACGGAGTGGTGTAGGGAGAGGAGAGAGAGAGAGCTGAGAGATAACGGAGTGGTGTAGGGAGAGGAGAGAGAGAGGTGAGAGATAAGAGTGGTGTAGGGAGAGGAGAGAGGTGAGAGATAACGGAGTGGTGTAGGGAGAGGAGAGAGAGAGAGAGGTGAGAGATAACGGAGTGGTGTAGGGAGAGGAGAGAGAGAGAGGTGAGAGATAACGGAGTGGTGTAGGGAGAGGAGAGAGGTGAGAGATAACGGAGTGGTGTAGGGAGAGGAGAGAGAGAGAGAGAGAGGTGAGAGATAACGGAGTGGTGTAGGGAGAGGAGAGAGGTGAGAGATAACGGAGTGGTGTAGGAAGAGGAGAGAGAGAGAGAGAGGTGAGAGATAACGGAGTGGTGTAGGGAGAGGAGAGAGAGAGGTGAGAGATAACGGAGTGGTGTAGGGAGAGGAGAGAGAGGTGAGAGATAACGGAGTGGTGTAGGGAGAGGAGAGAGATAACGGAGTGATGTAGGGAGAGGAGAGAGAGAGGTGAGAGATAACGGAGTGGTGTAGGGAGAGGAGAGAGAGAGAGGTGAGAGATAACGGAGTGGTGTAGGGAGAGGAGAGAGGTGAGAGATAACGGAGTGGTGTAGGGAGAGGTGAGAGATAACGGAGTGATGTAGGGAGAGGAGAGAGAGAGGTGAGAGATAACGGAGTGATGTAGGGAGAGGAGAGAGAGAGGTGAGAGATAACGGAGTGGTGTAGGGAGAGGAGAGAGAGAGGTGAGAGATAACGGAGTGGTGTAGGGAGAGGAGAGAGAGAGAGGTGAGAGATAACGGAGTGGTGTAGGGAGAGGAGAGAGAGAGGTGAGAGATAACGGAGTGGTGTAGGGAGAGGAGAGAGAGAGAGGTGAGAGATAACGGAGTGGTGTAGAGAGAGGTGAGAGATAACGGAGTGGTGTAGGGAGAAAGATATACAGTTGAAGTCGGAAGTTTACATACACCTTGGCCAAATACATTTAAACTCAGTTTTTCACAATTCCTGACATTTAATCCTAGTAAAAATTCCCTGTCTTGGGTCAGTTAGGATCACCACTTTATTTTAAGAACGTGAAATGTCCGAATAATATTAGAGAGAATGATTTATTTCAGCTTTTATTTCTTTCATCACATTCCCAGTGGGTCAGAAGTTTACATAGACCTTAGCCAAATACATTTAAACTCAGTTTTTCACAATTCCTGACATTTAATCCTAGTAAAAAAAATCCCTGTCTTGGGTCAGTTAGGATCACCACTTTATTTCAAGAACGTAAAATGTTCAAAATGCTTCTAAAGCCATGACATCATTTTCTGGAATTTTCCAAGATGTTTAAAGGCACAGTCAATTTAGTTTATGTAAACTTCTGACCCACTGGAATTGTGATACAGTGATTTATAAGTGAAATAATCTGTCTGCAAACAATTGTTGGAAAAATGACTTGTGTCAAAGTAGATGTCTTAACCGACTTGCCCAAACTATAGTTTATTAACAAGACATTTGTGGAGTGGTTGAAAAAACATAAACTTCCCAACTGTACATCTGAGTATCAGTGTGATCTCCTGCAGTGTTCCAGATGGCTTAGTGACGAGTCAGCGACTGACAGAAGAAATGAAGGGCTTACAACAAAACATTATCCTCCAGCTTGTCCTCTCTCTCTCTCCCTCTCTCTCCTTCTCTCCCTCTCTCTCTCCCTCTCTCTCCCTCTCTCTCTCCCTCTCCTTCTCTCCCTCTCTGTCTCTCTCTCTCTCTCTCCCTCTCTGTCTCTCTCTCCTCTCTCTCTCTCTCTCTCTCTCTCCCTCCCTCTCTCCCTCTCTGCCTCAAGTAGGGGATGATTAACATTGATATTCAGTGGGCAGCATTTCTGTCAGTTTGAGTTTGAACATGCTAACAAACACAAAAAGATAGCTGGTGGTATTTTCGATCGAGAGAGAGAGACTTAATCTCAGAAGCCTAACACATGTTCAGGTCACCCCTGTCATTGATCTGGCCTGATGTGTTCCATCTTCTGCTCTACACAGGTACACAGAACAGCACTGCTAGTGTTCGAATGGAAATAGTCTTTGAAAAGGCAAAAGACTTCTATGTCAGTGGTATTAAGCGGAGTCCTCAATTATCTCTCTATTCTGTGAGTCAATCTTCAGTACAATATTTCTATGGGATTGATACGCATGGAGGCAGATAACCAATACAGGTGTGTTTGTGCTGTAAAGAAAAAATCTGAGCAACTTGACTCGAGCATTCCCATTCACGTGCCATTTTATCAATTCTCACGCAACCACTATCCCCTTTCAGTCGGTCAACTCGGTACAACACAGTAGAGGGCTCTACCCATAGCTGTGTTGCTATGGGGATATGAAATATATATATATATGCCCCCCCAGGAGAGAGCGCCTCTACTGGAGAACATCATAATCACGCCTGACAAGGCCAGTGAACACCGCGCCTCACCTGGAAGCTGTCCCACTTAAGGAGAGGTGTGTTCGTCCTTCTGGACGTTGTGTCGTTGAATGCTCGGTGACGGACTTTCTTTCCTGCTGAATCTGTTAATTATTACGAAGGCTAACAAGCCGGGTTTGGGTTCATGACCGCGCCCAAAATAAATGAAAAGATACTGACGCTTTGTTTTTGTCGGGTATGTCTTGGCGCTCGGGTCAGTTTGTTTGCGGGACAGTGTCAGTAACAGTGGCTTGCCCATGGCTGGTACTATTCCATTCCTCTAGTCCAGTTCACGGTACGTACAGGTTCCCTTGGCAAACGTGTGGAATTCTTATGGTTTCCTCTCACAGGTGCCTGTATATCGGCTGGGTTATGAGACCTGGGGATGAATTGGGGGCGTTGTTCAGATCAAACGTCTTTTGTCTGTCTGGACTGAGGCATGTGAAAGCTTCCCTAGCTCAACCCGGTTTGCTGTGCGCTCTGTCGCCGGGCTAAGGGTAAGACTTGAAGGCTCAAGCGCCGTTTACCTCTCATCCCGGACTTGGTTGACGATCCGGTCTTATGTGGACGAGATCAGGCTGGCTAAACAGTGCCGCATAGTGTGCTAGCCAGGTTAGCTGACTCGCCAAGGCGAACTAGCTAGCGTACTGTCCACTGGCGATTCCAGCCTCCCATGGTGGAATTGTTTGTGTAGCTCTCTCGTTTAGCGTACCTATCATTCAGTCGCTTGGTTATTCTAAACGGACCATGCTGTGGTCAGAGAGATTCTCGAGACCTAAGGAAGACGCAACACGTTTTTCTTCGGGCTAGCTATGTGCTGGCAGCAGGCTTGGTTAGTGCTAACCCGAGGGCATAATGCCAGGTAGCTGGCTACTAGCTTAGCCAGATTCTATTATTATATTATCATGCTATTATTATTGATACAGGTTATTATCATGCTATTATTATTGATACAGGTTATTATCATGCTATTATTATTGTTGATACAGGTTATTATCATGCTATTATTATTGATACAGGTTATTACCATGCTATTATTATTGATGCAGGTTATTATCATGCTATTATTTTTGATACAGGTTATTATCACACTAGTATTATTGATACAGGTTATTATCACACTAGTATTATTGATACAGGTTATTATCATGCTATTATTATTATTGATACAGGTTATTATCATGATATTATTATTATTGATACAGGTTATTATCACACTATTATTATTGATACAGGTAATTACCATGCTATTATTATTGATACAGGTTATTATAATGCTATTATTATTGATACAGGTTATTATCATGCTATTATTATTGATACAGGTTATTATCATGCTATTATTATTATTGATACAGGTTATTATCATGCTACTATTATTGTTGATACAGGTTATTATAACACTAGTATTATTGATACAGGTTATTATCATGCTATTATTATTGATACAGGTTATTATCATGCTATTATTATTATTGATACAGGTTATTATCATGCTACTATTATTATTGATACAGGTTATTATCACACTATTATTATTGATACAGGTTATTACCATGCTATTATTATTGATAAAGGTTATTATAATGCTATTATTATTATTATTGATACAGGTTATTATCATGCTATTATTATTGATACAGGTTATTATAATGCTACTATTATTGTTGATACAGGTTATTATCATGCTATTATTATTGATACAGGTTATAATGCTATTATTATTATTGATACAGGTTATTATCATGCTATTATTATTGATACAGGTTATTATCATGCTATTATTATTATTGATACAGGTTATTATAATGCTATTATTGTTATTGATACAGGTTATTATAATGCTATTGTTATTGATACAGGTTATTATAATGCTATTATTGTTATTGATACAGGTTATTATCATTCTATTATTATTGATACAGGTTATTATCATGCTATTATTATTGATACAGGTTATTATAATGCTACTATTATTGTTGATACATGTTATTATCATGCTATTATTATTGATACAGGTTATCATGCTATTATTATTATTAATACAGGTTATTATAATGCTATTATTGATACAGGTTATTATCATGCTATTATTATTATTGATACAGGTTATTATCATGCTATTATTATTGATACAGGTTATTATAATGCTATTTTTGTTATTGATACAGGTTATTATCATGCTATTATTATTGATACAGGTTATTATCATGCTATTATTATTATTGATACAGGTTATTATCATTCTATTATTATTGATACAGGTTATTATAATGCTACTATTATTATTGATACAGGTTATTATCATGCTATTATTATTGATACAGGTTATTATCATGCTATTATTATTGATACAGGTTATTATCATGCTATTATTATTGATACAGGTTATTATCATGCTATTATTATTATTGATACAGGTTATTATCATGCTATTATTATTATTGATACAGGTTATTATCATGCTATTATTATTGAAACAGGTTATTATCATGCTGTTATTATTGTTGATACAGGTTATTATCATGCCATTATTATTATTGATACAGGTTATTATCATGCTATTTTTATTGATACAGGTTATTCTCATTCTTTTATTATTATTGATACAGGTTATTATCATGCTACTATTATTGTTGATACAGGTTATTATCATTCTATTATTATTATTATTGATACAGGTTATTATCATGCTATTATTATTGATACAGGTTATTATCATGCTATTATTATTATTGATACAGGTTATTATAATGCTATTATTGTTATTGATACAGGTTATTATAATGCTATTATTATTATTGATACAGGTTATTATAATGCTATTATTATTATTGATACAGGTTATTATCATGCTATTATTATTGATACATGTTATTATAATGCTACTATTATTGTTGATACAGGTTATTATCATGCTATTATTATTGATACAGGTTATTATCATGCTATTATTATTATTGATACAGGTTATTATCATGCTATTATTATTGATACAGGTTATTATCATGCTATTATTATTATTATTGATACAGGTTATTATCATGCTATTATTATTATTGATACAGGTTATTATAATGATATTATTGTTATTGATACAGGTTATTATAATGCTATTATTGTTATTGATACTGGTTATTATAATGCTATTATTATTGATACAGGTTATTATAATGCTACTATTATTATTTATACAGGTTATTATCATGCTATTATTATTGATACAGGTTATTATCATGCTATTATTATTGATACAGGTTATTATCATGCTATTATTATTGATACAGGTTATTATCATGCTATTATTATTATTGATACAGGTTATTATCATGTTATTATTGATATAGGTTATTATCATGCTATTATTATTATTGATACAGGTTATTATCATGCTATTATTATTGAAACAGGTTATTATCATGCTATTATTATTGTTGATACAGGTTTTTATCATACCATTATTATTATTGATACAGGTTATTATCATGCTATTTTTATTGATACAGGTTATTCTCATTCTTTTATTATTATTGATACAGGTTATTATCATGCTACTATTATTGTTGATACAGGTTATTATCATTCTATTATTATTATTGATACAGGTTATTATCATGCTATTATTATTGATACAGGTTATTATCATGCTATTATTATTATTGATACAGGTTATTATCATGTTATTATTGATATAGGTTATTATCATGCTATTATTATTATTGATACAGGTTATTATCATGCTATTATTATTGAAACAGGTTATTATCATGCTATTATTATTGTTGATACAGGTTATTATCATGCCATTATTATTATTGATACAGGTTATTATCATGCTATTTTTATTGATACAGGTTATTCTCATTCTTTTATTATTATTGATACAGGTTATTATCATGCTACTATTATTGTTGATACAGGTTATTATCATTCTATTATTATTATTGATACAGGTTATTATCATGCTATTATTATTATTGATACAGGGTGTGGCTGGAGGGCTTGTTGTAGATTCATGTGGCTACCCTGTTGGCCCAAACGACCTCGGTTCGCGGAGATCATTCACCTTTTAGTCAGACACCCGTGGCATCTCCTGTTGCTACAGGGACCTGTTGTCCAAGGTGTATGGGCAGGTCTGGCGCCCTCGGCGGGAGATTTGCAATCTGTCGTCAAGAATGTCCTACAGCTTTTCACATCCTTTTTTCTCTTCCGAGGAGCAACGGAGGCTGCGTGTCCGGTACGAGCTTAACCATGTACATTGAGCGGACCAGGTGTGTCCGTTTGTGTGACCAACTTCTTTGTCTGTTTTGCTCATCCGGCTCGTGGTAGAGCGCTTTCTAAGCAGTCTCTCTCCCAGCCTGGATTGTGGAGGCTATTTATCTGGCATATGACAGCAAAAGGCAGGAGTTACCTAGTGATGTACGTGCCGTTGTTTAAAAGGTTGCCTGTAGGAGATATTTGTGCTGCGGTGAGTTCTATTCTTTTTGAGGTTTTATCGCTTGGATGTCCCTCCCGGAGTGGTGTAAGGAGAGAGTACGCATCCTTAACTGTCGGGTTGTAACTCCGGGTGGTCTGCCGCGGGTCATTTCATTTGGTGTCTACTGGGATCGGCTTCGGGCGTATATATTGATCATATCCCCATAGCTGTGTTGTACCGAGTTGACCGACTGAAAGGGCACGTATAGTTGTGACTATAACTATAACACCTGTTCCCCTCGCGCCGCCCCAGTTCTGGAATCGGTGAAGACCGGTACTGAATTGAAGGAATTAATCCGTGCCTCTGGTTTATCGCCCGTGGAAGGCGTAGCTTCTGGTGAGGCACGGTGTTCATTGGCCTTTTCAGGCGTGATTCTAATGGTCTTCAGTAGGGAGTCAACTGGCAAATTCCCCATAGCTGTGTTGTACCTTATTTACCTCCTTCAGAGAACATAGTTATAGTCGCAACTGTGCGTTTTCTCCTGCTGTTCTCTCTCGCTCTCTCTTTAGTTTCCTTGTTGGTTACATAGAGGCCGCTTTGGTTACAGGAAAACCCTACATTTGTAGAAGCCCTTACAGATACCACTCTCTTGCTCTCTCTCCTCTCTCTCCATTTCTCTCTCTCTCTCTCTCTCTCTCTCTCTCCTCCAGAGACAACCTAGGGGCCCTGGTGTTGGAGATGCTGTTCCACTGGGCCCGGAGTCAGCAGCAGGAGGGTGTTGGGTTGGGTCCCGCTGGAGGTCCAGGCCAGCAGGGTATGGGTGCAGTTCCCAGGTTGGTAGATGCCATGGTGGAGAGCGGCAGGAGGGACCTGGCTGAGGAGATTAAAGACATAGTGAGGCTAGGAACCAGGAAGTATAATGAGTCACTGAGGAGGGTGGGCCTAGAAGAAGAAGAGAAGAGGCCTTCAACAGACACAGATCCTTCACCTTCACACTGAACCAACTGACAGAGGAAGTATAGAGAGTCACTGAGGAGAGTGGGGTTACAGGAAGAGACCAACTTACCTTCACACTGAGGAGAGTGGGGTTACAGGAAGAGACCAACTCACCTTCACACTGAGGAGAGTGGGGTTACAGGAAGAGACCAACTCACCTTCACACTGAGGAGAGTGGGGTTACAGGAAGAGACCAACTCACCTTCACACTGAGGAGAGTGGGGTTACAGGAAGAGACCAACTCACCTTCACACTGAGGAGAGTGGGGTTACAGGAAGAGATGACTGAACCTATCTCTTCAAGCAGTAGACTGAACCCAGTAAAACATTGGGGTTTAAAGTAACTGTTTCTATGAAATGTGACCTAATGATTAATTACGATATGAGTGAAATAGTCTTCCTTCTAAATAGTTTTATTTAAATATGTTAAAAAGCAGCTTTTCTGTGTCGTAATGGTGTGGGCGTATATGGGCATTGAAAATATTCACGCAAGTAGAACGCTGATTGGCTATAACAAGCATTTTTAAAACGTTATGTTTTTAGATACAAGTTTGAGGTGGGGGTTTTAAGGTGTTTTGTCTCCAATTTATGCTCTGGCCACAAATACAAGTATAGGATAAGTCAACAACATTATTTGGGTATGAGTTAACATAATATGAACTTTTTAAATGTGAGATTTTCACTGGACAGTTACTTGAAACCCATGGAAAGCCTCAGGCCGGAGCAATCGGTTCTGCAGTGGAAAGCCTCAGGCCGGGGCAACCGGTTCTGCAGTGGAAAACCTCAGGCCGGACCAACCGGTTCGGCGGTGGAAAGCCTCAGGCCGGACCAACCGGTTCGGCGGTGGAAAGCCTCAGGCCGGACCAACCGGTTCGGCGGTGGAAAGCCTCAGGCCGGACCAACCGGTTCGGCGGTGGAAAGCCTCAGGCCGGACCAACCGGTTCTGCAGTGGAAAACCTCAGGCCGGACCAACCGGTTCTGCAGTGGAAAACCTCAGGCCGGAACCAACCGGTTCTGCAGTGGAAAGCCTCAGGCCGGACCAACTGAGTCACTCAGCTGCCAGGCTTGAGAACGTGACCTCAGCTGTAGAGAGACATGGTCAGACTGAGCTGAGAACAAGACCCTGAGCTATTTCAGTTGTGTGTTTCAGCTGCAGAGATGGTGGCCCCACACTAGGCACAGATGGCTGTCTTACACTTGACTAGGTTGAACACCCGCCATGTGTAGTATGGTCTGGATAGTGAGTACCATAACCCAACCGCCAGCCATTCAGCTGCTCTAATGGTGGCTGTTAGAACAGTAGCTCAGAGAAGAAGAAAAACAACATATGCTGCTGGCAGGGTTGGGGTCAATTTCAATTCCACTTAATTCAGGAAGTACACTGAAATTCTAATTCTCTAGTTTTAAGTTTTCAATTAGGAAAATGTGAAATTTGAACGTTGTTAACTTTTCTGAAATGACTAGAATTTAAAATGAAATTGACCCCCCCTAACCCTGGTTGTTGGACTGGCGTTACATTCACATCCTGGCACCTCTATTGAACAATGTGTTCTTGACTTGCTGATAAACAGACAGATGAAGGAATGGACTCATCACCTCTTGTGTTCTTGTCCTGTTATTTGTGGCGTCATTCCTGTCCGATATACAACAATATACACATGTTGTAAACACCAGAGGGGGTCCTTAGTAAACCTCCTGTTGCCTCTGAGCTGAACTGTGAAGTGATTCATTTGTGATGTGATGATATGCCTAAGATGTTATGATACGGCGCCTTGCTAAAGTATTATTTTTTTTCTCTCCCTATTTTGTTGCATTACAACCTGTAATTTAAATAGATTTTTTGTTTTGGATTTCATGTAATGGACATACACAGAATAGTCCACATTCGTGAAGTGAATTGAAAAAAAATTACTTATTTAAAAAAAACCAAAAATCTCAAAAATCTAAAACTGAAAAGTGGTGCATATGTATTTCACCCCCTTTTGCTATGAAGCCCCTAAATAAGATCTGGTGCAACCAATTACCTTCAGAAGTCACAGAAGCACCATTTAAATTCATTATTAAAAAATTGAAAGAATATGGCACTACAACAAACCTGCCAAGAGAGAGCTGCCCACCAAAACTCACAGACCAGGCAAGGAGGGAATTAATCAGAGGCAACAAGGAGACCAAAGATAACCCTGAAGGAGCAAAGCAAAGATCCACAGCGGAGATTGGAGTATCTTTCCATAGGACCACTTTAAGCCATACACTCCACAGAGCTGGGCTTTACGGAAGAGTGGTCAGAAAAAAAGCCATTGTTTAAAGAAATAAATAAGCAAACACATTTGGTGTTCGCCAAAAGGCATGTGGGAGACTCCCCAAACATATGGAAGAAGGTACTCTGGTCAGATGAGACTAAATTTGAGCTTTTTGGCCATCAGGGAAAACGCTATGTCTGGCGCAAACCCAACACCTCGCTTCACCCCGAGGACACCATCCCCACAGTGAAGCATGGTGGTGGCAGCATCATGCCATGGGGGTGTTTTTCATCAGCAGGGACTGGGAAACTGGTTAGAATTGAAGGGATGATGGAAATTCTTGAGGGAAACCTGTTTCAGTCTTTCAGAGATTTGAGACTGGGACGGAGGTTCACCCTCCCGCAGGACAATGACCCTAAGCATACTGCTAAAGCAACACTCGAGTGGTTTATGGGGAAACATTTAAATGTCTTGGATTGGCCTAGTCAAAGCCCAGACCTCAATCCAATTGAGAATCAGTGGTATGACTGAAAGAAAGTCACCATTATTAGTCAGTTGTACAACCAAATGCCTTCAACCGAAATGTGTCTTCCGCATTTAACCCAACCCCTCTGAATCAGAGAGGTGCGGGGGGCTGCCTTAATCGACATCCACGCCTTGGCGCCGGGGAACAGTGGGTTAACTGCCTTGTTCAGGGGCAGAACGACAGATTTTTTCCTTGTCAGCTCGGGGATTCGAACTTGCAACCCTCCGGTTACAAGTCCAACACTCTAACCACTAGGCTACCTGCCGCCCCAGATCGCTGCACACCAGCGGAACCCATCCAATTTAAAGGAGCTGGGGCAGTTTTGCCTTGAAGAATGGGGAAAAATCCCAGTGGCTAGATGTGCCAAGCTTATAGAGACATACCCCAAGAGACTTGCAGCTGTAATTGCTGCAAAAGGTGGCTCTACAAAGTATTGACTTTGGGGGGTTGAATAGTTATGCTCGCTCAAGTTTTCTGTTTTTTTTTTTGTCTTATTTCTTGTTTGTTTCACAATAAAAAAATATTTTGCATCTTTAAAGTGATAGGCGTGTTGTGTAAATCAAATGATACAAACCCCCTAAAAAAATATATTTTAATTCCAGGTTGTAAGGCAACAAAATAGGAAAAATGCCAAGGGGGGAGGTGAATACTTTTGCAAGCCACTGTATGCCTAAGAGTTGCGTACGAGATGTCTAAGAGATGTGTATGAGATGTGTACGAGATGTGTACGAGATGTGTACGAGTTATATTATATGTATTTGTACTCAAATGTTCTGTAAGTAAACCATGATGATGACTTCCTGTAAATGTCTGTTACCTAGATGCTCTACTGTATTCCATGATATTCTATTAGACCTCAGTCGATGGTAATCCATTCCGTCGGTGTGCCTATCAAGCGTCCCTCGATCTTTCATTTTCCTATTTTTATACTCAAGGTCACAATGATGCCTTGTGTCTCCCCCATCCTTTCATTGTTTCTACTACTAGGCTAGTATTCAGGTAACTGCCAAAATAAAGGAAACACTTGAGTAAACGAGGGACACAAATTGTATTGAAAGCAGGTGCTTCCACACAGGTGTCAAATCAAATCAAATTAAATTATTTGTCACATGCACCGAATACAACAGGTGTAGGCCTTACAGTGAAATATTTACTTACAAGCCCTTAACCAACAATGCCGTTTTAAGTAAAATAGAGTTATGAAGATATATTCTAAATAAACTAAAGTAAAAAAAATAATAATAATAATTAACACAATAAAACAACAATAATGAGGCTATATACGGGGTAGTCCGGGTGGCCATTGGATTAATTGTTCAGCAGTCTTATGGCTTGGGGGTAGAAGATAGAAGCTGTTCAGCTATCTCATGGCTTGGGGGTTGAAGGTAGAAGCTGTTCAGCAGTCTCATGGCTTGGGGGTAGAAGATAGAAGCTGTTCAGCAGTCTCATGGCTTGGGGGTTGAAGGTAGAAGCTGTTCAGCAGTCTCATGGCTTGGGGGTTGAAGGTAGAAGCTGTTCAGCAGTCTTACGGCTTGGGGGTTCAAGATAGAAGCTGTTCAGCAGTCTTACGGCTTGGGGGTTCAAGATAGAAGCTGTTCAGCAGTCTCATGGCTTGGGGTTGAAGGTAGAAGCTGTTCAGCAGTCTCATGGCTTGGGGGTTGAAGGTAGAAGCTGTTCAGCAGTCTTACGGCTTGGGGGTTCAAGATAGAAGCTGTTCAGCAGTCTTACGGCTTGGGGGTAGAAGATAGAAGCTGTTCAGCAGTCTCATGGCTTGGGGGGTTGAAGATAGAAGCTGTTCAGCAGTCTTATGGCTTGGAGGGTAGAAGATAGAAGCTGTTCAGCAGTCTTAGGGCTTGGGGGGTAGAAGATAAGCTGTTCAGCAGTCTCATGACTTGGGGGTTGAGGATAGAAGCTGTTCAGCAGTCTTATGGCTTGGGGGTAGAAGATAGAAGCTGTTCAGCAGTCTTATGGCTTGGGGGTAGAAGATAGAAGCTGTTCAGCAGTCTTAGGGCTTGGGGGGTAGAAGATAAGCTGTTCAGCAGTCTCATGACTTGGGGGGTTGAGGATAGAAGCTTTTTGTGGTTCCTGAGTTAATTAAGCAGTTAATGTCCCATCATGCTTAGGGTCATGCTAACGTCCCATCATGCTTAGGGTCATGTTAACTTCCCATCATGCTTAGGGTCATGTTAACGTCCCATCATGCTTAGGGTCATGTTAACTTCCCATCATGCTTAGGGTCATGTTAACGTCCCATCATGCTTAGGGTCATGTTAACATCCCATCATGCTTAGGGTCATGTTAACTTCCCATCATGCTTAGGGTCATGTTAATGTCCCATCATGCTTAGAGTCATGTTAATGTCCCATCATGCTTAGGGTCATGTTAACGTCCCATCATGCTTAGAGTCATGTTAATGTCCCATCATGCTTAGGGTCATGTTAACATCCCATCATGCTTAGGGTCATGTTAACGTCCCATCATGCTTAGGGTCATGTTAACGTCCCATCATGTTAACATGACCTTAAGGGGGTCTCAGTCCCCAGATCCCAATTTAACACTTATGGAAGATTCTGGAGCGGAGCCTGAAACAGCATTTTCCACCATCAAAAAAACACCAAATTATGGAATTTATCGTGGAAGTGTCATATCCCTCCAATAGATTTCCAGACTTGTAGAATCTATGCCAAGGTGCATTGAAACATTGGCCGCGGTCGATGTTTGGGGGTCGGGTTGTTGCTTTTTTTCCTCTGACGGGCAGAATGTAATTTTTTGGGGGCCTGCACTACAGAAGGCTATATCGGTCAGCTAATACTGGACAACTAAAGGCCCAGTGCACTACTTTTGTGAAGATTATTATTATAATTTTTTGTTTGTTTAAATCATTATTTTTTCTATTCCGATCACGGGGCTGTGCATTGGAGTTGTTCCGACGGCTCGTGATGACCCAACGCCCTATAAAGACCCTCCTTTATTTTGGCAGTTACCTCGGCTGTACACCTTTGCAGTCACTGGAAATCTACCGGCCACTAGAGGCCATAGATCCAAATTTCCTTTATATATATATATATATATATATATATAATCTCTTCTCCCATCATCACCCATTCTCTTCTCCCTCCCACCCCTTCTCTCTACCTCCCTCCAAGGGACACACATTCTAGTAACACCGGCAGGTTAGCAAGCAGACTGCCAGCAAGCGAGAAGGACACGAGAGAGAAACGGTTATTTTCCATCCCCAGATATTATCCATCTTGAATGAATAACGGAAACTGCACAACCGGGTATGTGAGTAGTGCGTTGCTATCATAATCGAAGCATTTCTGATAAAGCATGTCTTTATGGATAACGGAGAAAAGAAAATAGCGAGTTGTGATATTAGGCGAACCTCGACTACTTGATAAATATAGGATGCATTTTTTTTTTTTTTTGGAGCTTGCAGAATAGAGAATGGTTGCAATGCATGTGTAGTGAGTCCCCCGGTTAGTTCAACGTTTCATCTCTTAATTCCAGCGATCTGTTCCCGAGCCACGGCGGTGCGCTGCTATCCTTCCTCTCTGTCAAGAGCCAATCGTTTCCCGTTATGTGGCAGGATATGATTCCCTGTTGTGATTTGACATGAATACGGTTTGATTTGGGTTCTTTAATGGAAGATGATTGAAATAACGGTAACAATTTACCGGTAGCCTATCGATTTAAATAGCGGGTGGTTATTGCGACTTTACCGTCCCTCGCGTGCTGAAGCGGGGATGTAGCTTATATGATGATGTAGTTTAGGTGACATCCCAATACCTCTAAAAGTAGCCGTGAGGACACGGATTGAATCTCTCGTTTTGTATAATTTAGCAGCAAATTTGCTAGGAAATACCGATTTGGTGTACATGTTAGTTTGCTATCTCAGAACCGGGTCGAGATGTGTTTTTATCCCCGGGATTAGCGGTTCAACGGGGGGCTGCTGACTGTTTCCCTTGCAGTCCCAGTAGACCTCGCAGGCTGGAGGGTGGGCGTAACGATTGTCGTGTGACAGCCTGCCTGCCTGAAGCCTATTTCAGACACATGCGTGTGTGTGTGTGTGTGTGTGTTGTGTGTGTGTGTGAGTGAGAATCGGGGACTAGGAGCTTTGCGCATGTGTAGAGGATATGGGAACTCAAATTGCTGGCGTCGTGATCGTGCGTTATTGCCCTTCGTGCATAGTTTGACACATGGGTTATCATGTTCATTATGCTACATTCCGATTTAAAGCATGATTTATAGCATGTCAGACAGTGCATGCTAGTCCCAGTCCTATGTAAACCATTCTATTGCAGCTGTGAAATTATGTATGAGTCCTGTCCTTGGACTGACACCGTGAGCGGTCTATGTCTTAGTTTGAATGGAAAGATGTCTCATGTGGTTAGGCCTACTTAACCTACAGTCCATAGAGAATTGTCCACATGTTTCTCCTTTATGGTGTTTTAGCTAAATTCATTTTTCAAAATATAAGTAATAGGCAACCTATGAGTAGAACGTCCTCACAGCAATCATTAGGCTGTTGTATCTGTAATGCTACTGCCTTTTTACAATCCAAAGGAATGAGGAGCAACTCTGCAGAAGGCGTAAGTGTCATAAGTGTTGCTATCTCACTCTGTCTGGCTGGAAGATAAATGGATGTGTTGCTGGCCAGTGAGAGGAGACATTCAAGGCCACACGGTGTCTAGTGTAGCAAAGACAAAATACATTAAAAAAAAAACACAAGGCAGTTGATTCTCTCCGTCTATTTGTTAAAGTCGCCGTAGGCAATCCATCTTTTCTGACACTAAACGCTGTTGTCTGGAAGACTGAAACACAATGATGTTCATAGAGGTAGACAGAGGGAGAGAGAGAGAGAGGTAGACAGACTATTCTGACTATTCTGAAGCATACCTTCTCAATTAGAGGTGTGCAGGCTTGATAGGTCTATACCTCTCCTCTCTCTACTCTGTTGTGGAGAGAGGAGATAGAGCCTTTCCCTGTAGAGGAAAGGCTGTGCAACCACTGCACCACAGCAGAACCTGAGACAGAGCTGCATTTCCTGACAACATGTCAAAAATATAAAACAATTAGAGAGTGTCATTTCCCCAAATTTGAAACCCATATTCAAGGTTTCAAAGACCTCCCCTGATGAGAATAGGCTACCCATCCTGTTGGGGGAGGAAGCAGAAAGCTGTGGGTTGGCAGCGCACTACATTGCTGCCTGCCATAAGATGAGGGACAGTGTCTGACAGACCAACCTGCACATGTCTTCTACTATATGCTTATTGTTGTTGTTCAATGTGGTTATTGTTGTTACTGTTGTCCTGTTGACAATTTTGATTATTAATTATGTTCATATTATAAATATCAAATGTAAGCTTTGGCAATATGTACATTGTTACGTCATGCCAATAAAGCAAATTGAATTGAATTGAATTGAATTGAATTGAGAGACATACAGAGAGAGGTAGAGGTAGACAGAGGGAGAGAGAGAGGCAGACGGAGAGAGAGAGACATACAGAGAGAGGTAGAGGTAGACAGAGGGAGAGAGAGAGGCAGACAGAGAGAGAGGCATACAGAGCGAGGTAGACAGGGAGAGAGAGAGAGGCATACAGAGCGAGGTAGACAGGGAGAGAGAGGTAGACAGCGAGAGAGAGGCATACAGCGAGAGAGAGGCATACAGAGGGAGAGAGAGTGCGAGGCAGACAGAGCGAGAGGCTGAGAGACAGAAAGAGAGGCAGACAGAGGGAGAGAGAGAGTGAGGCAGACAGAGAGAAAGAGGCAGACAGAGCGAGAGGCTGAGAGACAGAGAGAGGCTGAGAGAGGCTGAGAGACAGAGAGAGAGGCTGAGAGACAGAGAGAGAGGCTGAGAGACAGAGAGAGAGGCTGAGAGACAGAGAGAGAGGCTGAGAGACAGAGAGAGAGGCTGAGAGACCGAGAGAGAGGCATTCTGAGAGAGAGAGGCAGACAGAGGGAGAGAGAGAGGCATACAGAGTGAGAGAGGCAGACAGAGAGAGAAACAGAGAGAGAGATAGAGGCAGACAGAGAGAGAAAGAGAGGTAGACGGAGGGAGAGAGAGCGGGGCAGAAAGAGAGAGCGGGGCAGACTGAGGGAGCGGGGCAGACAGAGAGGGAGGCATACAGAACATACAAAGAGTGATCGAGAGAGAGAGAGAGGCATAGACAAAGAAGGAAAGAACGGCAGGCCGAGAGATGGACGGATGGACACACAGAGAAGGGAGAGACAGGGAGAGAGTGATTTATAGAGAGGGAGAGAGTGATTTATAGACATGGAGAGAGTGATTTATAGAGAGGGAGAGAGTGATTTATAGACATGGAGAGAGTGATTTATAGACATGGAGAGAGTGATTTATAGACAGGGAGAGAGTGATTTATAGACATGGAGAGAGTGATTTATAGACAGGGAGAGAGTGATTTATAGACAGGGAGAGAGTGATTTATAGACATGGAGAGAGTGATTTATAGACAGGGAGAGAGTGATTTATAGACAGGAGAGAGTGATTTATAGACATGGAGAGAGTGATTTATAGACATGGAGAGAGTGATTTATAGACAGGAGAGAGTGATTTATAGACAGGAGAGAGTGATTTATAGACATGAGAGAGTGATTTATAGACAGGGAGAGAGTGATTTATAGACAGGGAGAGAGTGATTTATAGACATGGAGAGAGTGATTTATAGACAGGAGAGAGTGATTTATAGACATGGAGAGAGTGATTTATAGACAGGAGAGAGTGATTTATAGACAGGAGAGAGTGATTTATAGACAGGAGAGAGTGATTTATAGACATGGAGAGAGTGATTTATAGACAGGAGAGAGTGATTTATAGACAGGGAGAGAGTGATTTATAGACATGGAGAGAGTGATTTATAGACAGGGAGAGAGTGATTTATAGACAGGGAGAGAGTGATTTATAGACATGGAGAGAGTGATTTATAGACAGGGAGAGAGTGATTTATAGACAGGGAGAGAGTGATTTATAGACATGGAGTGATTTATAGACAGGGAGAGAGTGATTTATAGAGAGGGAGAGAGTGATTTATAGACATGGAGAGAGTGATTTATAGACAGGGAGAGAGTGATTTATAGACATGGAGAGAGTGATTTATAGACAGGGAGAGAGTGATTTATAGACAGGGAGAGAGTGATTTATAGACAGGGAGAGAGTGATTTATAGACAGGAGAGAGTGATTTATAGACAGGAGAGAGTGATTTATAGACAGGGAGAGTGATTTATAGACAGGGAGAGAGTGATTTATAGACAGGGAGAGAGTGATTTATAGACAGGGAGAGAGTGATTTATAGACAGGGAGAGAGTGATTTATAGACAGGGAGAGAGTGATTTATAGACATGGAGAGAGTGATTTATAGACATGGAGAGAGTGATTTATAGACATGGAGAGAGTGATTTATAGACATGGAGAGAGTGATTTATAGACATGGAGAGAGTGATTTATAGACAGGTAGAGAGTGATTTATAGACATGGAGTGATTTATAGACAGGGAGAGTGATTTATAGACAGGGAGATAGTGATTTGTAGACAGGGAGATAGTGATTTGTAGACAGGGAGAGAGTGATTTGTAGACAGGGAGAGAGTGATTTATAGACAGGGAGAGAGTGATTCCATAGATGGGTATTAGGTTTATAATCCTTACTCTAGAGCAGGAAGAGGAAAGAGTAATCTGATTTATTTGTGAAACCACAAATATGATCCTTCCTGGTGCATAATTTTGTCTAGTAGCCTCTATTCCCATAAATATAATCTAGCGTCCTACTCCAAAACCAATGCTCAGAAACCATGACATCTCGGCTGCAGTTATGGTACACGGTGCTCTTTCAAAAGAGAGATGTGATTCAACAGTAGTGTAGAGATTGAGAGTAGTCCTGTGTGGCTCAGTTGGTATGCGCGTGGAGCAGGCAACACAAAGGTGGGGGGTTCAATTCCCTACAGGAATTACGTAAGTACAGAAACATGTATGCACTCGCTGTAAGAACTGTACATCACTTGGGATTAAAGCGTGTACTAAGTGGCCTAGCCTATATGTTGTTATATGCCAAATAATATTAAGAGATTTGAGGCATGTCTGGTATCTACTGTAATCAACTGATAACGTAACAAGACTGTAATCAACTGATAACGTAACAAGACTGTAGTCTACTGATAACAATAACTGTAGTCTACTGATAACAATAACTGCAGTCTACTGATAATGTAACAATAACTGTAGTCTACCGATAACGTAACAATAACTGTAGTCTACTGATAACAATAACTGTAGTCTACTGATAACGTAACAATAACTGTAGTCTACTGATAACGTAACAATAACTGTAGTCTACTGATAACAATAACTGCAGTCTACTGATAACGTAACAATAACTGTAGTCTACTGATAGCGTAACAATAACTGTAGTCTACTGATAGCGTAACAATAACTGTAGTCTACTGATAACAATAACTGCAGTCTACTGATAATGTAACAATAACTGTAGTCTACTGATAACAATAACTGCAGTCTACTGATAATGTAACAATAACTGTAGTCTACTGATAACGTAACAATAACTGTAGTCTACTGATAACAATAACTGCAGTCTACTGATAACGTAACAATAACTGTAGTCTACTGATAGCGTAACAATAACTGCAGTCTACTGATAACGTAACAATAACTGTAGTCTACTGATAACAATAACTGTAGTCTACTGATAACAATAACTGTAGTCTACTGATAACGTAACAATAACTGTAGTCTACTGATAACAATAACTGTAGTCTACTGATAACGTAACAATAACTGTAGTCTACTGATAATGTAACAATAACTGTAGTCTACTGATAACGTAACAATAACTGTAGTCTACTGATAACAATAACTGTAGTCTACTGATAACGTAACAATAACTGCAGTCTACTGATAACAATAACTGTAGTCTACTGATAACGTAACAATAACTGTAGTCTACTGATAACAATAACTGTAGTCTACTGATAACGTAACAATAACTGTAGTCTACTGATAATGTAACAATAACTGTAGTCTACTGATAACGTAACAATAACTGCAGTCTACTGATAATGTAACAATAACTGTAGTCTAATGATAACGTAACAATAACTGCAGTCTACTGATAATGTAACAATAACTGCAGTCTACTGATAACGTAACAATAACTGTAGTCTACTGATAACGTAACAATAACTGTAGTCTACTGATAACGTAACAATAACTGTAGTCCACTGATAACGTAACAATAACTGCAGTCTACTGATAACATAACAATAAATGGTCTGTGTCTATTTACCAAGAGAGTTTTCATCTATATTTTTCGTAGCTGTCTATTTAAACCACAAACCGATGCAGGCACTAAGACTGCACTCAACGACCTGGATAAGGCCAAAAGCAAACAAGAGAACGCTCATCCAGAAGTGGCACTCCTAGTGGCCGGGGACTTTAATGCAGGAAAGCTTAAATCCGTTTGACCTCATTTCTACCAGCATGTCACATGTGCAACTAGAGGGGAAAAAAACTCCAGACCACCTTTACTCCACACACAGAGATGCGTGCAAAGCTCTCCCTCGCCCTCCTTTTATCAAATCTGACCATAATTCTATCCTCCTGATTCCTGCTTACAAGACAAAACTCAATCAGGAAAGTACCAGTGAGTCGCTCAATACGGAAGGGGTCAGATGACGCGGATGCTAAGCTACAGGACTGTTTTGCTAGCACAGACTGGAATATGTTCCGGGATTCATCCAATGGCATTGAGGAGTACACCACATCAGTCACCGGCGTCATCAATAAATGCATCGACGACGTCATCCCCACAGTCAGTTAAGAACAAAATTCTTATTTTCAATGACGGCCTAGGAACAGTGGGTTAACTGTGGCATCCGACAAACCATCTAAGATTGAATCCTACTACACAGGCTCTGATGCTTGTCAAATGTGACAGGGCTTCCAAACTATTTCCTCCAGATGTGACGCTTGACATTCAGGCCAAAGAGTTCAATCTTGGTGTTTCTCATGGTCTGAGAGTCCTTTAGGTGCCTTTTGGCAAACTCCAAGCGGGCTTTCATGTGCCTTTTACTGAAGAGTGGCTTCCATCTGGCCACTCTACCATAAAGGCCTGATTGGTGGAGTGCTGCAGAGATGGTTGTCCTTCTGGAAGGTTCTCCCATCTCCACAGAGGAACTCTAGAGCTCTGTCAGTGACCAGTGGGTTCTTGGTCACCTCCCTGACCAAGGCCATTCTCTCCCGATTGCTCAGTTTAGCCGGCGGCCAGCTCTAGGAAGAGTCTTGGTGGTTCCAAACTTCTTCCAATTAAGAATGATGGAGGCCACTGTGTTCCTGGGGACCTTTAATGCTGCAGAAATGTTTTAGTACCCTTCCCCACATCTGTGCCTCGACACAATCTTATCTCGGAGCTCAAAGGACAATTTCTTCGACCTTATTGTTTGGTTTTTGCTCTGACATGCACTGTCAACAGTGGGACCTTTTATATAGACAGGTGTGTGCCTTTCCAAATCATGTCCAATCAATTGAATTTACCCCAGGTGGACTCCAATCAAGTTGTAGAAACATCTCAAGGTTGATCAATGGAAACAGAATGCACCTGAGCTCAATTTTCGAGTCTCATAGCAAAGGGTCTGACAATTTCTCAAAACCTTTTTTTTAATGTTTTATTATGGGGTATTGTCTGTTGATTGAGAGAAAAAAAATATTGAATCCATTTTAAAATAAGGCTGCAACGTAACAAAATGTGGAAAAAGGAAAGGGGTCTGAATACTTTCTGAATGCACTCATTCCCCCCTCCTATTGGTTATTGATCAGCGTTATCAGTCGTTAAAGGACAGATAGTCTGTGTCCTCTAACATAAGCTCCCTGCTACATCTGGATTCCCTTTACTCCCTATATACACCGTCAGCTGTTTCTTGTCCCTCAGCTGTTTCCTGTCCCTCAGCTGTTTCCTGTCCCTCAGCTGTTTCCTGTCCCTGTCCCTCAGCTGTTTCCTCTCCCTGTCCCTCAGCTGTTTCCTGTCCTCAGCTGTTTCCTGTCCCTGTCCCTCAGCTGTTTCCTCTCCCTGTCCCTCAGCTGTTTCCTGTCCATCAGCTGTTCTAAAGAGAACATCTAGATTATACTCTTTCTAACATTATTGTTGTTTACTAATATGTACACCTACATGTTGCAGGTCCTGTCGTAGTTGTATGGTTCAGATGATGTTGCTAACATGTAATGTTTGACTACATAGCTACATGTTACAACTGTGACAGTAAAATCGTTCTCCAGATGGATTCTAGTGAGTCAGTGTTGAACAGACAACACACAGCTCTCTCTCTCTCTCTCTCTCTCTCACACACGTCAGATAGAAAAGCATTATCCCTGCGTGGGAGTGCATTCCTGGTAGGACTAATAGATATTACTTCAGAGGATTGAGAGCGCGAGAGAGACAGACAGACTGATGTATTCATGCAGCGAGTTCTATCTAGAAAGGAGGCGTGGTCCGATCTAGAAAGGAGGCGTGGTCCGGTCTAGAAAGGAGGCGTGGTCCGGTCTAGAAAGGAGGCGTGGTCCGGTCTAGAAAGGAGGCGTGGTCCGGTCTAGAAAGGAGGCGTGGTCCGGTCTAGAAAGGAGGCGTGGTCCGGTCTAGAAAATAGGCGTGGTCCGATCTAGAAAGGAGGCGTGGTCCGATCTAGAAAGGAGGCGTGGTCCGATCTTGAATGGAGGGGTGGTCTGAGGGGGGAGGTAGAGAGGGAGAGAAGGAGGGGGGAGGGAGAGAGAGAAGGAGGAGAGAGGGGGGAGGTAGAGAGGGAGGAGAGAGGAGAGAGGGAGAGAAGGAGGAGGGCGATAGAGAAGGAGGTAGAGAGGAGGAGGGAGGAGGGAGATAGAGAGGGAGAGAAGGAGGAGGGAGAGAAGGAGGAGGGAGGGGGGAGGTAGAGAACGAGAGAAGGAGGGGGAGATGGAGAGGGGAGGAGGGAGAGAAGGAGGAGGGAGGTAGAGAAGGAGGGGGAGATAGGGAGGGGGAGGTAGAGTTGTAGGGAGGGAGGGGGAGGTAGAGAAGGAGGGGGAGGTAGAGAGGGAGAGAAGGAGGATAGGTAGGTAGAGAAGGAGGAGGAAGGGGGGAGAGAGGGAGGGGGGAGGGGTTAGATAGAGGTAGAGGAGGAGGAGGGAGGGGGGAGGTAGGGAGGTAGAGAAGGAGGATAGGTAGGTGGGTCACAGCTGGCAGAGAGAGAGACGCTCGTGATTGGTTGAGGCAGGGGGTGGAGCGTGTGGAGTGTGTGGAGCGTGTTGAGGGGAAAATGGAAACAGATTTGCTGTATTCACTGCTCTCAGTAGGCCACATCTCTCCTTTTCTCTACATCATCCCACCAGTGTGTTTCAGATTTAAAACCATTACATGGAGATTTTTTTCTTTCTGGTTCACCAATTCAGCTCGGATTGCTGAAGAACAAGCATTTGAATGTAGGCTACCCTGTAAATGCATAACTTACATGCAAGCAAGGCAACACACATGCCAACAGATGTTCTCTGTTATAGGGCAACACCAATGTAATGTCAGTACAGTATTCTGATGGGTTTTGGCATCATGCCACACACCAATGACTCCTGATTATTGTTACAAATATTGATAAGCAGGAAAGTATGCAAGATTATATACTGTAATAGCTTACCTAAAACCAGTAATAACGAAGTACCTAAATACTGTACCTAAATAAGTAATTACTAAGTACTTAAAACTTCTTGATGTTATTAACTAACAACTCCTTGATGTTATTAACTAACAACTCCTTGATGTTATTAACTAACAACTCCTTGATGTTATTAACCAACAACTACTTTGTTATTAACTAACAACTCCTTGATGTTATTAACCAACAACTCCTTGATATTATTAACCAACAACTCCTTGATGTTATTAACTAACAACTCCTTGATGTTATTAACTAACAACTCCTTGATGTTATTAACTAACAACTCCTTGATGTTATTAACCAACAACTCCTTGATGTTATTAACTAACAACTCCTTGATGTTATTAACTAACAACTCCTTGATGTTATTAACTAACAACTCCTTGATGTTATTAACCAACAAATCCTTGATGTTATTAACTAACAACTCCTTGATGTTGTTAACTAACAACTCCTTGATGTTATTAACTAACAACTCCTTGATGTTATTAACTAACAACTCCTTGATGTTATTAACCAACAACTCCTTGATGTTATTAACCAACAATTCCTTGATGTTATTAACCAACAACTCATTGATGTTATTAACTAACAACTCCTTGATGTTATTAACTAACAACTCCTTGATGTTATTAACCAACAACTCCTTGATGTTATTAACTAACAACTCCTTGATGTTATTAACCAACAACTACTTGATGTTATTAACCAACAACTCCTTGATGTTATTAACCAACAAATCCTTGATGTTATTAACCAACAACTCCTTGATGTTATTAACCAACAACTACTTTGATATTAACTAACAACTCCTTGATGTTATTAACCAACAACTCATTGATGTTATTAACTAACAACTCATTGATGTTATTAACTAACAACTCATTGATGTTATTAACTAACAACTCCTTGATGTTATTAACTAACAGGCTCTCTTTTTCTTTCTCTCTCTCTCTCTTTCTCATTTTAGATATCCCCTCAACCTCTACTGACCAGCTCTTCAGACACCAGCTGACAGACAAGCAAACTGACTGACTGATAGAAACACATAAAGTTTGAAAGACACAGAAACTAAGAAAGAGCTGACAAGCAACGTGTCTCCATTATAGACTAGAGAAAGAAACACACAACAGATGTCCTGACTGGCTCAAACCTTCAGACAGACGGGCAGTTGTATTGTGGAACACATCAACACAGAGAAATTAAATGGCTGACAAGCAGATCAGGTTAGCATGCATTAGCTGTTAACATTAAACGGTGGTGTCTCCCTCAAATGGCACCCTATTCCCTATATAGCGCACTAATGTGCAGGCCCTGGTCAAAAAGTAGCACACTACATTGAAAAGGTTGCCATTTCAGATACAACTTCAGATAACACAGATATGAAAATTGTTAAGCATAGCACTATATTGAAGTCTTCAGTGTTAAAAAAGTGTGCTTCTGTCTCCTCCCTCACAGTTTATTCAAGGTCCCAGTGTTCTATAAAATCGACATGTTTTATATTTGTACCATAGCTGATAAAATTAACATATCGCCACATTTGTTGTCAGCAGTGTGATATTGTCCCCTATGTAACCATTTGGTGTCAGCAGTGTGATATTGTCCCCTATGTAACCATTTGGTGTCAGCAGTGTGATATTGTCCCCTATGTAACCATTTGGTGTCAGCAGTGTGATATTGTCCCCTATGTAACCATTTGGTGTCAGCAGTCTGATATTGTCCCCCATGTAACCATTTGGTGTCAGCAGTGTGATATTGTCCCTATGTAACCATTTGGTGTCAGCAGTCTGATATTGTCCCCTATGTAACCATTTGGTGTCAGCAGTGTGATATTGTCCCCTATGTAACCATTTGGTGTCAGCAGTGTGATATTGTCCCCCTATGTAACCATTTGGTGTCAGCAGTGTGATATTGTCCCCCTATGTAACCATTTGGTGTCAGCAGTGTGATATTGTCCCCTATGTAACCATTTGGTGTCAGCAGTGTGATATTGTCCCCCTATGTAACCATTTGGTGTCAGCAGTGTGATATTGTCCCCTATGTAACCATTTGGTGTGAGCAGTGTGATATTGTCCCCTATGTAACCATTTGTAATCAGCAGTGTGATATTGTCCCCTATGTAACCATTTGGTGTCAGCAGTGTGATATTGTCCCCCTATGTAACCATTTGGTGTCAGCAGTGTGATATTGTCCCCCTATGTAACCATTTGGTGTCAGCAGTGTGATATTGTCCCCTATGTAACCATTTGGTGTCAGCAGTGTGATATTGTCCCCTATGTAACCATTTGGAGTCAGCAGTGTGATATTGTCCCCTATGTAACCATTTGGTGTCAGCAGTGTGATATTGTCCCCTATGTAACCATTTGGTGTCAGCAGTGTGATATTGTCCCCCTATGTAACCATTTGGTGTCAGCAGTGTGATATTGTCCCCTATGTAACCATTTGGTGTCAGCAGTGTGATATTGTCCCCTATGTAACCATTTGGTGTCAGCAGTGTGATATTGTCCCCTATGTAACCATTTGGTGTCAGCAGTGTGATATTGTCCCCTATGTAACCATTTGGTGTCAGCAGTGTGATATTGTCCCCTATGTAACCATTTGGTGTCAGCAGTGTGATATTGTCCCCTATGTAACCATTTGGTGTCAGCAGTGTGATATTGTCCCCTATGTAAACATTTGGTGTCAGCAGTGTGATATTGTCCCCTATGTAACCATTTGGTGTCAGCAGTGTGATATTGTCCCCTATGTAACCATTTGGTGTCAGCAGTGTGATATTGTCCCCTATGTAACCATTTGGTGTCAGCAGTGTGATATTGTCCCCTATGTAACCATTTGGTGTCAGCAGTGTGATATTGTCCCCTATGTAACCATTTGGTGTCAGCAGTGTGATATTGTCCCCTATGTAACCATTTGGTGTCAGCAGTGTGATATTGTCCCCCTATGTAACCATTTGGTGTCAGCAGTGTGATATTGTCCCCTATGTAACCATTTGGTGTCAGCAGTGTGATATTGTCCCCCTATGTAACCATTTGGTGTCAGCAGTGTGATATTGTCCCTATGTAAACATTTGGTGTCAGCAGTGTGATATTGTCCCCTATGTAACCATTTGGTGTCAGCAGTGTGATATTGTCCCCTATGTAACCATTTGGTGTCAGCAGTGTGATATTGTCCCCCTATGTAACCATTTGGTGTCAGCAGTGTGATATTGTCCCCTATGTAACCATTTGGTGTCAGCAGTGTGATATTGTCCCCTATGTAACCATTTGGTGTCAGCAGTGTGATATTGTCCCCTATGTAACCATTTGGTGTCAGCAGTGTGATATTGTCCCCAATGTAACACTATAAAAGTTACAGATGTGATCTGCAGAGATATTTCACGACAGTGTTATTTCTCCCCCTTCTCTCCCTCTCTATCTCCCTCCTCCTTCTCTACCTCCCTTCTCCTTCTCTATCTAAACCCTTCCCTCATACTTCTCTACCTCCCTCCTCCTTCTCTCCCTCTCTACCTCCCCCCTCTCTCCTCCTCTCTACCTCGCCCCTCTCTCCTCCTTCTCTATCTCCCCCTTCCCTCCTCCCTCTCTACCTCCCTCCTCCTTCTCTCCCTCTCTACCTCCCCCCTCCCTCCTCCTTCTCCTCCTTCTCTACATCCCTCCTACTTCTCTCCCTCTCTACCTCCCCCTCCCTCTTTCTCCTCTCTCCTCCCCCCAGTTTGCCTGCCAAATTGATAAATGGTGGGATAGCAGGGCTGATCGGTGTGAGCTGTGTGTTTCCCATTGACTTGGCCAAGACTCGCCTGCAGAACCAGCAAAATGGATCACGGCTCTACACCAGCATGTATGTACACAGTCACGCACACACACATACACACTCACACACTCACTCACTCGATGTTATATGTTGTAGTAACTAGTTGATGTTATATGTTGTAGTAACTAGTTGATGTTGTAGTATCTAGTTGATGTTATATGTTGTAGTATCTAGTTGATGTTATATGTTGTAGTAACTAGTTGATGTTGTAGTAACTAGTTGATGTTATATGTTGTAGTAACTAGTTGATGTTATATGTACTAGTAACTAGTTGATGTTATATGTTGTACTAACTAGTTGATGTTATATGTTGTACTAACTAGTTGATGTTATATGTTGTAGTAACTAGTTGATGTTATATGTTGTAGTAACTAGTTGATGTTATATGTTGTAGTCACTAGTTGATGTTATATGTTGTAGTCACTAGTTGATGTTATATGTAGTAGTAACTAGTTGATGTTATATGTTGTACTAACTAGTTGATGTTGTAGTAACTAGTTGATGTTGTAGTAACTAGTTGATGTTATATGTTGTAGTCACTAGTTGATGTTATTTGTTGTAGTCACTAGTTGATGTTATGTTGTAGTATCTAGTTGATGTTATATGTTGTAGTAACTAGTTGATGTTGTAGTAACTAGTTTATGTTATATGTTGTAGTAACTAGTTGATGTTGTAGTAACTAGTTGATGTTATATGTTGTAGTAACTAGTTGATGTTATATGTTGTAGTAACTAGTTGATGTTATATGTTGTAGTAACTAGTTGATGTTATATGTTGTAGTAACTAGTTGATGTTATATGTTGTAGTAACTAGTTGATGTTGTAGTAACTAGTTGATGTTATATGTTGTAGTAACTAGTTGATGTTATATGTTGTAGTATCTAGTTGATGTTGTAGTAACTAGTTGATGTTATATGTTGTAGTGACTAGTTGATGTTATATGTTGTAGTATCTGGTTGATGTTATATGCTGTAGTAACTAGTTGATGTTGTAGTAACTAGTTGATGTTATATGTTGTAGTAACTAGTTGATGTTGTAGTAACTAGTTGATGTTATATGTTGTAGTAACTAGTTGATGTTATATGTAGTAGTAACTAGTTGATGTTATATGTTGTACTAACTAGTTGATGTTGTAGTAACTAGTTGATGTTATATGTTGTAGTCACTAGTTGATGTTATTTGTTGTAGTCACTAGTTGATGTTATGTTGTAGTATCTAGTTGATGTTATATGTTGTAGTAACTAGTTGATGTTGTAGTAACTAGTTTATGTTATATGTTGTAGTAACTAGTTGATGTTGTAGTAACTAGTTGATGTTATATGTTGTAGTAACTAGTTGATGTTATATGTTGTAGTAACTAGTTGATGTTATATGTTGTAGTAACTAGTTGATGTTATATGTTGTAGTAACTAGTTGATGTTATATGTTGTAGTAACTAGTTGATGTTATATGTTGTAGTAACTAGTTGATGTTATATGTTGTAGTAACTAGTTGATGTTATATGTTGTAGTGACTAGTTGATGTTATATGTTGTAGTAACTAGTTGAAGTTATATGTTGTAGTATCTAGTTGATGTTGTAGTAACTAGTTGATGTTATATGTTGTAGTCACTAGTTGATGTTATGTTGTAGTATCTAGTTGATGTTATATGTTGTAGTAACTAGTTGATGTTGTAGTAACTAGTTTATGTTATATGTTGTAGTAACTAGTTGATGTTGTAGTAACTAGTTGATGTTATATGTTGTAGTAACTAGTTGATGTTATATGTTGTAGTAACTAGTTGATGTTATATGTTGTAGTAACTATTTGATGTTATATGTTGTAGTAACTATTTGATGTTATATGTTGTAGTAACTAGTTTATGTTATATGTTGTAGTAACTAGTTGATGTTATATGTTGTAGTATCTAGTTGATGTTGTAGTAACTAGTTGATGTTATATGTTGTAGTGACTAGTTGATGTTATATGTTGTAGTATCTGGTTGATGTTATATGCTGTAGTAACTAGTTGATGTTGTAGTAACTAGTTGATGTTATATGTTGTAGTAACTAGTTGATGTTGTAGTAACTAGTTGATGTTATATGTTGTAGTAACTAGTTGATGTTATATGCTGTAGTAACTAGTTGATGTTGTAGTATCTAGTTGATGTTATATGTTGTAGTATCTAGTTGATGTTATATGTTGTAGTAACTAGTTGATGTTATATGCTGTAGTAACTAGTTGATGTTGTAGTAACTAGTTGATGTTATATGTTGTAGTATCTAGTTGATGTTATATGTTGTAGTATCTAGTTGATGTTATATGTTGTAGTAACTAGTTGATGTTATATGTTGTAGTAACTAGTTGATGTTATATGTTGTAGTAACTAGTTGATGTTATATGTTGTAGTGACTAGTTGATGTTGTAGTATCTAGTTGATGTTATATGTTGTAGTAACTAGTTGATGTTATATGTTGTAGTAACTAGTTGATGTTATATGTTGTAGTGACTAGTTGATGTTGTAGTATCTAGTTGATGTTATATGTTGTAGTAACTAGTTGATGTTATATGTTGTAGTAACTAGTTGATGTTATATGTTGTAGTAACTAGTTGATGTTGTAGTATCTAGTTGATGTTATATGTTGTAGTAACTAGTTGATGTTATATGTTGTAGTATCTAGTTGATGTTATATGTTGTAGTAACTAGTTGATGTTATATGTTGTAGTAACTAGTTGATGTTATATGTTGTAGTAACTAGTTGATGTTATATGTTGTAGTATCTAGTTGATGTTGTAGTAACTAGTTGATGTTATATGTTGTAGTATCTAGTTGATGTTATATGCTGTAGTAACTAGTTGATGTTGTAGTAACTAGTTGATGTTATATGTTGTAGTATCTAGTTGATGTTATATGTTGTAGTATCTAGTTGATGTTATATGTTGTAGTAACTAGTTGATGTTATATGCTGTAGTATCTAGTTGATGTTGTATGTTGTAGTAACTAGTTGATGTCATATGTTGTAGTAACTAGTTGATGCTATATGTAGTACTAACTAGTTGATGTTATATGTTGTAGTAACTAGTTGATGTTTATATGTTGTAGTAACTAGTTGATGCTATATGTAGTTCTAACTAGTTGATGTTTATATGTTGTAGTAACTAGTTGATGTTATATGTAGTAGTAACTAGTTGATGTTATATGTTGTAGTAACTAGTTGATGCTATATGTAGTACTAACTAGTTGATGTTTATATGTTGTAGTAACTAGTTGATTGTGTCTTGCAGGTCTGACTGCCTTATCAAGACCATCCGCTCAGAGGGATACTTCGGGATGTACAGAGGTAGGTTTGGGTGAGGATGGCGAAGTATATTTGTGTGGGTGCGCACTAGAAAGTGACAGGTACGTACTAAAGCCAAACATAGCACAGTGAGGTCATGCTGAAAGTTGCTGCCCCACTGCTGAACGCAGAAACTATCAGAGCTGCTTAGCTGTGAGACAACTCACTCTCACTCTCACCAGCACACAGCTAACCACAGCCTCAGGTATACAGGACTAACAATGTCCTTTTATTGGGAACATAATGGACACAAAGACATGTTACCACCATACATGACACCATGCCTGCTGTGTGTAATTCCTCTCCCTCTCTCTCTCTCTCTCCCTCCCCTCTCCGTCCCTCCCTCCCTCCCTACCACCCTCCCTCCCTCCATCTCTCTTGCTCTCTCTCCTTCCATCTCTTTCTCTCTCTCTCTCTCGCTCTCCCTCTCCCTCCCCTCCCCTCTCTCTGCCTCTCTCTCTCTCTCTCTCTCTCTCTCTCTCTCTCTCTCTCTCTCTCTCTCTCTCTCTCTCTCTCCCTCTCCCTCCCCTCTCTCTGCCTCTCTCTTCTTTCTCTCCCTCCCTCCCTCCATCTCTCTCTCGCTCCCTCTCCTTCCATCTCTCTCTCTCTCTCTCTCTCTCTCTCTCTCTCTCTCTCTCACTCTCACTCTCTCACTTGTTACAGGGTCTGCGGTGAACCTAACCCTGGTCACGCCAGAGAAAGCCATCAAGCTAGCAGCAAATGACTTCTTCAGACAATACCTCTCCAAGGATGGGTATGATGTGATGACTAAGATGCGCACACACACACACACACACGAACACACACACACGAACACACACACACACACACACACACACACAAACACACACACAGACAAACACAGAGAGAAAGAGAGTTCTCTGAGCCAACACAATCCCTGACACGTCTCCCTGTTTAACTGTGGCTTTGTTCCAAGTAGTACCCTCTAACCTTTATAGTGCACATCTTTTGACCTGATCCCTATGGGCCCTGGTACAAACTAGTGCACTATTTGATTGGTTTTCTACTTTAACTTTCTGATTTAGTTAATCCTTCAATATACTGACAGCAAGGATTGGACATATACATTGTTGTTTACTATCCTATCTCCATCAAACTACTGGAAAACTACTGGATAACCATCTCTGTCAAACTACTGGAAAACTACTGGAAAAACATCTGTCAAACTACTGGAAATCCATCTGGAAAACCATCTGTCAAACTACTGGAAAACCATCTCTGTCAAACTACTGGAAAACCATCTGTCAAACTACTGGAAAACCATCTCTGTCAAACTACTGGAAAGCTACTGGATAACCATCTCTGTCAAATTACTGGAAAGCTACTGGAAAACCATCTCTGTCAAACTACTGGAAATCCATCTGGAAAACCATCTGTCAAACTACTGGAAAACCATCTCTGTCAAACTACTGGAAAACCATCTCTGTCAAACTACTGGAAAGCTACTGGATAACCATCTCTGTCAAACTACTGGAAAACTACTGGAAAACCATGTCTGTCAAACCACTGGTAAACCGTCTCTGTCAAACTACTGGAAAACCATTTCTGTCAAACTACTGGAAAACCATCTCTGTCAAACTACTGGAAAACTACTGAAAAAACATCTGTCAAACTCCTGGAAAACCATCTGTCAAACTACTGGAAAACCACTGGAAAACCGTCTCTGTCAAACTACTGGATAACCATCTCTGTCAAACTCCTGGAAAACTGCTGTCAAACTACTGAAAGAATATCTGTCAAACTCCTGGAAACCATCTCTGTCAAACTACTGGAAAGCTACTGGATAACCGTCTCTGTCAAACTACTGGAAAGCCATCTGTCAAACTACTGGAAAACCATCTCTGTCAAACTACTGGAAAACCATCTCTGTCAAACTACTGGAAAGCTACTGGATAACCATCTCTGTCAAACTACTGGAAAACTACTGGAAAACCATGTCTGTCAAACCACTGGTAAACCGTCTCTGTCAAACTACTGGAAAACCATTTCTGTCAAACTACTGGAAAACCATCTCTGTCAAACTACTGGAAAACTACTGAAAAAACATCTGTCAAACTCCTGGAAAACCATCTGTCAAACTACTGGAAAACCACTGGAAAACCATCTCTGTCAAACTACTGGATAACCATCTCTGTCAAACTCCTGGAAAACTGCTGTCAAACTACTGAAAAAATATCTGTCAAACTCCTGGAAACCATCTCTGTCAAACTACTGGAAAGCTACTGGATAACCATCTCTGTCAAACTACTGGAAAGCCATCTGTCAAACTACTAGAAAACCATCTCTGTCAAACTACTGGAAATCCCCTGGAAAACCATCTCTGTCAAACTACTGGAAAACCATCTATGTCAAACTACTGGAAAACTACTGGAAAACCATCTCTGTCAAACTACTGGAAAACCATCTCTGTCAAACTACTGGAAAACCATCTCTATCAAACTACTGGATAACCATCTCTGTCAAACTACTGGAAAGCTACTGGATAACCATCTCTGTCAAACTACTGGAAAACCATGTCTGTCAAACTACTAGAAAACTACTGGAAAACCATCTCTGTCAAACTACTGGAAAACCATCTGTCAAACTACTGGAAAACCATCTGTCAAACTACTGGAAAACTACTGGAATACCATGTCTGTCAAACTACTGGAAAACCACTGGAAAACCATGTCTGTCAAACTACTGGAAAATCACTGGAAAACCATCTCTGTCAAACTACTGGAAAACCATCTGTCAAACTACTGGAAAACCATCTGTCAAACTACTGGAAAACTACTGGAATACCATGTCTGTCAAACTACTGGAAAACCACTGGAATACCATGTCTGTCAAACTACTGGAAAACCACTGGAAAACCATCTCTGTCAAACTACTGGAAAACCACTGGAAAACCATCTCTGTCAAACTCCTGGAAAACTGCTGTCAAACTACTGAAAACCATCTCTGTCAAACTACTGGAAAGCTACTGGATAACCATCTCTGTCAAACTACTGGAAAGCCATCTGTCAAACTACTAGAAAACCATCTCTGTCAAACTACTGGAAATCCCCTGGAAAACCATCTCTGTCAAACTACTGGAAAACCATCTCTGTCAAACTACTGGAAAACCATCTCTGTCAAACTACTGGAAAACCATCTCTGTCAAACTACTGGAAAACCATCTCTGTCAAACTACTGGAAAGCTACTGGATAACCATCTCTGTCAAACTACTGGAAAACCATGTCTGTCAAACTACTGGAAAACCATTTCTGTCAAACTACTGGAAAACCATGTCTGTCAAACTACTAGAAAACTACTGGAAAACCATCTCTGTCAAACTACTGGAAAACCATCTGTCAAACTACTGGAAAACTACTGGAATACCATGTCTGTCAAACTACTGGAAAACCACTGGAATACCATGTCTGTCAAACTACTGGAAAACCACTGGAAAACCGTCTCTGTCAAACTACTGGAAAACCACTGGAAAACCATCTCTGTCAAACCACTGGAAAACTACTGGAAAACCATATTTGTCAAACTACTGGAAAACCACTGGAAAACCATCTATCAATCAATCAATCAATAAATCAATCAAATGTATTTGTAAAGCCCTTCTTACATCAGCTGATGTCACAAAGTGCTGTACAGAAACCCAGCCTAAAACCCCCAAACAGCAAGCAATGCAGGTGTAGAAGCACGGTGGCTAGGAAAAACCAGAACCTAGGAAGAAACCTAGAGAGGAACCAGGCTATGAGGGGTGGCCAGTCCTTTTCTGGCTGTGCCGAGTGGAGATTATAACATACTGTAAAAGTATCCCATCCTATCTCTGGAAAACTATCTTTGGAAAATCAATAATTTGTCAAAATAAGGAAAAGGTAGAGCATGTGAGAGCAGACCAATATCAATACTGCATGACAAATATCAATCTGTTGCCACTATCTCCCGTTGCTCTGTCCAATGGTGTGTCCCATGGTACGTGTGTGTTTTTGTTTGTGTGCCGTGTGTGTGCATGGATGAAATTTAACACGTTTCTTTCTCTGTCTCTATGGTGACACACATCGCACACACGCTGGACCACGGCTGAGTAGGCGAACGATTGACTGTGAATGATTACCCAGCCTGCTGACTGTTAGGCCATCTTGTAAAATGATGCGTGCGTCTCTGTTCAGTTCCAAATGTTTGTTTCAATGTCACAGATCAGCTACAACACTAGACACAGTGACATGTGATGTCTTCCTTTTGTTATGACAAGAGGCTGATCTCTCTCTCTCTCTCTCTCTCTTTTCTCTCTCTCAATTAATCAATCAATCAATCACATTTAGTTATAAAGCCCTTTTTACATCAGCCGATGTCACAAAGTGCTGTACAGAAACCCAGGCTAAAACTCTAAACAGCAAGCAATGCAGAACGAAGAGGCACGGTGGCTAGGAAAAACTCCCTGGAAAGGCTGGAACCTAGGAAGAAACCTAGAGAGGAACCAGGCTCTGAGGGGTGGGGCAGTCCTCTTCTGGCTGTGCTGGGTGGAGATTATAAGAGCACATGGCCATTAAGGCCAGATCGTTCTTCAAGATGTTCAAACGTTCATAGATGACCAGCAAGGTCAAATAATAGTAGTCACAGTGGCCATTGATAAGCACCCTCTAAATGTCAGTTGGCTTTTCTCTCGACCATTCAGAGGTCGAGAGAGAGGTCGAGAGAGAGAGAATTATACCAGATAAGGCAGACTGACCCTACTCCCCGGCACATAGACTATTGCAGTATAGATACTGGAGACTGAGACAGGGGGGGGTCGGGGGACACTTTGGCCACGTCCGACAATACCCCCGGACAGGGCCAACCAGGCAGGATATAACCCCACCCCCTTTGGAAAAGCACAGCCCCCACACCAGGGATATCAACAGACCACCATCTCTCTCTCACACAGTTTCTGTGTAACTCTCAAGCATATATCTATTGATGCCCTTTCCTTTTGTGTTTATTTCTCTCCCCTTCTCTCTCTCTCTTTTCTCTCTCTGTCTCTCTCTTCTGTCTCTCTCTCCAGTCAGAAGCTCACCCTGGTCAAAGAGATGCTGGCGGGGTGTGGGGCAGGTACATGTCAGGTGAGTGGGTGGAGGACAGGGAGATGTCAGGTGAGTGGGTGGAGGACAGGGAGATGTCAGGTGAGTGGGTGGTGGGCAGGTAGATGTCAGGTGAGTGGATGGTGGGCAGGGAGATGTCAGGTGAGTGGGTGGTGGGCAGGTACATGTCAGGTGAATGGGTGGTGGGCAGGTACATGTCAGGTGAGTGGGTGGAGGACAGGTAGATGTCAGGTGAGTGGGTGGAGGACAGGGAGATGTCAGGTGAGTGGGTGGAGGACAGGGAGATGTCAGGTGACTGGGTGGTGGGCAGGGAGATGTCAGGTGAGTGGGTGGTGGGCAGGTAGATGTCAGGTGAGTGGGTGTCAGACCGGTAGATGTCAGGTGAGTGGGTGTCGGACCGGTAGATGTCAGGTGAGTGGGTGGTGGACAGGGAGATGTCAGGTGAGTGGGTGGTGGGCAGGGAGATGTCAGGTGAGTGTGAGGGACATTTCCTGCTACAACAGGATGGTCAAATTAAGATCCTACACCTGTACCTATCCCACAGAAAATATCCCACCCCTGGTTATAACACCTTGTCAAATGTTGCTGTCAGATATTTTCATTTTGTATTTGTGTTTATCATCACAGGTTATCGTCACGACTCCTATGGAGATGTTGAAGATTCAGCTTCAAGATGCTGGGAGAATTGGTAAGAGATTTAGAGGGATGGAGGAGAATCTGTAAGAGATTTAGAGGGATGGAGGAGAATCTGTAAGAGATTTAGAGGGATGGAGGAGAATCTGTAAGAGATTTAGAGGGATGGAGGAGAATCTGTAAGAGATTTAGAGGGATGGAGGAGAATCTGTAAGATATTTAGAGAGATGGAGAATAATCTGTAAGAGATTTAGAGGGATGGAGGAGAATCTGTAAGAGATTTAGAGAGATGGAGAATAATCTGTAAGAGATTTAGAGATGGAGGAGAATCTGTAAGATTTAGAGAGATGGAGGAGAATCTGTAAGAGATTTAGAGGGATGGAGGAGAATCTGTAAGAGATTTAGAGAGATGGAGAATAATCTGTAAGAGATTTAGAGGGATGGAGGAGAATCTGTAAGAGATTTAGAGGGATGGAGGAGAATCTGTAAAATAGTTAGAGAGATGGAGAATAATCTGTAAGAGATTAAGAGAGATGGAGGAGAATCTGTAAGAGATTTAGAGCGATGGGGGAGAATCTGTAAGAAATTTAAAGGGATGGAGGAGAATCTGTAAGAGATTTAGAGGGATGGAGGAGAATCTGTAAGAGATTTAGAGGGATGGAGGAGAATCTGTAAGAGATTTAGAGAGATGGAGAATAATCTGTAAGAGATTTAGAGTGATGGGGGAGAATCTGTAAGAAATTTAGAGGGATGGAGGAGAATCTGTAAGAGATTTAGAGGGATGGAGGATAATCTGTAAGATATTTAGAGGGATGGAGGAGAATTTGTAAGAGATTTAGAGATGGAGGAGAATCTGTAAGAGATTTAGAGGGTTGGAGGAGAATCTGTAAGAGATTTAGAGAGATGGAGGAGAATCTGTAAGAGATTTAGAGGGATGGAGGAGAATCTGTAAGAGATTTATAGGGATGGAGGAGAATCTGTAAGAGATTTAGAGGGATGGAGGAGAATCTGTGAGAGATTTAGAGGGATGGAGGAGAATCTGTAAGAGAGAGATGGAAGAGAATCGGTAAGAGAGAGATGGAGGAGAATCTGTAAGAGATTTAGAGGGATGGAGGAGAATCTGTAAGAGATTTAGAGGGATGAGGAAGATCTGTAAGAGATTTAGAGGGATGGAGGAGAATCTGTAAGAAATTTAGAAATGGAGGAGAATCTGTAAGGTATTTAGAGAGATGGAAGAGAATCTGTAAGAGATTTAGAGGGATGGAGGAGAATCTGTGAGAGATTTAGAGGGATGGAGGAGAATCTGTAAGAGAGAGATGGAAGAGAATCGGTAAGAGAGAGATGGAGGAGAATCTGTAAGAGATTTAGAGGGATGGAGGAGAATCTGTAAGAGATTTAGAGGGATGAGGAAGATCTGTAAGAGATTTAGAGGGATGGAGGAGAATCTGTAAGAAATTTAGAAATGGAGGAGAATCTGTAAGGTATTTAGAGAGATGGAAGAGAATCTGTAAGAGATTTAGAGGGATGGAGGAGAATCTGTGAGATTTAGAGAGATGGAGGAGAATCTGTGAGATTTAGAGGGATGGAGGAGAATCTGTAAGAGATTTAGAGAGATGGAGGAGAATCTGTGAGATTTAGAGAGATGGAGGAGAATCTAAGAGATTTAGAGGGATGGAGGAGATTCTGTAAGAGATTTAGAGAGATGGAAGAGAATCGGTAAGAGATCTAGAGGGATGGAGAAGAATCTGTAAGAGATTTAGAGGGATGAGGAAGATCTGTAAGAGATTTAGAGGGATGGAGGAGAATCTGTGAGATTTAGAGAGATGGAGGAGAATCTGTGAGATTTTGAGGGATGGAGGAGAATCTGTAAGAGATTTAGAGAGATGGAGGAGAATCTGTGAGATTTAGAGAGATGGAGGAGAATCTGTAAGAGATTTAGAGGGATGAGGAAGATCTGTAAGAGATTTAGAGGGATGGAGGAGAATCTGTGAGATTTATAGGGATGGAGGAGAATCTGTAAGAGATTTAGAGAGATGGAGGAGAATCTGTGAGATTTAGAGAGATGGAGGAGAATCTAAGAGATTTAGAGGGATGGAGGAGATTCTGTAAGAGATTTAGAGGGATGGAGGAAAATCTGTAAGAGAGATGGAAGAAGAATCAGTAAGAGAGAGATGGAGGAGAATCTGTAAGAGATTTAGAGGGATGGAGAAGAATCTGTAAGAGATTTAGAGAGATGAGGAAGATCTGTAAGAGATTTAGAGGGATGAGGAAGATCTGTAAGAGATTTAGAGGGATGGAGGAGAATCTGTAAGATTTAGAGAGATGGAGGAGAATCTGTAAGAGATTTAGAAGGATGGAGGATAATCTGTAAGAGATTTAGAGGGATGGAGGAGAATCTGTGAGATTTAGAGAGATGGAGGAGAATCTGTAAGATTTAGAGAGATGGAGGAGAATCTGTAAGAGATTTAGAAGGATGGAGGATAATCTGTAAGAGATTTAGAGGGATGGAGGAGAATCTGTGAGATTTAGAGAGATGGAGGAGAATCTGTAAGATATTTAGAGGGATGGAGGAGAATCTGTAAGAGATTTAGAGAGATGGAAGAGAATCTGTAAGAGATTTAGAGGGATGGAGGATAATCTGTGAGAAATTTAAAGGGATGGAGGAGAATCTGTAAGAGATTTAGAGAGATGGAGGAGAATCTGTGAGATTTAGAGAGATGGAGGAGAATCTAAGAGATTTAGAGGGATGGAGGAGATTCTGTAAGAGATTTAGAGGGATGGAGGAAAATCTGTAAGAGAGATGGAAGAGAATCAGTAGAGAGAGATGGAGGAGAATCTGTAAGAGATTTAGAGGGATGGAGAAGAATCTGTAAGAGATTTAGAGGGATGAGGAAGATCTGTAAGAGATTTAGAGGGATGAGGAAGATCTGTAAGAGATTTAGAGGGATGGAGGAGAATCTGTAAGATTTAGAGAGATGGAGGAGAATCTGTAAGAGATTTAGAAGGATGGAGGATAATCTGTAAGAGATTTAGAGGATGGAGGAGAATCTGTAAGAGATTTAGAGAGATGGAGGAGAATCTGTAAGAGATTTAGAGAGATGGAGGAGAATCTAAGAGATTTAGAGGGATGGAGGAGAATCTGTAAGAGATTTAGAGAGATGGAGGAGAATCTGTAAGAGATTTAGAGGGATGGAGAAGAATCTGTAAGAGATTTAGAGGGATGGAGGAGATCTGTAAGAGATTTAGAGGGATGGAGGAGAATCTGTGAGATTTAGAGAGATGGAGGAGAATCTGTGAGATTTTGAGGGATGGAGGAGAATCTGTAAGAGATTTAGAGAGATGGAGGAGAATCTGTGAGATTTAGAGGGATGGAGGAAGAATCTGTAAGAGATTTAGAGGGATGAGGAAGATCTGTAAGAGATTTAGAGGGATGGAGGAGAATCTGTGAGATTTATAGAGATGGAGGAGAATCTGTAAGAGATTTAGAGAGATGGAGGAGAATCTGTGAGATTTAGAGGGATGGAGGAGAATCTGTGAGATTTAGAGAGATGGAGGAGAATCTGTAAGAGATTTAGAGGGATGGAGGAGAATCTGTAAGAGATGGAAGAAGAATTAGAAGAGATGGAGGAGAATCTGTAAGAGATTTAGAGGGATGGAGAAGAATCTGTAAGAGATTTAGAGAGATGGAGGAAGAATCTGTAAGAGATTTAGAGGGATGGAGGAGAATCTGTGAGATTTAGAGAGATGGAGGAGAATCTGTAAGATTTAGAGAGATGGAGGAGAATCTGTAAGAGATTTAGAAGGATGGAGGAGAATCTGTAAGAGATTTAGAGGGATGGAGGAGAATCTGTGAGATTTAGAGAGATGGAGGAGAATCTGTAAGATTTAGAGAGATGGAGGAGAATCTGTAAGAGATTTAGAAGGATGGAGATAATGAGGGATGGAGGAGAATCTGTGAGATTTAGAGATGGAGGAGAATCTGTAAGATATTTAGAGGATGGAGGAGAATCTGTAAGAGATTTAGAGAGATAGAGAATCTGTAAGAGATTTAGAGGGATGGAGGATAATCTGTGAGAAATTTAAAGGGATGGAGGAGAATCTGTAAGAGATTTATGAGAGAGATTTAGAGATGGAGGAGAATCTGAGGAGAGATAATCTGTAAGAGATTTAGAGGGATGGAGGAGAATCTGTGAGATTTAGAGAGATGGAGGAGAATCTGTAAGAGATTTAGAGGGATGGAGGAGAATCTGTAAGATTTAGAGAGATGGAGGAGAATCTGTAAGAGATTTAGAAGGATGGAGGATAATCTGTAAGAGATTTAGAGGCATGGAGGAGAATCTGTAAGAGATTTAGAGAGATGGAGAATAATCTGTAAGAGATTTAGAGTGATGGGGGAGAATCTGTAAGAAATTTAGAGGGATGGAGGAGAATCTGTAAGAGATTTAGAAGGATGGAGGATAATCTGTAAGAGATTTAGAGGGATAGAGAAAAATCTGTAAGAGATTTAGAGAGATGGAGGAGAATCTGTAAGAGATTTAGAGAGATGGAGGAGAATCTGTAAGATATTTAGAGGGATGGAGGAGAATCTGTAAGAGATTTAGAGAGATGCAGGAGAATCTGTAAGACATTTAGAGAGATGGAGAATAATCTGTAAGAGACTTAGAGGGATGGAGGAGAATCTGTAAGAGATTTAGAGGGATGAGGAAGATCTGTAAGAGATTTAGAGGGATGGAGGAGAATCTGTGAGATTTAGAGAGATGGAGGAGAATCTGTGAGATTTTGAGGGATGGAGGAGAATCTGTAAGAGATTTAGAGAGATGGAGGAGAATCTGTGAGATTTAGAGAGATGGAGGAGAATCTGTAAGAGATTTAGAGGGATGAGGAAGATCTGTAAGAGATTTAGAGGGATGGAGGAGAATCTGTAAGAAATTTAGAAATGGAGGAGAATTTGTAAGGTATTTAGAGAGATGGAAGAGAATCTGTAAGAGATTTAGAGGGATGGAGGAGAATCTGTGAGATTTATAGGGATGGAGGAGAATCTGTGAGATTTATAGGGATGGAGGAGAATCTGTAAGAGATTTAGAGAGATGGAGGAGAATCTGTGAGATTTAGAGAGATGGAGGAGAATCTAAGAGATTTAGAGGGATGGAGGAGATTCTGTAAGAGATTTAGAGGGATGGAGGAAAATCTGTAAGAGAGATGGAAGAAGAATCAGTAAGAGAGAGATGGAGGAGAATCTGTAAGAGATTTAGAGGGATGGAGAAGAATCTGTAAGAGATTTAGAGGGATGAGGAAGATCTGTAAGAGATTTAGAGGGATGAGGAAGATCTGTAAGAGATTTAGAGGGATGGAGGAGAATCTGTAAGATTTAGAGAGATGGAGGAGAATCTGTAAGAGATTTAGAAGGATGGAGGATAATCTGTAAGAGATTTAGAGGGATGGAGGAGAATCTGTGAGATTTAGAGAGATGGAGGAGAATCTGTAAGATATTTAGAGGGATGGAGGAGAATCTGTAAGAGATTTAGAGAGATGGAAGAGAATCTGTAAGAGATTTAGAGGGATGGAGGAGAATCTGTGAGAAATTTAAAGGGATGGAGGAGAATCTGTAAGAGATTTAGAGAGATGGAGGAGAATCTGTGAGATTTAGAGAGATGGAGGAGAATCTAAGAGATTTAGAGGGATGGAGGAGATTCTGTAAGAGATTTAGAGGGATGGAGGAGAATCTGTAAGAGATTTAGAGGGATGAGGAAGATCTGTAAGAGATTTAGAGGGATGGAGGAGAATCTGTGAGATTTAGAGAGATGGAGGAGAATCAGTGAGATTTAGAGGGATGGAGGAGAATCTGTAAGAGATGTAGAGAGATGGAGGAGAATCTGTGAGATTTAGAGAGATGGAGGAGAATCTGTAAGAGATTTAGAGGGATGGGGAAGATCTGTAAGAGATTTAGAGGAATGGAGGAGAATCTGTAAGAAATTTAGAAATGGAGGAGAATCTGTAAGATATTTAGAGAGATGGAAGAGAATCTGTAAGAGATTTAGAGGGATGGAGGAGAATCTGTGAGATTTAGAGAGATGGAGGAGAATCTGTGAGATTTAGAGGGATGGAGGAGAATCTGTAAGAGATTTAGAGAGATGGAGGAGAATCTAAGAGATTTAGAGGGATGGAGGAGATTCTGTAAGATTTAGAGGGATGGAGGAAAATCTGTAAGAGAGAGATGGAAGAGAATCGGTAAGAGAGAGATGGAGGAGAATCTGTAAGAGATTTAGAGGGATGGAGAAGAATCTGTAAGAGATTTAGAGGGATGAGGAAGATCTGTAAGAGATTTAGAGGGATGGAGGAGAATCTGTAAGATTTAGAGAGATGGAGGAGAATCTGTAAGAGATTTAGAGAGATGGAGGAGAATCTGTAAGAGATTTAGAAATGGAGGAGAATCTATAAGATATTTCGAGAGATGGAGGAGAATCTGTAAGAGATTTAGAGGGATGGAGGAGAATCTGTAGGAGATTTTAACGGGATGGAGGAGAATCTGTAAGAGATTTAGAGATGGAGGAGAATCTGTAAGATATTTAGAGAGTTGGAGGAGAATCTGTAAGAGATTTAGAGGGATGGAGGACAATCTGTAAGAGATTTAGAGGGATGGAGGAGAATCTGTAAGAGATTTAGAGGGATGGAGGAGAATCTGTAAGAGATTTAGAGGGATGGTGGAGAACCTGTAAGATTTAGAGGGATGGAGGAGAATCTGTAAGAGATTTAGAGGGATGGAGGAGAATCTGTAAGAGATTTAGAGGGATAGAGGAGAATCTGTAAGAAATTTAGAAATGGAGGAGAATCTGTAAGATATTTAGAGAGATGGAAGAGAATCTGTAAGAGATTTAGAGGGATGGAGGAGAAACTGTGAGATTTAGAGAGATGGAGGAGAATCTGTGAGATTTAGAGAGATGGAGGAGAATCTAAGAGATTTAGAGGGATGGAGGAGATTCTGTAAGAGATTTAGAGGGATGGAGGAAAATCTGTAAGAGAGATGGAAGAAGAATCGGTAAGAGAGAGATGGAGGAGAATCTGTAAGAGATTTAGAGGGATGGAGAAGAATCTGTAAGAGATTTAGAGGGATGAGGAAGATCTGTAAGAGATTTAGAGGGATGAGGAAGATCTGTAAGAGATTTAGAGGGATGGAGGAGAATCTGTAAGATTTAGAGAGATGGAGGAGAATCTGTAAGAGATTTAGAAGGATGGAGGATAATCTGTAAGAGATTTAGAGGGATGGAGGAGAATCTGTGAGATTTAGAGAGATGGAGGAGAATCTGTAAGATATTTAGAGGGATGGAGGAGAATCTGTAAGAGATTTAGAGAGATGGAGGAGAATCTGTGAGATTTAGAGAGATGGAGGAGAATCTAAGAGATTTAGAGGGATGGAGGAGATTCTGTAAGAGATTTAGAGGGATGGAGGAAAATCTGTAAGAGAGATGGAAGAGAATCGGTAAGAGAGAGATGGAGGAGAATCTGTAAGAGATTTCGAGAGATGGAGGAGAATCGGTAAGAGAGAGATGGATCAGTAAAATGGAGAGATGGCTGATTTGGAGGGAGGAACAAAGGAAATCCTGAGCAGAGATAGTTTTGAGGAATGTCCATTGGAATCGTATATTAATGTGCATTATGTACATTGCCCATGCGTCGTCAATGGGCCCTGTGGTGCATTCTGGGTGATTCTGGGACAAAGAGAGCACTCCTTCAAGGAGTGAATGGGAGTCAGTTGGGCGCTAGCTCAAAAAACCCAACATTAGCATGAATTTTGTGAACAAGAAGTACAACATGTACAAACATGTGCTGGGGTACAGGTTAGTCGAGGTAATTGAGGTGAGGTGAACATGTAGGTAGGGGTAAAGTGACTTTGCATAGATAAAAACAGCGAGAACAGCAGCGTACAAAGGGGGTCAATGCAAATAGTCCGGTTAGCCGTTTGATTAGATGTTCAGGAGTCTTATGGCTTGGGGGTAGAAGCTGTTTAGAAGCCTCTTGGACCTAGACTTGGCGCTCAGGGTACCACTTGCCGTGAGGCAGCAGAGAGAACAGTCTATGACTAGGGTGGCTGGAGTCTTTGACAATTTTTAGGGCCTTCCTCTCATCGACAGGGCTGTAGTGCCTGGTATAGAGGTCCTGGATAGCAGGAAGCTTGGCCCCAGTGATGTACTGGGCCGTATGCACTACCCTCTGTAGTGTCTGTTCCACTAAAGCCCCGGCGATGAGAATGGGGGCGTGCTCGGCCCTCCTTTTCCCGTAGTCCACGATCATCTCCTTTGTCTTGATCACGTTGAGGGATAGATTGTTATTCTAGCATTAGAGTTTCCGTCATCTGTGGCTCTGTTGGGGTGGTATGCAAATTAGACTGGGTCTAGTGTTTCTAGGATGATGGTGTTGATGTGAGCCATGACCAGCCTTTCAATGCACTACATGGCTACAGATGTGAGTGCTACGGGTCGGTAGTCATTTAGGCAGGTTACCTTGGTGTTCTTGGGCACAGGGACTATGGTGGTCTGCTTGAAACATGTTGGTATTACAGGCTCGGCCATGGACAGGTTGAAAATCTTAGTGAAGACACTTGCCATTTGGTCAGCGCATGCTCTGAGTACACGTCCTGTTAATCCGTCTGGCCCTGCGGCCTTGTGAATGTTGACCGGTTTAAAGGTCTTACTCACATCGGCTATGGCGAGCGTGATCACACAGTCGTCAGGAACAGCTGGTGCTCTCATGCATGCTTCAGTGTTGCTTTCCTCGAATCGCACATTGAAGTAGTTTAGCTCGTCTGGTGGGCTCCTGTCACTGGGCAGCTTGCGGCTGGGCTTCCATTTGTAGTCCATAATAGTTTGCAAGCCGACGAACGTCAGAGCCGGTGTAGTAGGATTCAATCTTAGTCCTGTATTGAAGCTTTGCCTGTTTGATGGTTCGTCGGAGGGCACAGCGGAATTTCTTATAAGCTTCCGGGTTAGAGTCCCGCTCCTTGAAAGAGGCATCTCTACCCTTTAGCTCAGTGCAGATGTTGCCTGTAATCCATGGCTTCTGGTTGGGGTATGTGCGTATGGTCACCTTGGGGGGGACGTCATCGATGCACTTATTTGACGAAGCCGGTGACTGACGTGGTGTACTCCTCAATGCCATCGGATGAATCAGGAAAATAGAATCATGGTGGAATTTGCCAAAAGGTGGGCGAGGGAGGGCTTTGTATACGTGTCTCTGTGTGTGGAGGAAAGGTGGTCTAGAGTTTTCCTCCATTCGTTTTCCCCATAAGGGATTTTAGAAACTTATACTTAAACTTAACTTAAATAAGGGTTGTGTTTCGTGTAGGCTTACCCTGGCGTGACGTTTTGATAACCGTGTAAATCTCTCTCGGGCAAGGTGACTTTTATCTATATATTCGGCTCTATTTACTCTCAGATTCGAAAATGCAAATTAGCACCGAGGTACAGTAGACGTCATCCCCAAGACTACAAATCCCTGCAAGCTCCTGCACATCATCTCTAGCTGACACCTTTGCTAACAGGTATTGTGTCAATTTAAAACTTGCACAAGACAGTTCACAGAACTGTCCATTTAAAGAAATGTTGCCAATTTATTTATTACAACATTTAGCTATAATTAGTTAATCCAGAGATTCTTACCTTTGCCTCGATTCAGCATTTTCGTCTGGATCGTCATGGCATTTGTAGTTCTTTAGCAGCTAATTAGCATTTAAATTTTTAAATTATATTGATAAAAGTCACCTTGTCAGAGAGAGATTTACACGGTTATCAAAACGTCACGCCAGGGTAAAAACACAGCCCTTATTTTAAGTGGTTCTAAAATCCCCACGGGGATTCCTCTCTCCTCCTTTCTGTAATATTTCTGAAATATGGATAAATGCTGCCCTCGTGTGGTCAATAATGGAATCACATATGTTGTTGACCTGCTAGTGACAACCCTTATAAAGACATCATATCATAAAATCTTGCCAAAATAAATACCAGCCAACTAGTTAGTTAGATATATAGATAGATAGAGATAGATAGATACTATTGCCCACAGCGAGAACAATTTAACACCACGCTGCCCCCACCCCCCACCCCCACACCCTCAGAGGCCCAGAGGAAGCTGATGCCTGAGACAGTAGTACCAGGGACCGTGCCGACAAAGTCCCCCACCGCCATGCAGCTGACCAGGGAACTACTGAAAGAGAAGGGCATCGCTGGGCTGTACAAGGGCCTAGGGGCCACACTGCTCAGGTAGGGCTCTATACAAGGACCTGGGGTCCACACTGCTCTGACCACCAAGCACTACACCACTCTAGACTCTAGCATTGTCTTAACTTGATTCTTTACCTTTTGATTCTTTACTTCCTCTCTCCTTGCTTCCTTTCTCCTTGCTTCCTTTCTCCTTGTCTCCTCAAAATGCTTTGGAGGAGAAGGTCCAAGGCGAAGTGACCTTGGATCTTCTCCTCCAGGATGTTTTGAGAAGAGGGGTCAAGGAAATGTAACTACAGTCTATCTATAGAGACACAGACACAATGCTCTGTCCGCTGAGGTATGACTAAATGATCAACTCTACTCTGCTGATTTCTAATTCTCTCATTCTCATTCCCCTACCTCCCCTCCACTACCCCCACCCCTCTTCTCAGGGATGTTCCATTCTCCATCATCTACTTCCCTCTGTTTGCCAACCTGAACACCCTGGGGAAGAGAGGAGCGGAGGGCCCCGCACCGTTCTATGTGTCATTCCTGGCAGGCTGTCTGGCTGGCAGCACGGCCGCTGTGGCTGTCAACCCTGTAGATGGTGAGACATAATATTATAATATCCAGTATATATTTAGTAATACTGTAGTAATATGGGCTGGCAGCACGTGAGACATGGGACTTGCTGTAGAACTTCTTATCACTTGTGATACTATGTTCTGTATTTAGTCTGGATCTTACACCAATCATATGTTCTTAGTTGCGTTAGTGTGTGTTGTAGTGCTAACATGGTGTTGTTGTGTATTTACAGTGATAAAGACCAGAATCCAGTCGATGAACAGGGGGAGTACAGAGGAAACGTACAGTGGGGTGACTGATTGTATCAGGTAACCTCAATTGCGCCAACACATATCTTACCTAGGCTAGTTTACAACATATCTTAACTAGGCTAGTTAACAACATATCTTACCTAGGCTAGTTAAAAACATATCTTAACTATGCTAGTTTACAACATATCTTAACTAGGCTAGTTTACAACATATCTTAACTAGGCTAGTTGACAACATTTCTTAACTAGGCTAGTTTACAACATATCTCAACTAGACTAGTTTACAACATATCTTAACTAGACTAGTTTACAAAATTTCTTAACTAGACTAGTTTACATCATATCTTAACTAGACTAGTTTACAACATATCTTAACTAGACTAGTTTACAACGTGTTGATCTCTATCCCTGAAAGGATCTTTGTCAGATGAACACAGTTTTTATGCTCATCAACCCCTAAATATGAGAAGTGCATTGTGGGGCTCTTGAGGTTTTCGCTCTTAGAATCACCTGGGATAACTATAGTTTTAACTAATGTATTGTGGAAAATAACACGTTTTTTTTCCTCCAGGGAACAAATAACTACTTTTGAGGATCTGTATTCAACTATTTGAATACAATTCTCAGAAAGAATCTACTTTTCAGAAATTATTGGATTGGCTGCCTTCAGCTAATGGCAGGGCTTTATCTGGAACTGCGTGTTGAAGGTAGAAATAGAATGAATCGAGCACACACAATCTCCTATACTATTCCAACCTATCTGGCAGTCATATTCGAATTACACAATACATTTCTATTTGAACGTTCTGTAAATGTCTATTCTCCTGAATGTCCGTTGCCCCACGATGTACAGTGGGGAAAAAAAGTATTTAGTCAGCCACCAATTGTGCAAGTTCTCTCACTTAAAAAGATGAGAGAGGCCTGTAATTTTCATCATAGGTACACTTCAACTATGACAGACAAAATGAGGAAAAAAAATCCAGAAAATCACATTGTAGGATTTGTAATGAATTTATTTGCAAATTATGGTGGAAAATAAGTATTCGGTCAATAACAAAAGTTTATCTCAATACTTTGTTATATACCCTTTGTTGGCAATGACAGAGGTCAAACGTTTTCTGTAAGTCTTCACAAGGTTTTCACACACTGTTGTGATTTTCTGGATTTTTTTTCCTCATTTTGTCTGTCATAGTTGAAGTGTACCTATGATGAAAATTACAGGCCTCTCTCATCTTTTTAAGTGAGAGAACTTGCACAATTGGTGGCTGACTAAATACTTTTTTTCCCCACTGTACATTATCAAGTCAAATCAATTAACCAATGATATTTTGTACAGAGAAGTATAAATAAGTTGTGATGCTCAACTGCTGAATGTCTCGTTCAACATGCCACTGAAAAGTTTGAAAGCCACAATTAATGTTATGATACCTGAAAATACTGCCATTTAATTCGATGCCATTTGCAAACAGCAAGTTGAATGCTTAGCAAAAACAACTTTAATCCTCTTTGTCCGTCTGAGAGGAAGTGTTCTTGCTTCAAACACACCATCTTGAAAGGGATAGATACAAACTAACATGATTTTCCACCTACATTGGCTATAGCTGATTCAAGAAGGCAGTTTTGGTGATAGTTTCCTTTTGACACTTAATAGACATATTTTGTTTCTGTTAACACTCTCACATATAAACTGTTCTTGTGCCTGTGTAATAAAACTGTAATTGATTACTTTTGGAAGCAAAATGTTATTAGTATGCTGTTACAATAATACTTGGGAAATTGCATTTTAATTGCATAGCAATGAGCCGAGAGTTTTCTTTTTGTAATTACTGTAAACGAGGAATAGCGACTGTTCCTTATTCCACTTATTTAAATGACTCCGTTATGATGATGCAATTTATATAAGCAATTTCACAAACTCCTATGTCACAATGTTGCTACTGTAATAATCACAAAGTCACTAGACACGTATAAGAACTGTATGTCAAGTGTTACCGTGTTACCTTATGACACTCATTATGAACATACGTGTGTTGGTCATTTATTGAAGCTGCAGAAAGGGATCTACTCTAACGTCGAGGTGATTCATGTATCTAATTATAGGCTGTATTAAGACCCTATTTAAGAGCCCTCCAAAACCAAATATTTGTCAGCCATCAAATCAATATTTTAGTTTTTTTTTTTTTTGTTCAAATAACTTGCAAATATTCAAATACTTTCGACTATTATTTGGTTTTCTGAGAGGTGTTACGAAATACTTTTCTGAGACCTTTATTTGAATATAAAAGATAATTAGTTGCCTTTTAGTTGAAACTCTATATAAACTATATTAAATATATTAACTATATTCGACTACCTTGGAGTATTTAAAAAAAAAAACTACAAAACTATTTTCCGATCCCGCTGTTGTTTTTGGTGTTTCGTAGCACACGCGTGCTGGGGTCCGCTAAATAAATGCCCACTGGATCGATGGAAATTATTATGATGTCATTCTGCCAGGTAGGCATAGGCTACTTTGTAGCTAGTTATCATTTAACTGAGAAGGTTTTTTTTGGGGAAATCTTTTTCCATCTACCAGATGACAGTTATCATTAGCATCTCTAGATTTGTTCCTTATTCCCTATTCTTCTGGGTGTGACGGAAACAATTTAGCAGCTGTGGTGCGTTGCCATGTTCAATTAAAACACATCGTTGGTAACGAGGTAAAAACTATTCACTGATATCTTGTTGCTAATCTGTGTCGGCTGTGTCTCTCCTCTCCTCTCTCGCCCATCAGTAAAATCATGAAGAACGAGGGTCCCTCAGCGTTCCTGAAGGGGGCGTACTGTCGTGCCCTGGTCATCGCGCCCTTATTTGGTATCGCCCAGGTGGTCTACTTCTTCGGCGCGGGAGAATACATCCTCAGCTTCCTGCCTGGCAACTAAGTGACAAGAACATCAACCATTCAGATCTCTGCCTTTCCCTTCTCCCATCACAACTACATCATGCACCGACCCCACACCGCTAGGATCCAGTCCCCGCTAGGATCCAGTCCCCGCTAGGATCCAGTCCCCGCTAGGATCCAGTCACCGCTAGGATCCAGTCCCCGCTAGGATCCAGTCCCCGCTAGGATCCAGTCACCGCTAGGATCCAGTCCCCGCTAGGATCCAGTCCCCGCTAGGATCCAATCCCCGCTAGGATCCAGTCACCGCTAGGATCCAGTCCCCGCTAGGATCCAGTCACCGCTAGGATCCAGTCCCCGCTAGGATCCAGTCCCCGCTAGGATCCAGTCCCCGCTAGGATCCAGTCCTCACAACGTTTGCCTACATCGATGTGACCCAACTCTCTGCCTCTCTTTCCCTCACAACTACATCGATAGGATCATGAAATAAGGTTTTAATCACATCCGCCAACCAATTTATTTATTTGACCGTCTAGAGGTGAACAAGTTGCGTATAGCCTCTTTCAGTGTCTCTGTTGTGTTGCATGTAGTGTTATGGTTGTGAGCACACAAGATTCCAGTGGAATTGAATCCACAAATATCATGTTCTTAAATTGTTTATTTTAGATTTTTTTTTTTTATATATATATATATTTTGATTTTAAATGTGGCTGTGATTTGGTGGTTACAGGGTAGCCCTTTTGTCTGCATAGGATGCTGCAGTTTTACAAGCAGCTGTATCGGTAGTTAGTCATCTCTGTCAGTACGGCCCATAGCAGCAGAATGGTCACGCGATGACAACCATTGTCCTATTTATCACATTTAACATCAACAACATATCTTGTAATAATATAAGCAGTGTTAGTAATTGTTGATCCTAATGCAGAAGGATTTAAATGAGGTTCTCAAGAAGACACAGTTAGACAGATTGCCCTAGCATGCTCTTTAACCCTGTACACTCGTGGGAATTAGCCTATTTGGATAGGGCTAAATTAAAATGTTTCTTACAGAAGAGATATGAAAAGCATAACGATGGTGGCAATTGAAAGGGAACCGTTTAGAGATAACAGGAAAATTATTAGACCAAAGGTTGAGGACACAACAGTTCACCGGACACGAGACTGAATCCAAAACATTACTCTGTTGATTTGATGTGCATGTTACATGTACTGTACTCTTCGCCACATGTTGTTGATAACGACATCAGAAAATACTCTGGATACATTCAGTAACATGATCAGATTATTCCTGGAAAATATTGGGTAGATGCAACATAAGACAGAACAATTACAAGGGTTTGAGTGAGAGGACTTAACTGGTGTTTCCAATTGGCCACACACACCTCTTCAAATGTGTGCACAGTTCCTAAACAATTTCAATGCACTTTTATGACTCAAAGAATAGTCTTCAACTATAAGATACATTTTTTTTTTAAGCTCTCCTCACTGTGCCATTGATGAACACACTTGTAGTTGAACACAACCCTGCATCCCCGCCATCACACAGTTACTGTTGTTGTTTATGCAATCCCAAAAACGATCCATTTTATAAATCGCAATATGAGTCAGGTGGGCATGATTTGAAGGCTTGTTCTATTAGCAACAGGACTAGCTAGGTTATAAAATATGATATTACAGTGTTTAGGCTTTCACAAGGCAGTTCAGGGAAACAGATCATCATTTTGGTAACGCATAGAAAGGAGTCATGAACGCATTTCGGGTGTGTTCCACGGCAAATTGTCTTCACAATAGACAAACATAGTCTCATTCTGTTCAGAACAACCCAGGGTATGACGCCATGTGTTCTTGTAACTCTACATCACACATAGAGATAATAAACGTTGACACTGTATATGACATGAGATTTATGATTTGGAAATGTGAAGCGCACATTTGGGACTCAGGTGTTTGGCTTGATTGTAATGACATCAAAGCGGTATTTATTATAATCCTCAACGTCTCGTCTTTCAAAATACATCGAGTCGTCTTAATTTACAGCATTTCCCCTCACTCAGACAACAACAAATGTGCAAAAGTTGCCCAATTAGCAGGAGGGACGGAGGACAACTTGTTGTTGCGAGGTGCTCCAGTTCAGAACGTCTGTCAATCAAAACCCGTACAGAGCTGTGAAGCACAGAGCCAGAGCTCTGATGTCAGGGATAGCATGTTACTGTACAGCCACTGCATTCCAATTTAGGCGTTTATCACTGCCCAAATCTGTCATTTTCAACCCGTATACGGGTACGAGTGTAAAGGGCTACAGAACAAAATGCTCCGGGAACTGCTATTACGAATTAGAATTATAAAAGAGATATTAAGTGTATATTTAAATGTCTGTGTTTCAGGCCCAAACCCGTATAATGTGTTAAAGTGTATAGCAACACACTCGTTTGGATCTCACCTGAACAGCCCAACGATCAGCCAATCACCTTATAGCTCTGATTGGACCCTGATATGCCTTGTCCCTGGTGGTTTCTCCTCTCTAGGGACCAGGGTAAATGCGGTACCTTGCTAGCCCGTGACATAGAAGGAAATTAGAGCTATCGTAAATACCTAACATACCTTGACATCATCGATATTGGTCTTGGTGTTAGAAACAATAGAGACGGTCATCTTTCCCACATAATTATAGAACGCAGATAGCCAGAGTAGTCTCCGTGCTTCTTTAGACCCTACATAGCCAGAGTAGTCTCCGTGCTTCTTTAGACCCTACATAGCCAGAGTAGTCTCCGTGCTTCTTTAGACCCTACATAGCCAGAGTAGTCTCTGTGCTTCTTTAGACCCTACATAGCCAGAGTAGTCTCTGTGCTTCTTTAGACCCTACATAGCCAGAGTAGTCTCCGTGCTTCTTGAGACCCTACATAGCCAGAGTAGTCTCCGTGCTTCTTTAGACCCTACATAGCCAGAGTAGTCTCTGTGCTTCTTTAGACCCTACATAGCCAGAGTAGTCTCCATGCTTCTTTAGACCCTACATAGCCAGAGTAGTCTCCATGCTTCTTGAGACCCTACATAGCCAGAGTAGTCTCCGTGCTTCTTTAGACCCTACATAGCCAGAGTAGTCTCTGTGCTTCTTTAGACCCTACATAGCCAGAGTAGTCTCCGTGCTTCTTTAGACCCTACATAGCCAGAGTAGTCTCCATGCTTCTTGAGACCCTACATAGCCAGAGTAGTCTCCGTGCTTCTTTAGACCCTACATAGCCAGAGTAGTCTCCGTGCTTCTTTAGACCCTACATAGCCAGAGTAGTCTCCGTGCTTCTTTAGACCCTACATAGCCAGAGTAGTCTCCGTGCTTCTTGAGACCCTACATAGCCAGAGTAGTCTCCGTGCTTCTTTAGACCCTACATAGCCAGAGTAGTCTCCGTGCTTCTTTAGACCCTACATAGCCAGAGTAGTCTCCGTGCTTCTTTAGACCCTACATAGCCAGAGTAGTCTCCATGCTTCTTGAGACCCTACATAGCCAGAGTAGTCTCCGTGCTTCTTTAGACCCTACATAGCCAGAGTAGTCTCCGTGCTTCTTTAGACCCTACATAGCCAGAGTAGTCTCCGTGCTTCTTTAGACCCTACATAGCCAGAGTAGTCTCCGTGCTTCTTGAGACCCTACATAGCCAGAGTAGTCTCCGTGCTTCTTTAGACCCTACATAGCCAGAGTAGTCTCCGTGCTTCTTTAGACCCTACATAGCCAGAGTAGTCTCCGTGCTTCTTTAGACCCTACATAGCCAGAGTAGTCTCCGTGCTTTTTTAGACCCTACATAGCCAGAGTAGTCTCCATGCTTCTTTAGACCCTACATAGCCAGAGTAGTCTCCGTGCTTCTTTAGACACTACATAGCCAGAGTAGTCTCCATGCTTCTTTAGACCCTACATAGCCAGAGTAGTCTCCGTGCTTCTTTAGACCCTACATAGCCAGAGTAGTCTCCGTCCTTCTTTAGACCCTACATAGCCAGAGTAGTCTCCATGCTTCTTTAGACCCTACATAGCCAGAGTAGTCTCCATGCTTCTTTAGACCCTACATAGCCAGAGTAGTCTCCATGCTTCTTTAGACCCTATAATGCATTATGTCTCAATAACTCAAAAAGGATTTGGGCCAGTGACAGTACTAATACTATACCTATACAGACACGTCTGTTAAGTTTCCTTTGTACTAGAGAACAGAATCAATGATCATTGAGGTTTCCACAGTATGCTAAAGTTATCGGGACCCTATGATTGTTTTACTCCGATTGTCGTCAAATGCAGACTGTCTGTGCATTAGTAGGTGTTGTTGGTTGTCCTCTAGGCTTTTCATGGTGGATCTACGTTGTGTATGCATTTTGTTACATCACCGAAGGCCTGCCGCGCCATTGGCCCGAGATCAAGGTGACTTTGATGTGTCATATCCAATCAGATTCAGTCCTCTGAGGCTCTGTTCCCAGCGCCTCTAAAGCAGCTCTTCAGTTGTACTGGTCGCGGGACAATAGGGCACACTATTCCCTATGTAGTGCACTACTCTGTACCCAGGACCCATAGTACTCTGGTCAAAAGTAGTGCACTATATTTCTATTTTCTATTAGGATCCCCATGACGTCAGCTAATCTTCCTGGGGTCCATAATGCTGTCCACTATTTAGGGACAATAGGGCATTTGCCATTTGGAGCGTTCATATGCAGCACAACTCCTCAATATATTATGATTATTATCATCATCAATATTCCTTTCTATATATCTATAGCTCTATATCTATAGTTCTATATATATATATAGCTCTATATAACTATAGCTCTATATCTATAGTTCCATATATCTATATCTATAGCTCTATATATCTATAGCTCCTTATCTATATCTATAGTTCTATATATCTATATCTATAGCTCTATATCTATAGTTCTATATATATATAGCTATAGCTCTATATTACTATAGCTCTATATCTATAGTTCCATATATCTATATCTATAGCTCTATATATCTATAGTTCTATATATCTATATATCTATATCTATAGCTCTATATATCTATAGCTCTATATATCTATAGTTCCATATATCTATAGCTCTATATATCTATAGCTCCTTATCTATATCTATAGTTCTATATATCTATATCTATAGCTCTATATATCTATAGCTCCTTATCTATATCTATAGTTCTATATATCTATAGCTCTATATATCTATAGCTCCTTATCTATATCTATAGTTCTATATATCTATATATATCTACAGCTTTATCTATATCTATAGTTCTATATATCTATATCTATAGCTCTGTATATCTATAGCTCTATATCTATATCTCTATATCTATATCTATAGTTCTATATATCTATAGCTATATATATATCTATAGCTCTATATATCTATAGCTCTATATCTATAGTTCTATATATCTATAGCTCTATATCTATATCTATAGTTCTATATATCTATATCTATAGCTCTATATATCTATATCTATAGCTATATATATATCTATAGTTCTATATATCTATATCTATAGCTCTATATATCTATAGTTCTATATATCTATATCTATAGCTCTATATATCTATAGCTCTATATATCTACAGTTTATCTATAGCTCTATCTCTCTCTCTCTCTCTCTCTCTCTCTCTCTCTCTCTCTCTCTATATATATAGTTATATAGTTCTATCTATATATTTGTATGTATTGTTTTTCTGTACCTTACTATATTGTACATATGCAGATGATTTGAACTGTGTCTTTATTGTTTTGTTTTATGGAACATTTTATTTATGGCATTATGTTCTACCTTTCCAGTCCCCCTTCCTTCTGTCAGCCAATATTGTTGTTCATTTTATGTTTATTGTTATTATTATTATTATTATTATTATTATATTGTTGTGGAAATATTCCAGTGAAGGAATTCATGTTATTTTAATGCAAAAAGAAAGAATATAATTTGAATGCAGGAAGCAGAAAGTGTCATGTTTAGCTTAATACTCTTAACTGTATACAATGGGGAACAAAAATGTTTTCTCTCTGTGATCTCATCATTTATGACCAAATACATGTTTACTACAATGCCACCAGGAATTAGCTTCTGAAGAAAATAGAATAAGCAATGTGATGAATTAATGTGAAATCAAACAAATGTCTTTATTTTTTTTTATAGCTCTCACAGCAGTGGAGAAATGTATCCAACAAAATTATACTTGAATCTATATAGTAAATCTAATTCTTAAATGCATTACTGTACTAGTCGGGAAAGCGACTTGATCTTTAGAGTTTCATCTCTTGTTATTAGAATATGTTTCTTTTCTTCCCAAGGTGGCAGTAGTAACGACTATCTCTGAATCAATGTCCTTGCAGTGTGAGAGCCGGCCTGGTTAGTCCTATTCTGTAGAGGTGAGATAGCCGGGAAGAGTTCTCCTATAGGAGACCTAGGACCCCCTTGCCATGACCAGAGAGACAGCATCCCAAATGGCACCCTATTCCCTATACGGTGCACTAGTCCCTATGCACTGCAAAGGGAAAATAGGGTGCCATTTGGGATGCAACCTATTGATCTCAAAAAATGTTATTTTATTCATGTTGTTTATTCCTCAAACATTCCAATCGCTTGAACTTGCATGATGTCATCGTTTTTGATTACAAATGGCTGTTGTTATTATGCTGTTGTTATTGTTGTTGACAATTTGTTATTTGTTTTCATGATTTTTTTTAATTTTTTTATCCCTTTTTCCTATGATTTCTTTTTACGGTTTAAATCTTCAAACATGTTGAATAATGATGTCATTTCCGTTTCGCTTGATCAGCTGTGAATTTGCACCTGACCACTTCGATCTGATTGTGAGTTGTCCAGTAGAGTATGTGGTGTGTGTGTGTGTCTGACTGTGTCGTAATTCTGTAGTTTTATAGTTGGTTAGTGTGACACCGTATGGCGACAGGGGAGCCTAACGGTTAAGAGCGTCGGGCCAGTAACCAAAAGGTTACCGGTTCGAATCCCTGAGCTGACTAGGTGAGAAATCTGTCAATGTGTCCTTGAGCAAGGCACTTAACCCTAATCTGCTCCTGTAAGTCGCTCTGGAGAAAAGCGTCTGCTAATTGACTAACGTGTACATTTCTGTCTGATTGTCATGTTGCACTTTCTCTCTTTTCTCTCCTTCCGTCTATCACACTCCTCTGTTAACTGTCCATCCGCCTGGCGTGTAACTCAGGGTAACGAGGAGGACCAATGGGGAACGAGGAAATCTGAACACCAAAATAAGACATTTAGAGTGTATACTATTATAATTTTTTTTTTTAAAGCACAAAGGAATATTAGGCACAAGATCGCATCAAAACTCACTATGGTAGTACTCATACAAAGAAAATATCCTTACCACTGAAACACTAGACGACACAAGGCAATGAGCTCTATTTGAGAGGACCTTCTAGAATGTTGGAACAGTGTCATCTTAGAATTTGGAATGAGAACGACGCCATGTATTTACTAGTAGTAACTCTCTTAAGTCAGAGTCGGCTCTACAGAGACACCCGTAAGGCCTTCGGGCCTACCCAGCACCCCCCCACCCCCCCTCTAATGTCAGTCTGTACCCAGCGCCCCACACCCCCTCTAATGTCAGTCCGTACCCAGCGCCCCATACCCCCTCTAATCTCAGTCCGTACCCAGCGCCCCACACCCCCTCTAATGTCAGTCCGCACTCCAGCGCCCACACCCCCTCTAATGTCAGTCCGTACCCAGCGCCCCACACCCCCTCTGTCAGTCCGCACACAACGCCCCACACCCCCTCTGTCAGTCCGTACCCCTCTGTCAGTCCGTACCCAACGCCCCACACCCCCCTCTGTCAGTCCATACACAACGCCATACAATAAGATGAAGAAAATGAAAATGAAAACACAAATTAGAAGATATTGTATTCTCTGTTGTTTGCTGTTGAGTAAAATCAGATGTTCTAACTCGACTGGTCATGTCTGTTTTATTCATTTATCCTATTTTTATACACAGCTTTGTCTCATTGAGATACACGCCTCTTTTAAAGAAATACTTATTCAAGATAAAGATTGTTTTTTTTTTACCTTTTATTTAACCAGGCAAGTCGGTTAAGAACAAATTCTTATTCACAACGACGAACTGGGAACAGTGGGTTAACTGCCTTTGTTGTGAACGAGATGTTATTTTATTTCATTCAAGACTCCAGTCTTTCAGCAATAGAAACTAAACAACAACACATGAACAGTATAAAAGAAAGTAAATTGAATATGATTTGAAGTCAACCCTACACATGGCCAATGACCATGTGACAACCCTGTAAACTTGTATCATAGCTGAGTGTTACAAACCTGTAGCCTTGTATCATAGCTGAGTGTTACAACCCTGTAACCTTGTATCATAGCTGAGTGTTACAAACCTGTAGCCTTGTATCATAGCTGAGTGTTACAACCCTGTAACCTTGAATCATAGCTGAGTGTTACAAACCTGTAGCCTTGTATCTTAGCTGAGTGTTACAAACCTGTAACCTTGAATCATAGCTGAGTGTTACAAACCTGTAGCCTTGTATCATAGCTGAGTGTTACAAACCTGTAACCTTGTATCAACACAAACATAGGCACAGACACAGTCACAAGCATACACACACACAATAACATACACACACATAACCATGGATTTGGTACTGTAGATATGTGGTAGTGGCGGAGTAGGGGCCTGAGGGCACACAGTGTGTTGTGAAATCTGTGAATGTATTGTAATGTTTTTAAAATTGTATAAACTGCTTTGATTTTGCTGGACCCCAGAAAGAGTAGCTGCTGCCTTGGCAGGAACTAATGGGGATCCATAATAAACCCCAGGAAGAGTAGCTGCTGCCTTGGCAGGAATCTTGTATCATAGCTGAGTGTTACAAACCTGTAACCTTGTATCATAGTTCACTAGAGTGAAGATGTATAAATCACAATGTTGGCATTGATTTAGACGTAGGTCACACATCATGTTTTATCGCTTTATTAATAAGGCCTTGTCACATCACGAGTCAACGGCCAACCAAGCGACAAGAGCTGTTCTGCAGTACTCAGAATAACCACAGTGTGTCGCTCTAGGGCCACAGGACAATGTAATCCTGGCAACAGTGGTGATGTGATGGAGACACAGTGCCTGTGAAATAAGAAGAGGGGACATCCATTGAAGGTCACGATGTCATTCTGTCTGTTTAAGTCTATTAAAATAGATGTACTGGGAACAGCCACAGCTGATGGCCTAGAGGGCCCTGAGTCCAGGGTCTCCAAAAAAAATGTTGCAGACAGACAGACATATCTTGGAAGCCACGGAGCAGGCCTCCCAAATAGGAGTTTTTTAAGTCAAACCTTCATTAGGTTGAAGACTCCAGACTACAGTTAATGAGACATCAGATGCCTGCAAGCACCAAAGGAACAATTCAATTCCTCTTCTTCGTGGGCTCCCTAGCGGCGCAGCGGTCTAAGCTCACTGCATCTCAGTGCAAGAGGCGTCACTACAGTCCCTGGTTTGAAACCAGGCTGTGTCACATCTGGATGTGATTGGGAGTCCCATAGGGCGGTGCACAGTTGTTCGGGGTAGGCCGTCATTGTAAATAAGATTTTGTTCTTAACTGACTTGCCTGGTTAAATACTTAAAAAAAAAAAGATTCTCCTGTGGTTTGTGGCTGGGCTTTGATGGGTGCATCAGAGAAGCATCTATCTTTATAAAAACACCCTGCTTCATCCTTGATTAATACTCCCTTCATTCACGCATCATCCCATAGCCCACAGTACACAGTAGGAAAAAAGGTGGGTGGAGAGGGAGGAGGAGAGAGGGAGGAGGAGAGAGGGAGGAGGAGAGAGGGAGGAGGAGAGAGGGAAGAGGAGAGAGGGAGGAGGAGAGAGGGAGGAGGAGAGAGGGAGGAGGAGAGAGGGAAGAGGAGAGAGGGAGGAGGAGAGAGGGAGGAGGAGAGAGGGAAGAGGAGAGAGGGAGGAGGAGAGAGGGAAGAGGAGAGAGGGAGGAGGAGAGAGGGAAGAGGAGAGAGGGAGGAGGAGAGAGGGAAGAGGAGAGAGGGAGGAGGAGAGAGGGAGGAGGAGAGACGGAAGAGGAGAGAGGGAAGAGGAGAGAGGGAGGAGGAGAGAGGGAGGAGGAGAGAGGGAGGAGGAGAATATGGGTGCAGCGTTGCTATAAATAGTGTGGAGTGACGCGTTGGGTTGGAGTGACTTCAACCGTCATGTGTGTGTGTGTCTTGGGTTTGAGTGGCTGGAGCCTTCAGCCTTCTTGTGTGTGTGTGCGTGCGTGCGTTATTATCCTCAACACCCGGTCCTCCATTACCCCCAACACCCTGGCTCTACATTACCCACAACACCCTGGCCCTCCAGTTCCCCCAACACCCTGGTACTCCTTTACCCCCAACACCCTGGCCCTACATTACCCCCAACACCCTGGTCCTCCCTTACCCCCAACACCCTGGCCCTCCATTACCCCCAACACCCTGGCCCTCCCTTACCCCCAACACCCTGGCCCTCCTTACCCCCAACACCCTGGCCGTCCCTTACCCCCAACACCTGGCCCTCCCCTACCCCCAACACCCTGGCCGTCCATTACCCCCAACACCCTGGCCCTCCATTACCCCCAACACCCTGGCCCTACATTACCCCCAACACCCTGGTCCTCCCTTACCCCCAACACCCTGGCCCTCCCCTACCCCCAACACCCTGGTCCTCCCTTACCCCCAACACCCTGGTCCTCCATTACCCCCAACAAATAGAGGACATGTGCAGGTTGATTGGTCTGTCAGACACTGTCCCTCATCTTATGGCAGGCAGCAATGTAGTGCGCTGCCAACCCCCAGCTCTCTGCGTCCTCCCCCAAGAGGACGGGTAGCCTATTCTCATCAGAGAGATCTTTGAAACCTTGAAATCTCTCTCACTCTCTCACTCGCTCTCTCTCTCTCTCTCTGTTTAAAATTTTCAATTAAATTCAATTCAAGGGGCTTTATTGGCATGGGAAACATATGTTAACATTGCCAAAGCAAGTGGAGTAGATAATAAACAAAAGTGAAATGTACAGTAAACATTACACTCACAAAAGAATAAAAACATTTCAAATGTCATTTTATGTGCAAATAGTTCAAGTACAAAAAGGAAAATAAATAACATAAATATGGGTTGTATTTACAATGGTGCTTGTTCTTCACTGGTTGCCCTTTTCTTGTGGCAACAGGTCACACATCTTTCTGCTGTGACGGCACACTGTGGTATTTCATCCAGTAGATATGGGAGTTTATCAAAATTGAGGGTCTGTGTGGGTCTGTGTAATCTGAGGGAAATATGTGTATCTAATATGGTCATACATTGGGCAGGAGGTTAGGAAGTGCAGCTCAGTTTCCACCTCATTTTGTGGGCAGTGTGAACATAGCCTGTCTTCTCTTGAGAGCCAGGTCTGCCTACTGCAGCCTTTCTCAATAGCAAGGCTATGCTCACTGAGTCTGTACATAGTCAAAGATTTCTTTACGTTTGGGTCAGTCACACTGGTCAGGTATTCTGCCACTGTGTACTCTCTGTTTAGGGCCAAATTACATTCTAGTTTGCTCCGTTTGTTTGTTTGTTTGTTTGTTTGTTAATTCTTTCCAATGTGTCAAGTAATTATCTTTTTGTTTTTTCATGATTTGGTTGGGTCTAATTGTGTTGCTGTCCTGGGGCTCTGTGGGGTCTGTTTGTGTTTGTGAACAGAGCCCCAGGACCAGCTTGCTTAGGGGACTCTTCTCCAGGTTCATCTCTCTGTAAGGGATGGCTTTGTTATGGAAGGTTTGGGAATCACTTCCTTTTAGATGGTTTTAGAATATAAAGGCTATTTTCTGGATGTTAATAATTAGCGGCTATTGGCCTAATTCTACTCTGCATGCATTATTTGGTGTTTTACGTTGTACACGGAGGATATTTTTGGAACACCATTATATTTGTCTTACTGAGGTTTACTGTCAGGGCCCAGGTCTGACAGAATCTGTGCAGAAGATCTAGGTGCTGCTGTAGGCCCTGCTTGGTTGGGGACAGAAGCACCAGATCGTCATTAAACAGTAGACATTTGATTTCAGGTTCTAGTAGGGTGAGGCCGGGTGCTGCAGACTGTTCTAGTGCCCTTGCCAATTCATAGATATATATATATATATGTTGTAGAGGATGGGGCTTAAGCTGCATCTCCCCATGGCCCTGTGGAAAGAAATGTGTGTGTTTTTTGCCAATTTTAACCTCACACTTGTTGTTTGTGTACATAGATTTTATAACGTCGTATGTTTTTCCCCCAACACCGCTTTCCATCAATTTGTACAGCAGACCCTCATGCCAAATTGAGTCAAAAGCTTTTTTGAAATCAACAAAGCATGATAAGACTGCCTTTGTTTTGGTTTGTTTGTTTGTCAATTAGGGTGTGCAAGGTGAATACGTGGTCTGTTGTATGGTACATTGTTTTCATTGAGGAAATGTACTAGTCTGCAGTTAATGATAATGCAGAAGATTTTCCCAAGGTTGCTGTTGACGCATATCCCATGGTAGTCTCTCTCTCTCTCTCCCTCTCTCTGCCTTCTGTCACTCTCTCTGCCTTCTCTCTGCCTTCTCTCTCTCTCTCTGCCTTCTCTCTCTCTCTCTCTCTCTCTCTCTCTCTCTCTCTCTCTCTCTCTCTCTCTCTCTCTCTCTCTCTCTCTCTAATCTCATTCTCCCCAAGTCCCCCTATGTTTTTATGTAGTTTCATACCTTTCAGCTGGAATTTGAATTTAGGCAATTAAAATGCTCCTCTCCTCTCCTCTCCCCTCCTCTCTCCTCTCCTCTCCTCTCCTCTCCAATCCTCTCATCTCATCTCCTCTCCTCTCCCCTCCTCTTCCTCTCATCTCCTCTGCTCTCCCCTCCTCTTCTCTCCTCTCATCTCTTCTCTCGTCTCCTCTTCTCTTTTCTTCTCTTCTCTTCTCTTCTCCTCTCTCCTCTCCCGTCCTCTTCTCTCCTCTCATCTCCTCTTCTCTCATCTCCTCTTCTATCATCTCCCCTTCTCTTCTCTCCTCTCATCTCCTCTTCTCTCATCTCCTCTTCTATCATCTCCCCTTCTCTTCTCTCCTCTCATCTCCTCTTCTCTCATCTCCTCTTCTATCATCTCCCCTTCTCTTCTCTCCTCTTCTCTCATCTCTTCTTCTCTTGTCTCCTCTTCTCTTTTCTCCCTCCTCCCCTCCCCTCCCCTCCTTACCTCTCATCTCCCCTTCTCTTCTCTCCTCTCATTTCCTCTCCCCTCCTCTCCTCTCGTCTCCTCTTCTCTCCCCTCCTCTCCTCCTCTTCTCTCATCTCCTCTGTCTCTCTCTCTCTGTGTTTAAAAGGCAAATCATGTACAGACAGCTCATAGTAAATTGTGTAGTCATCTTTTCCCATTTTGGCTTTCAATCTGCTTTGTGCACGATGCCTCATACTAAAGAGGCTACTCTGTTTGAACAAGATAAAAAGAAAAAGTTTAAGCCCCAGTCATTTTCAATATAGGAATGCATAATACACATAATTTGCATGTTAAATATTGTATAAGACAGACCACTTGCTTAATGTTCAATCAACCTAAGACAGAAACACACATGATCTCTAAATACAAGTAGGCAGTCGATTTAAAGGAAAACAGACGATTAAAAGACGTATTGTGAACTGATTTTGATCAGATCACGACAAGATCAGGATGACGGACGCATGTAAGCGGCAGGTATAAACAGATTTTCTACTGATGTTTATACGATGCAAAACTCATGATGAAAACATGAAATGACCCCGGGAAACGATAAAACATCTTTCAGAGATGCACAAAAATTATATAACATAAAAAATGCGTGAAACTTTCCTTTAACATGTTGTTTCATGCGAGTGTAATTATTAATCAAATTAATGTGTGATGAATTGGATTACAAAGTGAACAACGACTGAGATGATTGGAAGCTGTATCATTCAGCCCAGAAGCCTTTTCTCTGTCTCTCTCTCTCTCTCTCTCTCTCTCTCTCTCTCTCTCTCTCTCTCTCTCTCTCTCTCTCTCTCTCTCTCTCTCTCTCTCTCTCTCTCTCTCTCTCTCTCTCTCTCTCTGTCTCTCTCTCTCTCTCTCTGTCTGTCTGTCTGTCTGTCTCTCTCTCTCTCTCTGTCTCTCTCTCTCTCTCTCTCTCTCTCTCTCTCTCTCTCTCTCTCTCTCTCTCTCTCTCTCTCTCTCTCTCTCTCTCTCTCTGTCTCTCTCTCTCTCTCTCTCTCTCTCTCTCTCTCTCTCTCTCTCTCTCTCTCTCTCTGTCTCTCTGTCTCTCTCTCTCTCGCTGTCTCTCTCTCTATCAATTTCAATTTAATTCAATTTTAACTTAAGTGGCTTTATTGCCATGGGAAACATATGCTAACATTGCCAAAGCAAGTGAAAAAGATCATTAACAAAAGTGAAATAAACAATAAAAAATGAACAGTAAACATGACTCTCACAAAAGTTCCACAAGAATAAAGACATTTCAAGTGCCATATTATGCCTATATACAGTGTTGTAACGATGTGCAAATAGTTAAAGTACAAAAGAGAAAATAAATAAACAGAAATATAGGTTATGTTTACAATGGTGTTTATTCTTCACTGGTTGCCCTTTTCTTGTGGAAACAGGTCACAAATCTTGCTGCTGTGATGGCACACTGTGGAATTTCACCCAGTAGATATGGGAGTTTATCAAAATTGGGTTTGTTTTCGAATTCTTTGTGTATCTGTGTAATCTGTGGGAAATATGTGTCTTTAATATGGTCATACATTTGGCAGGAGGTTAGGAAGTGCAACTCAATTTCCACCTAATTTTGTGGGCAGTGTGCACATAGCCTGTCTTCTCTTGAGAGCCAGGTCTGCCTACGACGGCCTTTCTCAATAGCAAGGCTATGCTCTCTGAGTCTGTACATAGTCAAAGCTTTCCTTAAGTTTGGGTAAGCCACAGTGGTCAGGTATTTTGCCACTGTGTACTCTCTGTTGAAGGTAATGTGTCAAGTAATTATCTTTTTGTTTTCTCATGATTTGGTTGGGTCTAATTGTGTTTCTGTCCTGGGGCTCTGTGGGGTCTGTTTGTGTTTGCGAACAGAGCCCCAGGACGAGCTTGCTGAGGGGACTCTTCTCCAGGTTCATTTCTCTGTAGGCTTTGTAATGGAAGGTTTGCGAATCGCTTCCATTCAGGTGGTTGTAGAATTGAACTCCCTTCTTGCCTTGTCTCTCAGATCGTTCTCAGCTTTGTGGAAGTTACCTGTGGCGCTGATGTTTAGGCCCAGGTATGTACAGTATAGTGTTTTGATAGAGTGATTGCCCTAATAATATATTAAAAACAGAACAATGAAACACACACCAATGAGACAACACACCTGTCATAGTAGAAATTATTATTTAATATGAAGAGAGAGAACGACACAACCAATCAAACGGCTGGGTGGAGGTGGGCGGGAAATAAATCAACCAGTAAGATCACAGTTCGCTTGGACCAAAAAACAGGAGATGCTAAACCTGGCTTAACCCCATGATGCCCCCAGTCCCAAATCTCCTGACCCGCAATGTGCCCACTAGGACAGGCCTCTCTGGGTGCTTAACCAGGGCTCACCCAAAACCCCAGCTCACCCTGGGCACTCCCCCCAGGCCTTCCCCTTAAGGATATAATACATGACTTTTTCTAACAAAAGAACCATGGATTGTTTTTTCGTTGGACACTTTGGAAGCCATCAGCAGAAGTTCTTCAACGGGTAATTGATTTGTTTTCGCTGTGAAATGTGTTTTGTGTGAACCGCGATGGATTATGAATTTATGGTAATGGCAAAAATATGTGAGGTGCTACCCTCAAACAATCAAATGTGCTGCTTTCACCGTAAAGCCTTTTTGAAATCTGACAACGCTGTGATATTGCCAAGAAACAGAGCTTTTGATGAGTATGAAAGACTTGTATATGGGTGGATATTTAACTTTTGGATTTTGAATTTGGCGCCTTTGCATTTCACCTGGTAGTGTCGGGATTGGGGCGCTAGCGCCCCACCCATCCCCAAGAAGTTAACCTAACCCAAGTCCAGCCTGGTGACTAGTGACTAGTGGAGACATGTGGTCTGGAGGTGACTAGTGGAGACATGTGGTCTGGAGGTGACTAGTGGATACATGTGGTCTGGAGGTGACTAGTGGAGACATGTGGTCTGGAGGTGACTAGTGGAGACATGTGGTCTGGAGATGACTAGTGGAGACGTGGTCTGGAGGTGACTAGTGGAGACATGTGATCTGGAGGTGACTAGTGGAGACATGTGGTCTGGAGGTGACTAGTGGAGACATGTGGTCTGGAGGTGACTAGTGGAGACATGTGGTCTGGAGGTGACTAGTGGAGACATGTGGTCTGGAGGTGACTAGTGGAGACATGTGGTCTGGAGGTGACTAGTGGAGACATGTGGTCTGGAGGTAACTAGTGGAGACATGTGGTCTGGAGGTGACTAGTGGAGACATATGGTCTGGAGGTGACTAGTGGAGACATGTGGTCTGGAGGTGACTAGTGGAGACATGTGATCTGGAGGTGACTAGTGGAGACATGTGGTCTGGAGGTGACTAGTGGAGACATGTGGTCTGGAGGTGACTAGTGGAGACATGTGGTCTGGAGGTGACTAGTGGATACATGAGGTCTGGAGGTGACTAGTGGAGACATGTGGTCTGGAGGTGACTAGTGGAGACATGTGGTCTGGAGGTGACTAGTGGAGACATGTGGTCTGGAGGTGACTAGTGGAGACATGTGGTCTGGAGGTGACTAGTGGAGACATGTGATCTGGAGGTGACTAGTGGAGACATGTGGTCTGGAGGTGACTAGTGGAGACATGTGGTCTGGAGGTGACTAGTGGAGACATGTGGTCTGGAGGTGACTAGTGGAGACATGTGGTCTGGAGGTGACTAGTGGAGACATGTGGTCTGGAGGTGACTAGTGGAGACATGTGGTCTGGAGGTGACTAGTGGAGACATGTGGTCTGGAGGTGACTAGTGGAGACATGTGGTCTGGAGGTGACTAGTGGAGACATGTGGTCTGGAGGTGACTAGTGGAGACATGTGGTCTGGAGGTGACTAGTTGAGACATGTGGTCTGGAGGTGACTAGTGGAGACATGTGGTCTGGAGGTGACTAGTGGAGACATGTGGTCTGGAGGTGACTAGTGGAGACATGTGGTCTGGAGGTAACTAGTGGAGACATGTGGTCTGGAGGTGACTAGTGGAGACATATGGTCTGGAGGTGACTAGTGGAGACATATGGTCTGGAGGTGACTAGTGGAGACATGTGGTCTGGAGGTGACTAGTGGAGACATGTGATCTGGAAGTGACTAGTGGAGACATGTGGTCTGGAGGTGACTAGTGGAGACATATGGTCTGGAGGTGACTAGTGGAGACATGTGGTCTGGAGATGACTAGTGGAGACGTGGTCTGGAGGTGACTAGTGGAGACATGTGGTCTGGAGGTGACTAGTGGAGACATGTGGTCTGGAGGTGACTAGTGGAGACATGTGGTCTGGAGGTGACTAGTGGAGACATGTGATCTGGAGGTGACTAGTGGAGACATGTGGTCTGGAGGTGACTAGTGGAGACATGTGGTCTGGAAGTGACTAGTGGAGACATGTGGTCTGGAGGTGACTAGTGGAGACATGTGGTCTGGAGGTGACTAGTGGAGACATGTGGTCTGGAGGTGACTAGTGGAGACATGTGGTCTGGAGGTGACTAGTGGAGACATGTGGTCTGGAGGTGACTAGTGGAGACATGTGGTCTGGAGGTGACTAGTGGAGACATGTGGTCTGGAGGTGACTAGTGGAGACATGTGGTCTGGAGGTGACTAGTGGAGACATGTGGTCTGGAGGTGACTAGTGGAGACATGTGGTCTGGAGGTGACTAGTGGAGACATGTGGTCTGGAGGTGACTAGTGGAGACATGTGGTCTGGAGGTGACTAGTGGAGACATGTTGTCTGGAGGTGACTAGTGGAGACATGTGGTCTGGAGGTGACTAGTGGAGACATGTAGTCTGGAGGTGACTAGGGGAGACATGTGGTCTGGAGGTGACTAGTGGAGACATGTGGTCTGGAGGTGACTAGTGGAGACATGTGGTCAGGTAATAGGCAGGTAATATCACATGACATTACACAGGCTCCTGCTAGTGGATTGGTTTGTTGTTGGGCCAATGAGATAAGACTATGTTGACCCTTATGACATATTGAGTTAATAAGTTAGTTGTGCTAGGTGTTTTAATGATCTGCGTGCGTCCACTTTGTGTTTCTGCATATAGTACTTTTGCACATATTAAACACTGTGGCTGAGGAAAGGCACTACTCCAAATATAAGTGAACCCCAAATCAATGTAGTTCTCATCATATTTGCGCCTCTTCGATGGTCCAACGTCCCTGTCTGTTTCAGTGCTTTCCCGGGTGAGGGGGCAGTAGCTCTTCGGCTGCATCAGATTCACAACTGTCAGTGTCGATGCTGGGCTATCAACAAATATAGAATTACTGATGCTGGCATTGGATGTGCTCGTGGAAGCAGAACAACTTGTGTTGTCGACAGGTGCAGGTGTAGTACTGCTGGCAGTGGCAGTACCACCAGTAGAGCTGGTATGTGTCTCTATGGACGCAGGCCTTACTTTTTTTTAACCATTTATCCATTTTATTGGGCAAACGGAATGAGCAGCAGCTACGTTTGGCTCCATACGGACCGTTAGAGGAATTCCCACTAGAGAGTAACGGTTAACGTGATCGGATGTTAATTATTTGACTAGGCTACCTGTATTTGACATTGTGTTGTTATTTCACTGAACACGGGGTGGTTTCATTTTGTTTTTGGCAGTGAAATGAGGCTACTCGGGTGAGAAGAAAACCTCACCCAAATGTATATAAAATATAAATGGACTGTTTGAAAATGTGAAGACATGTTTAATTTTTTTTATACATTTTTTTTTTAATTGAAAAGAAATGTGAATCACATTTCTATTTGACGTACCCCCCCAACGGCATTGCGCGTACCCCTGTTCTAGAATGTTCATGTCTACGTTCTAGAAAGTTCATGTCTGTGTTCTAGAATGTTCATGTCCGTGTTCTAGAATGTTCATGTCTATGTTCCAGAATGTTCATGTCCGGTTTCTAGAATGTTCTAGAATGCCTCTCTATGTGTGTCTTTCATGGAAACTATATATATATATATATATATATATTTTATCCATATATTTTATCCCGCAGCTCAGCCACTTTACCCCTGATTGTATGCATATAACTACCTCATCTATTACTGATATCGTTATTGATATTGTTCTTGTACATGCTGTATATTATTTCATTTATATTGACACTATTTCTGATATTGCTACTATGCAAGTAACCATTTCACTGTACCGTTTACACCTTCTGTAGAGACCCATCCACTTAGCAAGATGTGGCTGGGGGTTATGGAATTTCTTTCACATGACCCATCAATTTAGACAAGTGTGTTCTGGGTAAGCGTCATCTAATTTTTATAAAATATTTTTATCTGGACACTTTCTGTTTACCTGTAATTTTTCATTATTGTAGGCTACCACTTTAACCACTTTTAGTCTTAACCTTTACTAAACTACTCACTCTGTTTTGCACATGACCTCACATGTGAATCCTTAAAGATATGGGTGGGGATAAAGCTTAAGAGGGTGTGAACAATGCTGAATGGCTGAAGACAAAGGAGAGCTCTCCAGTAGGTACCAAAAGATTCAAAGGCCATTTTCTCAAAATGAAGACTAAAAGTGGATAAACTTTCAAAGCAGAATTACTTTCCAATTGTTCCTCAAAAATGCAATGTATGAAATACAATTTTGTAGCTCTGTGTCTCTTCTTTTATCCAATGTAAAAAAAACACAATTTAAAAATGTTGCTACATACGACCGAATCAAGGTGGTCGGTCACATATGTAAAGAGCTACCTAGACACTTTGCTCTGGGAGACCTGTAACACAACACACTGATCTCAGGTCTCCCCGAGCAAAGATGCTACCGAACAACACACTGATCTCAGGTCTCCCAGAGACGAAGATGCTACCGAACAACACACTGATCTCAGGTCTCCCAGAGACGAAGATGCTACCGAACAACACACTGATCTCAGGTCTCCCAGAGCGAAGATGCTACCGAACAACACACTGATCTCAGGTCTCCCAGAGACGAAGATGCTACCGAACAACACACTGATCTCAGGTCTCCCCGAGCGAAGATGCTACCGAACAACACACTGATCTCAGGTCTCCCGAGCCAAGATGCTACCGAACAACACACTGATCTCAGGTCTCCCCGAGCGAAGATGCTACCGAACAACACACTGATCTCAGGTCTCCCAGAGTTAGATGCTACCGAACAACACACTGATCTCAGGTCTCCCAGAGCGAAGATGCTACCGAACAACACACTGATCTCAGGTCTCCCCGAGCGAAGATGCTACCGAACAACACACTGATCTCAGGTCTCCCCGAGCGAAGATGCTACCGAACAACACACTGATCTCAGGTCTCCCAGAGTTAGATGCTACCGAACAACACACTGATCTCAGGTCTCCCAGAGCGAAGATGCTACCGAACAACACACTGATCTCAGGTCTCCCAGAGACGAAGATGCTACCGAACAACACACTGATCTCAGGTCTCCCAGAGACGAAGATGCTACCGAACAACACACTGATCTCAGGTCTCCTAGAGACGAAGATGCTACCGAACAACACACTGATCTCAGGTCTCCCAGAGTTACATGTTACCGAACAACACACTGATCTCAGGTCTCCCAGAGACGAAGATGCTACCGAACAACACACTGATCTCAGGTCTCCTAGAGACGAAGATGCTACCGAACAACACACTGATCTCAGGTCTCCCAGAGTTAGATGTTACCGAACAACACACTGATCTCAGGTCTCCTAGAGACGAAGATGCTACCGAACAACACACTAATCTCAGGTCTCCCAGAGACGAAGATGCTACCGAACAACACACTGATCTCAGGTCTCCTAGAGACGAAGATGCTACCGAACAACACACTGATCTCAGGTCTCCCAGAGACGAAGAGGCTACCGAACAACACACTGATCTCAGGTCTCCTAGAGACGAAGAGGCTACCGAACAACACACTGACATTCAGAGTGAGAATACATTTTTTGGGTGTGGAGAGGGCAGGTAATATATCACATGACGTTGGCTTCTCTTATTAGATTTTTTCTGTTTTGTTGTTGGGCCAATGAGATAAGACCATGTTGACCCTCGTGACATATTGAGTTAATGAGTTAGTTTGTTTTAATGATCTGAATGTGTCCACTTTGTGTTTCTGCATATAGTACAGACAACTGCCCATCTCCTTGACAGGCTGTCTAGGGTCACTGTAGAGGTTTGGGCTACTAACCCTTCCATGTCTGGAAGGTGGAAGCTCTAACAGTACAGTACTTATACCTATCCAGAACCCCTTTTATGTCAGAAAACATGAATGGGTTATGGAGCAAATTGAGACCCGGCTGCATGTGTAATAACTCGACTACCTCCAATGGCTGTGGAGAGTTTTGGGCCAATATCTCTACTAGATGTTGATATCAGCGTTAATAAACAAGAGTAGCAGGGGCACCAGGCTAGGAACCTGTTTGTTATCCAGTTCTTTACCTACAGCTCCTGTTCAGAGGAGAGAGAGAGAGTTGTGCTTCGTCATCCTCCTATCCTCTTCTCTGTCTGACTGAGCTCCACAGATAATATAGAGAGGGAGAGAAGAGGAAGAGAGAGGGAGAGAGGAGGAAGAGAGAGGGAGAGAGGAGGAAGACAGAGGTTCTGAGAAAATGAAGAAACAACACACCTTGGATGCCACCGGGTGTATTTAAAAAACATCAACACAAAGAAACAAAACCTAGAATATAAAAAGGGACCATGATGGCACACCAGAGTTCTACACAAAGCAGAATGTTCTGAATAACTAGCTTTAGAGCGGTTCTACGTTTGTCTTTTAGTCGACCAAGTATATACTATTAACCTGCATGTTCCAGGAAGCTAAAATCTATACAGTACTGTCATTTTTCATATATTTATAGATGTTTATACACTATACAAAGTTGGCAAAAAAAAAATACATAAGTACATTAAATCAGATTGTACACATCACAATTTGTGTGTTGAAAGTTAGAGCAGTCTGTTGATGAGGTGGGGTTCTGGGAGAGTTGGAGAGAAGAGAAATTTGACCTTGAGTTCAAAATGTAAATGAATTTCACAACATGAAGGCAGAGAATAATAATAAACTATTTATCCACAGAGGTGAAGGCAGAGAATGATAAAAAATGATTTATCCACAGAGGTATGCATGTAGGTGTAGGGGGAAAAAGCTCTACATTTGAATTTTCAGCCGGTTAGGATCAGTGGTATATTTATTTTGTTGCCCTTGCTAGGCAGATTGTAAATGGCCAGCGTGTGTGTGTGTGTATATCTGTGTGTGTGTGCGTCCTTGCCAGAGTATCAGCTGTGAGGATCATGTCTGTGTCCTAGTCAACACTGAAAGCCGTCTGACAATGATAAGCTCTCTCCTGAACACACACACACGCACGCAGGCACACACACGCACACGCACACACACACAGCTGCCAGCTACTCAGGACCAGAGCATATGGAGAACTAGGGAGGGGAGCGTTTTTTTGCAGACACCTCCAGGTCAGATGACCGGCTCTGAAACAGAGTGTACTTCTCTGAGCGTACCGCACCAAAGCAGCATGTCATTTTTTTGGAGCCCAGGTTTGAGTCTCAAAATAGGACTGGGAAGCTAGGGGACACTGGGAGGTCACAGGGATTTGGTTGGACCTGGTGTTTGGCAGCTCCAGTCTGGTGCCTGGGGGTAGGTCATAAAATAATAAAAGCTTTCGGGCTGTTATTCTGTTATTGGTGTAAATGTCCTGTTGTAGGTAAACTTGTGTTTGTTTTGGAGAAGAACCCAATATGGTCTTGCATAGGGTAGCAAAATGTCCATAACTTTCCCCAAATTCCCAGAAATCCCTGTTGGAAGATTTCTGGAATCAGGAGGGAATAAGGAGGACATCTAGAATCCACCCAACCGGGATCTAGAATCCACCCAACCGGGATCTAGAATCCACCCAACCGGGATCTAGAATCCACTCAACCAGGATATAGAATCCACCCAACCGGGATCTAGAATCCAAAGTTACCAGAATTGTGCAACCCTAGTCCCTCAATATGTTTTTACATTGTTCTGGGTTAAATACATTTTTTTTTTCTGTTTCTATAAATGTGACTGGAACTAAAAGGCGTCTGTATACTTCCCAGAGGAAACAGTTCCTGCATATATTATGATGACATTTTGTTGACGTTTTTGTTAGTTTTGGACTTCGGTAAGGTTGTTTTGGGCTGTTCGGACACACAGTATTCGACCCTTCGTCCGTGATTAGTCGACTGTAGGGATTCTTCAATAAAGTCTGTTGTCATTCAACGAGAGACGAACCGTTTTCATGCCCATTTTTTCCCATTGGGAAATACACCACCAAACATCTTAGTTAGATGTCAAATTGCGTGACTAAGATCTCCTCTGCAAAAAAAGTAAAAATGAATGAAAGATTTCTTAAATTCTTTTTTTGATTCATTCGAACTATTTTAAGGAAGTGTATACTGGCTACGGCTTGTCAAAATGGACAAACAGTACTAATGACACTGGATCCGTTCGCCTAGCCGCCACCCGAACCGACGCAATGCTGATGCCTTAACGTGTCTCTAAAGTTAAGACCATTGAAATATTAACAGTCATGTTTATAGGGCTATTATTAGTTTTGACCTACCCCCCTCCTCTCCTCCTCCTCTCACAGACCCACCAGTGTATTCACGGGGTGCATGTTTTTGGATAACTAACGGAGCATTCTACTCAATGCGTTGTCATTTAACGCCGAGGAAGAGGCTTGGAAATACAATGCCATTCAGGAGGAGGCGAAAAAGCTTTTATTATTTTTTATTATTTTTTATATCTAATGGCAAGATTCCCATCTGTTTAAAGTAAACATTGACAACCTAATAATACTGGCAAAGTTGTTAACTACAAAAACATTTGAGTACTTTAGCAATGTCATCGTATTTCCAGGCACAATAGTATAATTTAGACTAAACAGTCATCAGCGTCCGTCCAGAATGACAGGGTTTAGTCAGATTGTAGGGCACCACTACCCCGCCGCCGGTAGAGGGGGATGGCATGACGCGACCGACTGACGGAGTGCAACCGATGAATAGAGTTGAGTGTAGATTTAAACAGAGGGCATGATAATAATATCATAAGAGTTCATTCTCTATAACACAATGGTTTTACAGTAACCCCCCATACAGCCAGCCAGGCTCCTTTCTGTATTACAGTAACACCCCCATACAGCCAGCCAGGCTCCTTTCTGTATTACAGTAACCCCCCCATACAGCCAGCCAGGCTCCTTTCTGTATTACAGTAACACCCCATACAGCCAGCCAGGCTCCTTTCTGTATTACAGTAACCCCCATACAGCCAGCCAGGCTCCTTTCTGTATTACAGTAACACCCCATACAGCCAGCCAGGCTCCTTTCTGTATTACAGTAACCCCCCCATACAGCCAGCCAGGCTCCTTTCTGTATTACAGTAACCCCCATATAGCCAGCCAGGCTCCTTTCTGTATTACAGTAACCCCCATACAGCCAGCCAGGCTCCTTTCTGTATTACAGTAACCCCCATACAGCCAGCCAGGCTCCTTTCTGTATTACAGTAACCCCCATACAGCCAGCCAGGCTCCTTTCTGTATTACAGTAACCCCCATACAGCCAGCCAGGCTCCTTTCTGTATTACAGTAACCCCCCCATACAGCCAGCCAGGCTCCTTTCTGTATTACAGTAACCCCCCCCCATATAGCCCTCTCTGAATGCACTACGGCAAAGGGAGGGAAGTGATGTGGGGGGAACAGCCATCTACCAAGGAATGCCAAGCGACCACGGCGGGGGGCGACGAGGAGGAAATAGAAATATTCAATTCTTAGAAAAGGTTTTGGGTGATGGGTGTACTGGCAACCACATTGAGTGCAACCAATGAGCGTTCCCGTCAAATTGCTGTGATCTGAAGGACTTTGTCCCGTCTATATCTAATCTAACACACCATACTAGTTTAATTATATGCTCGGTTGAGAAGCATTCGGGCTCCCGAGTGGCGCAGCGGTCTAAGGCAATGCATCTCAGTGCAAGAGGCGTCACTACAGTCCTTGGTTCGAATCCAGGCTATCTGGCTGTGGTTGGGAGTCCCATAGGGCGGCGCACAATTGGCCTTGTGTCTTCCGGGGTAGGCTTTCGTTGTAAATAAGAATTTGTTCTTAATTGACTTGCCTGGTTTAAAAAAATATATATTTCAGTGATTTGTGGCATATGGTTTAGTTTTGAGTGCTGATATTATTGTAGGACTAGTCTGTTGTGACAGATGACAATCTCCAAATAATACGGTACTTATGAACGCAAAAGCGTCCAATATTTGTTGATGTTTGTAATTGTGAAGACTTTCACGTCGGTGACATATTATTGAAGAGATTGGTGTGGTCTGGGATGTGTGTTGGGTATCGCTCCGTTCTCTGTCTCTCGTTCCTCCAACCTCCCCCTCCCGACTGTCCACCTCCGACAACAAAACACAGCAGACATCAAGAGCCCTTGTTCAAGAAGGGCAGTTATAATCAGCGTCAATCGTTATCTGGGAACATTATCGTCGTTTCCCTCCGCCTGTTCAAGTGACAAAGGGGAAAACGTATTGCAGCGCATAACAAAACAAACCAAATAGTTCATCATTTTCAACAACAATATGTACAGAAAAATATTTTTTTTTTTTTTTTTTCAAAAACAGAGAAACAAAACCCTAAACACAGGGAACACCAAGCACACACACACTGTACACAAACACAGACCAACAGTCAAAATGGAAACCAAAAAAAAGGATTACTTGTTATTGTTGTTTTTCATATTCAGTTAGATAGCATTCAGAATAATGCTTTACTGCATACCTGATAGGGAGTAGTCACACCATAGGGTTTTTACACCAGATGCTTAATAAAACAATTGAAGGGGTGAGCTTTAGGGGAGGCAGTCTGGCTGAACACACATTAACAATTCATACTACTGACTAGTCAAGGAAGACACAGAGGGCCAGTTCCTCTGACCCAGATTAAACCTAGACACAATATCTATCCAGGAACCTGACCCAGATTAAACCTAGACATAATATCTATCCAGGAACCTGACCCAGATTAAACCTAGACATAATATCTATCCAGGAACCTGACCCAGATTAAACCTAGACACAATATCTATCCAGGAACCTGACCCAGATTAAACCTAGACATAATTTCTATCCAGGAACCTAACCCAGATTAAACCTAGACGCAATATCTATCCAGGAACCTGACCCAGATTAAACCTAGACATAATTTCTATCCAGGAACCTGACCCAGATTAAACCTAGACATAATTTCTATCCAGGAACCTAACCCAGATTAAACCTAGACATAATATATATCCAGGAACCTGACCCAGATTAAACCTAGACATAATTTCTATCCAGGAACCTGAGCCAGGTTAAACCTAGACATAATATCTATCCAGGAACCTAACCCAGATTAAACCTAGACATAATATATATCCAGTAACCTGAGCCAGATTAAACCTAGACATAATTTATATCCAGGAACCTGAGCCAGATTAAACCTAGACATAATTTATATCCAGGAACCTGAGCCAGATTAAACCTAGACATAATATCTATCCAGGAACCTGAGCCAGATTAAACCTAGACATAATTTCTATCCAGGAACCTGAGCCAGATTAAACCTAGACATCATTTCTATCCAGGAACCTGACCCAGATTAAACCTAGACATAATATCTATCCAGTAACCTGACCTAGAGGATCCAATCTACGTTTCTGTACCAGAGCATCAGTACCTGAACAACGACCAGGTAACAACTACAATGTGTTTGAGAATAGGATAACTAACTAAACACACAGGAACAATTGTCCTCTACAGGCACGAAGTGTTTACCTTCAACAATGTAGACTACAATATAGTGCAGTACCCTTAAAGTACAGTACACAACATTTCATCTCAAGATTTCAACGGTACGGTCGGCACCTTTCCAATACACTGACGCATCGCCCACAACCCTTAAGATGTCAGGAGGAACGATGTCACACAATAAGAGGGACACTGAGGGATGAAGGGACCCGGGGAAATTGCAAGGACAAACAACCCGGGTCAGACCAAGAACAATAATTAGCTAATCCTTTGGCAAACTGCTCTGACCTCTTATGCCAATAAAGCTTTCAGTTACTTTGCTTGAGAGGGTGAGAGAGGGGATAAGAGGGATGCGGAGGGAAGGAAGGGGTGGGAGGGACCAAGGGAGGGTAGGGTTGTGACAAAGATGAAGCTGGGCTTGGTCCCATGAATAAACATGTCAAGAGTATGGATGGCCTGTGTTCCAAATTGAACTCAATTACCTACATAGTGCACTACTGGCACCCTATTCCCTACGTAGTGCACTACTGGCAGCCTATTCCCTACATAGTGCACTACTGGCACCCTATTCCCTACGTAGTGCACTACTGGCAGCCTATTCCCTACATAGTACACTACTGGCACCCTATTCCCTACATAGTGCACTACTGGCACCCTATTCCCTACGTAGTGCACTACTGGCAGCCTATTCCCTACATAGTACACTACTGGCACCCTATTCCCTACATAGTGCACTACTGGCACCCTATTCCCTACGTAGTGCACTACTGGCAGCCTAATTCCCTACATAGTGCACTACTGGCACCCTATTCCCTACATAGTGCACTACTGGCACCTTATTCCCTACGTAGTGCACTACTGGCACCCTATTCCCTACATAGTGCACTACTGGCACCTTATTCCCTACGTAGTGCACTACTGGCACCCTATTCCCTACGTAGTGAATTACAGGCAGCCTATTCCCTACATAGAACACTACTGGCACCCTATTCCCTACATAGAACACTACTCTCTGGTCAGAAGTAGTGCACTATAAAGGGCATAGGGCACTCTTTGGGAGGCGAGCAGTATAGATGCAGTGCGTAGGGAGATACTGTCCCTGTCACTGTTTCTGTCAGAGATAACAGCTACTGTCCCTGTCACTGTTTCTGTCTGAGATAACAGCTACTGTCCCTGTCACTGTTTCTGTCAGAGATAACAGCTATTGTCCCTGTCACTGTTTCTGTCAGAGATAACAGCTATTGTCCCTGTCACTGTTTCTGTCAGAGATAACAGCTATTGTCCCTGTCACTGTTTCTGTCTGAGATAACAGCTATTGTCCCTGTCACTGTTTCTGTCAGAGATAACAGCTACTGTCCCTTGTCACTGTTTCTGTCTGAGATAACAGCTACTGTCCCTGTCACTGTTTCTGTCTGTGATAACAGCTACTGTCCCTGTCACTGTTTCTGTCAGAGATAACAGCTATTGTCCCTGTCACTGTTTCTGTCTGAGATAACAGCTATTGTCCCTGTCACTGTTTCTGTCAGAGATAACAGCTACTGTCCCTGTCACTGTTTCTGTCTGAGATAACAGCTACTGTCCCTGTCACTGTTTCTGTCAGAGATAACAGCTATTGTCCCTGTCACTGTTTCTGTCAGAGATAACAGCTACTGTCCCTGTCACTGTTTCTGTCTGAGATAACAGCTACTGTCCCTGTCACTGTTTCTGTCAGAGATAACAGCTATTGTCCCTGTCACTGTTTCTGTCAGAGATAACAGCTACTGTCCCTGTCACTGTTTCTGTCAGAGATAACAGCTACTGTCCCTGTCACTGTTTCTGTCAGAGATAACAGAGCTACAGGAGGGTTGAATGTTAAAAATGAAGTTAAAAAATACGTTAGAAACGTCCAGGCTTAGTGATGCAAAGACACATCTTAAAGCAGATTCTCAATTGAGCATTCAGTCAAAGACTAGGCAGAACAGGTCTGGGAAATTGGCTGTATGCATTAAACACTTTGAACTTTAAAGTTCAACTAGCACCACAGAACTGGAAGATGTCGTTAAACCAATGATGAAACCACTAGTGTTATAACTGTCCATCCCTGACTCTACAGTGATGTTATAACTGTCCATTCCCTGACTGTACAGTGATGTTATAACTGTCCATTCCCTGACTGTACAGTGATGTTATAACTGTCCATTCCTGACTGTACAGTGATGTTATAACTGTCCATTCCCTGACTGTACAGTGATGTTATAACTGTCCATCCCCTGACTGTACAGTGATGTTATAACTGTCCATCCCCTGACTGTACAGTGATGTTATAACTGTCCATTCCCTGACTGTACAGTGATGTTATAACAATCCATTCCCTGACTCTACAGTGATGTTATAACTGTCCATCCCCTGACAGTACAGTGATGTTATAACTGTCCATCCCCTGACTGTACAGTGATGTTATAACTGTCCATTCCCTGACTGTACAGTGATGTTATAACAATCCATTCCCTGACTCTACAGTGATGTTATAACTGTCCATCCCCTGACAGTACAGTGATGCTATAACTGTCCATCCCCTGACTGTACAGTGATGTTACAACTGTCCATCCCCTGACTGTACAGTGATGTTATAACTGTCCATCCCCTGACTGTACAGTGATGTTATAACTGTCCATTCCTGACTGTAGATAGATGTTATAACTGTCCATCCCCTGACAGTACAGTGATGTTATAACTGTCCATTCGTGACTGTAGAGTGATGTTATAACTGTCCATTCCTGACTGTACAGTGATGTTAAAACTGTCAATTCCCTGACAGTACAGTGATGCTATAACTGTCCATCCCCTGACAGTACAGTGATGTTATAACTGTCCATTCCCTGACAGTACAGTGATGTTATAACTGTCCATCCCCTGACTGTACAGTGATGTTATAACTGTTCATTCCCTGAATCTTCAGTGATGTTATAACTGTCCATTCCCTGACTCTACAGTGATGTTATAACTGTTCATCCCCTGACAGTACAGTGATGCTATAACTGTCCATCCCCTGACAGTACAGTGATGTTATAACTGTCCATTCCTGACTGTAGAGTGATGTTATAACTGTCCATCCCCTGACAGTACAGTGATGTTAAAACTGTCAATTCCCTGACAGTATAGTGATGCTATAACTGTCCATCTCCTGACAGTACAGTGATGCTATAACTGTCCATCCCCTGACAGTACAGTGATGTTATAACTGTCCATTCCTGACTGTAGAGTGATGTTATAACTGTCCATCCCCTGACAGTACAGTGATGTTAAAACGGTCAATTCCCTGACAGTACAGTGATGCTATAACTGTCCATCTCCTGACAGTACAGTGATGTTATAACTGTCCATCTCCTGACAGTACAGTGATGTTATAACTGTCCATTCCCTGACTCTACAGTGATGTTATAACTGTCCATCCCCTGACTGTACAGTGATGTTATAACAATCCATTCCCTGACTCTACAGTGATGTTATAACTGTCCATCCCCTGACTGTACAGTGATGTTATAACTGTCCATTCCTGACTGTACAGTGATGTTATAACTGTCCATTCCTGACTGTACAGTGATGTTATAACAATCCATTCCCTGACTCTACAGTGATGTTATAACTGTCCATCCCCTGACAGTACAGTAATGTTATAACTGTCCATTCCTGACTGTACAGTGATGTTATAACAATCCATTCCCTGACTCTACAGTGATGTTATAACTGTCCATTCTCTGACAGTACAGTGATGTTATAACTGTCCATTCCCTGACTGTACAGTGATGTTATAACTGTCCATTCCTGACTGTACAGTGATGTTATAACTGTCCATTCCCTGACTGTACAGTGATGTTATAACTGTCTATTCCTGACTGTACAGTGATGTTATAACTGTCCATTCCTGACTGTACAGTGATGTTATAACAATCCATTCCCTGACTCTACAGTGATGTTATAACTGTCCATCCCCTGACTGTACAGTGATGTTATAACTGTCCATTCCTGACTGTACAGTAATGTTATAACTGTCCATTCCCTGACTGTACAGTGATGCTATAACTGTCCATTCCTGACTGTACAGTGATGTTATAACTCTCCATCCCCTGACTGTACAGTGATGTTATAACAATCCATTCCCTGACTCTACAGTGATGTTATAACTGTCCATCCCCTGACTGTACAGTGATGTTATAACTGTCTATTCCTGACTGTACAGTGATGTTATAACTGTCCATCCCTGACTGTACAGTGATGTTATAACAATCCATTCCCTGACTCTACAGTGATGTTATAACTGTCCATCCCCTGACAGTACAGTGATGCTATAACTGTCCATCCCCTGACTGTACAGTGATGTTACAACTGTCCATCCCCTGACTGTACAGTGATGTTATAACTGTCCATCCCCTGACTGTACAGTGATGTTATAACTGTCCATTCCTGACTGTAGATAGATGTTATAACTGTCCATCCCCTGACAGTACAGTGATGTTATAACTGTCCATTCGTGACTGTAGAGTGATGTTATAACTGTCCATTCCTGACTGTACAGTGATGTTAAAACTGTCAATTCCCTGACAGTACAGTGATGCTATAACTGTCCATCCCCTGACAGTACAGTGATGTTATAACTGTCCATCCCCTGACAGTACAGTGATGTTATAACTGTCCATTCCCTGACAGTACAGTGATGTTATAACTGTCCATCCCCTGACTGTACAGTGATGTTATAACTGTTCATCCCCTGACAGTACAGTGATGCTATAACTGTCCATCCCCTGACAGTACAGTGATGTTATAACTGTCCATTCCTGACTGTAGAGTGATGTTATAACTGTCCATCCCCTGACAGTACAGTGATGTTAAAACTGTCAATTCCCTGACAGTATAGTGATGCTATAACTGTCCATCTCCTGACAGTACAGTGATGCTATAACTGTCCATCCCCTGACAGTACAGTGATGTTATAACTGTCCATTCCTGACTGTAGAGTGATGTTATAACTGTCCATCCCCTGACAGTACAGTGATGTTAAAACGGTCAATTCCCTGACAGTACAGTGATGCTATAACTGTCCATCTCCTGACAGTACAGTGATGTTATAACTGTCCATCTCCTGACAGTACAGTGATGTTATAACTGTCCATTCCCTGACTCTACAGTGATGTTATAACTCTCCATCCCCTGACTGTACAGTGATGTTATAACAATCCATTCCCTGACTCTACAGTGATGTTATAACTGTCCATCCCCTGACTGTACAGTGATGTTATAACTGTCCATTCCTGACTGTACAGTGATGTTATAACTGTCCATTCCTGACTGTACAGTGATGTTATAACAATCCATTCCCTGACTCTACAGTGATGTTATAACTGTCCATCCCCTGACAGTACAGTAATGTTATAACTGTCCATTCCTGACTGTACAGTAATGTTATAACTGTCCATTCCTGACTGTACAGTGATGTTATAACAATCCATTCCCTGACTCTACAGTGATGTTATAACTGTCCATTCTCTGACAGTACAGTGATGTTATAACTGGCCATTCCCTGACTGTACAGTGATGTTATAACTGTCCATTCCTGACTGTACAGTGATGTTATAACTGTCCATTCCCTGACTGTACAGTGATGTTATAACTGTCTATTCCTGACTGTACAGTGATGTTATAACTGTCCATTCCTGACTGTACAGTGATGTTATAACAATCCATTCCCTGACTCTACAGTGATGTTATAACTGTCCATCCCCTGACTGTACAGTGATGTTATAACTGTCCATTCCTGACTGTACAGTAATGTTATAACTGTCCATTCCCTGACTGTACAGTGATGCTATAACTGTCCATTCCTGACTGTACAGTGATGTTATAACTGTCCATCCCTGACTGTACAGTGATGTTATAACTGTCCATTCCCTGACTCTACAGTGATGTTATAACTGTCCATTCCCTGACTGTACAGTGATGCTATAACTGTCCATTCCCTGACTCTACAGTGATGTTATAACTGTCCATTCCTGACTGTACAGTGATGCTATAACTGTCCATCCCCTGACTGTACAGTGATGTTATAACTGTCCATCCCTGACTGTACAGTGATGTTATAACTGTCCATTCCCTGACTGTACAGTGATGTTATAACTGTCCATTCCTGACTGTACAGTGATGTTATAACAATCTATTCCCTGACTCTACAGTGATGTTATAACTGTCCATCCCCTGACTGTACAGTGATGTTATAACTGTCCATTCCTGACTGTACAGTAATGTTATAACTGTCCATTCCCTGACTGTACAGTGATGTTATAACTGTCCATTCCCTGACTGTACAGTGATGCTATAACTCTCCATTCCCTGACTCTACAGTGATGTTATAACTGTCCATCCCTGACTGTACAGTGATGTTATAACTGTCCATTCCCTGACTGTACAGTGATGTTATAACTGTCCATCCCTGACTGTACAGTGATGCTATAACTGTCCATTCCCTGACTGTACAGTGATGTTATAACTGTCCATTCCCTGACTGTACAGTGATGTTATAACTGTCCATTCCCTGACTATTGTTAATCAACCAGAGTCTAAACGGTTTGTTGTTCTCAGTCACATGATGACGTGCCATCTGACTGTTATCTGCCTAACCTTCCTTCCAACCTATCAGACCTCCAGTGCAACCCCTCCACACGGATTCATGGGTGTGTACCCCTTACACCCTACCCCCTGCTCCTTACACCCTACCCCATGTTCCCTACACCCTACCCCCTGTTCCCTACACCCTACCCCCTGCTCCTTACACCCTACCCCATGTTCCCTACACCCTACCCCCTGCTCCTTACACCCTACCCCATGTTCCCTACACCCTACCCCCTGACTCCTACACCCTACCCCTGACTCCTACCACCCTACCCCTGTTCCCTACACCCTACCCCTGCTCCTTACACCCTACCCCCTGTTCCCTAAACCCTACCCCCTGACTCCTACCACCCTACCCCTGTTCCCTACACCCTACCCTGACTCCTACACCCTACCCCTGACTCCTACACCCTATCCCCTGCTCCCTTACACCCTACCCCATGTTCCCTACACCCTACCCCTGACTCCTACACCCTACCCCCTGACTCCTACCACCCTACCCCTGTTCCCTACACCCTACCCCCTGCTCCTTACACACTATCCCTGTTCCTCACACCCTGCTCCTTACACCCTACCCTGTTCCCTAAACCCTACCCCATGTTCCCTACACCCTACCCTGACTCCTACACCCTATCCTGCTCCTTACACCCTACCCCATGTTCCCTACACCCTACCCCTGTTCCCTACACCCTACCCCTGCTCCTTACACCCTACCCCATGTTCCCTACACCCTACCCTGCTCCTTACACCCTACCCCATGTTCCCTAAACCCTACCCCCTGACTCCTACCACCCTACCCCCTGTTCCCTACACCCTACCCCCTGCTCCTTACACCCTACCCCCTGTTCCCTAAAACCTACCCTGACTCCTACCACCCTACCCCTGTTCCCTACACCCTACCCCCTGCTCCTTACACCCTACCCCTGTTCCCTAAACCCTACCCCTGACTCCTACACCCTACCCCCTGCTCCTTACACCCTACCCTGTTCCCTACACCCTACCCCTGACTCCTACACCCTACCCCTGACTCCTAAACCCTACCCCCTGCTCCTTACACCCTACCCTGACTCCTACACCCTACCCCCTGACTCCTAAACCCTACCCCCTGCTCCTTACACCCTACCCTGTTCCCTACACCCTACCCCCTGCTCCTTACACCCTACCCCTGACTCCTACACCCTACCCTGACTCCTACACCCTACCCCTGCTCCTTACACCCTACCCTGTTCCCTACACCCTACCCCTGACTCCTACACCCTACCCCCTGACTCCTAAACCCTACCCTGACTCCTACCACCCTACCCTGTTCCCTACACCTTACCCCCTGACTCCTACACCCTACTCCGACTCCTAAACCCTACCCCCTGCTCCTTACACCCTACCCCCTGCTCCCTACACCCTACCCTGACTCCTAAACCCTACCCTGCTCCTTACACCCTACCCCCTGTTCCCTAAACCCTACCCCATGTTCCCTACACCCTACCCCCTGCTCCTTACACCCTACCCCATGTTCCCTACACCCTATCCCCTGCTCCTTACACCCTACTCCATGTTCCCTACACCCTACCCCCTGTTCCCTACACCCTACCCCCTGCTCCTTACACCCTACCCCATGTTCCCTACACCCATCCCCTGCTCCTTACACCCTACCCCATGTTCCCTACACCCTACCCCCTGACTCCTACACCCTACCCCCTGACTCCTACCACCCTACCCCCTGTTCCCTACACCCTACCCCCTGACTCCTACACCCTACCCCCTGACTCCTAAACCCTACCCCCTGCTCCTTACACCCTATCCCCTGTTCCCTACACCCTATCCCCTGTTCCCTACACCCTACCCCCTGTTCCCTACACCCTACCCCCTGCTCCTACTACCCTATCCCCTGTTCCCTACACCCTACCCCCTGACTCCTACACCCTACCCCCTGACTCCTACCACCCTACCCCCTGTTCCCTACACCCTACCCTGACTCCTACACCCTACCCCTGACTCCTAAACCCTACCTGCTCCTTACACCCTATCCCCTGTTCCCTACACCCTACCCCCTGTTCCCTACACCCTACCCCCTGCTCCTTACACCCTACCCCCTGTTCCCTAAACCCTACCCCATGTTCCCTACACCCTACCCCCTGACTCCTACACCCTATCCCCTGCTCCTTACACCCTACCCCATGTTCCCTACACCCTACCCCCTGACTCCTAAACCCTACCCCCTGCTCCTTACACCCTACCCCATGTTCCCTACACCCTACCCCCTGACTCCTACACCCTACCCCCTGACTCCTACCACCCTACCCCCTGTTCCCTACACCCTACCCCCTGACTCCTACACCCTACCCCTGACTCCTAAACCCTACCCCTGCTCCTTACACCCTACCCCCTGCTCCTTACACCCTACCCCCTGTTCCCTACACCCTACCCCTGACTCCTACCACCCTACCCCCTGTTCCCTACACCCTACCCCTGACTCCTACACCCTACCCTGACTCCTAAACCCTACCCCCTGCTCCTTACACCCTATCCCCTGTTCCCTACACCCTACCCCCTGTTCCCTACACCCTACCCCCTGCTCCTTACACCCTACCCCCTGTTCCCTAAACCCTACCCCATGTTCCCTACACCCTACCCCTGACTCCTACACCCTATCCTGCTCCTTACACCCTACCCCATGTTCCCTACACCCTACCCCCTGACTCCTAAACCCTACCCCTGCTCCTTACACCCTACCCCATGTTCCCTACACCCTACCCCCTGACTCCTACACCCTACCCCTGACTCCTACCACCCTACCCCTGTTCCCTACACCCTACCCCCTGACTCCTACACCCTACCCCCTGACTCCTAAACCCTACCCCTGCTCCTTACACCCTACCCCTGCTCCTTACACCCTACCCCTGTTCCCTAAACCCTACCCCATGTTCCCTACACCCTACCCCTGACTCCTACACCCTATCCCTGCTCCTTACACCCTACCCCATGTTCCCTACACCCTACCCCCTGACTCCTAAACCCTACCCCCTGCTCCTTACACCCTACCCCCTGTTCCCTACACCCTACCCCCTGACTCCTACACCCTACCCCCTGACTTCTAAACCCTACCCCCTGCTCCTTACACCCTACCCTGTTCCCTACACCCTACCCCCTGACTCCTACACCCTACCCCTGACTCCTAAACCCTACCCGCTGCTCCTTACACCCTACCCCCTGTTCCCTACACCCTACCCCCTGCTCCTTACACCCTACCCTGACTCCTACACCCTACCCCTGACTCCTACACCCTACCCTGCTCCTTACACCCTACCCCTGTTCCCTACACCCTACCCCTGACTCCTACACCCTACCCCTGACTCCTAAACCCTACCCTGACTCCTACCACCCTACCCTGTTCCCTACACCCTACCCCCTGACTCCTACCACCCTACCCCCTGTTCCCTACACCCTACCCCCTGCTCCCTACACCCTACTCTCTGACTCCTAGTCCCCTAGTCCCCTGCTCCCTACCCCCTACTCCCTGACTCCTAGTCCCCTACCCCCTGCTCCCTACCCCCTACTCCCTGACTCCTAGTCCCCTACCTCCTGCTCCCTACCCCCTACTCCCTGACTCCTAGTCCCCTACCCTGCACGGCTCATTATTGTTAGCTGAACCCTCCCTGAATCCTGCGACCGCGGGGCCTGGGGAGGGAGGAGGGCTGAGGAGAGAGAAAAGGAGAGGGAGGCTGTTATGAGAGTTGTGGGAGGCTGGGGAGAGGAACTTGGAGAGGAGAGGGCTGTGGAGAGGGGAGAGGGGAGAGAGGAGAGGAGGGAGAGGAGAGGTTGGGCTGTGGAGAGAAGAGAGGAGATGAGAGAGGAAAGGGTGGATGGTAGAGGAGACAGGAGAAGAGAGTGTGGAGAGGGTCTGTTCTGCTCCTCTCTGACAGTTGAATGGGAGCGTAACGTGCTGTGACACCCCAGGCACTAGGCTGTCAAAACAGGGTTACTCTGTTCCTCCGCTGGAATATTGTTCTGAAGGGGACTGGAGTGGCCCAGCATGTTACAGCACACTGACTAACCACTCACGCAAGAGGGAGAGAGAGGAGAGGAGAGAGAGAGAGAGAGAGAGAGAGAGAGAGAGAGAGAGAGGTGAGGTGAGGTGGGAGAGAAAGAGAGAGAGAGAGAGAGCGAGAGAGAGAGAGCGAGAGAGGAGAGGGGGGAGGGAGAGAGAGAGAGAGAGAGAGAGAGAGAGAGGGAGATAGCTTTTTGATGTGGCATTGTAAACATATTTCCCCATGCCAATAAAGCCGCTTTGTATTGGGAGAGAGGAGAAGGGGGGAGGGAAGGAGAGAGAGAGAGAGAGAGAGAGGAGAGGGAGGTAGAGAAAGAGACTGTGTTTCATCACACACTCCCATACAGATTGTGCTGTGCAATAGGAAAATCCTAGAGCAAAGTGTTCTGGCCAGCTGGGTTGATGAGGTCAGGACAGAACAGAAACAGAAGAAAACAGCAGAATTAGCAGAAAAATACAAATGTTTCCACTCTCTTCCAGAACATTACACAGAGCGGTTTAGACAAAATCATGAAATCCACAGACAGACAAATACATGTACAGTCTACAAATAACATCTCTTCCTCATATCCCTTTTGTAGTGCACTACTTTTGACCAGAGCCCATTAGGAAGTAGTGCACTACATAGGGTTCCATTTGGGACTTAAACCTATCCTAGATCGAGACCGGACTACCTCAGGACAGACCTCTCCATTCTACTGCTGCTCACCCCTTCAGATCCTACTCCCTTTAGTCGCCATCACCTTCATTACCATTTTCAGAATTATCACTGTTAGCATTTACATCAATAAAACTATTATTATTATTATTATCATTATAACATTTTTTCAAAAAGTGCAGATAAAATTCCCCCAAGCCCTCGTCGGAAGGAGGGGCTAAAGAAAGAAAGAGAGAAGGGGAAACCAGTTAGAGAGAGAGAGAGAGAGAGAGAGAGAGAGACAGAGAGAGAGAGACAGAGAGAGAGAGAGAGAGAGAGAGACAGAGAGAGAGAGACAGAGAGAGAGAGACAGAGAGAGAGAGAGAGAGAGAGAGAGAGAGAGAGAGACAGAGAGACAGAGAGAGAGAGAGAGAGACAGAGACAGAGACAGAGACAGAGAGAGAGAGAGAGAGAGAGAGAGAGAGAGAGAGAGAGAGAGAGAGAGAGAGACAGAGAGAGAGAGACAGAGAGAGAGAGAGAGAGACAGAGAGAGAGAGAGAGAGAGAGAGAGAGAGAGACAGAGAGAGAGAGAGAGAGAGAGAGAGAAGAGAAGAAGATATCCTACGTAAGAAGTTTGAATGGTGTGCTGCGTTAGTGAACACACACACACACCAGACCACACCACACGGCTCAATAAAACTCTTTTCGCTTCTTCTATATCGTTGGAAGAACATTTTGATTGGTATTCTTCAGTTGTTTGATTTTTATGAAAAATGACATCATAGTATTTTGTTGTTGTTGTTGTTGTTATTCTCTTGTCTTTCGTCGTTGTTGTTGTTTTATCTTCTTTTTTCTCTCTCTGCTCGTTGTCAGGGCTTTGTCCTGTTCTAGGAATACCAGGAAGAGGCCTTCCGGATTGGGAAGTTTATTGTCTTCCTCCTGTCATCCCAGTTCAGTTCATTTAGTTTTTAAATAATCTCTACGTTTGTTGGAGCTACAACACAGCACCCACAGCACACAGACGACAAGGGGTCCAGCAAGGGGGAGAGTCACTAATATTGTGCCAGAAAGAGAGAGAGAGAGAGAGGAATAGAGAGAGGGATAGAGAGAGGGGGACATCAGCATCAAGTGCCCACAATTCCATTTTCATCTTCAGGTTTGTCATCATCACAAAAACAGTATTGATTCGTTTCTTTTTTTCTACAACTTTAGCTGAACATTTGTCCAGAGAAGAGAGAGAAGGTAATCTTCTCTGAGGGGAGAAGATGGAGAGAGAGATGGCTGGGACAAATCCAACAAACAGAGACACACCCAGGAGAGAAGGAGAGGGGAACGTCACCCAGGAGAGAAGGAGAGGGGAACGTCACCCAGGAGAGAAGGAGAGGGGAACGTCACCCAGGAGAGAAGGAGAGGGGGACGTCACACAGGAGAGAAGGAGAGGGGGACGTCACACAGGAGAGAAGGAGAGGGGAACGTCACCCAGGAGAGAAGGAGAGGGGGACGTCACACAGGAGAGAAGGAGAGGGGAACGTCACCCAGGAGAGAAGGAGAGGGGAACGTCACACAGGAGAGAAGGAGAGGGGAACGTCACCCAGGAGAGAAGGAGAGGGGAACGTCACCCAGTAGAGAAGGAGAGGGGAACGTCACACAGGAGAGAAGGAGAGGGGGACGTCACCCAGGAGAGAAGGAGAGGGGAACGTCACCCAGGAGAGAAGGAGAGGGGGACGTCACCCAGGAGAGAAGGAGAGGGGACGTCACCCAGGAGAGAAGGAGAGGGGAACGTCACCCAGGAGAGAAGGAGAGGGGAACGTCACCCAGTAGAGAAGGAGAGGGGGACGTCACACAGGAGAGAAGGAGAGGGGGACGTCACACAGGAGAGAAGGAGAGGGGGACGTCACCCAGGAGAGAAGGAGAGGGGGACGTCACCCAGTAGAGAAGGAGAGGGGGACGTCACCCAGTAGAGAAGGAGAGGGGAACGTCACCCAGTAGAGAAGGAGAGGGGGACGTCACACAGGAGAGAAGGAGAGGGGACGTCACCCAGGAGAGAAGGAGAGGGGGACGTCACCCAGTAGAGAAGGAGAGGGGGACGTCACACAGGAGAGAAGGAGAGGGGGACGTCACACAGGAGAGAAGGAGAGGGGAACGTCACCCAGTAGAGAAGGAGAGGGGGACGTCACACAGGAGAGAAGGAGAGGGGGACGTCACCCAGGAGAGAAGGAGAGGGGAGCGTCACCCAGGAGAGAAGGAGAGGGGAACGTCACCCAGGAGAGAAGGAGAGGGGAGACGTCACCCAGGAGAGAAGGAGAGGGGAACGTCACCCAGGAGAGAAGGAGAGGGGAACGTCACACAGTAGAGAAGGAGAGGGGGACGTCACCCAGGAGAGAAGGAGAGGGGAACGTCACACAGTAGAGAAGGAGAGGGGAACGTCACCCAGGAGAGAAGGAGAGGGGAACGTCACACAGGAGAGAAGGAGAGGGGAACGTCACCCAGGAGAGAAGGAGAGGGGAACGTCACCCAGGAGAGAAGGAGAGGGGAACGTCACACCATAAGTTTCCATAGTATTGTCTAGAGGGGTTTTGTCTGTCTCAGACTTTTTTTTTTTTTAAAGATGTTCTGTGATTCAGTGGGACATCATTGCAGTGTCCAAAATGGCTCCATAAATAGATACAAGGAGGGTCTGTGAAACAGTCAAAGACGGGGATGGGGAGTCTCAGACAGGGAAGAGAAAGACCTCAGAGACACACACTCACACACACACACACACACACACACATAGAGGCAGACAAACAGAAACAGGGGGACCATTGGCAGAGTGAAGGAGGGAGACAGGGTTAGGTAAAAACCAAAACGAGCAGAATAGATAGAGAAGAGAAGAAGAAGAGAGCCGAGGGGTTTAAAGGTAAAGAGAGCGGATGGCTAATTGTACCCGTGGTTTCGTAGCCTGGCAGCTAGTCAGTGTTGTGCATAAGGATGGGGATTGGACGTTTGGAGGGAGGGGAAGGGCCTTAACGTTGGAGATTAGGGGGGAGGGGCGGGGCCACTGAAGAGGGTAGGCGGGACGATCAGGCCTTGAGAGCGTGCCATTGGGCCACGTTAGTACGCGGCCGGCCCATCATGTCCTTCCAGTGTTTCACCTCCGCTGGACCACTCTTCCATGATAAGTAGATCTGAGAGAGAGAAGACATAGAGAGAGAAAGAGAGAGAGAGAGAGAGAGAGAGAGAGAGAGAGAGAGAGAGAGAGAGAGAGAGAGAGAGAGAGAGAGAGAGAGAGAGAGAGAGAGAGAGAGAGAGAGAGAGAGAGAGAGAGAGAGAGAGAGAGAGAGAAGACATAGAGAGAAAAAAAAGAGAGAGAGAGAGAGAGAGAGAGAGAGAGAGAGAGAGAGAGAGAGACAGAGAGAGAGAGAGAGAGAGAGAGAGAGAGAGAGAGAGAGAGAGAGAGAGAGAGAGAGAGAGAGAGAGAGAGAGAAGACAGAGAGAGAGAGAGAGAGAGAGAGAGAGAGAGAAGACAGAGAGAGAGAGAGAGAGAGAGAGAGAGAGAGAGAGAGAGAGAGAGAGAGAGAGTGAGTGTCTGACAGACCAATCAACCTGCACATGTTCTCTATGTCATCGTTATACGTCTGGTTATTCTGACCCTTGATTGTTACTGTTGTCCTGTTGACAGTATTTATTATTATATTATTAATGTTAGAGTGGGAGGGGCAGAGCAAGGTTACCACAGAGCGTTGGTTACCTTGCCAATGACGTCGTTGCGGCTGAGCCGGTCCTTGTCCATGACGGTGATGATGATGGTGGTCTCCCGGAGGACGTGGGCCGGAACCTCGAAGGGGAAAGACTCATTGAAGACGGGGTTGAGACAACACTTTATGGTCACAGTCTTCTTCTTCTCAATGCGCTTGTCCTTGTGCATCAGCCACAGCTTCACATAGGGGTCTGAAAGGAGGGGGACGAAGAGGAGGTAGACCAGGAGGAAGGAGGAAGAAGAGGAGGAGGTGTGGGGGTAGAGTAGTAGGAAGAGAAGAAGGTAGAGAAGGAGGAAGAGGAAGAGGAGGAAGAAGAGGAGGAGGTAGAGAAGGAAGAAAGAGAAGGAGGAAGAAGAGGAGGAGGTGGAGGTGGAGAAGGAGGAAGAGGAGGAGGAAGAAGAAGAGGAGGAGGTGGAGATAGAGGAAGAGGAGGAGGAGGAAAAAGAGGAGGTGGTGGAGGTAGAGAAGGAGGAAGGGGAGGAAGAGAAGGAGGTAGAGAATGAAGAAGAGAAGGACGAAGAGGAGGAGGTAGAGAAGGAGGTAGATGAGTAAGAAGAGGAGGAGGAGGGAGAGAAGAAGAATACAACAGGTTAGGACACACACGTGGAGACAATATCAAAGGAATATCTAATCCATGAGTTCCACTGATTCTGGTAGAGCAGGGGTGTTAAACCCTAAACCTCAACTAAATATTTTAATAAATAATGTGGAAATTGAGCAAGTTGAGGTGACTAAACTCATTTTGACACACCTAGTCTTCAAAGAGGTCCGAAGGGCCGCACAGAAAACGGGTTATATTTTCTTGCCTGTCAAAATTTGCAAAAAGAAAATGTCCTCTATCCATCGTTTTTTGGAAAGTCCGATGCTCCCCGAATGTGTAGTTTTCATTTCGGTGAACGGACCCCCCCTTGCAGGCTATACGTTTAACACCCGGGTCTTATAGAGTGCTATGAGTTCCGTTGGGTTTGTTCCAGTGTCGTCGTACCAAACCAAACAGACCAAACAGACATCTCTGTCATTCCTGGTGCAGTAATAGTCTCTGAAAACAGTTAAAATAATGTCACCAGACTAAACCTGAAGAAGTGACCACAGAGACCCTATTAAAACTCTAATGTAATTCTATGGCTGTGCAGACAGAGAGATGGACACAGAGAGAGAGAGAGAGAGAGAGAGAGAGAGAGAGAGAGAGAGAGAGAGAGAGAGAGTTTAGCTGAAACAAGACATCAGTAGCCCAGAGCCAGTAGATTGTTCTGCTAGATATAGAGCTATAGCTAGTCACAGCTGTGGCGTGATGCGTGCCTCTGTCATAGGTCACCTTGCTATTGGAACTGTCTGTGTGTGTGTGTGAGTGTGTCTGTGTGTGTGTGTGAGTGTGTCTGTGTGTGTGTTTGTGAGCGTGTGTGTGTGAGATGTTGTGACTCGACTAGATGACCCCTAGACTGTAACCTTCCACTCACTGTGTTGTCGCCGCGACAAATAATGTATGAAAAGAACAGCCTTAGAATCACTTATAATGGAGTCCGGTGTAGCAGTAACACACAGGACTTATAATGGAGTCCGGTGTAGCAGTAACACTCAGGACTTATAATGGAGTCCGGTGTAGCAGTAACACTCAGGACTTATAATGGAGTCCGGTGTAGCAGTAACACACAGGACTTATAATGGAGTCCGGTGTAGCAGTAACAACCAGGACTTATAATGGAGTCCGGTGTAGCAGTAACAACCAGGACTTATAATGGAGTCCGGTGTAGCAGTAACACACAGGACTTATAATGGAGTCCGGTGTAGCAGTAACAACCAGGACTTATAATGGAGTCCGGTGTAGCAGTAACAACCAGGACTTATAATGGAGTCTGGTGTAGCAGTAACACACAGGACTTATAATGGAGTCTTAAGGCTTAAGGACAACAAAGTCAAGATATTGGAGTGACCATCACAAAGCCCTGACCTCAATCCCATAGAAAATTTGTGGGCAGAACTGAAAAAGCGTGTGCGAGCAAGGAGGCCTACAAACCTGACTCAGTTACACCAGCTCTGTCAGGAGGAATGGGCCAAAATTCACCCAACTTATTATGGGAAGCTTGTGGAAGGCTACCCGAAATGTTTGACCCAAGTTAAACAATTTAAAGGCAATGCTACCATATACTAATTGACTGTATGTAAATTTCTGACCCACTGGGAATGTGATGAAGGAAATAAAAGCTGAAATAAATAATTTTCTCTACTATTATTCTGACATTTCACATTCTTAAAATAAAGTGGTGATCCTAACTGACCTAAGACGGCATTTTTACTAGGATTAAATGTCAGGAATTGTGAAAAACTTTAAATTTAAATGTATTTGGCTAAGGTGTATGTAAACTTCCGACTTCAACTGTATTGTATAAAAAGCCTTTTTAAACCTCAAATACACTACGAGTTTTAAAATACCCTGCATTGCAGGAAAGTTCTCCTGATCACTCCTGCAATGGGGTGATCAAATTAAGATCCTGCATCTGTAGGAGAGGGAGAGAAGGACAGGAGGAGAGGAGGAGAGAATACTAACCTGATGTTCCTCCTATATCCATGGCTTTGAGATTGCGTGCTTTGATGATGTTCACAGTGATGGTGTTGGCTGTTGGGTTATAGCACAGAGACACCAGCAGGTCCCCTCGCCTCCCCTGGGGAACACACACACACACACACACACACACACACACACACACACACACACACACACACACACACACACACACACACACACACACACACACACACACACACACACACACACACACACACACACACACACACACACACACCAGGCAGACAGACAGACAGACACAGCAGTTAGTCACTTTTTACATGCAGTGTAGACACACTTGATCTGGGTATTCACAAAGCATCTTAGTGTAGGAGTGCTAACCTAGGAACAGTTTCACATTTTTAAATCATAATGACTAATATCAAGGAGACCTGATCCTAGATCAAAGTAGCAAACCTACTCTGAGACACTTGGTGAGTATGGGGCCCTGGTCTGGGCCAGTTTACTGGACAATGAATAAGCCTAGAGAAATAAGCTGTAAATGGGCATGTTGAATGGAGAAAGACTATCCAGTCTTTCAACCTGGATTTTGGGAAAGTTACTGGAAATGTGCAACCCTACATACCGCCCCATCCATGCAGGGTTTGAGCTCCTTCCAGAAGGTCTGCATGTGTCCTAAGTCACTGAGCTTGTTGAGGGGGATGGATACCTCCCCGATGGGGTCGTTACGACTGAATCGGTCAAAGTCCAACACCTGAAGGTACAGAGTCCTCTCTCTCACCTTCTCATACGGGAAACCTGGGTGGGAGAGAGAGAGAGAGAGAGAGAGAGGGGGGAGACAGGCAGAAACAGAGAGAAGGAGAAAACAGCGACAGTGAGAGATATGGATTAGAGAGCCGTTGGGAAAGAGGTCTTCTGACCTCAGCTAGGACTTCCTGGTGAAATAAAAGACTGAAATATATCCTCAACAAGAACCTGAGCAAATCAAATCAAATTGTATTGGTCATGTACACAGTTAGCAGGTGTTATGGCGGGCGCAGGAAAATGCTCATGTTACTAGTTCCTATCAATCAATGCAGTAAATGTCAAACAAGCACGCAATAATACAACATTATAAACGTATAAAAAGAAAATGTAGCACAGCGGTAGATCTATTAACAGCATTTAAACATCATTAAAGTGACTAGTGTTCAATGACTCTATGTACATAGGGCAGCAGTCTCTAAGGTGCAGGGTAGAGTACCGGGGTGGTAGGCGGCTAGTAACAGCTATCAGAGCAGCTTAGCGATCGCTGCAGCTGTACACAGCCCATCTGTAAATAGCCCATCCAACTACCTACCTCATCCCCATATTGTTTTTATTTACTTTTTCTGCTCTTTTGCACACCAGTATTTCTACTTGCACGTCATCATCTGCTCATCTATCACTCCAGTGTTAATCTGCTAAATTGTAAATGCTTCGCTACTATTGGCCTATTTATTGCCTTACCTCCTTACTCCATTTGCACACACTGTATATAGATTTTTCTATTGTGTTATTGACTTTACTTTTGTTTATCCCATGTGTAACTCTGTGTTGGTGTTTTTTGTCGACCTGCTGTGCTTTATCTTGGCCAGGTCGCAGTTGTAAATGAGAACTTGTTCTGAACTGGCCTACCTGGTTAAATAAAGGTGAAATAAAATAAAAAAAATAAAACAGTGGCCGTGTCCCAACAACCATACTTCCGTCCTAAATTGTAGGCCGTTGAGAATGCAAAGCAGTTAATAGTATGCAACATTTCAAAAATCGAGTATACTTAAAAAATCGAGTATACTTAAAAAAATCGAGTATACTTAAAAAATCGAGTATACTTCAAAAATCAAGTATACTTCAAAAATCGAGTATACTTAAAAAATCGAGTATACTTAAAAAAATCGAGTATACTTCAAAAATCAAGTATACTTCAAAAATCGAGTATACTTCAAAAATCGAGTATACTTTAAATCCCCGGATATCATACTCATTTTCAGCTTTGTTTTTATTATTACTTTTTTACTTTTGTCTACTTGGTAAATATTTTCTTCTTCTTGAACTGCACTGTTGGTTAAGGGCTCGTAAGTAAGCATTTCACGGTAAAGTCTACACTTGTTGTATTCGGTGCATGTGACAAATAAAGTTTGATTTGATTTGACTGGACACAGCTGATCAATTAGACATGGGGGATGTGCTACCGAAGTCAACAAAAAGGGGGGAAAGCAACGCAATCACGCGTGATGCATTCTCAGTATGCGGAAATATCATGTTTAATAGTATGCAACATTTCAAAAAATCTAATATGGTTTAAATGCCAAGATGTTATACTCATTTCGGGTTCTTCATTTAGTCAAATTTGAGTGCTCTTCAAGTAGCCAACAACAACACTAGGCTACTTAGCTTCTGGGGTGGTGTTCTAATGTAGGCTAAGTCGTTATTTGTTCTCCTTAAAAAGTAAAAAAACAAAATATATATATATATATATATATATATTGCATCGTAGGCTACATCTTTTAAAACATATTTTTTTACATTTGTTTCTCCTTTGTCAAGATAATCCATCCACCTGACAGGTGTGGCATATCAAGAAGCTGATTAAACAGCAGGATAATTACACAGGTGCACCTTGTGCCTGGGACAATAAAAGTACACTCTAAAATGTGCAGTTTTGCCACACAACACAATGCCACAGATGTCTCAAGTTTTGAGGGAACGTGCAATTGTCATGCTGACTGCAGGAATGTCCACCAGAGCTGTTGCCAGATAATTTAATGTTAATTTCTCTACCATAAGCCGCCTCCCATGTCATTTTAGAGAATTTGGCAGCACGTCCTACTGGCCTCACAACCGCAGACCATGTGTAACATGCCAGCCCAGGACAACCTCATCTGTCTTTTTCACCTGCGGGATCGTCTGAGATCACCCACCGGACAGCTGATGAAACTGGGTTTGCACCACCGAAGAATTTCTGCGCAAACTGTCAGAAACCGCGTCAGGGAAGCTTATCTGCGGGCTCGTTGTCCTCACCAGGGTCTTGACCTGACTACAGTTCGGCGTCGTAACTGACTTCAGTGGGAAAATGCTCACCTCCGATGGCCACTGGCACACTGGAGAAGTGTGCTCTTCACGGATGAATCCCTGTTTCTACTGTACCGGGCAGATGGCGTCGTGTGGGTGAACGGTTTGCCCCATGGTGGTGGTGGGGTTATGGTATGGGCAGGCATAAGCTACAGACAACGAACACAATTGCATTTTATCTATGGCAATTTGAATGCACAGAGATACCGTGACGAGATCCTGAGGTCCATTGTCGTGCCATTCATCCGCCGCCATCACCTCATGTTTCAGCATGATAATGCACAGCCCCATGTCACAAGGATCTGTACACAATTCCTGGAAGCTGAAAATGTCCCAGTTCTTCCATAGCCTGCGTACTCACCAGACATGTCACCCATTGAGCATGTTTGGGATGCTCTGGATCGACTTGTATGACAGCGTGTTCCAGTTCCCGCCAATATCCAGAAACTTTGCACAGCCATTGAAGAGGAGTGGGACAACATTCCACACGCCACAATCAACAGCCTGATCAACTCTATGTGAAGGAGATGTGTTGCGCTGTATGAGGTAATTGGTGGTCACATCAGATACTGACTGGTTTTCTCATCAGATGCATATCTGTATTCCCAGTCATGTGAAATCCATAGATTAGGGACTAATGCATTTATTTCAATTGACTGATTTCCTTATATGAACTGTAACTCAGTAAAATATTTTTAGATTATTGCGATTTATATTTTTGTTCAGTGTAAATCCTAAACCATCTTTTTGATTTCTGAATGTGACAGTCTGTCTATAACCAGCCTGAGTAGGCCTTTAAAACTCCATTAGGTTGAATGCGATAGTCTGTCTATAACCAGCCTGAGGAGGCCTATAACTCCATTAGGTTGAATGTGATAGTCTGTCTAGAACCAGCCTGAGTAGGCCTATAACTCCATTAGGTTGAATCACCTACTCAGCCAATCAGGAGCCGCTACTGCCTTGTGGCCGTGGCATACTGCATTCTTTTACTGAACAGTATGTGCTAAATAGCAAATAGTATGCAGTTTAAGTATGTACTGCGCTAGTATGGGTATTCGGACACAGCCAATGACTAAGGGGCAGTAGAGGGCAGGGTACTGGGCGGAAGCCTTCTAGTGGTGGGTGTTTAACAGTCTGATGGCATGGGGATAGAAGCTGTTTATCAGTCTCTCTGTCCCAGCTTTGATGCACCTGTACTGTCTCTACCTGCTAGATGGTAGTAGGTAAACAGTGGGGTGGCTTCGGTGGCTGAGTTCCGTGATTATCTTCTTGGCCTTCCTTTGACACCGGATGCTGTAGATGTCCTGGAGGTCAGTCAACGTGCACCGATGCTGCATTGGGCAGGACCGCACCACCCTCTGGAGAGCCCTGCGGTTGCAGGTGGTGCAAATTGCCGTACCAGGCAGTGATACAGCCCGACAGGATGCTCTCAATGGTGAATCTGTAGAAGTTCGTGAGGTACTTAGGGGCCAAGCAACATTTCTTCAGCCTCCTGAGGTTGAAGAAGTGCTGTTGCGCTTTCTTCACCACACTGTCGGTGTGAAGGGATCATTTCCGGTCCTCAGTGATGTGCACGCCGAGGAACTTGAAGCTTTTGACCCACTCCACTGCGGCCCTGTTGATATGGGATGAGGGCGTGCTCCTCTCTGCTGTTTCCTGAAGTCCACGATCAGCTCCTTCGTTTTGTTGACGTTGAGAGTGAGAGGTTATTTTCCTGGTAACACTCTGCCAAGGCCCTCAACTCCTCCATGTAGGCTGTTTCGTCGTTTTTGGTAATCAGGCCTACCACTGTTGTGTTGTTAGCAAACTTGATGATTGAGTTGGAGACGTGTGTGGCCACTCACTCATGGGTGAACTGGGAGTAGAGGACGGGTGCTGTTGCCTACCTTCCTTCACCACCTGGGGTTGGCCCGTTAGGAAGTCCAGGACCCAGTTGCATAGGGTGGGGTTAAGACCCAGGACCCTGAGCTTAGTGATGCGCTTGGAGGACACTATGGTGTTGAAGGCTGAGGTATAGTCTATGAACAGCATTCTTACATACAGTTGAAGTCGGAAGTTTACATACACCTTAACCAAAAACATTTAAACTCAGGTTTTCACAATTCCTGACATTTAATCCTAGTAACAATTCCCTGTCTTAGGTCAGTTAGGATCACCACTTTATTTTAAGAATGTGAAATGTCAGAATAATAGCAGAGAGAATTATTTATTTCAGCTTTCATCACATTCCCAGTGGGTCAGAAGTTTACATACAGTCAATTAGTATTTGGTAGCATTGCCTTAAAATTGCTTAACTTGGGTCAAACGATTTGGGTAGCCTTCCACAAGCTTCCCACAATAAGTTGGGTGAATTTTGGCCCATTCCTCCTGACAGAGCTGGTGTAACTGAGTCAGGTTTGTAGGCCTCCTTGCTCGCACACGCTTCTTCAGTTCTGCCCACATATTTTCTATGGGATTGAGGTCAGGGCTTTGTGATGGCCACTCCAATACCTCGACTTTGTTGTCCTTAAGCCATTTTGCCACAACATTCCATTTGGAAGACCCATTTGCGAGCAAACTTTAACTTCCTGACTGTCGTGTTGAGATTTTGTTTCAATATAGCCACATAATTTTCCTCCCTCATGATGCCATCTATTTTGTGAAGTGCACCAGTCCCTCCTGCAGCAAAGCACCCCCACAACATGATGCTGCCACCCCCGTGCTTCACGGTTGGAATGGTGGACTTGTGGACTTGTGGAGGTCTAAAAAAAAAAATCTGAGGTCTTGGCTGATTTCTTTTGATTTTCTCATGATGTCAAGCAAAGAGGCACTGAGTTAGAAGGTAGGCCTTTAAATACATCCACAGGTACACCTCCAATTGATCCAAATTATGTCAGTTAACCTATCAGAAGCTTCTAAAGCTATGACATAATTTTCTGGAATTTTCCAAGCTGTTTAAAGGCACAGTCAACTTAGTGTATGTAAACTTCTGACCCACTGGCATTGTGATACAGTGAATTATAAGTGAAATAATCTGTCTGTAAAGAATATTTGGAAAAGTTACTTGTGTCATGCACAAAGTAGATGTCCTAACCAACTTGCGAAAACTATAGTTTGTTAACAAGAAATTTGTGGAGTGGTTGAAAAACGGGTTTTAATGATTCCAACCTAAGTGTATGTAAACTTCCGACTTCCACTGTAGGTGTTCCTCTTGTCCAGGTGGGATAGGGCAGTGTGCAGTGCAGTGTCGATTGCGTCGTCCTTGGATCTGTTGGGGTGGTAAGCAAATTGTAGTGGGTCTAGGGTGTCGGGTAAGGTGGAGGTGATATGGTCCTTAACTAGCATCTCAAAGCACTTCATGATGACAGAAGTGACGGGGCGATAGTCATTTAGTTCAGTTACCGTCACTTTCTTGGATACAGGACTGAGGGAGAGAATGAATATGTACATAAGCACTCTAGCCAGCTGGCTACTCATGCTCTGAGGACAGGGCTTGGGATGCCAGTCTGGGCAGCCTTAAAAGGGTTAACACGGTTAAATGTCTCACATTGGCCATGGAGATCGGGAGCACACAGTCCTTGTGAGCGGCAGAGGCATACGTCGGCAGCTCAGTGTTGTTTTCCTTGAAGCCGACAAAGAAGGTGTTTAGCTTGTCCGGGAGCAAGGCATCAGTGTCCGCGAGGTGGCTGGCTTCCCTTTATAATCCGTGATTTTCTGGAGTCTCTGCCACATGCATCTGGTGTCTGAGATGTTGAATTGCAACTCCACTTTGTCTCTGTACTGACGTTTTGCTTCTTTTGATTGACTTACGGAGGTCATAGATGGTCTGTTCACACATCCATGTTCCAAGTCACCTTGCCGTAGTTAAATACGGTGGTTCGCATGTTCAGTTTTGCATGAATGCTGCAGAGTTGTTTGGTTTGGATAAGTTCTAATCATCACCGTAGGAACAACATCCTCTATGCCCTTCCTGATGAACCCAGTCACCGTGGGAACAACATCCTCTATGCCCTTCCTGATGAACCCAGTCACCGTGGGAACAACATCCTCTATGCCCTTCCTGATGAACCCAGTCACCGTGGGAACAGCATCTTCTATGCCCTTCCTGATGAACCCAGTCACCGTAGGAACAACATCCTCTATGCCCTTCCTGATGAACCCAGTCACCGTGGGAACAACATCCTCTATGCCCTTCCTGATGAACCCAGTCACCGTGGGAACAGCATCCTCTATGCCCTTCCTGATGAACCCAGTCACCGTGGGAACAGCATCTTCTATGCCCTTCCTGATGAACCCAGTCACCGTGGGAACAACATCCTCTATGCCCTTCCTGATGAACCCAGTCACCGTGGGAACAACATCCTCTATGCCCTTCCTGATGAACCCAGTCACCGTGGGAACAGCATCCTCTATGCCCTTCCTGATGAACCCAGTCACCGTGGGAACAGCATCTTCTATGCCCTTCCTGATGAACCCAGTCACCGTGGGAACAACATCCTCTATGCCCTTCCTGATGAACCCAGTCACCGTGGGAACAACATCCTCTATGCCCTTCCTGATGAACCCAGTCACCGTGGGAACAACATCCTCTATGCCCTTCCTGATGAACCCAGTCACCGTGGGAACAGCATCTTCTATGCCCTTCCTGATGAACCCAGTCACCGTGGGAACAACATCCTCTATGCCCTTCCTGATGAACCCAGTCACCGTGGGAACAACATCCTCTATGCCCTTCCTGATGAACCCAGTCACCGTGGGAACAGCATCCTCTATGCCCTTCCTGATGAACCCAGTCACCGTGGGAACAGCATCTTCTATGCCCTTCCTGATGAACCCAGTCACCGTGGGAACAACATCCTCTATGCCCTTCCTGATGAACCCAGTCACCGTGGGAACAACATCCTCTATGCCCTTCCTGATGAACCCAGTCACCGTGGGAACAGCATCCTCTATGCCCTTCCTGATGAACCCAGTCACCGTGGGAACAGCATCTTCTATGCCCTTCCTGATGAACCCAGTCACCGTGGGAACAACATCCTCTATGCCCTTCCTGATGAACCCAGTCACCGTGGGAACAACATCCTCTATGCCCTTCCTGATGAACCCAGTCACCGTGGGAACAGCATCCTCTATGCCCTTCCTGATGAACCCAGTCACCGTGGGAACAGCATCTTCTATGCCCTTCCTGATGAACCCAGTCACCGTGGGAACAACATCCTCTATGCCCTTCCTGATGAACCCAGTCACCGTGGGAACAACATCCTCTATGCCCTTCCTGATGAACCCAGTCACCGTGGGAACAACATCCTCTATGCCCTTCCTGATGAACCCAGTCACCGTGGGAACAACATCCTCTATGCCCTTCCTGATGAACCCAGTCACCGTGGGAACAACATCCTCTATGCCCTTCCTGATGAACCCAGTCACCGTGGGAACAACATCCTCTATGCCCTTCCTGATGAACCCAGTCACCGTGGGAACAACATCCTCTATGCCCTTCCTGATGAACCCAGTCACCGTGGGAACAACATCCTCTATGCCCTTCCTGATGAACCCAGTCACCGTGGGAACAACATCCTCTATGCCCTTCCTGATGAACCCAGTCACCGTGGGAACAACATCCTCTATGCCCTTCCTGATGAACTCAGACCAATGTTGAACAGTCGTTACCAACCATAGGAGCTTCCTGCTTAAGCTTCTGCCTCTAGGCGCGGGGAGGAGCAGGATATAGGCGTGGTCAGATTTCCGGAAGGACAAGCCATGTAGCCATGCTACCTCCTCTCTGATCCTGCCATACATACCTACACGTACGCTGCGGTCACAAGACACAGGCCTCCTTATTGTCCCTAGAATAAGGAGGCAGGGCTTTCTCCGATAGAACTACATTTTTATGGAATGGTCTGCCTGTCCATGTGAGAGACGCAGACTCAGTCTCAACCTTTAAGTCTTTATTGAAAACGCATCTCTTCAGTAGGTCCTATGATTGAGTGTAGTCTGGCCCAGGGGTGCGAAGGTGAACGGCAAGGCACTGGAGTGACGAACCATCCTTGCTGTCTCTGCCTGGCCGGTTCCCCTCTCTCCACTGGGATTCTCTGCCTCTGACCCAATTACGTGGGCTGAGTTACTGGCTTACTAGTGCTCTTCCATGTCGTCCCTGGGAGTGATGCGTCACTTGAGTGGGTTGAGTCACTGACGTGATCGTCCTGTCCAGTTTGCACCCCCTCAGGCTCGTGCGGTGGAGGAGATCTTTGTAGACTTACTACCCTGAGACTATTGTCTCAGGGTAGTAAGTTGATGGTCTATTGATATCCCTCTAGTGGTGTGGGGGCTGTGGTTTCAAAAAATTGGTGGGGTTATATCCTGCATGGTTGGCCCTGTCCGGGGGTATCATTGGACGGGGCTACAGTGTCTCCCGACCCACCCCTGTCTCAGCCTCAAGTATCTATGGGCTAGGGTCAGTCTGTTATATCTGGTGTAATTATCCTGTCTTATCTGGTGTCCTGTGTGAATTTAAGTATGCTCCCTATTATTCTCTCTCTCTCTCTCTCTCTCCCTCCCTCCCCACCCGGAGGACCTGAGCCCGAGGACCATGCCTCAGGCCAACCTGGCCTGATGACTCCTGGCTGTCCCCAGTGCACCTGGTCGTGCTGCTGCTCCAGTTTCAACTGTTCTGCCTGCGGCTATAGAACCCTGTACACCGGACGTGTTACCTTGTTCCAGACCTGCTGTTTTCGACTCTCTTTCTCTCTCTCTTCTACCTCACATGCTGTCTCGACTTCTGAATGCTCGGCTATGAAAAGCCAACTGACATTTACTCCTGGAGGTACTGACCTGTGAATATTATTTGACCCTGCTGATCTTCTATGAACATTTGAACATCTGGAAGAACGATCTGGCCTTAATGTTCATGTGCTCTTATAATCTCCATCCAGCACAACCAGAAGAGGACTGGCCCACCCCCTCAGAGCCTGGTTCCTCTCTAGGTTTCTTCCTAGGTTTCTGCCTTTCTAGGGAGTTTTTCCCCTAGCCACCGGGCTTCTAAATCTGTTTTCTTTTTGGAGCACTCCAGTTTTCTTTATTAAAGCCCCCAGCTACAATATATGCAGCCTCAGGATATGCGGTTTCCAGTTTGAACAAAGTCCCGTGTAGTTCTTTGAGAGCAGTCACAGTGTCTGCTCGTGAGGGAGTGAATATAACCAAAGAAAATAATCCCTGGAGGTAATGCGGTTGGAATTCAATGGTATTCCAGACGTGGAAAACGCTACCACTATCACACCATGAGTTACACATGTATACAGTGCCTTCGGAAAAGTATTCATACCCTTTGACTTTTTCCACACATTGTTAGTTACAGCCTTATTCTAAAATTGGTAATTGGTAATTTTTTCCCTCTACACACAATACGCCATAATGACAAAGCGAAAACAGGTTTGTCGACATTTTTGCACATTTATTACATATAAAAAGTCTCTGAATGTCCTTGAGTTGCCTAGCCAGAGTCCGGACTTGAACCCGATCGAACATCTCTGGAGAGATCTGAAAATAGCTGTGCAGTGACACTCCCCATCTAACCTGACAGAGTTTGAGAGGATCTGCAGAGAAAATGGGGAAAAACTCCCCAAAATCAAGGTGAGCCAAGCTTGTAGAGTCGAACCCAAGAAGACTCAAGGCTGTAATCGCTGCCAAAGGTGCTTCAACAAAGTACTGAGTAAAGGGACTGAATACTTACGTATGTAAAATTAAAACATTTTTTTTTTTGCTTTGTCATTATGGGGTATTGTGTGTAGATTGATGAGGGGAAAAAATTGTTTAATAAATGTTAGAATAAGGCTGTAACGTAACAAAATGTGGAAAAAGTCTAGGGGTCTGAATACTTTCAGAATGCACTTTATAGGCTACTGCACATTACGCACGACAGAAAAACACAAAAGCCTATAGGTCTAGCTAGCTATATGCCCTCTTGGATAAATACATGCAACTAACTCCAGTAGACCAGTAGACTAGTAGACCAGTGGACTAGTAGACGTTGTGGGTGTGAACTATATTACTGTACTGTATTGTATTATATACTGTGTTATATGGACTGGAATATCTCACATCGTTCAAACCATGTTGAAGCAGAAGAGAACGTGCGATTCTGGTGCGCCACCTGCATCCGGACCACAAAGTTACAAGTATAGGGCTAGCGAATGTGATTTTAATTATGCAATATAATAGGGCCTATTATTAATTAATTAATTAATTAATTCATTAATTAATTAATTCATTAATTAATTAGTAGGCTGACACATATATACAGCTTTCCTAATATTTCCCCTAATGTTATTAACCTACCTCCTCTTTCTCTCTCTATTGTTGCCTCATTCCTTCCTCGCTTTCAACAGTCAAATGAAATTTTGTTTCGTTGTCCTTATCTTCATCATTCTAATGACATCCTTTAATAATATAGGACTAGAATTGGATGCAGAAAGACTTTCACTTCACGAAGATTGAATGGTTACGGGTCTGAATTAATAACTGCTATAGTCTACCACCATCTGAATGGTTACGGGTCTGAATTAATAACTGCTATAGTCTACCACCATCTGAATGGTTACGGGTCTGAATTAATAACTGCTATAGTCTACCACCATCTGAATGGTTATGGGTCTGAATTAATAACTGCTATAGTCTCCCACCATCTGAATGGTTATGGGTCTGAATTAATAACTGCTATAGTCTACCACCATCTGAATGGTTACGGGTCTGAATTAATAACTGCTATAGTCTGACACCATCTGAATGGTTACGGGTCTGAATTAATAACTGCTATAGTCTACCACCATCTGAATGGTTATGGGTCTGAATTAATAACTGCTATAGTCTAACCACCATCTGAATGGTTATGGGTCTGAATTAATAACTGCTATAGTCTACCGCCATCTGAATGGTTATGGGTCTGAATTAATAACTGCTATAGCCTACCACCATCTGAATGGTTATGGGTCTGAATTAATAACTGCTATAGTCTAACCACCATCTGAATGGTTATGGGTCTGAATTAATAACTGCTATAGTCTACCACCATCTGAATGGTTACGGGTCTGAATTAATAACTGCTATAGTCTAACCACCATCTGAATGGTTACGGGTCTGAATAAATAACTGCTATAGTCTACCGCCATCTGAATGGTTACGGGTCTGAATTAATAACTGCTATAGTCTGACACCATCTGAATGGTTATGGGTCTGAATTAATAACTGCTATAGTCTACCACCATCTGAATGGTTATGGGTCTGAATTAATAACTGCTATAGTCTGACACCATCTGAATGGTTATGGGTCTGAATTAATAACTGCTATAGCCTACCACCATCTGAATGGTTATGGGTCTGAATTAATAACTGCTATAGTCTACCACCATCTGAATGGTTACGGGTCTGAATTAATAACTGCTATAGTCTACCGCCATCTGAATGGTTACGGGTCTGAATTAATAACTGCTATAGCCTACCACCATCTGAATGGTTACGGGTCTGAATTAATAACTGCTATAGTCTACCGCCATCTGAATGGTTATGGGTCTGAATTAATAACTGCTATAGTCTACCACCATCTGAATGGTTATGGGTCTGAATTAATAACTGCTATAGTCTACCACCATCTGAATGGTTATGGGTCTGAATTAATAACTGCTATAGCCTACCACCATCTGAATGGTTATGGGTCTGAATTAATAACTGCTATAGTCTACCACCATCTGAATGGTTATGGGTCTGAATTAATAACTGCTATAGTCTACCACCATCTGAATGGTTATGGGTCTGAATTAATAACTGCTATAGTCTAACCACCATCTGAATGGTTATGGGTCTGAATTAATAACTGCTATAGTCTACCGCCATCTCGCGTTCGTTCTTCTTTCAAAATATCCACGAGTTGTTTTGGCTGCAGTATTTAACATTCAGCAAAAAGTAGCTTGAGTCCCTCTTCCAATAGCCTATTGGTATAAGAAATGCTAAAAAATAAATGATGTCCAGCAAGCTATTCTAGTCCAGCTTTTCCTGCATGGGACTCCTATCAGCTAAGGAGCGTTGTTTAAGGAGAGAGGCCAGCAGAGCACAGGTGCATGGGTATGGCGCAAGAGACAGAGGCTATAAGTCATGAAGCTTATTATACATAACCCATCATTAATTAGCTAAATATAAGACTAATACTGCATTGAATTTATTACCTGAAAGAGGTAGGCTGGGACATCTATATATCAACCTAGAACAGCATTATCTATTTTGAATGCAATTTGAATGGAATTGATGGAGAGAGAGAGAAAGACTGTGAGAGTGCTCACGAAAGCACTGATTAAAATCAAAGATATTCGAGTGATGGGCTGATTTCAAACTATGTCGCCGCAATAAAAAAAATATATAATCTTTACAATTAAAAAACAAGGTGACCCCTGAAAGCCAGATAGAGATGGGTAAACTAGACATGCATTCAGTCTTTATATTACTGTAGCATAGGCTATGGCTGCAGCAAATCTAGTCCTACATGTCACAAGAAAAACAGTTACCATGATGAGATGATAGGTCTACATGCATTGTGAACTGCGCTCCATTCTGAAATGGGCTGTCTGTCCCCACCCTGAGATGGGCTGTCTGTCTCCACCCTGAGATGGGCTGTCTGTCCCCACCCTGAGATGGGCTGTCTGTCTCCACCCTGAGATGGGCTGTCTGTCCCCACCCTGAGCATTAATGATTCATCATGCAGAGGCCGTAGAGAAGCCAAATTTAAACGTTGCATATAATTTAACAGTTCCATTTTACGCCATGCTGTTCATATAAATAATTTATTATAATTTAAGAAGAACATTATTCCATAATACAGGTATGAGAATAGCATTCTAACGTAATTAGGGTATGAGAATAGCATTCTAAAGTAATTAGGGTATGAGAATAGCATTCTAACGTAATACGGGTATGAGAAGAGCATTCTACCGTAATACGGGTATGAGAAGAGCATTCTACCGTAATACGGGTATGAGAAGAGCATTCTACCGTGACACAGGTATGATAAGTGCATGTACCCTAATACAGGTATGAGAAGAGCATTATGAATCCCTACGTACCCTCGAACAGGAAGGTCTCGTTCCAGTGAGGGTTGAGGTTCTTCCTCTTGACCTTGGTCTCCAGCTTGTGCTTCTTGTCCGGCAGCAGGTAGAGCTTGACGAAGGGGTCAGAGGTCCCAGAGAAGTCCTTGGCAGGGAGCTCCTGACCCTTCGTAATAACAAATAACAACAACATGTGTCAATTTGCAGGTCGCTACTTAAAGTAACGCGTAACGTACAATTTCGTAGACGTTGTCTCGATGGGGAATTAAAAAACACACACAAGAAGTTCTGGCTTTGTAACCGTGTCACTGATACCTTGAGAATCTTGACGGTCAGGGTGGAGTCCTGGAAGCTGTAGCCAACCGAGAACTGGATCCGCCCCAGCTTCTCACTGATAGCACCTTCCCCGTCGTCATCCTCTGAGCCCGGGACAGCTGGGGTGGTTGGGGGAGGGGGTAGACGGAGACAGACAGAAGCTCAGATTGAAAATCACACACTGACGCACGCTTAGACAGACAGACAAAACACACACACACACGATCCTTTCACGCACACAACTCTTTGTTGACTACAGATGGAGTGGGAGTGGAGGTGGTGGGGTGCTAGCCGGGTTTTGGGGCGTCTCGTTTTATCATGGTGGCTGGCTGGGGGCCACTGAGAGAGATGTTTTATCATAGTGGCAGGCTAAGGGCCACTGAGAGAGATGTTTTATCATGGTGGCTGGCTGGGGGCCACTGAGAGAGATGTTTTATCATGGTGGCTGGCTGTGGGCCCGCTGAGAGAGATGTTTTATCATGGTGGCTGGCTAAGGGCCACTGAGAGAGATGTTTTATCATGGTGGTTGGCTAAGGGCCACTGAGAGAGATGTTTAATCATGGTGGCTGGCTAAGGGCCACTGAGAGAGATGTTTAATCATGGTGGCTGGCTGGGGGCCACAGAGAGATGTTGTATCATGCTGGCTGGCTAAGGGCCACTGAGAGAGATGTTTTATCATGGTGGCAGGCTAAGGGCCACTGAGAGAGATGTCTTATCATGGTGGCTGGCTAAGGGCCACTGAGAGAGATGTTTTATCATGGTGGCTGGCTGGGGGCCCGCTGAGAGAGATGTTGTATCATGGCGGCTGGCTAAGGGCCACTGAGAGAGATGTTTAATCATGGTGGCAGGCTGGGGGCCACTGAGAGAGATGTTTTATCATGGTGGCAGGCAGGGGGCCCGCAGAGAGAGATATTTTATCATGGTGGCTGGCTAAGGGCCACTGAGAGAGATGTTTTATCATGGTGGCTGTCTAAGGGCCAATGAGAGAGATGTTTTATCATGGTGGCAGGCTGGGAGCCACTGAGAGAGATGTTTTATCATGGTGGCTGTCTAAGGGCCACTGAGAGAGATGTTTAATCATGGTGGCTGGCTAAGGGCCACTGAGAGAGATGTTTAATCATGGTGGCAGGCTGGGAGCCCGCTGAGAGAGATGTTTTATCATGGTGGCTGGCTAAGGGCCACTGAGAGAGATGTTTAATCATGGTGGCTGGCTAAGGGCAACTGAGAGAGATGTTTAATCATGGTGGCTGGCTAAGGGCCACTGAGAGAGATGTTTAATCATGGTGGCTGGCTGGGGGCCACTGAGAGAGATGTTTAATCATGGTGGCAGGCTGGGGGCCACTGAGAGAGATGTGTTATCATGGTGGCAGGCTGGGAGCCACTGAGAGAGATGTTTTATCATGGTGGCTGGCTAAGGGCCACTGAGAGAGATGTTTAATCATGGTGGCTGGCTAAGGGCCACTGAGAGAGATGTTTAATCATGGTGGCAGGCTGGGAGCCCGCTGAGAGAGATGTGTTATCATGGTGGCTGGCTAAGGGCCACTGAGAGAGATGTTTAATCATGGTGGCTGGCTAAGGGCAACGGAGAGAGATGTTTAATCATGGTGGCTGGCTGGGGGCCACTGAGAGAGATGTATCATGGTGGCTGGCTAAGGGCCACTGAGAGAGATGTTTTATCATGGTGGCAGGCTAAGGGCCACTGAGAGAGATGTTTTATCATGGTGGCTGGCTGGGGGCCACTGAGAGAGATGTTTTATCATGGTGGCAGGCTGGGGGCCCGCTGAGAGATATGTTTTATCATGGTGGCTGGCTGGGGGCCACTGAGAGAGATACTCTGACATGAAGCAGACTGAAGGACTTTAATTTACCCACTAATGTCCTTAAGAGGCAGGAGGCTGAGGAGGCGCACCGATAGCAGATAGCAGACTATAGACAGACAAGATGTTTTCTCTCTCTCTCTGTCTCTCTCTCTCTTTGTCTCTCTCTCTCTTTGTCTCTCTTTGTCTTTGTCTCTCTCTCTCTTTGTCTTTGTCTCTCTCTCTCTCTCTCTCTCTCTCTCTCTCTCTCTCTCTCTCTCTGTGCATGCTGGGAGTTTTGTGGAGCTTTTTTTCTTGATTCTGTCCTTGCTCAATTTTTTTTTCTATGGTGGAGAGTTAATGCACTATTTGTTATTTTTCAAAGTTAGGGTGGAAGAGACGGTGAATTTATTCATGCTATAGATGGTGGTGTAGATGAGGCTGGGTCTAGTCATGTTATAGATGGTGGTGTAGATGAGGCTGGGTCTAGTCATGTTATGGATGGTGGTGTAGATGAGGCTGGGTCTAGTCAGGTTATAGATGGTGGTGTAGATGAGGCTGGGTCTAGTCATGCTATAGATGGTGGTGTAGATGAGGCTGGGTCTAGTCATGTTATAGATGGTGGTGTAGATGAGGCTGGGTCTAGTCATGTTATGGATGGTGGTGTAGATGAGGCTGGGTCTAGTCAGGTTATAGATGGTGGTGTAGATGAGGCTGGGTCTAGTCATGCTATAGATGGTGGTGTAGATGAGGCTGGGTCTAGTCATGCTATAGATGGTGGTGTAGATGAGGCTGGGTCTAGTCATGTTATAGATGGTGGTGTAGATGAGGCTGGGTCTAGTCATGTTATGGATGGTGGTGTAGATGAGGCTGGGTCTAGTCAGGTTATAGATGGTGGTGTAGATGAGGCTGGGTCTAGTCATGTTATAGATGGTGGTGTAGATGAGGCTGGGTCTAGTCATGTTATAGATGGTGGTGTAGATGAGGCTGGGCCTAGTCATGTTATAGATGGTGGTGTAGATGAGGCTGGGTCTAGTCATGTTATAGATGGTGGTGTAGATGAGGCTGGGTCTAGTCATGTTATAGATGGTGGTGTAGATGAGGCTGGGTCTAGTCATGTTATAGATGGTGGTGTAGACGAGGCTGGGTCTAGTCATGCTATAGATGGTGGTGTAGATGAGGCTGGGTCTAGTCAGGTTATAGATGGTGGTGTAGACGAGGCTGGGTCTAGTCATGCTATAGATGGTGGTGTAGATGAGGCTGGGTCTAGTCATGTTATAGATGGTGGTGTAGATGAGGCTGGGTCTAGTCATGTTATGGATGGTGGTGTAGATGAGGCTGGGTCTAGTCATGCTATAGATGGTGGTGTAGATGAGGCTGGGTCTAGTCAGGTTATAGATGGTGGTGTAGATGATGAGTTGCCAATGAGCCGCCGTCGAGGGGGCTCTGACTCTCCTGCCCAAAAAAGGGGACTTGTGTGAACTTAAGAACTGGAGGCCTGTGGCATTGCTCTGTGCAGGCTACAAGATATTTGCCAAGGTCCTCTCTAACAGACTGAAGTCCCATCTGGACTCGATAGTACATAAGGACCAAACATATTGTGTACCGGGACGCTCAATCACGGACAACTTGTTCTTAATCAGGGACATGTTGGACTTGTCGAGAGGTTCTAATGTGAACTTTGGACTGGTCTCTTTAGATCAAGAGAAGGCTTTTGATAGAGTGGACCATGAGTATCTGTTCAATATGATGTTTGGGTTTGGGGAAGTTTTTTTGACCTGTGTGAAGCTGTTGTATGCTGGGGTGTCATGTATGGTCAAGGTGGGAGGGGGGCTCAGCAGGCCAGTCTGGGTGAGACGAGGCATTAGACAAGGATGCCCTCTATCGGGGCAGTTATATACACTAGCCATTGAGCTTTTTTGTGGCCTGCTACGCAGGAGACTGCAGGGAGTGTGGTGGACAGGCATGTGTGTGGTGACAGGCATAGCAGTATCAGCGTATGCAGATGATGTTTCTGTGATGGTCAGGGATGGTCAGGACATGCAGGCACTAGAGACCAGTCTGAAGGTGTACGAGGGAGCTTCAGCTAAGGTGAACTGGGGCAAGAGCAAAGCTCTGTTATGTGGGGCATGGGGGGATAGGGCCCTTCCTCTGCTTCCAGGGGGTTTGCAGTGGGGTTGTGAAGGGCTTAAAGTGTTGGGGGTGTACCTGGGCTCGGAGAGGTGGGTCAGGAAGAACTGGGAGGGGCTGTCACAGGCAGTGGTGTCAAGACTGGCCAGGTGGAGGTGGCTCCTGTCCTAAGTGTCATATAGAGGGAGGGTGCTGATAATCAACAACCTGGTGGCATCTTCCCTGTGGCATAAACTGGCTGTCCTCAACCCCCCCGCTGGTCTGCTCACAGACCTGCAACACAAGCTGGTTGACTTTTTCTGGTCGGGCCATCACTGGCTGAGGGCGGCAGTGTTGTACATGACCGTCCACGAGGGAGGACAGGGCCTGGTGGAACTGGAGACCAGGGTGGCTGCGTTCCGACTAAAGGCGGCGCAGAGACTGCTGTACCATACTGATGTCGGCTGGAGGGAACCAGCATGCGCGCTGATGAGGAGAGCTGGTGGATTAGGGCTGGACCGGCAGCTGTTCCTCATGAAGCTGGAGAGGATGAGTACAGCAGGTCTCTCAGACTTTTACTCTGCAGTGATGAGGGCCTGGCAGCTGCTAAGGCCCACACGAGAAGGGGGTGTGGAGCCTGGACTGTGGGTGTGGGAGGGGCCTATCTTCCACAACCCAGACATCCCTTTGAGATCGGTTCAGTCGGCCACCCTGCAGAGGCGACTGATGGCAGCGGGTTTACTAAGGCTGGGTGACCTGCGACTGCTGGGAGAGGAGGGGTGGAAAACCCCGCAAGTCTTGGCACAACAAACAGGACTAACGTCTCTTAGGCTGCTGGAGAGATTCCTGGAGGAGGTGTTTGAGTGGCCAAAGGGGGAGGGGCCACCAACGTATCCCCCACTGCAGGTGACGGCAGAGACTGGGGACTGGCAAGGGGGTCTGGAGGACTTGTTAGATTTTAACACTCCGAGCCTGGGGGAGTTTGAAGGGGTGGGAGGTAAAGCCCTCTACAACCTCTGCATTAAGGTGAGGAACATTAGGAGCCTAACAGGAGTGAAGGAACATTAGTGACAGGGGGGGTATGTGGGGCGTAGACTATGGTGGGTTTTAGATAGAAGTGGGCTCTACAAACCCCCAGTACCAAAGAGGTCAGGGGACCTCCAGTGGAGGGTTCTACATGGAGCCCTGGCCACTAACAGCTGGTTGGTACGGGTTGAACCGGGAGTCAGGCAGAGAGAAACTGTGTTATGAGAGAAACTGTGATTCATGTGTTTTCTGTGTGCGCCAGGTTAATGCCATTAATGTCTCTGTTGGAATGTCTGTGTGAGAGGTCGGGGGTGGTTTTTACTGTTGGGATGTTTATAACGGTGTACAGGTATTCCAATAAGGAGAAGACCAAATGTGTTTTGTTGAATTTTCTGTTTGCTCAGGCAAAGTTGGCTGTTTGGCTAACAAGGAGGAACAGGGTGAAAGGTGGGGGCGATAACAGACCCTTTACTATTATTTAATGGGATGGTCTCTGCGCGCCTTAAGGGTGGAATTTGAGGTTGTATAAAATGATAAAGAGTGTGAAGATGTTTCAGGAGATATGGTGTGTTGTGTGGGGGCGGGGGCGCTGTCTGTATAGCTGGGGAAGATGTTTTGGATATACGGTTGTAGAAGTGGTGAGGTTTTGGTTATTGTGATGTGTGGTGTTGTTTTTGTATCGTGGGGTAGAGGGCAAGGTGAGTATGGTACATGTATGCAGTACAGGATATATTTTGGTGTTTTATTTTAAGGGGGTTTAAAGAAAGAAAGACAATAAGTTTCTCTCTCTCTCTCTCTCTCTCTCTCTCTCTCTCTCTCTCTCTCTAATCCCATTCTCCCCAAGTCCCCCTATGTTTTCATATAGTTTCATACCTCTCAGCTGGAATTAAAAGGATCTCTCTCTCCTTTATCACAGTTGATATGCTATTTGATAGCAACATCAGCACACAGACAGAGAGAGAGAGAAACAGGAGGATTGTGTTGGGCATTCAGGTTGATCTCCTGCACTTGCTGCTGTCATTATCCCAGTGGCTCCCCTCCCTTCTCTCTCCCTCTCCTTTATTTAACTAGGCAAGTCAGTTAAGAACAAACTCTTATTTTCAATGACGGCCTAGGAACAGTGGGTTAAGTGCCTTGTTCAGGGGGCAGAAGAACAGATGTTTATCTTGTCGGCTCTGGGATTTGATCTTGCAACCTTTCGGTTTCTAGTCCAACACTCTAACCACTAGGCTTCTCTCTCTCTCTCTCTCTCTCTCTCTCTCTCTCTCTCTCTCTCTCTCTCTCTCTCTCTCTCTCTCTCTCTCTCTCTCTCTCTCTCTCTCTCTCTCTCTCTCTCTCTCTCTCTCTCTCTCTCTCTCTCTCTCTCTCTCTCTCTGGTTGACAGAAGGTATGTATGTCATATGTAGATATAACAGAGAGGGCGAGAACAGCAGCAGGTCCATATCTGTGTTCCAAATGACGCCCCCCAGTTCCTTCATACTGCACTACGGGTAGTGTACTATGTAGAGCATAGGGTGTCATTTGGGATGCAGACACGGTCCTAAAACCCTACTCTTAGTCTAGTCAGGCAGGTAGCCTAGTGGCTAGAGCACTGCTAAAAGGTTGTTAGATCTAAATCCCCCTGAGCTGACGAGGTAAAAATCTGTCGTTCTGCCCCCTGAACAAGGCAGTTAACCCCACTGTTCCCCCCGGTAGGCCGTCGTTGTTAATTAAACACAGTGGTAAAGCAGCATGTTCATGCAAACCAACACTTTAGCCATAGTGTTACACACCCGATCGACTAATCAAAGGTTTGACCAGGATTAAGAAACACTGTTTTAGTCAAAGTCACCATTATTAGTCAGTTGTACAACCGAATTCCTTCAACCGAAATGTTTCTTCCGCATTTAACCCCAACCCCTCTGAATCAGAGAGGTGCGGGGGGCTGCCTTAATCGACATCCACGTCTTCGGCGCCCGGGGAACAGTGGGTTAACTGCCTTGTTCAGGGGCAAAACGACAGATTTTTTCCTTGTCAGCTCGGGGATTCGAACTTGCAACCCTCCGGTTACAAGTCCAACGCTCTAACCACTAGGCTACCTGCCGCCCCGTTTTAGGCTAGTGATAGTGGGTTTCATATTTTGGCACACAAAAAAAAAAGTTATACAAATAATTTATAAAAAATAAGACCACATATTGTGTACACCTATCCAGTCCTCTCAGATCTACCCAAGTTCCCAGGGGGGTAGAGGGTTGGCACTAGGGGTTGAATTAGGATTTGTGGTTGATAGTGGGTGTAGGGTAGGAGGATGAGGAGGAATAGGAGGAGGAGAAGGAATAGGAGGAGGAGGAATAGGAGGAGGAGGAATAGAAGGAGGAAGAGGAATAGGAGGAGGAGGAATAGAAGGAGGAGGAATAGAAGGAGGAGTAGGAATAGGAGGAGGAGGAATAGAAGGAGGAAGAGGAATAGGAGGAGGAGGAATAGAAGGAGGAGCAGGAATAGGAGGAGGTTGAGGTGAATGAATAGGAGGGAGAGAGAGATGGATAAGGGAGGGAGGAAGGATGTGTACCATGACCATGTCTCCGGTGAGTGAGTTGGCCAGATCGGTGACTGAGGAGTGTCCGTCGGGAGGATGGCCCTTGGGACTGTTGCCTGGCTTGTTGCACACGCCCCTGTAGAGAGAGAGGACAGGGTGACCATGGGGCTGAGTCCAGACTCCACAGAGAGAGAGAGAGAGAGAGAGAGAGAGAGAGAGAGAGAGAGAGAGAGAGAGAGAGAGAGAGAGAGAGAGAGAGAGAGAGTCGGAACGGGACGAGGTGACTTCCAGAACACGCAGGCCCAGAGTGCGCAAATGTGAAATATTTGATGTTAGAGCCCTGTCGGATTTGAAGATTGTTACTGATTCTGGGGTCCACAACCAACAAATATCCCTTAGTACAGAATGTAGCCTACCTCCTACAAAGATATCCATGCAAATGAGTTTAATGGTGAAACATAATGTTATATGAGTGGAACATGAGCCCCTGTCAGCCACTATTATGTATTTATTTTATTTCACCTTTATTTAACCAGGTTTATTTCACCTTTATTTAACCAGGTTTATTGCACCTTTTTTTAACCAGGTTTATTTCACCTTTTTTAACCAGGTTTATTTCACCTTTTTTAACCAGGTTTATTTCACCTTTTTTAACCAGGTTTATTTCACCTTTTTTAACCAGGTTTATTGCACCTTTTTTTAACCAGGTTTATTTCACCTTTATTTAACCAGGTTTATTTCACCTTTATTTAACCAGGTTTATTTCACCTTTATTTAACCAGGTTTATTTCACCTTTATTTAACCAGGTTTATTTCACCTTTATTTAACCAGGTTTATTTCACCTTTATTTAACCAGGTTTATTTCACCTTTTTTAACCAGGTTTATTTCACCTTTTTAACCAGGTTTATTTCACCTTTTTAACCAGGTTTATTTCACCTTTTTTAACCAGGTTTATTGCACCTTTTTTTAACCAGGTTTATTTCACCTTTATTTAACCAGGTTTATTTCACCTTTATTTAACCAGGTTTATTTCACCTTTATTTAACCAGGTTTATTTCACCTTTATTTAACCAGGTTTATTTCACCTTTATTTAACCAGGTTTATTGCACCTTTTTTTAACCAGGTTTATTTCACCTTTTTTAACCAGGTTTATTTCACCTTTTTTAACCAGGTTTATTTCACCTTTTTTAACCAGGTTTATTTCACCTTTTTTAACCAGGTTTATTGCACCTTTTTAACCAGGTTTATTTCACCTTTATTTAACCAGGTTTATTTCACCTTTATTTAACCAGGTTTATTTCACCTTTATTTAACCAGGTTTATTTCACCTTTTTTAACCAGGTTTATTTCACCTTTTTTAACCAGGTTTATTTCACCTTTTTTAACCAGGTTTATTTCACCTTTTTTAACCAGGTTTATTGCACCTTTTTTTAACCAGGTTTATTTCACCTTTATTTAACCAGGTTTATTTCACCTTTATTTAACCAGGTTTATTTCACCTTTATTTAACCAGGTTTATTTCACCTTTATTTAACCAGGTTTATTTCACCTTTACTTAGGCTAGTTGAGAACAAGTTCTCAATTACAACTGCGATTATCGATTATGTACCAGGACCTAAACAAACAACATGTTGACAGAAAAGCACACCAATGAGACAGACATGTATAGTGACATAGACAGACATGTATAGTGACATAGACAGACATGTATAGTGACATAGGCAGACATGTATAGTGACATAGAAAGACATCTATAGTGACATAGACAGACAGACATGTATAGTGACATAGACAGACAGGTATAGTGACATAGACAGACATGTATAGTGTCATAGACAGACAGGTATAGTGACATAGACAGACATGTATACCACAGACAGATATGGAAATTGACTTGCAGAGGACCTGATGACATTGCACAGTACGTGTGTGTGTCTGTGTATTTGGTGGGAATTCAACGGCAAAACCAAAAGAGCCAGCGTATCCAAAGTGTAAAGTTTACACTGTAGCACACTGTAAAGTTTACACGCTTATAAACTACCATTGAGACAGTTAAAGCTGGGCTTCTGCTGTACGTCAAGACAGTTATTGAAGTAGATTAGTGGGAGGGCCCAGTTGTACAACACCACAACATCATCATAACATTTCCAAACAAAGCCAGAAAAACGTTTCGAACAAACTTATAAGACAAGGTGGGAGAGAGAGAGAGAGAGAGAGAGAGATAGAGAGGAGGGGCCAGTGAGAGGGCCCAGTTTATGCAATGTTAGACTGACTGGACACTGAGACTCCATAGTAGACTGACTGGTCAAGACTGGTCAAGGCACATTGAGAGGTAAGGCAATGATACACTGTTAGGCAACGAAATGAAGTGAGAGAGAGAGAGAGAGAGAGAGAGAGACAGAGACAGAGACAGAGACAGAGACAGAGACAGAGACAGAGACAGAGACAGAGACAGAGACAGAGAGAGAGAGAGGGAGAGAGAGAGAGACAGAGACAGAGACAGAGACACAGACAGAGAGAGAGAGAGAGGGGAGAGAGAGAGCAGCAGACACACATACACGTTAGAGGCTGCAGAGAAGACATACGGAGGAACGAAAGAAAGAAATAAAAAAAATAAAAAAAATAACCAACTACAAAGAAGTATAAAAGCTGAGTTAAACATGAATCTGTATTAGAAGAGAACAGGCAGCGTTAATAGCATGAACAAAGTGAGGTTAAAGGTTACAGAACGTTCCAGACGAAAACCAAGAGTGACATATTAACAAACAGCAGCACATTGGGAGAAAAACTGAGCTGCAAGAAAGAAAATGAGAAATGAGAGAGAGAGATAAGAACGAAGGAAAGCCTGGAAACGCAAGAAAGGCTCCGTTTTTTTTGTCAGTTTGATAGGAATAAAGACCAAAAGAAGGAAAGGCTTGGTTTTGTATCAAAGAATAAAGACCAAATAAAGGAATAAGAAAAGACAGTTTACTGAACAGGAAATAAATATGCTACAAAGGGAAAGAAGAGAGCATCTAAAAATACATAGAAGAAGATTAGTCACCAGGAAGAAAAAGAATTATCAAGATCAAGAGCTATTTAGAAGGAGAGCAGAATGAGAGAGAGAGAGAGAGAGCGAGAGAGAGCGAGAGAGAGAGAGCGAGAGAGAGCGAGAGAGAGAGAGAGAGAGAGAGAGAGAGAGAGAGAGAGAGAGAGAGAGAGAGAGAGAGCAAGAGAGCAAGCGTGAGAGAAATGTAGATATACACACAAACAAACATAATATCACACAAAACATAAAAAGACCGGAGAGGTGAATTGTAAATATAAAGGACACACACATTTAGAGTGTTACTGAAGAGGGAGATATTAGTTATGGAATGATAGAAACTGTGTCCCATCGGAGTGCTTTTATTCACTTACAATACTGACAACTGATTGGTCCGGACCCAGGAAGTTTAACACTCTAAAGGTGTGGCTTGGGAAGGTGGAGTCACAGCACAGGTCTGGCATTGGTAACGTGCATTATATCATATATAAGCAAGTGTCACTCAGGTGTCACTCTCAAAGAGTGAGGGCAACGCCTTGGGAAAGGCAGTCTGTCTGTCCAGAATTCTGTCTATCGACAATTCAGAGGATGTTTGTTTGAAGGAGTATTGTCCTGTATGTTTTGGGTAATTTGTGTGAGAAACAAAAAATCACAATTCAAGTTGAAAGAAAACTGATTATGTGTACTAATTGGCAGAAGACGACACAGACAGAACCAGATTAAAAACTACTGACATTGAGACAGACAGACAACGCAAGCAAAGCAAGACAAACAGACGGACAGACAGACAGACGGACGGACAGGCACCAGAGAGAGAGATAGAGAGGAGGGGAGGGGAGGAGGAGGGAGGAGGGAGGGGGAGGGAGAGGGGGAGGGGTATTATCAAGGACAGGGGAGGGTGGGTCGTTCTCAATTAGTGTTAGTGGTATTATTTCTGTAATTGAGGTAACAGAATTGAAAGGGGCCGGCTAGTTTAACGCTAGGTGAAGAGTACTTAGTTTAGGCTATACAATACTTAGTTTAGGCTATAACCTCAGGTCTGAGAATGAATGAACTCTCTGCATTGACAACACAAGGAAAGACTCAAGTGATTCTAGAATCTCTCGACTCGACTACACCTCCTCCCTCCTCCTTTCCTGCCTCCTCTATCGATGGAGAGGTCTTCAATAATTCATTGTCCTTCATGCTTCATTCAGGGGGTGCAGTGAGCAGTCACAATGCTCTCTCAGGTATGTAGGATAGAGCTAGTTGTGTGGTGGATGGTGGTGCATCCAGGGGAATGATCTACCTACCAGCCCTGTTTCTACTTACCAGCCCTGTTTCTACCTACCAGCCCTGTTTCTACTTACCAGCCCTGTTTCTACTTACCAGCCCTGTTTCTACTTACCAGCCCTGTTTCTACTTACCAGCCCTGTTTCTACTTACCAGCCCTGTTTCTACCTACCAGCCCTGTTTCTACTTACCAGCCCTGTTTCTACTTACCAGCCCTGTTTCTACCTACCAGCCCTGTTTCTACCTACCAGCCCTGTTTCTACCTAGCAAACCTGTTTCTACTTACCAGCCCTGTTTCTACCTAGCAAACCTGTTTCTACTTACCAGCCCTGTTTCTACCTAGCAAACCTGTTTCTACTTACCAGCCCTGTTTCTACCTAGCAAACCTGTTTCTACTTACCAGCCCTGTTTCTACCTAGCAAACCTGTTTCTACTTACCAGCCCTGTTTCTACCTAGCAAACCTGTTTCTACTTACCAGCCCTGTTTCTACCTAGCAAACCTGTTTCTACCTAGCAAACCTGTTTCTACCTAGCAAACCTGTTTCTACGTACCAAACCTGCTCTAAGGTAAGATGTGAAAGCTAGATGTGTGATGAACGGTGGTGCGTCCAGGAGAATGATATACCTACCAGCTATGTTCCTGCTCTAAAACTGCTCCTGAGTGAAGTTTCCCCTAGGTACAGATCTAGGATCAGCTTCCACTCATCCAATCCTGACCTTAACCATTAGTAGGGGGAAAATATCAAGATCTGTGTCTAGGGGGTAAACTTCACCTTACTCCCTCTACAATCAAGCTACTTTACAACATCTAACCTGACTGATAGAGGGATGTCTCCAGGGCAGGCTGACTGATTTTAGGCGCTACTGGTGTTGGAGCTCAGGACTAAGGATGGAGGATGAGAGGCGATTTAGAAACCATGAACCACTGTCTATAATGGATTGTGTTGGATCAGCAAATACATGGTTCAATCACAATCCCTCAAAGAACAATACTATATATACTATACTATATGACTCTCTAGCTAAAGCTATGATGTTGAAATACCCATTTACTCTGTTCCATCTCACTGTGCAATCCACTGTCTCATCAGCCCAGCCAGGCAATATATAAACATCATCTCCACTATAACAAATAATCTATACATTATCTCCCATTTCTTTAAGACTAGCAATTGGTTTTCAACAGCAGAGATTTATATAAACCTTGCTGTCTGTCTCTCTGACATGCGCACCATTCTGTATTGAAAAAAAATTGATCTCCAGCTGTCCCATAGTAATGAACGTGTAGGGGTCGGGAGTCGGAATGAGACTGACAGGCAGGCAGGTTTTCTCAGACAGTGGAAATCATGAATCAGCATCATTTTATGGATAAATACAAAGAAATGTCACTAGAAAACAGCTTATGCAAATGCAGCTACTTTGTTGTTATTCTGGCTGCACTGTTTGACGTGACTGTAAGTTAGCTGTAGTTGGCCAGCTAGCAAGCAAGGGATAAGAACATTGCCAGCCAGTATGGCAATAGAACATTTAGAACCAATGACTGGGTCGCGTCCATAGATACAGAACAAAAAGACGGAACGACTGGGTCGCGTCCATAGATACAGAACAAAAAGACTGAACGACTGGGTCGCGTCCAAAGATACAGAACAAAAAGACTGAACGACTGGGTCACGTCCATAGATACAGAACAAAAAGACTGAGCGACTGGGTGGCGTCCATAGATACAGAACAAAAGACTGAGCGACTGGGTCGCGTCCAAAGATACAGAACAAAGACTGAGCGACTGGGTCGGGTCCATAGATACAGAACAAAAACACTGAACGACTGGGTCGCGTCCATAGATACAGAACAAAAAGACTGAACGACTGGGTCACGTCCATAGATACAGAACAAAAAGACTGAACGACTGGGTCGCGTCCATAGATACAGAACAAAAAGACTGAACGACTGGGTCGCGTCCATAGATACAGAACAAAAAGACTGAACAACTGGGTCGCGTCCATAGATACAGAACAAAAAGACTGAACGACTGGGTCGCGTTCATGGATACAGAACAAAAAGACTGAACGACTGTATGACTACACTACATGACTATACATACTTTATGACTATACTATATGACTATACTATATGACTGTACTATATGACTATACTATATGACTATACTATATGACTGTACTATATGACTATACTATATGACTATACTATATGACTGTACTATATGACTGTACTATATGACCATACTATATGACTATACTATATGACCATACTATATGACTATACTATACTACACAACTATACTATTTGACTATACCTTATGACTATACTATTTGACTATACTATATGGCTGTACTATATGACTGTACTACATGACCATACTATATGACTATACTATATGACTATATTATATGACTATACTACATGACTATACTATATGACTATACTATATGACTATACTATATGACTATAATATATGACTATATTATATGACTATACTACATGACTATACTATATGACTATACTATATGACTATACTATTAGACTATACTATTAGACTATACTATTGACTATACTATTGACTATACTATAGACTATACTATATGACAATACTATATGACTATACTATATTACTATACTATATGCCTATACTATAGGACTATATGACTATACTATACTATATGACTATACTATATGACTATACTATATGACAAAACTATAGGACTATAATATACTATATGACTATACTATATGACTATACTATATGACTATACTATATGACTATACTATATGACTATACGACTATATTATATGACTATACTATATGACTATACGACTATATTATATGACTATACTATATGACTATAGTATATGCCTATACTATAGACTATACTATATGCCTATACTATAGGACTATATGACTATACTATACGACTATACTATATGACAAAACTATAGGACTATACTATACTTTATGACTATACTATATGACTATACTATATGACTATATTATATGACTATACTATATGACTATAATATATTATATGGCTATACTATAGGACTATATGACTATACTATATGACTATATTATATGGCTATAATATAGGACAATATGACTATGCTATGTGACTATATTATATGGCTATACTATAGGACTATACTACATGACTATACTATATGACTATACTATATGACTACACTATATTACATGGACATACTATATGACTATACTATATGCCTATACTATATGACTATGCTATATGACCATGTTACCAGGCTACAGCGGACAACATTAACCATGAGAGAGACTGTTGTTGTTACTAGGCTACCGTAGACAACATTAACAATGATGGAGACTCAAACTGTTTTTGTTACTAGGCTGAAGTAGACAACATTAACCATGATGGAGACTCAAACTGTTTTTGTTACTAGGCTGAAGTAGACAACATTAACCATGATGGAGACTCTAACTGTTGTTGTTACTAGGCTACAGCGGACAACATTAACCATGATGGAGACTCTAACTGTTGTTGTTACTAGGCTACAGCGGACAACATTAACCATAAGAGAGACTCTAACTGTTGTTGTTACTAGGCTACAGCGGACAACATTAACCATAAGAGAGACTCTAACTGTTGTTGTTACTAGGCTACAGCGGACAACATTAACCATGATGGAGACTCTAACTGTTGTTGTTACTAGGCTACAGTGGACAACATTAACCATGATGGAGACTCTAACTGTTGTTGTTACTAGGCTACAGTGGACAACATTAACCATGATGGAGACTCTAACTGTTGTTGTTACTAGGCTACAGCGGACAACATTAACCATGATGGAGACTCTAACTGTTGTTGTTACTAGGCTACAGCGGACAACATTAACCATGATGGAGACTCTAACTGTTGTTGTTACTAGGCTACAGTGGACAACATTAACCATAAGACTCTAACTGTTGTTGTTACTAGGTTGCAGTAGACAACATTAACCATAAGAGAGACTCTAACTGTTGTTGTTACTAGGTTGCAGTAGACAATGATAACCATGATGGAGACTCTAACTGTTGTTGTTACTAGGTTGCAGTAGACAACATTAACCATAAGAGAGACTCTAACTGTTGTTGTTACTAGGTTGCAGTAGACAACATTAACCATAAGAGAGACTCTAACTGTTGTTGTTACTAGGTTGCAGTAGACAACGATAACCATGATGGAGACTCTAACTGTTGTTGTTACTAGGTTGCAGTAGACAATGATAACCATGATGGAGACTCTAACTGTTGTTGTTACTAGGCTACAGTGGACAACATTAACCATGATGGAGACTCTAACTGTTGTTGTTACTAGGCTACAGTGGACAACATTAACCATGATGGAGACTCTAACTGTTGTTGTTACTAGGCTACAGTGGACAACATTAACCATGATGGAGACTCTAACTGTTGTTGTTACTAGGTTGCAGTAGACAACATTAACCATAAGAGAGACTCTAACTGTTGTTGTTACTAGGCTACAGCGGACAACATTAACCATGATGGAGACTCTAACTGTTGTTGTTACTAGGTTGCAGTAGACAACATTAACCATGATGGAGACTCTAACTGTTGTTGTTACTAGGCTACAGCGGACAACATTAACCATGATGGAGACTCTAACTGTTGTTGTTACTAGGCTACAGTGGACAACATTAACCATAAGACTCTAACTGTTGTTGTTACTAGGTTGCAGTAGACAACATTAACCATGATGGAGACTCTAACTGTTGTTGTTACTAGGTTGCAGTAGACAACATTAACCATGATGGAGACTCTAACTGTTGTTGTTACTAGGCTACAGTGGACAACATTAACCATAAGAGAGACTCTAACTGTTGTTGTTACTAGGTTGCAGTAGACAACATTAACCATGATGGAGACTCTAACTGTTGTTGTTACTAGGCTACAGTGGACAACATTAACCATGATGGAGACTCTAACTGTTGTTGTTACTAGGTTGCAGTAGACAATGATAACCATGATGGAGACTCTAACTGTTGTTGTTACTAGGTTGCAGTAGACAACATTAACCATAAGAGAGACTCTAACTGTTGTTGTTACTAGGCTACAGTAGACAACATTAACCATAAGACTCTAACTGTTGTTGTTACTAGGCTACAGTGGACAACATTAACCATGATGGAGACTCTTAACTGTTGTTGTTACTAGGTTGCAGTAGACAACATTAACCATGATGGAGACTCTAACTGTTGTTGTTACTAGGCTACAGCGGACAACATTAACCATGATGGAGACTCTAACTGTTGTTGTTACTAGGTTGCAGTAGACAACATTAACCATGATGGAGACTCTAACTGTTGTTGTTACTAGGCTACAGTGGACAACATTAACCATGATGGAGACTCTAACTGTTGTTGTTACTAGGTTGCAGTAGACAATGATAACCATGATGGAGACTCTAACTGTTGTTGTTACTAGGTTGCAGTAGACAACATTAACCATAAGAGAGACTCTAACTGTTGTTGTTACTAGGCTACAGTAGACAACATTAACCATAAGACTCTAACTGTTGTTGTTACTAGGTTGCAGTAGACAATGATAACCATGGGGAGGCAGAGTGGATTAAAGTTTTGAAAGCCACAGAAAGTAGGGCGGTTGGCATAGCAAAGGCTCTGGAAACATAGAGTACAGATATGATGTTTATTCGGGGTGAGGGAGAGGAAGGGACAGGAGAGGAGGGGGAGGGAGAGGAGGGGAGGGGAGGGGAGAGGGAGAGGAGGGGAGAGGGGGGAGAGGGGAGGAGGGGAGAGGGGACGGGAGCGGGGGAGAGGAGGAGAGGATAGGGGAGAGGGACTGGGGAGAGGGAGAGGGAGAGGAGAGGAGAGGAGAGGAGAGGAGGGAGAGGGAGAGGAGAGAGGAGAGGGAGAGGAGAGAGGAGAGGAGAGGAGAGGAGAGGAGAGGAGAGGAGAGGAGAGGAGAGGAGAGGAGAGGAGAGGAGAGGAGAGGAGAGGAGAGGGAAAGGGAGAGGGAGAGGGAGAGGGGAGAGGAGGGTGACATGAGGAACGGAGGGAAGGTAAATGGAAGTGTGAAGGCAACAAACAGGCAGAAACATTGAGATCAACCAACTCAGATAAGAAGAGGATATATGACAGGTACGGGTGAGAGCCTCGCAGAGACACAGGAACACATAAACACACACACACACACACAGACAGGACGACATAGAGGAGGCAGGCGGAGGTTGTTTTGGTTTCAACACCGTGGCCTGTAATACTACCCTGTGTTTTACCTGACCCAGCGAGAGAGAGAGGGACAGCCGCTCCAAGAGAGAGGGAAGGGAGGGGGGTGGAGACACTCCTCTAGGCTGAGGAGAGACGTGAGAAACACAGCCATCCCTCTTTCAGAGAGCAAAAGATTTCCCTGCACCCCAAAGGAATCACACACACACAATGACAATCGCAAACATACGATCACACACACGCATGTCCCAATGCCCCCACACACATTAAAACCCATTCATTAAAGCCCCTGCTAGCTGGCTAGCTAGCTCCAACATTTATTAGCTTCACGCTCGGCAGACTGCACATCATCAGAGAGCAGAGAGGAAATGTCCTATTCAAACATCGTGCTACTGGTTACATAACAAAGCCTTCTCTGAAAAAGATTGCACTGCATTCACAACCCACATCATACTTAACCAACATTACACTCCCATATCATACTTAAGCAGCATTATCATCCAACATCATATTAACCGACATTACCCATCCACATCATACTTAAGCAGCATTATCATCCCACATAATACTTAATTGGCATTATCATCCCACATCATACTTAATCAGCATTACCATCCAACATCATAATTGACCAGCATTATCACCCCACATCATACTTAACCAGCATTATCATCCCACATAATACTTAAGAAGCATTATCATCCCACATCATACTTAAGCAGCATTATCATCCCATATCATACTTAAGCAGCATTATCTTCCCACATCATACATGACCAGCATTATCACCCCACATAATACATAACCAGCATTATCATCCAACATAATAGTTAAGCAGAATTATCATCCCACATCATACTTAACCAGCATTATCATCCCACATCATACATGACCAGCATTATCACCCCACATAATACTTAACCAGCATTATCATCCAACATAATAGTTAAGCAGAATTATCATCCCACATCATACTTAACCAGCATTATCATCCCACATCATACATGACCAGCATTATCACCCCACATAATACTTAACCAGCATTATCATCTAACATCATACTTAACAAGTATTATCATCCCACATCATACTTAACCAGCATTATCATCCCACATCATACTTAAGCAGCATTATCACCATAGTAAACCAGCTGTGTATTCACACCACACCATAGTAAACTAGTACTGTATTCACACCACACCATAGTAAACCAGCTGTATATTCACACAATACCATAGTAACCCAGTACTGTATTCACACCACACCATAGTAAACCAGTACTGTATTCACACCACACCATAGTAAACCAGTACTGTATTCACACCACACCATAGTAAACCAGTACTGTAGTCACACCACACCATAGTAAACCAGTACTGTATTCAAGCCACACCATAGTAAACAAGCTGTGTATTCACACCACACCATAGTAAACCAGTACTGTATTCACACCACACCATAGTAAACCAGTACTGTATTCACACCACACCATAGTAAACCAGTACTGTATTCACACCACACCATAGTAAACCAGCTGTGTATTCACACCACACCATAGTAAACCAGTACTGTATTCACACCACACCATAGTAAACCAGTACTGTATTCACACCACACCATAGTAAACCAGTACTGTATTCACACCACACCATAGTAAACCAGTACTGTATTCACACCACACCATAGTAAACCAGTACTGTATTCACACCACACCATAGTAAACCAGCTGTGTATTCACACCACACCATAGTAAACCAGCTGTGTGTTCACACCACACCATAGTAAACCAGTACTGTATTCACACCACACCATAGTAAACCAGTACTGTATTCACACCACACCATAGTAAACCAGTACTGTATTCACACCACACCATAGTAAACCAGCTGTGTATTCACACCACACCATAGTAAACCAGTACTGTATTCACACCACACCATAGTAAACCAGTACTGTATTCACACCACACCATAGTAAACCAGTACTGTATTCACACCACACCATAGTAAACCAGCTGTGTATTCACACCACACCATAGTAAACCAGTACTGTATTCACACCACACCATAGTAAACCAGTACTGTATTCACACCACACCATAGTAAACCAGTACTGTATTCACACCACACCATAGTAAACCAGTACTGTATTCACACCACAGTAAACCAGTACTGTATTCACACCACACCATAGTAAACCAGCTGTGTATTCACACCACACCATAGTAAACCAGCTGTGTGTTCACACCACACCATAGTAAACCAGTACTGTATTCACACCACACCATAGTAAACCAGTACTGTATTCACACCACACCATAGTAAAACAGCTGTGTATTCACACCACACCATAGTAAACCAGCTGTGTGTTCACACCACACCATAGTAAACCAGTACTGTATTCACACCACACCATAGTAAACCAGTACTGTATTCACACCACACCATAGTAAACCAGCTGTGTATTCACACCACACCATAGTAAACCAGTACTGTATTCACACCACACCATAGTAAACCAGTACTGTATTCACACCACACCATAGTAAACCAGCTGTGTATTCACACCACACCATAGTAAACCAGTACTGTATTCACACCACACCATAGTAAACCAGTACTGTATTCACACCACAGTAAACCAGTACTGTATTCACACCACACCATAGTAAACCAGTACTGTATTCACACCACACCATAGTAAACCAGTACTGTATTCACACCACAGTAAACCAGTACTGTATTCACACCACACCATAGTAAACCAGCTGTGTATTCACACCACACCATAGTAAACCAGTACTGTATTCACACCACACCATAGTAAACCAGCTGTGTATTCACACCACACCATAGTAAACCAGTACTGTATTCACACCACACCATAGTAAACCAGCTGTGTATTCACACCACACCATAGTAAACCAGCTGTGTATTCACACCACACCATAGTAATCCAGTACTGTATTCACACCACACCATAGTAATCCAGTACTGTATTCACACCACACCATAGTAAACCAGCTGTGTATTCACACCACACCATAGTAAACCAGCTGTGTATTCACACCACACCATAGTAATCCAGTACTGTATTCACACCACACCATAGTAATCCAGTACTGTATTCACACCACACCATAGTAAACCAGCTGTGTATTCACACCACACCATAGTAAACCAGTACTGTATTCACACCACACCATAGTAATCCAGTACTGTATTCACACCACACCATAGTAAACCAGTACTGTATTCACACCACACCATAGTAATCCAGTACTGTATTCACACCACACCATAGTAATCCAGTACTGTATTCACACCACACCATAGTAAACCAGCTGTGTATTCACACCACACCATAGTAATCCAGTACTGTATTCACACCACACCATAGTAATCCAGTACTGTATTCACACCACACCATAGTAAACCAGTACTGTATTCACACCACACCATAGTAATCCAGTACTGTATTCACACCACACCATAGTAAACCAGTACTGTATTCACACCACACCATAGTAATCCAGTACTGTATTCACACCACACCATAGTAATCCAGTACTGTATTCACAACACACCATAGTAAACAGGCTGTGTATTCACACCACACCATAGTAATCCAGTACTGTATTCACACCACACCATAGTAATCCAGTACTGTATTCACACCACACCATAGTAAACCAGTACTGTATTCACACCACACCATAGTAATCCAGTACTGTATTCACACCACACCATAGTAAACCAGTACTGTATTCACACCACACCATAGTAATCCAGTACTGTATTCACACCACACCATAGTAATCCAGTACTGTATTCACACCACACCATAGTAATCCAGTACTGTATTCACACCACACCATAGTAAACCAGTACTGTATTCACACCACACCATAGTAAACCAGCTGTGTATTCACACCACACCATAGTAAACCAGTACTGTATTCACACCACACCATAGTAAACCAGCTGTGTATTCACACCACACCATAGTAAACCAGTACTGTATTCACACCACACCATAGTAAACCAGTACTGTATTCACACCACACCATAGTAAACCAGTACTGTATTCACACCACAGTAAACCAGCTGTGTATTCACACCACACCATAGTAAACCAGTACTGTATTCACACCACAGTAAACCAGCTGTGTATTCACACCACACCATAGTAATCCAGTACTGTATTCACACCACACCATAGTAAACCAGTACTGTATTCACACCACACCATAGTAATCCAGTACTGTATTCACACCACACAATAGTAAACCAGCTGTGTATTCACACCACACCATAGTAAACCAGTACTGTATTCACACCACAGTAAACCAGTACTGTATTCACACCACACCATAGTAAACCAGTACTGTATTCACACCACACCATAGTAATCCAGTACTGTATTCACACCACACCATAGTAAACCAGTACTGTATTCACACCACACCATAGTAATCCAGTACTGTATTCACACCACACCATAGTAATCCAGTACTGTATTCACACCACACCATAGTAATCCAGTACTGTATTCACACCACACCATAGTAATCCAGTACTGTATTCACACCACACCATAGTAATCCAGTACTGTATTCACACCACACCATAGTAATCCAGTACTGTATTCACACCACACCATAGTAATCCAGTACTGTATTCACACCACACCATAGTAAACCAGTACTGTATTCACACCACACCATAGTAAACCAGTACTGTATTCACACCACACCATAGTAAACCAGTACTGTATTCACACCACACCATAGTAAACCAGTACTGTATTCACACCACACCATAGTAAACCAGTACTGTATTCACACCACACCATAGTAAACCAGTACTGTATTCACACCACACCATAGTAAACCAGTACTGTATTCACACCACACCATAGTAAACCAGTCATATCTGGCCCCTGACTTCACTTCTCCGATTATTGTTTTCTAAATATTTAGTTCTTATAAAAAAAAATGTATAAATCTCTCCAGATACAAACTCAGAATAACAACAACTTACCGTTGCAAACAAAGAATGACTACATCTCGTCCAGGTGTCTCCATGCTAACACCTCCAGTCCTAGTGTCTCCATGCTAACACCTCCAGTCCTAGTGTCTCCATGCTAACACCTCCAGTCCTAGTGTCTCCATGCTAACACCTCCAGTCCTAGTGTCTCCATGCTAACACCTCCAGTCCTAGTGTCTCCATGCTAACACCTCCAGTCCTAGTGTCTCCATGCTAACACCTCCAGTCCTAGTGTCTCCATGCTAACACCTCAAGTCCTAGTGTCTACATGCTAACACCTCCAGTCCTAGTGTCTACATGCTAACACCTCCAGTCCTAGTGTCTCCATGCTAACACCTCCAGTCCTAGTGTCTCCATGCTAACACCTCCAGTCCTAGTGTCTCCATGCTAACACCTCCAGTCCTAGTGTCTCCATGCTAACACCTCCAGTCCTAGTGTCTCCATGCTAACACCCCCAGTCCTAGTGTCTCCATGCTAACACCTCCAGTCCTAGTGTCTCCATGCTAACACCTCCAGTCCTAGTGTCTACATGCTAACACCTCCAGTCCTAGTGTCTGCATGCTAACACCTCCAGTCCTAGTGTCTCCATGCTAACACCTCCAGTCCTAGTGTCTACATGCTAACACCTCCAGTCCTAGTGTCTACATGCGAACACCTCCAGTCCTAGTGTCTACATGCTAACACCTCCAGTCCTAGTGTCTACATGCTAACACCTCAAGTCCTAGTGTCTACATGCTAACACCTCCAGTCCTAGTGTCTACATGCTAACACCTCCAGTCCTAGTGTCTACATGCTAACACCTCCAGTCCTAGTGTCTACATGCTAACACCTCCAGTCCTAGTGTCTCCATGCTAACACCTCCAGTCCTAGTGTCTACATGCTAACACCTCCAGTCCTAGTGTCTACATGCTAACACCTCCAGTCCTAGTGTCTACATGCTAACACCTCCAGTCCTAGTGTCTACATGCTAACACCTCCAGTCCTAGTGTCTACATGCTAACACCTCAAGTCCTAGTGTCTCCATGCTAACACCTCCAGTCCTAGTGTCTACATGCTAACACCTCCAGTCCTAGTGTCTACATGCTAACACCTCCAGTCCTAGTGTCTCCATGCTAACACCTCCAGTCCTAGTGTCTACATGCTAACACCTCCAGTCCTAGTGTCTACATGCTAACACCTCCAGTCCTAGTGTCTCCATGCTAACACCTCCAGTCCTAGTGTCTACATGCTAACACCTCCAGTCCTAGTGTCTACATGCTAACACCTCCAGTCCTAGTGTCTACATGCTAACACCTCCAGTCCTAGTGTCTACATGCTAACACCTCAAGTCCTAGTGTCTACATGCTAACACCTCCAGTCCTAGTGTCTACATGCTAACACCTCCAGTCCTAGTGTCTCCATGCTAACACCTCCAGTCCTAGTGTCTACATGCTAACACCTCCAGTCCTAGTGTCTACATGCTAACACCTCCAGTCCTAGTGTCTACATGCTAACACCTCCAGTCCTAGTGTCTACATGCTAACACCTCCAGTCCTAGTGTCTACATGCTAACACCTCAAGTCCTAGTGTCTCCCATGCTAACACCTCCAGTCCTAGTGTCTACATGCTAACACCTCCAGTCCTAGTGTCTACATGCTAACACCTCCAGTCCTAGTGTCTCCATGCTAAGACCTCCAGTCCTAGTGTCTACATGCTAACACCTCCAGTCCTAGTGTCTACATGCTAACACCTCCAGTCCTAGTGTCTCCATGCTAACACCTCCAGTCCTAGTGTCTACATGCTAACACCTCCAGTCCTAGTGTCTACATGCTAACACCTCAAGTCCTAGTGTCTCCATGCTAACACCTCCAGTCCTAGTGTCTCCATGCTAACACCTCCAGTCCTAGTGTCTCCATGCTAACACCTGCAGTCCTACCATTTGCCTCATGCAGAGCGACACATCTCCTTCACATAGAGTTGATCAGGATGTTGATTGTGACCTGTGGAATGTCGTCCCACTCCTCTTCAATGGCTGTGCGAAGTGACTGGATATTGGCAGGAACTGGAACACGCTGTCGTACACGTCGATCTAGAGCATCCCAAACATGCTCAATGGGTGACATGTCTGGTGAGTATGCAGGCCATGGAAGAACTGGGACATTTTCACCTTCCAGGAATTGTGTACAGATCCTTGTGACATGGGGCTGTGTATTATCATGCTGAAACATGAGGTGATGGCGGCGGATGAATGGCACGACAACGGGGCCTCAGGATCTTGTCACGGTATCTCTGTGCATTCAAATTGCCATCCATAAAATGCAATTGTGTTCGTTGTCCGTAGCTTATTCCTGCCCATACCGTAACCCCACCGCCACCATGGGGCACTCTGTTCATAACGTTGACATCAGCAAACCACTTGGACGTACTGCCAAATTCTCTAAAATGGCTTATGGTAGAGAACATAACATTAAATTATCTGGCAACAGCTCTGGTGGACATTCCTGCAGTCAGCATGACAATTGCTTATTCTGCATAATCAGCTTCTTGATTATGCCACACCTATATTACACCCTGGTGTGATATACAATGAAATCAATGTATATTTTATCACACCGTAAGGTACAATTCCAAATTATAAACCGTCCTTCTTGGTCAATGTGCTGAGATAAAAGGGAAACGGGTGTAGTCGGCAGGGTAGCCTAGTGGTTAGAGCGTTGGACTAGTAACCGAAAGGTTTCAAGTTCAAATCCTTGAACAGGCAGTTAACCCACTGTTCCTAAGCTGTTATTGTAAATAAGACTTTTGTTCTTATCTGACTTGCCTAGTTAAATAAAGATAAAGTCTTATTCATCAGGATGCCTACACCTCTGCTGTTTCTACACTAGGTGGCAGCATAGGCCTCTCCAACCCAGCGCCTCTTTAAATGTTCACTTTATCTTTTTAAAATGTAACTCTTGCTAGAAAACCACATCTGTTGACAATCTAATCAATCAATAAGTTGGATTTTGTTGGTCTTTACTTGTATAAAATCAAAGTCAACCTTATCTGTTCCGTCTATCGTTGAAGAACCAAGTATAACATTTTAGCAGACATGACATACATGTATAAGGGAGGTGGGAATTCCATGGAATGGGAGGATCATAGTTTAAATACATAGTTATTGTTTACATTACATATTTAGAGTGTGTGAACTTGTGGGCTGACCAGACATTTAACAAACAAAAAATTAAAAATGAACCTAAACAAAGTACGTTTACTTTTCCCATTCTAAGTCCAGCCTGTCACATCCCAGTACTGATGCTTTCACTGATAACTCTGATAATATTGATTTCACAGAAGTCCCTCACAGTATATACAGACTAGCCCAATGGTGTACGATCCAGTTCCTCCCTGTTTTACTAGATGCAATTGCTAGACAGAGGTGTAACAGTCCCGTTCAGACTTAACACAGTCTCAGTCTATAAAGGTCCAACCAGTTAGTTCGCCAGTCTAGTTTTATCTCCCTCCACGTTTTAACTGCTGTAACAGTTCAAAGGCATTCTCATTGCCTTTTATAGACTCCCTCCCTCCCTCCCTCCCTCAAACCTCTATCCTCCCTCCCTCGCTCCATCCCTCCCTCCATCCTCCAGGCAATCTGAGAACTATCTAACATTTTAATTCCAGTGCTCAACGATCATAAATTATCCACAATTCCAGGTTCTATTCTGCGGTGTCAGTGCATGCCAACACAAATCATCCAAATATTTTTATAAGTCCATTAAATGTGCCATCACAAATCATCAGAACGTTTTAAATATCCATTAGAATCAAACGTGTTGCCATGGAGGAGATGGAGGCTGGCTGGTTGAGGATGAGATGTGAACACCTGTTTTGAAGCAGAGCACTCAGTGCTGAGGTCCCAGGTTCATGCTGCTAGCTGCAGCTAATCGCCTGCACTTTCCCATCAAGTACCTGTATGTATGGGTCTAAATGGACGGGCATGTGGGCTGCTCTGGTACCTGTACAGGGGGGCTGCACTTTCCTTTAGAGTACTTGACTGTATGTTACTGATGTTACTGGTACTCATGACTGAGTACTCTGCTATTAAGGTCCCTATACCATTTATACACTACTCTACTGAAATGCAGATGGACACACTCTGTCCTCTGAACATGCTATAAAAGGAGAACACTCTCTCCATCCTCTTCTCTCCTGAACATGTGACTGGGTGTTCCCAGCCACCTCCCAGCCCTCTCCTATCCCCTCTCGCAGCCCCCTCCTAACCCTCTCCCAGCCCTCTCCTAGCCCTCTCCTAGCCCTCTCCGAGCCCTCTCCCAACCCTCTCCCAACCCCCTCCTAACCCTCTCCCAGCCCTCTCCCAGCCCTCTCCGAGCCCTCTCCCAGCCCTCTCCTAACCCTCTCCTAGCCCTCTCCCAGCCCCCTCCTAACCCTCTCCCAGCCCTCTCCTAGCCCTCTCCCAGCCCCCTAACCCTCTCCCAGCCCTCTCCCAGCCCTCTCCCAGCCCCCTCCTAGCCCTCTCCCAGCCCTCTCCCAACCCTCTCCCAGCCCTCTCCCAACCCTCTCCCAGCCCTCTCCTAGCCCTCTCCCAACCCCTCTCCCAGCCCCCTCCCAACCCTCTCCCAGCCCCCTCCCAACCCTCTCCCAGCCCCCTCCCAACCCTCTCCCAACCCTCTCCCAGCCCCCCTAACCCTCTCCCAGCCCTCTCCCAGCCCTCTCCTAACCCTCTCCCAGCCCTCTCCTAACCCTCTCCCAACCCTCTCCCAACCCTCTCCCAGCCCTCCAGGGGACCAGCAGGTGTACAGCATCTCCCCCTAGGCTGTATACTGAATAGTCATGCCTACAAAGCCCCTGTCACAGGGAGGAGCTGGCTAGCATAACACCATGTCTATGACTGTGTCCCAAATGGCACCCTATTCTTAATTTATGGCACTACTTTAGACCAGAACCCTATGGGGTCCTGTGGGCCCTGGTCAAAAGTAGTGCACTATATAGGGAATAGGGTCCTATGGGCCCTGGTCTAAAGTAGTGCACTATATAGGAAATAGGGTCCTATGGGCCCTGGTCTAAAGTTGTGCACTATATAGGGAATAGGGTTCTATAGGGCTCTGGTCTAAAGTAGCGCACTATATAGGGAATAGGGTTCTATAGGGCTCTGGTCTAAAGTAGTGCACTATGTAGGGAATAGGGGGCCATTTGGGATGCAGACACATCATGGTGACGATGTTCACATGCACAGAGATACACACAGTTAGTACATGCTAACAAACATCACATTAAGTTACCGGACACAAGGAACTTGTGATCTGATTACTAAGGACCAAAACCTAACTTTAAACCTAAAGGCTAATTCAGAGTATGGGACAAAAAACATTATGTAACTATGCTGTCATCCTAACAAACAAAACCTACACAGCGAAGTCTAATGCAAATGTACTTCTAAAGACCAACACATAACTTTAACCCTGAAGGCTAATTATGGGACCTAAGTATGCCTAGTTACTATGCTGTCATCGTCTAATGTCAAAGCATGTATAGTCCAAATGTGGACTATACATGCTAACAAACATTAATTCAAGAAAGGAACTCTGATGCAAATGAGGTAAATACAGGTGTAGGATCTTAATTTGAACCAGTTTGATACAGCAGGAAAATAACTCCTGCAGCAACAGGTGATGCATAGAATGCAGAATGCAGCATCATAGGATGCAAAATGCAGCATCACAGGATGCAAAACGCAGCATCATAGAAAGCAAAATGCAGCATCATAGAATGCAGAACCAAGCATCATAGAATGCAAAACGCAGCATCACAGGATGCAAAACGCAGCATCATAGGATGCAGAACGCAGCATCATAGAACGCAAAATGCAGCATCATAGAATGCAGAACCAAGCATCATAGAATGCAAAACGCAGCATCATAGAACGCAAAATGCAGCATCATAGAATGCAGAACCAAGCATCATAGAATGCAAAATAGCAGCATCATAGGATGCAAAACGCAGCATCATAGAATGCAAAATAGCAGCATCATAGAATGCAAAACGCAGCATCATAGAATGCAAAACGCAGCATCACAGGATGCAAAACGCAGCATCATAGGATGCAGAACGCAGCATCATAGAACGCAAAATGCAGCATCATAGAATGCAGAACCAAGCATCATAGAATGCAAAACGCAGCATCATAGAACGCAAAATGCAGCATCATAGAATGCAGAACCAAGCATCATAGAACGCAAAACGCAGCATCATAGAATGCAGAACCAAGCATCATAGAATGCAAAACGCAGCATCATAGAACGCAAAATGCAGCATCATAGAATGCAGAACCAAGCATCATAGAATGCAAAACGCAGCATCATAGAACGCAAAATGCAGCATCATACAATGCAGAACCAAGCATCATAGAATGCAAAATAGCAGCATCATAGGATGCAAAACGCAGCATCATAGAATGCAAAATAGCAGCATCATAGAATGCAAAACGCAGCATCATAGAATGCAAAACGCAGCATCACAGGATGCAAAACGCAGCATCATAGGATGCAGAACGCAGCATCATAGAACGCAAAATGCAGCATCATAGAATGCAGAACCAAGCATCATAGAATGCAAAACGCAGCATCATAGAACGCAAAATGCAGCATCATAGAATGCAGAACCAAGCATCATAGAACGCAAAACGCAGCATCATAGAATGCAGAACCAAGCATCATAGAACGCAAAACGCAGCATCATAGGATGCAGGATGCAAAACCCAGCAGCATAGAACGCAAAATGCAGCATCATAGAATGCAGAACCAAGCATCATAGAACGCAAAATGCAGCATCATAGAATGCAGAACCAAGCATCATAGAACGCAAAACGCAGCATCATAGGATGCAGAACCAAGCATCATAGAATGCAAAACGCAGCATCATAGAACGCAAAATGCAGCATCATAGAATGCAGAACCAAGCATCATAGAATGCAAAATAGCAGCATCATAGGATGCAAAACGCAGCATCATAGAATGCAAAATAGCAGCATCATAGAATGCAAAACGCAGCATCATAGAATGCAAAACGCAGCATCACAGGATACAAAACGCAGCATCATAGGATGCAGAACGCAGCATCATAGAACGCAAAATGCAGCATCATAGCATGCAGAACCAAGCATCATAGAATGCAAAACGCAGCATCATAGAACGCAAAATGCAGCATCATAGAATGCAGAACCAAGCATCATAGAACGCAAAACGCAGCATCATAGGATGCAGAACACAGCATCATAGGATGCAAAACGCAGCATCAAAGAATGCAGAATGCAGCATCACAGGATGCAAAACGCAGCATCACAGGTTTGAAAATGCATCATACCGCCTGTATTTCTGTATTTTGGGTGGAGTTTTCCTTTAAGGCTAATCCATTTGTCGAACAAGTATGTAGTCCATATGCTGTAATCGTCTAATCTGGACTGTCACATCCCTCTCCTCTCTGGTCATACTTTAACTCATCAGTCCCAGGCACCAACAGCCTCGATAGATATGAGATATAAACACACGTATTCTGATATTGTCACTGTCAAACGCTGCTAGCTGGGACTGTCCACTATGCTGCTAGCTGGGACTGCCAGTTCACTATGCTGCTAGCTGGGACTGCCAGTTCACTATGCTGCTAGCTGGGACTGCCAGTTCACTATGCTGCTAGCTGGGACTGTCTGTCCACTATGCTGCTAGCTGGGACTGCCAGTTCACTATGCTGCTAGCTTGGACTGCCAGTTCACTATGCTGCTAGCTGGGACTGCCAGTTCACTATGCTGCTAGCTGGGACTGCCAGTTCACTATGCTGCTAGCTGGGACTGTCTGTCCACTATGCTGCTAGCTGGGACTGTCCACTATGCTGCTAGCTGGGACTGCCAGTTCACTATGCTGCTAGCTGGGACTGCCAGTTCACTATGCTGCTAGCTGGGACTGTCTGTCCACTATGCTGCTAGCTGGGACTGTCTGTCCACTATGCTGCTAGCTGGGACTGTCCAATATGCTGCTAGCTGGGACTGCCAGTTCACTATGCTGCTAGCTGGGACTGCCAGTTCACTATGCTGCTAGCTGGGACTGTCTGTCCACTATGCTGCTAGCTGGGACTGTCTGTCCACTATGCTGCTAGCTGGGACTGTCCACTATGCTGCTAGCTGGGACTGTCTGTCCACTATGCTGCTAGCTGGGACTGTCTGTCCACTATGCTGCTAGCTGGGACTGTCTGTTCACTATGCTGTTAGCTGGGACTGTCCACTATGCTGCTAGCTGGGACTGTCTGTCCACTATGCTGCTAGCTGGGACTGTCTGTCCACTATGCTGCTAGCTGGGACTGTCTGTCCACTATGCTGCTAGCTGGGACTGTCCAATATGCTGCTAGCTGGGACTGCCAGTTCACTATGCTGCTAGCTGGGACTGCCAGTTCACTATGCTGCTAGCTGGGACTGCCAGTTCACTATGCTGCTAGCTGGGACTGTCTGTCCACTATGCTGCTAGCTGGGACTGTCCACTATGCTGCTAGCTGGGACTGCCAGTTCACTATGCTGCTAGCTGGGACTGCCAGTTCACTATGCTGCTAGCTGGGACTGCCAGTTCACTATGCTGCTAGCTGGGACTGTCTGTCCACTATGCTGCTAGCTGGGACTGTCTGTCCACTATGCTGCTAGCTGGGACTGTCTGTCCACTATGCTGCTAGCTGGGACTGTCTGTCCACTATGCTGCTAGCTGGGACTGTCTGTTCACTATGCTGTTAGCTGGGACTGTCCACTATGCTGTTAGCTGGGACTGTCCACTATGCTGTTAGCTGGGACTGTCTGTTCACTATGCTGTTAGCTGGGACTGTCCACTATGCTGTTAGCTGGGACTGTCCACTATGCTGCTAGCTGGGACTGTCTGTTCACTATGCTGTTAGCTGGGACTGTCCACTATGCTGTTAGCTGGGACTGTCCAATATGCTGCTAGCTAGGACTGCCAGTTCACTATGCTGCTAGCTGGGACTGTCTGTTCACTATGCTGTTAGCTGGGACTGTCTGTTCACTTTGCTGTTAGCTGGGACTGTCCAATATGCTGCTAGCTGGGACTGCCAGTTCACTATGCTGCTAGCTGGGACTGCCTGTCCACTATGCTGCTAGCTGGGACTGCCTGTCCACTATGCTGCTAGCTGGGACTGCCTGTCCACTATGCTGCTAGCTGGGACTGCCTGTCCACTATGCAGCTAGCTGGGACTGTCTGTCCACTATGCCTCTAGCTGGGACTTCTTGTCCACTATGCCTCTAGCCGGGACTGCCTGTCCACTATGCTGCTAGCTGGGACTGCCCACTATGCAGCTAGCTGGGACTGCCTGTCCACTATGCTGCTAGCTGGGACTGCCTGTCCACTATGCAGCTAGCTGGGACTGTCTGTCCACTATGCTGCTAGCTGGGACTGCCTGTCCACTATGCAGCTAGCTGGGACTGTCTGTCCACTATGCCTCTAGCTGGGACTTCTTGTCCACTATGCCTCTAGCTGGGACTTCCTGTCCACTATGCCTCTGATGGTGACTCGCTTGCTTTACTTCAGTCCAGCAACAAGATTGCTTCATTACTTACGTAACAACATCATACAGCCCACTGGACAATTATGATAAGGCATCGGCAGGCAGGGAGCATGTTTTTCTATTTTGAAGACGTGTCGTCAAAAAGCAAATATTGTCAGGAGGAACAAGAAGAAACAGAACAAACATCCCACAGCCTGACTAAATAACATCAACAACAACATAAATAAATAACAACATCTGGACCCTCACAGGGGTAAATAATTGCAGGACCAGAAGGGAGGTGAGGAGGGGGATTGAATGTGAACGTGCCACCTGGATATATAGGAGATACCTCTGAACCTCCCATCCTATTGGTCAACAGGGGGTTGGAAAGAGAGATCAAGAGATAGGGGGTCAACACCGAGAGCAAGCGATAGAGATGACATGCTCTCTGGGATCCTGTAGCTTCCCATTAAAGTAATAGGGAGAAGAGAAGAGGAGGAGGAGGAGGAGGAGAGAAGAGAGAAAAAAGAGGAGGGGAGAAGAGGAGAAGAGTAGACAAAAGGAGGTGGAGAGGAGAGGAAGGGAGAGAAGAGGAGAGAGGAGAGAAGAAGAGGAGGAGAGAAGAAGAGGAGGAGGGGATGAGTGGAGAGGAGAAGAGGAAGGGAGAAGAAGGGATAGGAGAGGAGTGAGGAGAGAAGAAGAGGAGGAGAGAAGAAGAGGAGGAGGGGAGGAGTGGAGAGGAGAAGAGGAGAGGAGAGAAAGGGAGAAGAAGGGAGAGAAGAGGAGAGAGGAGAGAAGAAGAGGAGGAGAGAAGAAGAGGAGGAGGGGATGAGTGGAGAGGAGAAGAGGAAGGGAGAAGAAGGGATAGGAGAGGAGTGAGGAGAGAAGAAGAGGAGGAGAGAAGAAGAGGAGGAGGGGAGGAGTGGAGAGGAGAAGAGGAGAGGAGAGAAAGGGAGAAGAAGAGGAGGAGGGGAGGAGAGAAGAAGAGGAGGGGAGGAGAGAAGAAGAGGAGTGGAGAAGAGGAGAGAAGAAGAGGAGAGGAGGAGGAGAAGAGAGAAAAAGGGAGAGGAGGAGGTACAGGCTTTATTGACTGAATGGCAGTGTGAATCTGTGAGCACGGACCTCTGAGGCATTAACAGACGCTCTAGTAGCCTCATCGAGCTGTCCAAGACACTAAACCTATTGCTAATGGTATGGCTGCAAAACGTGGAAACATCACATATTCCCTATGTAGTGCACTACTTTTGACCATGGCCGATAGGGAATAGGGTGCCATTTGGGGCGCATTTGTGAACATAAGGGTACACTAGTACACACATTGTTGCTTCAGCAAGCAGGCAATTAATCTGACCAATCATAGTTACACAGTTACAACACTAACCTCCACATGTAGCTTACCCCAGCTAGAACAGTAACCTCCACATGTAGCTTACCCCAGCTAGAACAGTAACCTCCCCATGTAGCTTACCCCAGCTAGAACAGTAACCTCCACATGTAGCTTACCCCAGCTAGAACAGTAACCTCCCCATGTAGCTTACCCCAGCTCGAACAGTAACCTCCCCATGTAGCTTACTCCCAGCTAGAACAGTAACCTCCCCATGTAGCTTACCCCAGCTAGAACAGTAACCTCCCATGTAGCTTACCCCAGCTCGAACAGTAACCTCCCCATGTAGCTTACTCCCAGCTAGAACAGTAACCTCCCCATGTAGCTTACCCCAGCTAGAACAGTAACCTCCCCATGTAGCTTACCCCAGCTAGAACAGTAACCTCCCCATGTAGCTTACCCCAGCTAGAACAGTAACCTCCCCATGTAGCTTACCCCAGCTAGAACAGTAACCTCCCCATGTAGCTTACCCCAGCTAGAACAGTAACCTCCCCATGTAGCTTACCCCAGCTAGAACAGTAACCTCCACATGTAGCTTACTCCAGCTAGAACAGTAACCTCCCCATGTAGCTTAACCCAGCTAGAACAGTAACCTCCCCATGTAGCTTACCCCAGCTAGAACAGTAACCTCCACATGTAGCTTACCAAAGCTAGAACAGTAACCTCCACATGTAGCTTACCCCAGCTAGAACAGTAACCTCCACATGTAGCTTACCCCAGCTAGAACAGTAACCTCCCCATGTAGCTTACCCCAGCTAGAACAGTAACCTCCCCATGTAGCTTACCCCAGCTAGAACAGTAACCTCCCCATGTAGCTTACCCCAGCTAGAACAGTAACCTCCCCATGTAGCTTACCCTAGCTAGAACAGTAACCTCCCCATGTAGCTTACCCCAGCTAGAACAGTAACCTCCACATGTAGCTTACCCCAGCTAGAACAGTAACCTCCCCATGTAGCTTACCCCAGCTAGAACAGTAACCTCCCCATGTAGCTTACCCCAGCTAGAACAGTAACCTCCCCATGTAGCTTACCCCAGCTAGAACAGTAACCTCCACATGTAGCTTACCCCAGCTAGAACAGTAACCTCCACGTGTAGCTTACCCCAGCTAGAACAGTAACCTCCACATGTAGCTTACCCCAGCTAGAACAGTAACCTCCCCATGTAGCTTACCCCAGCTAGAACAGTAACCTCCACATGTAGCTTACCCCAGCTAGAACAGTAACCTCCACATGTAGCTTACCCCAGCTAGAACAGTAACCTCCACATGTAGCTTACCCCAGCTAGAACAGTAACCTCCCCATGTAGCTTACCCCAGCTAGAACAGTAACCTCCACATGTAGCTTACCCCAGCTAGAACAGTAACCTCCACATGTAGCTTACCCCAGCTAGAACAGTAACCTCCACATGTAGCTTACCCCAGCTAGAACAGTAACCTCCCCATGTAGCTTACCCCAGCTAGAACAGTAACCTCCCCATGTAGCTTACCCCAGCTAGAACAGTAACCTCCACATGTAGCTTACCCCAGCTAGAACAGTAACCTCCCCATGTAGCTTAACCCAGCTAGAACAGTAACCTCCCCATGTAGCTTACCCCAGCTAGAACAGTAACCTCCACATGTAGCTTACCCCAGCTAGAACAGTAACCTCCCCATGTAGCTTACCCCAGCTAGAACAGTAACCTCCACATGTAGCTTACTCCCAGCTAGAACAGTAACCTCCACGTGTAGCTTACCCCAGCTAGAACAGTAACCTCCACATGTAGCTTACCCCAGCTAGAACAGTAACCTCCCCATGTAGCTTACCCCAGCTAGAACAGTAACCTCCACATGTAGCTTACCCCAGCTAGAACAGTAACCTCCACATGTAGCTTACCCCAGCTAGAACAGTAACCTCCACATGTAGCTTACCCCAGCTAGAACAGTAACCTCCCCATGTAGCTTACCCCAGCTAGAACAGTAACCTCCACATGTAGTTTACCCCAGCTAGAACAGTAACCTCCCCATGTAGCTTACCCCAGCTGGAACAGTAACCTCCACATGTAGCTTACCCCAGCTAGAACAGTAACCTCCACATGTAGCTTACCCCAGCTGGAACAGTAACCTCCACATGTAGCTTACCCCAGCTAGAACAGTAACCTCCCATGTAGCTTACCCCCAGCTAGAACAGTAACCTCCCATGTAGCTTACCCCAGCTAGAACAGTAACCTCCACATGTAGCTTACCCAGCTAGAACAGTAACCTCCACATGTAGCTTACCCCAGCTAGAACAGTAACCTCCCCATGTAGCTTACCCCAGCTAGAACAGTAACCTCCACATGTAGCTTACCCCAGCTAGAACAGTAACCTCCCCATGTAGCTTACCCCAGCTAGAACAGTAACCTCCACATGTAGCTTACCCCAGCTAGAAATCCTCTCCGTAACTACAGCTATGGTTTTATTGAATTATATTTCTTATGGAGTGTCCCCCAATACCTTGGAGTCTTCTCTTTCAGGGCAGATCTGAAGAACCGTTCCATAGCTAACCCCTGCTCCCTTGAAGTCTTCGCTGTAGCACCACAAGCCCTGAAGAGGTCTGTCAGTCTGTCCGTCTGTCTGTGTATCCGACCGACCCAGCTGTAGCAGCAACAGCTCTGAAATGTCTCTCTGTATGTTCCTAACCTCTGTATAGAAGTCTCTCTCCAGCAGCAGCAAAGACAGAACCTCTCTCGCTCTGATCTCTTAATCATCAGGAGGCGTGACTACAGAACGTGTTGACCTCTAACCCCGTTGCCACCGGCAACCTTTGACCTCTGTTCTGTTCCGCCACCGAACAGCGTGCTCACAGAGGTCAATGGTTGTGCGTAACCACCAGCTCTCTCTCTCTCTCTCTCTCTCTCTCTCTCTCTCTCTCTCACTCTCGTCTCTCTCTTTCTCTATATGTCCTTTCTCTCCCTCCATCTCTATCTCTTGCTTTTCCTCCCCTCTCTCTCTCTCCCTCCCTGGATAATTGTGTGTTTGTTTGGCCTTCCTTAAATTATAGCAATATACACCACTGAAGGCTACAGAGACAGACAGAGAGAGAGAGAGAAAGAGAGAACAAGAGTAAGAGAGAGAGTGAGAGAGAGACAGAGAGAAAGACAGAGAGAGACAAAGAGAGAGAGACACAGAGAGAGAGACACACACAGAGAGACAGAAAGAGAGACAGAAAGTGAGAGAGAGACAAAGAGAGAGAGAGAGCGAGAGAGCGAAATAGAGAGAGAGAGAGAGAGAGAGAGAGAGAGAGAGAGAGAGAGAGAGAGAGACACACAGAGAGAGAGAGAGACAGAGATAGAGAGACGAGAGAGACAGAGTGAGAAAGAGACAGAGAGAGACAGAGAGAGAGAGAGAGAGAGAGAGAGAGAGAGAGAGAGAGAGAGAGAGAGAGAGAGAGAGAGAGAGTGAGAGAGTGAGAGAGAATAAACAGAGCAAACCAGAATGCTATTTGGGCCTAAACAGAGAGTACACCATAGCAGAATACCTGACCACTGTGACTGACCCAAACTTAAGGAAAGCTTTGACTATGTACAGACTCAGTGAGCATAGCCTTGCTATTGAGAAAGGCAGCCGTAGGCAGACCTGGCTCTCAGGAGAAGACAGGCTATGTGCACACTGCCCACAAAATGAGGTGGAAACTGAGCTGCACTTCCTAACCTCCTGTCCAATGTATGACCATATTAGAGACACATATTTCTCTCAGATTACACAGATCGACAAAGAATTCGAAAACAAATTCAATTTTGATAAACTCCCATATCTATTGGGTGAAATACCACAGTGTGCCATCACAGCAGAACTATTTGTGACCTGTTGCCACAAGAAATGAGCAACCAGTGAAGAACAAACACCATTGTAAATACAACCCATATACATTTGTTTTTCTTTTAACTATTTGTACATTACATTTTTTTATTTTTATTTAACCTTTATTTAACTAGGCAAGTCAGTTAAGAACAAATTCTTATTTACAATGACAGCCTACCCCGGCCAAACCCGGACGACGCTGGGCCAATTGTGCGCCGCCCTATGGGACTCCCAATCACAGTTGATTGTGATACAGATTGTATCATTGTATATAGCTGTATATAGCCATAATATTACATTTGAAATGTCCCTATTCCTTTGGAGTTTAATGTTTACTGTTAATGTTTTATTGTTTTTAATTCACTTTAGTTTTTGTTTATTATCTACATACTGTGTGTTTTTCCATTAAAGCCCATTGAATTGAATTGAATTGAGAGAGAGAGAGAGAGAGAGAGAGAGAGAGAGAGAGAGAGAGAGAGAGAGAGAGACATACCGAGAGAGAGAGAGAGAGAGAGAGAGAGAGAGAGAGAGAGAGAGAGAGAGAGAGAGAGACATACAGAGAGACATACCGAGAGAGAGAGAGAGAGAGAGAGAGAGAGACATACAGAGAGAGAGAGATAGAAAACATCACCAACCGCAAGATAGAGACGTTCGGGCAACAATATTGTGACACACTGAAAGAATGACAAAACAAGCATTTTGAGAAACGCGACTGAAGACTCCATTGATGAACCCAGTTCTGGGGCAAATGGAATGTTCTCAATGGAAAACAGAGGAATGACCTAGCCATTCAGAAATGGCAACACTCGGAAAGATCACTTTAAAAAAAAGCCTCTATGGAACAATACCATCAGAATAACTTTACTTTTAACCAAAACAATATGCAAGAAAATCTCCCTAGAACACCCAATTACATAGGCTAAACTTTGGAAGAAAATACAAAGCCATAAACCTGGAAAAGCATGCTCATTCAATCTATTCAACCTGGTTGTGGAGAGTGGCTGCTTCCCTGATATTTGGAACCAGGGGCTCATAGCCCCAGGCACGGCGCCAGGTTGTTTTCTCTCCCGGTGCTAAGGGGGCTTGACCAATACGTGGGGGTGCTAAGTAAATAGTTGATTTTCATGACTATTTACAATAGAAAAATACAATTATTCCACATACATAATCAGACAACTGTACGTTGGTAAATAATGTTTTGGATGAAATGTCTATCACAACATCAGAAATGAATAATATCCACAGTGCAGGCCACAACGAGAAGTGCATTTACCCTATGCCTGTCAACTGTGCACACATGATGTAAAACGAGTTGGCTATCATCACAATCTTAGTGATATGTATTTCTATTGCAAAAAATACTGTCCGTCTTCTTGTTTCCGTCCAGATCCAGATCAGCGCGATTGAATCCCACCACCGGACAGGCGCCAATCAATAAAAGGCTTTTCAGTTACTCACCAAGTAACCAAAGTTGTATTTTTTGCCTCGCTCTACTCATTTTTATTCAACTTTTTCACCCCAGACACTTTATCTGGACGTGGTTCTACAGGACCTCCACCAGCCGAAAGCTAAGTAGTAACATTAACATTATGCCTTGCAATGACTGTACTCATAATATACAGGAGAACGATCGCCTTATGGCGAGGATAAATATGCAAGCCCAGCTTCAGACGTAATCGTTAGGCAAGGGATATTTAAGTGTAGGAAAAGGATGAAACAGCGTCTGTGCCACCAGTAAGTACAGATAGCAGTATAAAACCCCTCGCACAGTCCCCGCAGCCGGACAATTTTCTCATGGCTTCTGGAAGGAAATGCTGTAGGAATGCTCAACCGGTGTCGCTCATTCAGCCGACAGAAACGTTCAACCAGTTCTCCCCATTAAGCATCGAGTCGAGTCAGAGGCCGAGCCTTCTCTGGTCTCTACTCCTCCCGTTACGGGGTCTGAGACGCCGAGGCCTCCCACCATTAGCTCTGACAAATTGAAAACCCTAGTCATTGGTGACTCCATTACCCGCAGTATTAGACTTAAGACGAATCATCCAGCGATCATACACTGTTTACCAGGGGGCAGGGCTACCGACGTTAAGGCTAATCTGAAGATGGGGCTGGCTAAAGCTAAAACTGGCGAGTGTAGAGAGCATAGGGATATTGTTATCCACGTCGGCACCAACGATGTTAGGATGAAACAGTCAGAGGTCACCAAGCGCAACATAGCATCAGTGTGTAAATCAGCTAGAAAGATGTGTCGGCATCGAGTAATTGTCTCTGGCCCCCTCCCAGTTACGGGGAGTGATGAGCTCTACAGCAGAGTCTCACAACTCAATCGCTGGTTGAAAACTGTTTTCTGCCCCTCCCAAAAGATAGAATTGGTAGATAACTGGCCCTCTTTCTGGGACTCACCCACAAACAGGACCAAGCCTGGCCTGCTGATGAGTGACGGACTCCATCCTAGCTAGAGGGGTGCTCTCATCTTATCTACGAATATAGACAGGGCTCTAACTCCTCTAGCTCCACAATGAGATAGGGTGCAGGCCAGGCAGCAGGCTGTTAGCCAGCCTGCCAGCTTAGTGGAGTCTGCCACTAGCACAGTCAGTGTAGTCAGCTCAGCTATCCCCATTGAGACCGTGTCTGTGACTCGATCTAGGTTGGGCAAAACTAAACATGGCGGTGTCCGCCTTAGCAATCTCACTGGAATAAAGACCTCCTCCATTGCTGCCATTATTGAAAGAGATTGTGATACCGCACATCTCAAAATGGGGCTACTTAATGTTAGATCCCTCACTTCCAAGGCAGTTATAGTGTCACGATCTTCAAAAACAGACCAAGGCGCAGCGTGCCGGGTTGAGTGAAACATGTTTAATAGTTTAACTCACCGAAACAAAAAACAAGCAACAAAGATCGGACATGTACTGTGTGGCGCATAGACACCTACAAACAAAGTTAAGCTTCTAGTCATGAAATCTATGCAGCCTACTCAATCACCTTTTATAGCTACTGTTTACAGGCCTCCTGGGCCGTGTACAGCGTTCCTCACCGAGTTCCCTGAATTCTATCGGACCTTGTAGTCATGGCAGATAATATGAACATTTTTGGTGACTTTAATATTCACATGGAAAAGTCCACAGACCCACTCCAAAAGGCTTCCGGAGCCATCATCGACTCAGTCGGTTTTGTCCAACGTCTCCGGACCTACTGTAACATCCAGGCCTGAGTGTTCAGGCTGGAGTGTTTAGTTTTGTTTTGGTGTTGGGTTTCTTCAGTTCTATGGTGTGTATTTCTATGTTGGAGTAATGGTTCCCAATTAGAGGCAGCTGAGTCTCGTTACCTCTAATTGGGAACCATATATATGTTTTGGGTTTGCACTTTAGTTTGGTGGGTTATTGCTGAATGTTATGGACATCGTGTTGAGGTTCATGCCATCGTGTTGAGGTTCATGCCATCGTGTTGAGGTTCATGCCATCGTGTTGAGGTTCATGCCATCGTGTTGAGGTTCATGCCATCGTGTTGAGGTTCATGCCATCGTGTTGAGGTTCATGCCATCGTGTTGAGGTTCATGCCATCGTGTTGAGGTTCATGCCATCGTGTTGAGGTTCATGCCATCGTGTTGAGGTTCATGCCATCGTGTTTAGGTTTGTCAGTGTCTAGTTTAGGATTTAGCGTTTGTGTTCACGTCATGTTCATCGTTCATTGTTTTGTTCCGTCAAGTCCCGTTCGTCAATAAATATGTATTCTGGATACTTCGCTGCGCATTGGTCTGTCCCAAGAGATAATCATGACACCTACTAACTGCCACAGTCATACTCTGGACCTAGTTTTGTTCCGTGGAATAAATGTTGTGGATCTTAATGTTTTTCCTCATAATCCTGGACTATCGGACCACCAGTTTATTACGTTTGCAATCGCAACAAATAATCTGCTCAGACCCCAACCAAGGATCATCAAAAGTCGTGCTATAAATTCTCAGATAACCCAAAGATTCCTAGATGTCCTTCCAGACTCCCTCCACCTACCCAAGGACGTCAGAGTACAAAAATCAGTTAACCACCTAACTGAGTACTCAATTTAACCTTGCGCAATACCCTAGATGCAGTCGCACCCCTAAAAACAAAAAACATTTGTCATAAGAAACTAGCTCCCTGGTATACAGAAAATAACCGAGCTCTGAAGCAAGCTTCCAGAAAATTGGAACGAAAATGGAACTACACCAAACTGTAAGTCTTCCGACTAGCTTGGAAAGACAGTACCGTGCAGTATCGAAGAGCCCTCACTGCTGCTCGATCATCCTATTTATCCAAGTTAATTGAGGAAAATAAGAACAATCCAACATTTATTTTTGATACTGTTGCAAAGCTAACGAACATATCAAGACTGTTTCAAGGACAGCTTTTTTTCCATCTATGTAACATTGCAAAAATCAGAAACTTTCTGTCCAAACATTTATCCATGCTTTTGTCACTTCTAGGTTAGACTACTGCAATGGCAACTGAAATGCTCTACTTTCCGGCTACCCGGATAAAGCACTAAATAAACTTTAGTTAGTACTAAACACGGCTGCTAGAATCTTGACTAGAACCCAGAAATGTGATCATATTACTCCAGTGCTAGCCTCTCTACACTGGCTTCCTGTTAAGGCAAGGGCTGATTTCAAGGTTTTACTGCTAACCTACAAAGCATTACATGGGCTTGCTCCTACCTATCTTTACGATTTGGTCCTGCCGTACATACCTACACGTATGCTACAGTCACAAGACACAGGCCTCCTTACTGTCCCTAGAATCTCTAAGCAAACAGCTGGAGGAAGAGCTTTCTCCTATAGAGCTAATTTTTTTATGGAATGGTCTGCCTATCCATGTGAGATACGCAGACTCGGTCTCGACCTTTAAGTCTTTATTGAAGACACATCTCTTAAGTAGGTCCTATGATTGAGTGTAGTCTGGCCCAGGAGTTTGAAGGTGAACGGAGAAAAGCACTGGAGCAATGAACCGCCCTTGCTGTCTCTGCCTGGCTGGTTCCCCTCTCTCCACTAAGATTCTCTGCCTCAAACCCTATTACAGGGGCTGAGTCACTGGTTTTCTGGTGCTCTTCCATGCCGTCCCTGGCTGGGGGTGTGTCACTTGAGTGGGTTGAGTCATTGACGTGATCTTCCTGTACGGGTTGGCGCCCCCCCCGGGTTTGTGCCGTGGGGGAGATCTTCATGGGCTATTCTCGGCCTTGTGTCAGGATGGTAAGTTGTTGGTTGAAGATATCCCTCTAGTGGTGTGGGGGCTGTGCTTTGGCAAAGTGGATGGGGTTATATCCTGCCTGTTTGACCCTGTCCGGGGGTATCGTTGAACCGGGACCACAGTGTCCCCCGACCCCTCCTGTCTCAGCCTCCAGTATTTATGCTGCAATAGTTTATGTGTCGGGGGGCTAGGGTCAGTCTGCTATATCTGGAGTATTTCTCCTGTCTTATCCGGTGTCCTGTGTTGATTTAAGTATGCTCTCTCTAGTTCTCTCTCTTTCTTTCTTTCTTTCTTTCGTTCTTTCGTTCTTTCTTTCTTTCGGAGGACCTGAGCCCTAGGACCACTCCTCGCTGCCCCCAGTCCACCTGGTCGTGCTGCTCCTCCAGTTTCAACTGTTCTGCCTGCGGCTATGGAACCCTAACCTGTTCACCGGACGTGCTACCTGTCAGCAGTAGTGTTGTACCCTGTATCCATGATTCCCCAATACAACAGCAGTAGTGTTGTACCCTGTATCCATGATTCCCCAATACAACAGCAGTAGTGTTGTAACCTGTATCCATGATTCCCCAATACAACAGCAGTAGTATTGTAACCTGTATCCATGATTCCCCAATACAACAGCAGTAGTATTGTAACCTGTATCCATGATTCCCCAATACAACAGCAGTAGTATTGTAACCTGTATCCATGATTCCCCAATACAACAGCAGTAGTGTTGTACCCTGTATCCATGATTCCCCAATACAACAGCAGTAGTAGTGTTGTACCCTGTATCCATGATTCCCCAATACAACAGCAGTAGTGTTGTACCCTGTATCCATGATTCCCCAATACAACAGCAGTAGTGTTGTACCCTGTATCCATGATTCCCCAATACAACAGCAGTAGTGTTGTACCCTGTATCCATGATTCCCCTATACAACAGCAGTAGTGTTGTACCCTGTATCCATGATTCCCCTATACAACAGCAGTAGTGTTGTACCCTGTATCCATGATTCCCCTATACAACAGCAGTAGTGTTGTACCCTGTATCCATGATTCCCCAATACAACAGCAGTAGTGTTGTAACCTGTATCCATGATTCCCCTATACAACAGCAGTAGTGTTGTACCCTGTATCCATGATTCCCCAATACAACAGCAGTAGTGTTGTACCCTGTATCCATGATTCTCCAATACAACAGCAGTAGTATTGTAACCTGTATCCATGATTATATTGACTCTTATTATTACCACTGAAATGAACTGGATTTCATTATCCTCATCGCATTGAACTGGATTTACTCAAATGCTGTACCACTATACCGCTTTGGCAATATCTACTAATTGTATTTCATGCCAATTAAGCAATCTGAATTTAAATTTGAGAGAGAGAGAGAGAGAGAGAGAGAGAGAGAGAGAGAGAGAGAGTAAAAGAGAGAGAGGGGAGAGAGGAGAGCCATCCAGCTAGTCTTGCCTGCACCACACTAGGGCTTCACTAGTCTATGGTGTTCCACATTCTGCCTAGGGTCTCCTCTTTGATAGCTGTCTTTGATATAACAGGGTCTGACACCTCATCATTAATACAGTATCTAACGAGGTATACGATAGATGTCTTTGATATAACAGGGTCTGACTCCTCATCATTAATACAGTATCTAACGAGGTATACGATAGTTGTCTTTGATATAACAGGGTCTGACACCTCATCATTAATACAGTATCTAACGAGGTATACGATAGTTGTCTTTGATATAACAGGGTCTGACACCTCATCATTAATACAGTATCTAACGAGGTATACGATAGTTGTCTTTGATATAACAGGGTCTGACACCTCATCATTAATACAGTATCTAACGAGGTATACGATAGTTGTCTTTGATATAACAGGGTCTGACTCCTCATAATCACATCAATGTGTGATATACACTGAGTATACACAACATCAGGGACACCCCCACCCTCCCTCCTTATTCTCCTCAGAACAGCCTCAATTCGTTGGGGCATGGACTCTACAAGGTGTCGAAAGCATTCCAGGGTTGCTGGCCCATGTTAACTCCAATGCTTCCCCCAGTTGTGTCAAGTTGGCTGAATGTCCTTTGGGTGGTGGACCATTCCTGAAAGACACGGGAAACTGTTGAGCGTGAAAAACCCAGCAGCGTTGCAATTCTTGACACAAACCCGCCTGACACCTACTACCAGACCCCTGTTCAAAGACACATAAAACCCGAGCTTAAAAATCCTTCTTTAACCCGTCGCCTCCCCTTCATCTACACGGATTGATTGAAGTGGACTTAACAAGTGACATTAAAAAGGAATCATAGCTTTTAGAGCGAAACCGAAAGGTTGCTGGATTGAATCCACGAGCTGACAAGGTAACAATCTGTCGTTCTGCCCATGAACAAGGCAGTTAACCCACTATTCCCCGGGTGCCGAAAGATGTAGATGTCGATTAAGGCAGCCCCCGCACCTCTCTGATTCAGAGGGTTTGATTAAATTGAGACGGCACATTTCACTTGAAGGCCATTCAGTTGTACAGCTGACCAGGTATCCCCTTTTCCCTGGATTCACCTGGTCAGTCTATGTCATGGAAAGAGCAGATGTTCATAATGTTTTGTCCACTCAGTTTACATTACTCTTATGGAATGGAGAGAGAGTCATTACTGTTATGTAATAATACACATGATTTAGAATTATGGTTCTATGTATACCATGATCCATAGTCAGTCTACAGGCTTGTATGTCTTTGAGATAAGGGTCACGCCTCATAACAACATCAATCTATATATTACTCCTATGGAATCTAACGAGGCAGTAATGACCTCTTCTCCCCCCTCTCTCTCGTCTCCTCTCCTTCTCTCCACCTTCTCCTCTCTCTTCTTTCTTCTCCCCATCTCTTCTCCCCCTTCTCCTCTCCTCTTCTCCCCTCCCCCCCTCTCTCCTCTTCTCACCCTCTCCTCTCCTCTTCTCACCTCTCCCCTCCTTCTCTCCACCTTCTGCTCTCTCTTCTTTCTTCTCCCCATCTCTTCTCCCCCTTCCTTTGAGAGTTATTGCCATGATAATAACACATAGACCAAAGCATTGTGCACACCAAGACAGTCGTGAAGAGGGCACAACAAAACCTGTTCCCCCTCAGGAGACTGAAAAGATTTGGCATGAGTCCTCAGATCCTCAAAAGGTTCTACAGCTGCACCATCGAGAGCATCCTGACTGGTTGCATCACTGCCTGGTATGGCAACTGCTCGGCCTCCGTCCGCAAGTCACTACAGAGGTTGATGCGAATGGCCCAGTACATCACTGGGGCCAAGCTTCCTGCCATCCAGGACCTCTATACCAGGCGGTGTCAGAGGAAAGTCCTAAAAATTGTCAAAGACTCCAGCCACCCTAGTCATAGACTGTTCTCTCTGCCAAGTCTAGGTTCAAGAGGCTCCTAAACAGCTTCTACCCCCCAAGCCATAAGACTCCTGAACACCTAATAAAATGGCTACCCAGACTAATAAAATGACCCCCCTTTACACACCGCTTCTAGTAATATGTTCCAAATGGCACCTTATTCCTTTATAATGGACTACTTTAGACCAGGGCCGATAGGGCTCTTCATAGGGAATAGGGTGCCACCGTAGGGCTCTTCATAGGGAATAGGGTGCCACCGTAGGGGTCTTTATAGGGAATAGGGTGCAACCGTAAGGCTCTTTATAGGGAATAGGGTGTCACTGTAGGGCTCTTCATAGGGAATAGGGTGCCACCATAAAGCTCTTCATAGGGAATAGGGTGCCACCATAGGGCTCTTTATAGGCAATAGGGTGCCACTTGAGACACATATGGCATAAAAAACTCATCACTCACTCATCACTCACTCATCACTCACCTCATCATTATAGTGTGTGTGTGCGTGTGCGTGTGTGCGTGTGTGTGTGTGAGTGTGTGTGTGTGTGTGCGTGCGTCTGTGTGTCTCTGAATATTTTTCCTAAATGTTACAAAGCCAAATGTGCTTAATGTTTACATTTCCACAGCTATAACTATAACTATAGCTATAGCTATAACTATAACTAATAACTATAACTATAACTATAACTATAACTATAACTATAACTATAACTATAGCTAATCACTAATAACTATAGCTATAACTATAGCTATAACTATAACTATAGCTATAACTATAACTATAACTATAGCTATAGCTATAACTATAACTATAACTATAACTATAACTATAGCTATAACTATAACTATAACTATAACTATAGCTATAACTATAGCTATAACTATAACTATAACTATAGCTATAACTATAACTATAGCTATAACTATAACTATAGCTATAACTATAACTATAGCTATAACTATAGCTAATCACTAATAACTATAGCTATAACTATAACTATAACTATAGCTAATCACTAATAACTATAGCTATAACTATAACTATAACTATAACTATAACTATAGCTAATCACTAATAACTATAGCTATAACTATAACTATAACTATAGCTATAACTATAACTATAACTATAACTATAACTATAACTATAGCTAATCACTAATAACTATAGCTATAACTATAACTATAACTATAGCTATAACTATAACTATAACTATAACTATAGCTATAGCTATAACTATAACTATAACTATAACTATAGATATAACTATAGATATAACTAATAACTATAACTATAACTATAACTATAACTATAACTATAGATATAACTATAGATATAACGTATAACTATAACTATAGCTATAACTATAACTATAACTATAACTATAGCTATAACTATAACTATAACTATAGCTATAACTATAACTATAGATATAACTATAGATATAACTATAACTATAACTATAGATATAACTATAACTATAACTATAGCTATAACTATAACTATAGATATAACTATAGATATAACTATAACTATAACTATAACTATAACTATAGCTATAACTATAACTATAACTATAACTATAACTATAACTATAGCTATAACTATAACTATAACTATAGCTATAACTATAACTATAACTATAGCTATAACTATAACTATAGATATAACTATAGATATAACTATAACTATAACTATAGATATAACTATAGATATAACTAATAACTATAACTATAGCTATAACTATAACTATAACTATAACTATAACTATAGCTATAGCTATAACTATAACTATAACTATAACTATAACTATAGCTATAACTATAACTATAACTATAACTATAGTTATAGTTATAGCTATAGTTATAGTTATAACTATAACTATAACTATAGTTATAGTTATAGCTATAGTTATAGTTATAGTTATAGTTATAGTTATTAGTTATATCTATAGTTATATCTATAGTTATAGTTATAGTTATATCTATAGTTATATCTATAGTTATAGTTATAGCTATAGTTATAGTTATAGTTATAGCTATAGTTATAGTTATAGTTATAGTTATAGTTATAGCTATAGTTATAGTTATAGTTATAGCTATAGTTATAGTTATAGTTATAGTTATAGCTATAATTATTAGTGATTAGCTATAGTTATAGTTAACTATAACTATAACTATAGCTATAGCTATAACTATAACTATAACTATAACTATAACTATAACTATAGCTATAGCTATAACTATAACTATAACTATAGCTATAACTATAACTATAACTATAACTATAGCTATAACTATAACTATAACTATAACTATAACTATAACTAATAACAGTAGTAAGAATAATAACAGGTATTCCCATTATGTGTGTTTTAGATGTTCCTGCAGCCTACATTTAAAAATAGTTTTAAGAATCATGAACATAATAATTACATTTACAATTACATATAATTACATTTATTGGCTTTCCAGAAAGAAATTATGTAGGCTACTTGGTTCGAATTGATGTTAGGTAATTGGTATTATTATGAGATGAATGGACATTTTAAAGAAACGTTCTAGGCTAAATAAATCCAAAGGGGTTAATTGGAAATGAAAGCTCCTTCTACTTGGTTTTAGTTTATTCAGTCTGTTGGCTGCTCTAGCAGAAAGGCCAGAGAAGACTGGAGGGCAGGACAGGAGACAGTGTGTGTGTGTGTGTGTGTGTGTGTGTGTGTGTGTGTGTGTGTGTGTGTGTGTGTGTGTGTGTGTGTGTGTGTGTGTGTGTGTGTGTGTGTGTGTGTGTGTGTGTGTAGGGTTGGGGAGTAACAGATTACACGTACTCCGATTACAAAACAAGCTGTAACTGTAATTTGTTAGTTAAATTAAAATATTGTAATCAGATTACAGATACTTGTGGAAAAACTTGATGAATACTTCAAGGATTTTTTATAAATTCAGAAAGGATGTTGGCGAGAAGAATTTTTTTTATATTTACACCTTTCAGTTTTCTCAAAGACATTTGAATCAGCATTGAAAAAAGGGAGGAAATTTAAATTCATTCAGCCTGAGTGAGTCTGACCACGAATCAGAGACCTACTATGATGACACACCAAATGTGTTTGATGGATCGCGGGAAAAGAGTATAAATAGGCTTTTTGTAGGCTACAGTCCAAGTGATCTTTCAATGGCGCGACTGCTGATTATCCAAAGATTATCCAACTTGAATAAACGCTTTGCGGTAAGGACGACAGCAGTGGTTTAGTTTTTCACTTATTATTGATATCTAAGCTACATAGCGCATTGATGTGAATCACACTGCTGCTCTCTCATTTAGCTATTTGGCCAGCTCTAGGAAGAGTCTTGGTGGTTCCAAACGTCTTCAATTTAAGAATGATGGAGGCCACTGTGTTGGAACTTTCAATGCTGCCGAAATGTTTTGGTACCCTTCCCCAGATCTGTGCCTCAACACAATCCTGTCTCGGGGCTCTACGGACAATTCCTTCGACGCCATGGTTTTTGCTCTAACATGCACTGTCAACTGTGGGACCTTATATAGACAGGTGTGTGGCTTTCTAAATCATGTCCAATCGAGTCTCATAGCAAAGGGCCTGAATACCTATGTAAATAAGGTATTTTCAGTTTTTTATTTTTTTATTTATTTTTATATTTAATCCATTTTAAAATAAGTCTGTAACGTAACAAAATGTGAAAATAGTCAAGGGGTCTGAATTCTTTCCGAAGGCACTGTGCATAGGGCAGCAGTCTCTAAGGTTCAGGGCAGGGTACTGGGTGATGGCCTAGAGATAGAAGCTGTTTTTCAGTCTCTCAGTCCCAGCTTTGATGCACCTGTACTGTGTCCGCCTTCTTGATGGTAGCAGGGTGAACAGGCCGTGGCTCGGGTGGCTGAGGTCCTTGATGATCTTCTTGGACTTCTTGTGACATCGGGTGCTGTATGGCACATCTGTAGAAGGGTCTTAGGGGGGGCTAAGCTACATTTCTTCAGCCTCCTGAGGTTGAAGAAGTGCTGTTGGACCTTCTTCACCACACAGTCTTGTGTGGGTGGACCATTTCAGATTGTCAGTGATGTGTACGCCGAGGAACTTTAAGCTTTTCACCCTCTCCACTGCGGCCCCGTCGATGTGGATGGTGGCGTGCTCCCTTTGCCGTCTCCTGAAGTCCACGATCAGCTCCTTCATTTTGTTGCTGTTGAGGGAGAGGCCCTCACCTCCCCCCTGTAGTCTCGTCGTTGCTGGTGATCAGGCCTACTACTGTTGTGTCGTCAGCAAACTTGATGATTGAGTTGGGGACGTGTGTGTCCACACAGTCGTGGGTTAACAGAGAGTACAGGAGGGGGCTGAGCACGCACCCTTGTGGGGCCCCAGTGTTGAGGATCAGCGGGGTGGAGGTGTTGTCATCTACCTTCACCACCTGGGGGGCGGCCCATCAGGAAGTCCAGGATCCATTTGCACAGGGAGTAGTTCAGACCCACGGCCCCGAACTTAGTGATGAGCTTGGAGGGCATTATGGTGTTGAAGGCTGAGCTGCAGTCAATGAACAGCATTCTTACATTAGGTATTCCTCTTGTCCAGATGAGACGGCGATTGCGTCGTTCATGGATCTGTTGGGGCGGTAAGCCAATTGTAGTGTTTCTAGGGGGTGAGACTCATTCCATATAGCAGGTGTCTCCAACAGGTGTAGCAGGTGTCTCCAACAGGTGTAGCAGGTGTCTCCAACAGGTGTAGCAGGTGTATCCAACAGGTGTAGCAGGTGTATCCAACAGGTGTAGCAGGTGTCTCCAGCAGGTGTAGCAGGTGTCTCCAACAGGTGTAGCAGGTGTCTCCAACAGGTGTAGCAGGTGTCTCCAACAGGTGTAGCAGGTGTCTCCAGCAGGTGTAGCAGGTGTCTCCAACAGGTACAGCAGGTGTCTCCAACAGGTGTAGCAGCTGTCTCCAACAGGTACAGCAGGGGCTTAGTGTCTGCAGGTTTTTAGTTTTCCCTTTCAGTTACCTAGACAACCAGGTGAAGGGAGTTCTTTTCTAATTAGTCACCTTAATGAATCAATCATGTAGCTGCCTCCAGAACAATATTCATGATGAAAAATGGTACCCTGCGCCTCTTAAGGGGAAAGTAATTGGATAGCGTTACTGAGTTGGGGGTAATCCAACATTTATGTTACTGATTACAATTTTGGATTGGATTACATTTAGAAAGGAACCTATCCAACTACGTGTGTGAGTGTGTGTGTATATGTGTGTGTGTGTGTGTGTGTGTGTGTGTGTATATGTGTGTGTATATATGTGTGTGTGTGTGTGTGTGTATATATATATGTGTGTGTGTGTGTGTGTATGTGTGTGTATGTGTGTGTATATATGTGTGTGTATATGTGTGTGTGTGTATATGTGTGTATGTGTTTGTGTGTGTTCCCCGAAGGAGAGGGACAGTCGGCTGTGGAACAGACAGAAACAACTGGCTGGGTTTGGTGTTCTCTTTAATTAAACCATAGAGACCAACAGGGGGAGGGGAAGATTACACAAGACATCTTTGTACTTAGACCAGACACTACGAGCCAGTTTCCCAGACACAGACTAAACCTAGTCCTGGGTTAAAAAGCTTCATCTGGGTCTGATAATCTAAGAGTTTGACACATTTCCAGATTGCAGACCGCTTCTTAAATGAGAAGTTTGCTTTTTTACAGCCATATAAAATACATTTCAGAAATGTGATTTATAGATCTGTCATTCTCATTGAATGCATGTCTAAGAAGCGGTAGATCTGTTCTATGCACGCTATTTCTATGCTTCCCGTTCTTAAGTTACGTTTTTGCGTCTTTTACTTTCGGTTTTGTACACCGGTTTGGATCATACAATGATTCTCTGTACTATACTTGCTTCTTTTGCCACATAAACCCGAAACGAGGCGAACGATTAGAATTGTAGCAAACAGGAAGTCGAGGAGCTTTAAAGGAGAATTTTCCTTTTGAAAATCTATATTTTTTTGATGTCAATGTCATGGTATAGAAGGGTCGAGACACTTCTGTTACAATTTCACTTAAAAAAAAAAACATGAACAAACGCAACAACAACAAAAAACACCCGAATACGTACTTTTAGAAACGGAAAAGCCCACAGTATAGGGATGCAAGTCATTATCCACAATGTTACGTTCCATTTTGTTACGACTCGACTTCTGGGTCCAGTCTACAGGTAACTGACAAAATAAAGGAAACACGAGTAAATGACGGATACAAAGTATATTGAAAAAGCAGGCGCTTCCACACAGGAAGTTCCAGACACGTGTAGAATCTATGCAAAGGCGTATTGAAGCTGTTCTGGCTCGTGGTGGCCCACTGTCCTATTACGACGCTTTACGTTGGTGTTTCCTTTATTTTGGTAGTTACCTGTAGACGCAAGCTACACAGAGAATGGAACAGCTGGATAGAAACGGCTCGAGTCGCACAAAAGGGAATGTAACGTTGCGTATAAAGTCCGGAATGACACAATTTTATGTGTACAACATCTAAAGACCTGCATCACTATACTGAGAGCGTTTCCGTTTCTAAAAGGACGAATTTGGGTGGTTTGGGAACATTTGTTCATATTTTTTCTTCCTAAATTAAATGTCTGGACCTTTCTACAACATGTCATTTTACATAACAAATTTAGATTTGGTTGTAAAAAAAAGGAAAAACGTATCCTTTAATAAGGCCGATTTCCCGGACAGCGATTAAGCCTAGTCCAGAAATAAAAAGAATGCTCTATGGAGAATTTCAAATGAAAGTGCTTTTTAGTACAAGAGTAGTGTCACGACCTCCGCCGAAGTTGGTGCCTCTCCTTGTTCGGGTGGTGTTCGGCGGTCGACGTCACCGGTCTTCTAGCCATCACCGATCCTCTTTTCATTTTCCATTTGTTTTGTCTGTGCGTTCCAAACCTGGTTTCAATTCCCTCATTACATGTTTTGTATTTAAACCCTCTGTTTCCCCCCATGTCTTTGTGTGGGATTGTTCATTGGTAGTGCTTGTGTACTTTATTTTACTTGTGCGTTACGGGCTATTTTGTGCCCATTTCCTCTCGTGTTGTTTGTAACGTTTGGGTTGTTTATTAAACGACTGAGTTTATCACCCAGTTTTGCTCTCCTGCGCCTGACTTCTCTGCAACCAGTTACGCAACCCCCTACAAGTAGGCTTAATCTGTGTCTGCTAGGTTAGCTAGCTGTTACGTTTGAGATTTTAGCCTTTTAGTAAACGCTCATCTCCAGAGGGATTTACAGTTATTGCATTCATCTTAAGTTACGACAACCACATATCTCATTTATAGTATAATAATAATAATAATAATACAAATAATGAATAATATATAAGTGAAACTTTCCTGTTAGTGAACCAAGATCTTGTTATTGTTGTTGTTGTCTTGTTATTGATCTTGTTTGTGGCCAAGTACTGTATGTCAGGTTCATGCTATAACAGCATGGGTTAAAAATAACTGGGTTCGACAAGGAATAACAGGGAATCTTAATTCGCAGTCCTCAATCTCCATTTTCCTCTCAAAGTGTGGCGCCATTAGCTTAACTATCTCCAATTTGTCAACAAGTTGAAATGGCCTAATTAGTCCACAGGGGAAACTGTGTGTGTGCAATGTGCAAGTGCAAGTGTGTAAGCCTGTGTGTGTGTGCGTGTACGTGTGTGTGTGTGTGCACGTGTGTGTGTGTGTGTGTGCGTGCCTGTGTGTATGCGTATGTGTGTGTGTGTGTGTGTTTAGCACAGAGCCAAACATGTGAACACACTCTGGCTCTGACTCAGTCAGCTGACAACAGGAAGATGGAGCGTGTGTGTTCTGTCCGTATGACATCACAGCGTTCTATCACGGAGTTGTCCTCTCTGTACCTTAGTTGTCAGTCCTAATGAGTAACACATCTATTTATTTTGAATAGAAAAGGCGTTAAACTAAATGAGCTACCGAAGATGAGTTACAAAAATACCTGAATTACCTTTTGGGTGGGGAGGGGCGGGGGTTGAAGTATATAACAGATAAAAGGCAGGCAGCCAAGAAACTCTTGGATGTCTGGAAATCTTCAGAGATATTTAGATATTTGGGTTGCTTCTCTTTGGTGTGTGAGTTGTCTGCCTGTCTGCCGAGGAACGAAAAAGCGTATTTATAGCAGTGTGGTTCAGCGTAGTTCAGTGTGTTTATGTAAGTGACTATGCTCCAGAATAATGAGAAGACTCTCTGGGAAACTCTCTGTGGAGTGATGGAGAGAGAGAGAGATTGGCTATCCTTCAACATCATCCTGAACTTTGCACCGGTAGATCCATAGAATCTAAACAAACAACACAAAGAGTTATCTATCCAAAACGGAGATGTGTGGATAAACCACTTCTCCAATCTTTTTGGCTCTTTAACAAAGAACAAGCAGCAAAAAAACATATACATGATTAATTACAAATCTTAGAATCAGCTAGTAAAGACTAGCAGAACCCACTGGATTCTACAATTACCTTGAATGAACTACAGGACAAAATACAAACCCTCCAATCCAAAAACACCTGTGGTGTTTATAATCTATAGTCACTTTAACTCTACCTACTGTATAGTACATGTTACCTCAATTACCTCGACTAACCGGTTCCCTCGCACATTGACTCTGCACCGGTACCCCTCTGTATATAGCCTCGCTTGATATTATACTGCTGCTGTTTAATTATTTGTTACTTTTATTTTCAATTTTAAATTTTTTACCTTATCTATTTATTACATAACACTTATTTTTATAAACTTTTATTAACCTTTTAAAGTAAGGGCTTGTAAGTAAGCATTTCACTCTACACCTGTTGTATTCGGAGCATGTGACAAATAACATGTTTTTTTATTTGATTTGTTGATGGTATCCTACGTGAAATTATAAAATATACAGACCACAAATTCCAATTGGCTACACTTAAACTCTTAACATAAACCTCAGCTCTGTCATCTTCCCCAATATCTGGAACCAAGGACTGATCACACCAATACACAAAAGTGGAGACAAATTTGACCCCAATAACTACCGTGGGATATGCGTCAACAGCAACCTTGGGAAAATCCTCTGCATTATCATTACCAGCAGACTCGTACATTTCCTCAGTGAAAACAATGTACTGAGCAAATGTCAAATTGGCTTTTTTATCAAATTACCGTACGAAAGACCACGTATTCACCCTGCACACCCTAATTGGCAAATAAACAAACCAAAACAAAGGCAAAGTATTCTCATGCTTTGTTGATTTAAAAAAAAAGCTTTTGACTCAATTTGGCATGAGGGTCTGCTATACAAATTGATGGAAAGTGGTGTTACGGGAAAAACATACGACATTATAAAATCTATGTACACAAACAAGAAGTGTGTGGTTAAAATTGGCAAAAAAACTAATTTCTTTCCACAGGGCCGTGGGGTGAGACAGGGATGCAGCTTAAGCCCCACCCTCTTCAACATTTATATCAACGAATTGGCGAGGGCACTAGAACAGTCTGCAGCACCCGGCCTCACCCTACTAGAATCTGAAGTCAAATGTCTACTGTTTGCTGATGATCTGGTGCTTCTGTCCCCAACCAAGGAGGGCCTACAGCAGCACCTAGATCTTCTGCACATATTCTGTCAGACCTGGGCCCTGACAGTAAATCTTAGTAAGACAAAAATAATGGTGTTCCAAAAAAAGGTCCAGTTGCCAGGACCACAAATACAAATTTGATCTAGACACCGTTGCCCTAGAGCACACAAAACACTATACATACCTTGACATAAACATCAGCGCCACTGGTAACTTCCACAAAGCTGTGAACGATCTGAGAGACAAGGCAAGAAGGGCCTTCTGTGCCATATAAAGGAACATAAAATTAGACATACTCAAATAGGATCTGGCTAAAAATAATTTAATCAGTTATCGAACCCACTGCCCTTTATGGTTGTGAGGTCTGGGGTCCGCTCACCCACCAAGAATTCACAAAATGGGACAAACACCAAATTGAGACTCTGCATGCAGAATTCTGCAAAATATCATCAGTGTACAACATAAAACACCAAATAATGCATGCAGAGCAGATTTAGGACGATACCCGCAAAGTATCAAAATCCAGAAAAAGGGCGTTAAATTCTACAACCACCTAAAAGGAAGCGATTCCCAAACCATCCATAACAAAGCCATCACCTACAGATAGAAGAGCCCCCTAAGCAAACTGGTCCTGGGGCTCTGTTCACAAACACAAACAGACCCCACAGAGCCCCAGGACAGCAACACAATTAGACCCAACCAAATCATGAGAAAACTAAAATAGAATTAATTTACACATGGGAAAGAATCAACAACAAAAAACGGAGAAAACTAGAATGCTATTTGGCCCTAAACAGAGAGTACACCGTGGCAGAATACCTGACCACTGTGACTGACCCAAACTTACGGAAATCTTTGACTATGTACAGACTCAGTGAGCATAGCCTTGCTAACTTATTTAGGCTTGCCATAACAAAGGAGTTGAATACTTAGGCCAGTGACAAAAACGGAATTCAATTTGGAAAAAGTCAAGGGGTGTGCATACTTTCTGAAGGCACTGCAAATGTCAAGGGGGAGAGGAAGTCAACAATAGAAGAGAGAAGAAAGAGAGAAAAACGAATGTAGGATGACAACAGAATACTAATTGAGGATGATGACAGAATACTAATGTAGGATGATGACAGAATACTAATGGAGGACGATGACAGAACATGTAGGATTTCATATGAGTCACATAGCAGACGCTCTTATGCAGATGCTCTTATGCAGATGCTCTTATGCAGATGCTCTTATGCAGACGCCTCTTATGGAGACAGCTCTTATGCAGACGCCTCTTATGGAGACAGCTCTTATGCAGACGCCTCTTATGGAGACAGCTCTTATGCAGACGCCTCTTATGGAGACAGCTCTTACGCAGACGCCTCTTACGGAGACGCCTCTTACGCAGACGCCTCTTACGGTGACGCCTCTTACGGTGACGCCTCTTACGGTGACGCCTCTTATGGAGACGCCTCTTACGGTGACGCCTCTTACGGAGACGCCTCTTACGGAGACGCCTCTTACGGTGACGCCTCTTACGGAGACGCCTCTTATGCAGACGCCTCTTACGGAGACTCCTGTTACGGAAACGCCTCTTATGCAGACGCCTCTTACGGTGACGCCTCTTACGGAGACGCCTGTTACGGAGACGCCTGTTACGGAGACGCCTGTTACGGAGACGCCTCTTACGGAGACTCCTGTTACGGAAACGCCTCTTATGCAGACGCCTCTTATGCAGACGCCTCTTACGGTGACGCCTCTTACGGTGACGCCTCTTACGGAGACGCCTCTTACGGAGACGCCTGTTACGGAGACGCCTCTTACGGAGACTCCTGTTACGGAGACTCCTGTTACGGAAACGCCTCTTATGGAGACGCCTCTTATGCAGACCCCTCTTACGGTGACGCCTCTTACGGTGACGCCTCTTACGGAGACGCCTCTTACGGAGACGCCTGTTACGGAGACGCCTCTTACGGAGACTCCTGTTACGGAGACTCCTGTTACGGAAACGCCTCTTATGCAGACGCCTCTTATGCAGACGCCTCTTACGGTGACGCCTCTTACGGTGACGCCTCTTACGGAGACGCCTCTTACGGAGACGCCTGTTACGGAGACGCCTCTTACGGAGACTCCTGTTACGGAGACTCCTGTTACGGAAACGCCTCTTATGCAGACGCCTCTTATGCAGACGCCTCTTACGGTGACGCCTCTTACGGTGACGCCTCTTACGGAGACGCCTCTTACGGAGACGCCTGTTACGGAGACGCCTCTTACGGAGACTCCTGTTACGGAAACGCCTCTTATGGAGACGCCTCTTATGCAGACCCCTCTTACGGAGACGCCTCTTATGCAGACCCCTCTTACGGAGACGCCTCTTACGGAGACGCCTCTTACGGAGACTCCTGTTACGGAGACGCCTCTTATGGAGACGCCTCTTATGCAGGAGCAATTAGGGTTAAGTGCCTTGCTCAAAGACAAATTGACAGAAAAAATTCTCACCTTGTTGGCTCTGGGATTCAAACCAACAACCTTTAATTTACTGGCCCAATGCTCTAGGGTGCCATTGTGGATGCAATCTCTGTGTTGTAGGTACTGTATGCATGGGGCACCGGTGTGTTTAAAACCTTGTCCTTTGATTGGCTGGTCCCTAGCCAGCTAAACATTGGCTGGAGCACAGCACTTGTAACACCAGGGTAGAGGATTAGATTCCTGGGACATAAAATGTACATCGCTTTGGATAAAAGTGTCTGCTGAATGGAATATATTACAAACAGCCAACGGCAGTGGAGTGGAACAGTGAGATTCTGCAGTTGATAATGTCAGATTGAATACAACATGGTCACCTATATAGTGCGATACCTTTGATCTGGAATAGGATGCCATTTCAGGCGCAGACTTTGTCTCACTGCCATCATTCTAAATACAAGAGCAGCATTGCTTTATCCTCTCTACTACTGCTTTATCCTCTCTACTACTGCTTTATCCTCTTTACTACTGCTTTATCCTCTTTACTACTGCTTTTTACTCTTTACTACTGCTTTATCCTCTCTACTACTGCTTTATCCTCTCTACTACTGCTTTATCCTCTTTACGACTGCTTTATCCTCTTTACTACTGCTTTATCCTCTTTACGACTGCTTTATCCTCTTTACTACTGCTTTATCCTCTTTACTACTGCCTTATCCTCTTTACTACTGCTTTATCCTCTTTACTACTGCTTTAGCCTCTTTACTACTGCTTTATCCTCTTTACTACTGCTTTATCCTCTTTACTACTGCTTTATCCTCTCTACTACTGCTTTATCCTCTTTACTACTGCTTTATCCTCTTTACTACTGCTTTATCCTCTTTACTACTGCTTTATTACTACTGCTTTATCCTCTTTACTACTGCTTTATCCTCTTTACTACTGCTTTATGCTCTTTACTACTGCTTTATCCTCTTTACTACTGCTTTATTACTACTACTGCTTTATCCTCTTTACTACTGCTTTATCCTCTTTACTACTGCTTTATTCTCTTTACTACTGCTTTATTCTCTTTACTACTGCTTTATTATTACTACTACTTTATTATTACTACTGCTTTATCCTCTTTACTACTGATTTATCCTCTTTACTACTGCTTTATACTCTTTACTACTGCTTTATTATTACTACTGCTTTATCCTCTTTACTCCTGCTTTATCCTCTTTACTACTGCTTTATTCTCTTTACAACTGCTTTATCCTCTTTACTACTGCTTTATTCTCTTTACTACTGCTTTATCCTATTTACTACTGATTTATCCTCTTTACTACTGCTTTATCCTCTTTACTACTGTTTTATTTTTACTACTGCTTTATACTCTTTACTACTGCTTTATACTCTTTACTACTGCTTTATTATTACTACTGCTTTATCCTATTTACTACTGATTTATCCTCTTTACTACTGCTTTATCCTCTTTACTACTGTTTTATTTTTACTACTGCTTTATACTCTTTACTACTGCTTTATCCTCTTTACTGCTGCTTTATCCTCTTTACTACTGCTTTATCCTCTTTACTACTGCTTTATCCTCTTTACTACTGCTTTATCCTCTTTACTGCTGCTTTATCCTCTTTACTACTGCTTTATCCTCTTTACTACTGCTTTATCCTCTTTACTACTGCTTTATTCTCTTTACTACTGCTTTATCCTCTTTACTACTGATTTATCCTCTTTACTACTGCTTTATCCTCTTTACTACTGCTTTAGCCTCTTTACTACTGCTTTATCCTCTTTACTACTGCTTTATCCTCTTTACTACTGATTTATCCTCTTTACTACTGCTTTATCCTCTTTACTACTTAGCCTCTTTACTACTGCTTTATCCTCTTTACTACTGCTTTATTACTACTACTGCTTTATCCTCTTTACTGCTGCTTTATTATTACTACTGCTTTATTACTACTACTGCTTTATCCTCTTTAATACTCCTTTATCCTCTTTACTACTGCTTTATCCTCTTTACTACTGCTTTAGCCTCTTTACTACTGCTTTATCCTCTTTACGACTGCTTTATCCTCTTTACTGCTGCTTTATCCTCTTTACTACTGCTTTATCCTCTTTACTACTGCTTTAGCCTCTTTACTACTGCTTTATCCTCTTTACTACTGCTTTATTACGACTGCTTTATCCTCTTTACTACTGCTTTATCCTCTTTACTACTGCTTTATCCTCTTTACTACTGCTTTATCCTCTTTACTACTGCTTTATCCTCTTTACTACTGCTTTAGCCTCTTTACTACTGCTTTATCCTCTTTACTACTGCTTTATTCTCTTTACTACTGCTTTATCCTCTTTACTACTGCTTTTTCCTCTTTACTACTGCTTTATCCTCTTTACTACTGCTTTATCCTCTTTACTACTGCTTTATCCTCTTTACTACTGCTTTAGCCTCTTTACTACTGCTTTATCCTCTTTACTACTGCTTTATTCTCTTTACTACTGCTTTATCCTCTTTACTACTGCATTTTCCTCTTTACTACTGCTTTATCCTCTTTACTACTGCTTTATCCTCTTTACTACTGATTTATCCTCTTTACTACTGCTTTATACTCTTTACTACTGCTTTATTATTACTACTGCTTTATCCTCTTTACTCCTGCTTTATCCTCTTTACTACTGCTTTATTCTCTTTACAACTGCTTTATCCTCTTTACTACTGCTTTATTATTACTACTGATTTATTATTACTACTGCTTTATCCTATTTACTACTGATTTATCCTCTTTACTACTGCTTTATCCTCTTTACTACTGTTTTATTTTTACTACTGCTTTATACTCTTTAGTACTGCTTTATACTCTTTACTACTGCTTTATTATTACTACTGCTTTATCCTATTTACTACTGATTCATCCTCTTTACTACTGCTTTATCCTCTTTACTACTGCTTTAGCCTCTTTACTACTGCTTTATACTCTTTACTACTGCTTTATCCTCTTTACTGCTGCTTTATCTTCTTTACTACTGCTTTATCCTCTTTACTACTGCTTTATCCTCTTTACTACTGCTTTATCCTCTTTACTGCTGCTTTATCCTCTTTACTACTGCTTTATCCTCTTTACTACTGCTTTATCCTCTTTACTACTGCTTTATTCTCTTTACTACTGCTTTATCCTCTTTACTACTGATGTATCCTCTTTACTACTGCTTTATCCTCTTTACTACTGCTTTAGCCTCTTTACTACTGCTTTATCCTCTTTACTACTGCTTTATCCTCTTTACTACTGATTTATCCTCTTTACTACTGCTTTATCCTCTTTACTACTGCTTTAGCCTCTTTACTACTGCTTTAGCCTCTTTACTACTGCTTTATCCTCTTTACTACTGCTTTATTATTACTACTGCTTTATTACTACTACTGCTTTATCCTCTTTACTGCTGCTTTATTATTACTACTGCTTTATTACTACTACTGCTTTATCCTCTTTAATACTCCTTTATCCTCTTTACTACTGCTTTATCCTCTTTACTGCTGCTTTATTATTACTACTGCTTTATTACTACTACTGCTTTATCCTCTTTACTGCTGCTTTATTATTACTACTGCTTTATTACTACTACTGCTTTATCCTCTTTAATACTCCTTTATCCTCTTTACTACTGCTTTATCCTCTTTACTACTGTTTTATTACCACTACAGATTTATCCTCTTTACTACTGCTTTATCCTCTTTACTACTGCTTTATCCTCTTTACGACTGCTTTATCCTCTTTACTGCTGCTTTATCCTCTTTACTACTGCTTTATCCTCTTTACTACTGCTTTATCCTCTTTACTACTGCTTTATTACGACTGCTTTATCCTCTTTACTACTGCTTTATCCTCTTTACTACTGCTTTATCCTCTTTACTACTGCTTTATCCTCTTTACTACTGCTTTATCCTCTTTACTGCTGCTTTATCCTCTCTACTACTGCTTTATCCTCTTTACTACTGCTTTATCCTCTTTACTACTGCTTTATCCTCTTTACTACTGCTTTATCCTCTTTACTACTGCTTTATTATTACTACTGATTTATCCTCTTTACTACTGCTTTAGCCTCTTTACTACTGCTTTATCCTCTCTACTACTGCTTTATCCTCTTTACTACTGCTTTATCCTCTTTACTACTGCTTTATCCTCTTTACTACTGCTTTATCCTCTTTACTGCTGCTTTATCCTCTTTACTACCTGCTTTATCCTCTTTACTACTGCTTTATCCTCTTTACTACTGCTTTATCCTCTTTACTACTGCTTTATCCTCTTTACTACTGCTTTATCCTCTTTACTACTGCTTTATCCTCTTTACTACTGCTTTATCCTCTTTACTACTGCTTTATCCTCTTTACTACTGCTTTATCCTCTTTACTACTGCTTTATCCTCTTTACTACTGCTTTATCCTCTTTACTACTGCTTTATCCTCTTTACTACTGATTTATCCTCTTTACTACTGCTTTATCCTCTTTACTACTGCTTTATCCTCTTTACTACTGCTTTATCCTCTTTACTACTGCTTTATCCTCTTTACTACTGCTTTATCCTCTTTACTACTGATTTATCCTCTTTACTACTGCTTTATCCTCTTTACTACTGCTTTAGCCTCTTTACTACTGCTTTAGCCTCTTTACTACTGCTTTATCCTCTTTACTACTGATTTATCCTCTTTACTACTGCTTTATCCTCTTTACTGCTGCTTTATTATTACTACTGCTTTATCCTCTTTACTACTGATTTATCCTCTTTACTACTGCTTTATCCTCTTTACTACTGCTTTAGCCTCTTTACTACTGCTTTATCCTCTTTACTACTGCTTTAGCCTCTTTACTACTGCTTTAGCCTCTTTACTACTGCTTTATCCTCTTTACTACTGATTTATCCTCTTTACTACTGCTTTATCCTCTTTACTGCTGCTTTATTATTACTACTGCTTTATCCTCTTTACTACTGATTTATCCTCTTTACTACTGCTTTATCCTCTTTACTACTGCTTTAGCCTCTTTACTACTGCTTTATCCTCTTTACTACTGCTTTATCCTCTTTACTACTGCTTTATCCTCTTTACTACTGATTTATCCTCTTTACTACTGCTTTATCCTCTTTACTACTGCTTTAGCCTCTTTACTACTGCTTTATACTCTTTACTACTGCTTTATCCTCTTTACTGCTGCTTTATCCTCTTTACTACTGCTTTATCCTCTTTACTACTGCTTTATCCTCTTTACTACTGCTTTATCCTCTTTACTGCTGCTTTATCCTCTTTACTACTGCTTTATCCTCTTTACTACTGCTTTATCCTCTTTACTACTGCTTTATTCTCTTTACTACTGCTTTATCCTCTTTACTACTGATTTATCCTCTTTACTACTGCTTTATCCTCTTTACTACTGCTTTAGCCTCTTTACTACTGCTTTATCCTCTTTACTACTGCTTTATCCTCTTTACTACTGCTTTATCCTCTTTACTACTGATTTATCCTCTTTACTACTGCTTTATCCTCTTTACTACTGCTTTATCCTCTTTACTACTGCTTTATCCTCTTTACTACTGCTTTATCCTCTTTACTACTGCTTTATTCTCTTTACTACTGCTTTATCCTCTTTACTACTGATTTATCCTCTTTACTACTGCTTTATCCTCTTTACTACTGCTTTAGCCTCTTTACTACTGCTTTATCCTCTTTACTACTGCTTTATCCTCTTTACTACTGCTTTATTACTACTACAGGGCTTTTAACATACAATGATTTTAACTTACATAATTTACACACGTTGACAATGTGCATGTTATACAGTAATTAAAATTCAACATGGGATTTTAACTGTATTACTGAATGTCAACTCTGTTAACAGAAAAACTATTTTATTTATCATAATTATTCAGGGGTCAAAAACCGAATAATATGACCAACACTAGAAAACTATACAGAAAAACCTAAAATTGTTGAAATAAATCAAATCAATGATTAGAGAATATTCCGTTTTTTTTATTTATATTGACACAGACATTGTGGCATAGCAGGAAGAATGGAATGCCTATGAATCAAGAGGTTGCGAGTTCAAAACCCCAGGTGAGGACATGTTACATAATAATTACTGTATAAATGAACATTCACATTGTAATCATGTCAATGCGTGTCCGATATGTTGAAAACATTGTATGTTAAAAGCACTGTGCGTGTAAGTAATTCCCCCAAAAACTTTTTTAGGTAAGATGCCCAAATAAAATGTTGTCGTTGAATGAACATATGAGACAAGTTGAGAAAACACATCATTTTATGTTAAAATACTTCTTTGCGTATGTTTTCTCAAGTTGGAACTAAGTTTTGGTCAACAGTTTTTTGGGGGTATATTTAATACTATGGATTCAGGTACTTAATAATAACAATTAGTTGAAACAACTATACTGAACAAAAATATAAACGCAAGTGTTGGTCCCATGTTTCATGAGCTGAAAATAAAAGATCACAGATATTTTACATATGCACAAAAAGCTTGTTCCTCTCAAATGTTCTGCACAAATTTGTTTACATTCCTGTTAGTAAGAATTTCTCCTTGGCCAAGGTAGTCCATACACTTGACAGGTATGGCATATCATGAAGCTGATTAAACAGCATGATCATTACACAGGTGCACCTGGTGCTGGGGACAATAAAATGCCACTCTAAAATGTGTAGTTTCGTCACATTCGTCACACAGTTTTGAGGGAGCGTGCAATTGGCATTCTGATTACAGGAATGTCCACCAGAGCTGTTGCCAGATAATTGAATGTTCATTTTTCTACCATAAGCCGCCTCCAAAGATGTTTTAGAGAATTTGTCAGTACGTCCAACCGGCCTTACAACCGCAGACCACATTTAACTACGCCATCCCAGGACCTCCACATACGGCATCTTCACCTGCAGGATTGTCTGAGACCAGCCACCCGGACAGCTGATGAAACTGTGCGTTTGCACAATCAACAGCCTGATCAACTCTATGCGAAGGAGATGTGTAGCACTGCATGAGACAAATGGTGGTCACACCAGATACTGACTGGTTTTCTGATCCACACGTCAAAACCAATGACACATCACTGTACTGACTAAACTCACCAAAACCAATGACACATCACTGTACTGACTATACCCACCAAAACCACATATCCCTCTCACACACTCCAAAGTTTCATTTTCAACCCCCATTCTCTCTCTCTCTCTCTCTCTCTCTCTCTCTCTCTCTCTCTCTCTCTCTCTCTCTCTCTCTCTCTCTCTCTCTCTCTCTCTCTCTCTCTCTCTCTCTCTCTCTCTCTCTCTCATACACACACACACACACACACACACCTCTCACACTGTGACTGGTACCTCTTGTCAGAAGGAGGAGGAGGAAGTGATTCCTGATTGGCTGTTGGAGCTTCCTGCATGGAGGTGATTGGATCAGGGATATTGGCAAAGTCATCTTGCTCTGCCAAACCAATAGCCAAAGAAAGAACCACCATCTTCCCTTCGCTGGCCAGCCGGAAAACAGACAAACAGAGAGAGAGAGAGAGAGAGACAGGGAGAGAGAGAGACAGAGAGAAAGAGGAGAGAGACGCGGAGTAGAGGGCAACAAAAATAAAGGAAGGAATCGAGGAGGAATCAGGAGACATGGAGTGAGGGAATAGAAAAAGAGAAGAAAGAAAGGTCATAGATAGATCATAGGAGGTCATAGATGGTCATAGGAGGTTATAGGAAGTCATAGGAGGTTATAGGAGGTCATAGATAGGTCATAGGAGGTTTATAAAATTATAAAAAGAGAGAGAACAGGAAGAAAACAGAGAGACAGCAGAAAACAAGAGAGATCATTTAAAAGAACACAGAGACAGAAGAAAACAAAAGAGATCAATTCAGAGAACACATAGAGACAGCAGAAAACAAGAGAGATCATTTCAGAGAACACAGAGAGACAGCAGAAAACAAGAGAGATAATTTAAAAGAACACAGAGAGACAGCAGAAAACAAGATAGATCATTTAAGAGAACACAGAGAGACAGCAGAAAACAAAAGAGATCATTTAAAAGAACACAGAGAGACAGCAGGAAACAAAAGAGATAATTTCAGAGAACACAGAGAGACAGCAGAACACAAAAGAGATCATTTAAGAGAACACAGAGAGACAGCAGAAAACAAGAGAGATAATTTAAGAGCATACAGAGAACTAGTCAAAGGAGAAAAAGGTCCAGCATCTGCTGGTTTTCTCTCCTTCCTTCTACTTGATTGATCAATCAAGGTCACTGATTAGTTAGGAACTCTCCTTACCGGGTTGTCTAGGTCACTGATTTGTTAGGAACTCTCCTTACCGGGTTGTCTAGGTCACTGATTAGTTAGGAACTCTCGACACAAATTAAAAGGCAATGACTAAAGCCATGCAGTAGACTCAGGGCCCTCCAGGAATTGAGTTTGACACCTCTGCCACAGACCTTATTCACAGCTAGACATTTGATCCTAGACGACAAGCGTGTAAACATTAGTCAATGAATAATCTAGGACACCCAGGAATAAAATATTGCGTAATTGCATCAGATTGGGCGGGGGTGGGGTGTACGACAGGAAACTAGTTAAGTCTCCAGTTCCTTTCTAGTTCTCGCATCCCACAGTCTATTGACAGACGCTACGGTACCATTAACTAGCTCCAGCTAGTTTAATATCTGATCCAGGGAGGGATATTACAACAGGACTCTGTTGGAGAAAAGCTCCAGCTAGATTAATATCTGATCCAGGGAGGGATATTACAACAGGACTCTGTTAGAGATTAGCTCCAGCTATTTTAATATCTGATCCAGGGAGGGATATTACAACAGGACTCTGTTAGAGAAAAGCTCCAGCTAGTTTAATATCTGATCCAGGGAGGGATATTACAACAGGACTCTGTTAGAGAATAGCTCCAGCTAGTTTAATATCTGATCCAGGGAGGGATATTACAACAGGACTCTTTTAGAGAATAGCTCCAGCTAGTTTAATATCTGATCCAGGGAGGGATATTACAACAGGACTCTGTTAGAGAATAGCTCCAGCTAGTTTAATATCTGATCCAGGGAGGGATATTACAACAGGACTCTGTTAGAGAAAAGCTCCAGCTAGTTTAAAGCTTTTATTATTATAGAGTCATTTTTCAATACAGCTACACATATTATATATTCTAATGTTAAGTAGTACTAATGACTTAGGCATTGATGCTGTGGTGATAACTGTGGTATTCTACACAACACATACCTGTACGTACCAACACATACACACTGACACTGGCATATGCACACACACACACACACACACACACACACACACACACACACACACACACACACACACACACACACACACACACACACACACACACACACACACACACACACACACACACACACAGAGACACACACACACCCTACAGTAATTTATTCAGTAATTTAATCTCTGCCTTCTGCATTCCCTCAAGACGCACCTTCTTCATCCAGCATCTCTCTCTCTCTCCTCACTCACCTTGTCTCTCTCCTTCTATCTCCCTCCTTCTCTCTCTCCTCCAGAGTTGAGGTTTCATTAAGCCTCATTAAGGAGGTCAGGACTAGCTGATTGTTTCTATTTGAGTGTCACAGTTTCCTGAGGTGCTTGGTGTGTGTCAACGTTTTCTGGGTCACTGCTCTCTCTCTCTCTCTCTCTCTCTGTCTCTCTCTCTCTCTCTCTCTCTCTGTCTCTCTCTCTCTCTCTCTCTCTGTCTCTCTCTCTCTCTCTCTCTCTCTCTCTCTCTCTCTCTGTCTCTCTCTCTCTCTCCTCTCTCCTTCCTTCTTTATCTCTTTATTTTCTTCTTCTCTCTTCTGCAACCACAATCCCTCTCTCTTCAAATCCCTTTCCTTCATCCCACCGTCCCTCCATTCCTCTCTTAGGTCTTAGGACTTACCAGCTCTCTGCTCTCATAACTCCCCTCTTTCTTCTCTTCTTGCTGTCAGCCCTTCCTCTGTTCTCTCTTGTTGCTGTCAGCCCTTCCTCTGTTCTCTCTTGTTGCTGTCAGCCCTTCCTCTGTTCTCTCTTCTTGCTGTCAGCCCTTCCTCTGTTCTCTCTTCTTGCTGTCAGCCCTTCCTCTGTTCTCTCTTGTTGCTGTCAGCCCTTCCTCTGTTCTCTCTTGTTGCTGTCAGCCCTTCCTCTGTTCTCTCTTGTTGCTGTCAGCCCTTCCTCTGTTCTCTCTTCTTGCTGTCAGCCCTTCCTCTGTTCTCTCTTGTTGCTGTCAGCCCTTCCTCTGTTCTCTCTTGTTGCTGTCAGCCCTTCCTCTGTTCTCTCTTGTTGCTGTCAGCCCTTCCTCTGTTCTCTCTTGTTGCTGTCAGCCCTTCCACTGTTCTCTCTTGTTGCTGTCAGCCCTTCCTCTGTTCTCTCTTCCCGCTGTCAGCCCTTCCTCTGTTGTCTCTTCTTGCTGTCAGCCCTTCCTCTGTTCTCTCTTCTTGCTGTCAGCCCTTCCTCTGTTCTCTCTTCCCGCTGTCAGCCCTTCCTCTGTTGTCTCTTCTTGCTGTCAGCCCTTCCTCTGTTCTCTCTTCTTGCTGTCAGCCCTTCCTCTGTTCTCTCTTCTTCCTCTTTTCTCATCCCTATGTCTTTAGCTTAAACCATTTACTTGCTTGTGCTTCCATTTGATTTGATTTGATTTGATTCAACAAATTTGACCACAGAAACATTTTACACCAGGCAACAGATATACCCGAAATTGCTGAGGATTATATACACAAAGAAGGTGTAAAAATACTTTCCACTCCACTCACAATACCTTCAATCATGCAGTAAAGATTACTCTGCTGAGATCCTTCCCTTCCTGTTTATCTGGGTTCATTCTCTTTCTCCTACCTAACCTGTCTCCTACCTAACCTGTCTCCTACCTAACCTGTCTCCTATCTAACCTGTCTCCTACCTAACCTGTCTCCTACCTAACCTGTCTCCTACCTAACCTGTCTCCTATCTAACCTGTCTCCTATCTAACCTGTCTCCTATCTAACCTGTCTCCTATCTAACCTGTCTCCTACCTAACCTGTCTCCTACCTAACCTGTCTCCTATCTAACCTGTCTCCTACCTAACCTGTCTCCTATCTAACCTGTATCCTACCTAACCTGTCTCCTATCTAACCTGTCTCCTATCTAACCTGTCTCCTACCTAACCTGACTCCTATCTAACCTGTCTCCTATCTAACCTGTCTCCTACCTAACCTGTCTCCTAACTAACCTGTCTCCTATCTAACCTGTCTCCTACCTAACCTGTCTCCTACCTAACCTGTCTCCTACCTAACCTGTCTCCTATCTAACCTGTCTCCTACCGAACCTGTCTCCTATCTAACCTGTCTCCTATCTAACCTGTCTCCTATCTAACCTGTCTCCTATCTAACCTGTCTCCTACCTAACCTGACTCCTATCTAACCTGTCTCCTATCTAACCTGTCTCCTACCTAACCTGTCTCCTATCTAACCTGTCTCCTACCTAACCTGTCTCCTAACCTAACTTGTCTCCTACCTAACCTGTCTCCTATCTAACCTGTCTCCTACCTAACCTGTCTCCTACCTAACCTGTCTCCTATCTAACCTGTCTCCTATCTAACCTGTCTCCTACTTAACCTGTCTCCTACCTAACCTGTCTCCTACCTAACCTGTCTCCTATCTAACCTGTCTCCTATCTAACCTGTCTCCTATCTAACCTGTCTCCTACCTAACCTGTCTCCTACCCAAACAGTATACTATATAACCTGTCTCCTACCTAACCTGTCTCCTACCCAAACAGTATACTATATAACCTGTCTCCTACCTAACCTGTCTCCTACCTAACCTGTCTCCTACCTAACCTGTCTCCTACCCAAACAGTATACTATATAACCTGTCTCCTACCTAACCTGTCTCCTACCTAACCTGTCTCCTACCTAACCTGACTCCTATCTAACCTGTCTCCTATCTAACCTGTCTCCTACCTAACCTGTCTCCTACCTAACCTGTCTCCTATCTAACCTGTCTCCTACCTAACCTGTCTCCTATCTAACCTGTCTCCTATCTAACCTGTCTCCTACCTAACCTGTCTCCTATCTAACCTGTCTCCTATCTAACCTGTCTCCTACCTAACCTGTCTCCTATCTAACCTGTCTCCTATCTAACCTGTCTCCTATCTAACCTGTCTCCTACCTAACCTGTCTCCTATCTAACCTGTCTCCTACCTAACCTGTCTCCTACCCAACCTGTCTCCTACCCAACCTGTCTCCTATCTAACCTGTCTCCTATCTAACCTGTCTCCTACCTAACCTGTCTCCTAACTAACCTGTCTCCTATCTAACCTGTCTCCTACCTAACCTGTCTCCTACCTAACCTGTCTCCTACCTAACCTGTCTCCTATCTAACCTGTCTCCTACCTAACCTGTCTCCTATCTAACCTGTCTCCTATCTAACCTGTCTCCTATCTAACCTGTCTCCTACCTAACCTGTCTCCTATCTAACCTGTCTCCTACCTAACCTGTCTCCTATCTAACCTGTCTCCTATCTAACCTGTCTCCTATCTAACCTGTCTCCTACCTAACCTGACTCCTATCTAACCTGTCTCCTATCTAACCTGTCTCCTACCTAACCTGTCTCCTATCTAACCTGTCTCCTACCTAACCTGTCTCCTAACCTAACTTGTCTCCTACCTAACCTGTCTCCTATCTAACCTGTCTCCTACCTAACCTGTCTCCTACCTAACCTGTCTCCTATCTAACCTGTCTCCTATCTAACCTGTCTCCTACTTAACCTGTCTCCTACCTAACCTGTCTCCTACCTAACCTGTCTCCTATCTAACCTGTCTCCTATCTAACCTGTCTCCTATCTAACCTGTCTCCTACCTAACCTGTCTCCTACCCAAACAGTATACTATATAACCTGTCTCCTACCTAACCTGTCTCCTACCCAAACAGTATACTATATAACCTGTCTCCTACCTAACCTGTCTCCTACCTAACCTGTCTCCTACCTAACCTGTCTCCTACCCAAACAGTATACTATATAACCTGTCTCCTACCTAACCTGTCTCCTACCTAACCTGTCTCCTACCTAACCTGACTCCTATCTAACCTGTCTCCTATCTAACCTGTCTCCTACCTAACCTGTCTCCTATCTAACCTGTCTCCTACCTAACCTGTCTCCTATCTAACCTGACTCCTATCTAACCTGTCTCCTATCTAACCTGACTCCTATCTAACCTGTCTCCTATCTAACCTGTCTCCTACCTAACCTGTCTTCTATCTAACCTGTCTCCTATCTAACCTGTCTCCTACCTAACCTGTCTCCTACCTAACCTGTCTCCTACCCTAACCTGTCTCCTATCTAACCTGTCTCCTACTTTAACCTGTATCTTACCCTAACCTGTATCCTACCCAAACAGTACACTATATAACCTGTATCCTCTCTAACCTGTATCCTCTCTAACCTGTATACTATCTAACCTGTATACTATCTAACCTGTAACCTCTCTAACCTGTATACTATCTAACCTGTATCCTCTCTAACCTGTATACTATATAACCTGTATCCTCTCTAACCTGTATCCTCTCTAACCTGTATACTATCTTACCTGTGTCCTCTCTAACCTGAATACTATCTAACCTGTATCCTCTATAACCTGTATCCTATCTAACCTCTTGTCACGTCCAGGCCAGAGTTTTAGGCTGGCATGTTTAGGTTTCGTTTTTGGTGTAGGGTTTTTTATGTTCTAGGTTATATATTTCTATGTTGGGGAATGGTTCCCAATTAGAGGCAGCTGTGTGTCGTTGTCTCTAATTGGGAACCATATATATATATGTTTGTAGTTTTCAATTGGGGTTTGTGGGTTATTGTTTAGACATAGCTTTGTTTGTATCAGCTACGATCTTCATTTCGTTCTGTTTGTTATTTTGCCCAGTTATTTTCTTTCGTTTAATAAACATGTATACTGGATGCCTCGCTGCGCCTTGGTCTGTCACTACTGAAGATCGTGACAGAATAACCCACCATAAGAAGACCAAGCAGCGAGAGACTCGGAAACATTGGACTTGGGAGGAGATTTTGGATGGCAAGGGATCTTGGACATGGGATGAGATTTTGGAGGGAAAAGGACCAGGGTCTCAGCCGGAGGATTATCGTCGCTCCAGGGAGAGAGAAAAGTTCATTGGAACTCGCCTGGCACGGAAGCCTGAAAGGCAGCCCCAAAAAACCTTTGGGGGGGGGGCACACAAGGAGGTTGGCCGGTTCAGGAGGGACTCCTGAGCCAACTCCTCGTGCTTTGTGGAGAGAGCGTTGGGGAGAGCGTCGCACTGGTAAGACGCCGTGCTATGCAGTTTTGCGCACGGTGTCTCCAGTGCGCGTTCATAGGCCGGTGCTAGAGATTCCAGCTCCACTCATCTGTCAGGAGGGTGAGTGTGCAGCCTGGAAGGGTGGTGCCGGCTCAGCGCTCCTGGTCTCCGTGCGCCTCCTTGGACCAGGATATCCTGCACCGGTTCTGCGTGCAGTATCTCCGGTGCGTGTCCAGAGCCCGGTGCATGAGATTCCAGCGCCACTCATCTGTCAGGGGAGGGTGAGTGTGCTACCTGGGAGAGTGGTGCCGGCTCTGCGCGCTAGGGCTCCAGTACACCTTCTGGGACAGAGATATCCTGCACCGGTTCTGCGTGTGGGATCTCCGGTTCGCATCCACAGCCCAGTACGTCGTGTCCCTGCTCCACGCTCCAGGATCCCTGTGCCCGTTGTGAACTCAGCACGTCCTGTCCCTGTTCCACGCTCCAGGATCCCTGCACCCGGCGTGGACTCAGCACGTCCTGTCCCTGCTCCACGCTCCAGGATTCCTGTGCCCGTCGTGGACTCAGCACGTCCTGTCCCTGTTCCACGCTCCAGGATTCCTGTGCCCGTTGTGAACTCAGCACGTCCTGTCCCTGTTCCACGCTCCAGGATCCCTGCACCCGGCGTGGACTCAGCACGTCCTGTCCCTGCTCCACGCTCCAGGATTCCTGTGCCCGTCGTGGACTCAGCACGTCCTGTCCCTGCTCCCCGCTCCAGGATCCCTGTGCCCGTCGGGAACCCAGCACGTCCTGTTCCTGCTCCCCGCACCAGAGTGCGCGTTATGAGCCCAGTACGGCGGTTCCTGCTCCCCGCACCAGAGTGTGCGTTATGAGCCCAGTACGGCCGGTTCCTGCTCCCCGCACCAGAGTGTGCGTTATGAGCCCAGTACGGCCGGTTCCTGCTCCCCGCACCAGAGTGCGCGTTATGAGCCCAGGACGGCCGGTTCCTGCTCCCCGCACCAGAGTGCGCGTTATGAGCCCAGTACGGCCGGTTCCTGCTCCCCGCACCAGAGTGCGCGTTATGAGCCCAGTACGGCCGGTTCCTGCTCCCCGCACCAGAGGGCCAGTGTGCTTCCCCTGTCCAGGTCTGCCAGTGAGGGTCCCCAGTCCTGAGCCGCCAGTGAGGGTCCCCAGTCCTGAGCCGCCAGTGAGGGTCCCCAGTCCGGGGCCGCCAGTGAGGGTCCCCAGTCCGGGGCCGCCAGTGAGGGTCCTCTGTTCGGGGCCACCAGTGAGGGTCCCCAGTCCAGCAAATGGCCCAGGGCCTCCACCTGGGATCAACCGAAGACCCCCATGGACTTTTGGGTGGCGCGGTCGAGTCCGCGCTTTGGGGGTACTGTCACGTCCAGGCCAGAGTTTTAGGCTGGCGTGTTTAGGTTTCGTTTTTGGTGTAGGGTTCTTTATGTTCTAGGTTATATATTTCTATGTTGGGGAATGGTTCCCAATTAGAGGCAGCTGTGTGTCGTTGTCTCTAATTGGGAACCATATATATATATGTTTGTAGTTTTCAATTGGGGTTTGTGGGTTATTGTTTAGACATAGCTTTGTTTGTATCGGTTACGATCTTCGTTTCGTTCTGTTTGTTATTTTGCCCAGTTATTTTCTTTCGTTTAATAAACATGTATACTGGATGCCTCGCTGCTCCTTGGTCTGTCACTACTGAAGATCGTGACACCTGTATCCTCTCTAACCTGTAGAGGACACGGGTTGTATCCTCTCTAACCTGTATGCTCTCTAACCCGTATCCTCTCTAACCCGTGTCCTCTCTAACCCGTGTCCTCTCTAACCCGTATCCTCTCTAACCCGTATCCTCTCTAACCCGTATCCTCTCTAACCTGTATAGAATCTAACCTGTATCCTCTCTAACCTGTATCCTCTCTAACCTGTATAGAATCTAACCTGTATCCTCTCTAACCTGTATCCCCTCTCTAACCTGTATACTGTTTAACCTGTATCATATCTAACATGTCTCCTATCTCCCTGTATCCTGTCTAACCTGTAACCCTAGTTCACCACATCCTTCTCCTACTATACCACATTTTCAACATAACATGACAATAGCAGTACGTAACATGACAGTAGCAGTACATAACATCAAAGTCACCATTATTAGTCAGTTGTACAACCAAATGCCTTCAACTGAAATGTGTCTTCCACATTTAACCCAACCCCTCTTAATCAGAGAGGTGCGGGGGGCTGCCTTAATCGACATCCACGTCTTCAGCGCCCGGGGAACAGTGGGTTAACTGCCTTGTTCAGGGGCAGAAAGACAAATTTCTTTTCCTTGTCAGCTTGGGGATTTGAACTTGCAACCCTCCGGTTACAAGTCCACCGCTCTAACCACTAGGCTACCTGCCACAGTAACAGTACATAACATGACAGTAGCAGTACATAACATGCCAATAGCAGTACATAACATGACAGGAACAGTACATAACATGACAGTAACAGTACATAACATCACCAGAAGATTCATGGAGTATTTTATTATATATGTCATCATCAGCATAGAGTCTAGTTTCTTCTCCTCTCTCCTGTTAGCCATGTGTGGAATGTCATTCACCTATTTAGCTTTTAACCTATAATCACGGCACAATAATGCATATTACTCATGCTTGCTGTTTAACCTATGGGCTCACCCTCTTTCTCAACCAATGGGCTAAATGTTGTTGGGATGTACTGATGTGTTAACTCTTTTTTAGCAACAGATGACAACAACCATCCACCTCCTCACCATCACCAGCTATACGGCCCGTAAATAAGACCTCTCATTGGTATTTGGATTTATTATGGATCCCCATTAGTTCCTGCCAAGGCAGCGGCTACTCTTCCTGGGGTTTATTATGGATCCCCATTAGTTCCTGCCAAGGCAGCAGCTACTCTTCCTGGGGTTTATTGTGGATCCCCATTAGTTCCTGCCAAGGCAGCGGCTACTCTTCCTGGGGTTTATTATGGATCCCCATTAGTTCCTGCCAAGGCAGCAGCTACTCTTCCTGGGGTTTATTATGGATCCCCATTAGTTCCTGCCAAGGCAGCAGCTACTCTTCCTGGGGTTTATTATGGATCCCCATTAGTTCCTACCAAGGCAGCAGCTACTCTTCCTGGGGTTTATTATGGATCCCCATTAGTTCCTGCCAAGGCAGCAGCTACTCTTCCTGGGGTTTATTATGGATCCCCATTAGTTCCTACCAAGGCAGCAGCTACTCTTCCTGGGGTCTGGCAAAGTTACGGCAGTTATACAATATTAAAAACATTACAATACATTCATTACAGAATTCACAACACACTAAGTGTGTTCCCTCAGGCCCATACTCCATTACCACATATCTGCAACGCAAAATCCATGTGTACGTGTGTGTATAGTGCGTATGTTATCATGTGTCTGTGTTACTGCTGCTATCGTTACTTCATCACATCATCTGGCTCTGAGCATGTTCCCTCAGAGACGAGGCCATTCCCCAAACTATTTAATAAAATGTTATATTGTGTTCCATCTTTGTTGTTCATTCAGTTAAGCCTGTACTGGATTGAAATCTGGTTGTGTATGACCTTGGCACATCATATATGTTGGCTACAATTAATAGCTAGCGTGTTAGGCTCAGGGACTAATGGTATCTGTTAGCTACAGTTAATGATTAGTGTATTAGGATCAGGGAGTAATGGTATCTATTAGCTACAGTTAATAACTAGCGTGTTAGGCTCAGGGACTAATGGTATCTGTTAGCTACAGTTAATGATTAGTGTATTAGGATCAGGGAGTAATGGTATCTATTAGCTACAGTTAATAACTAGCGTGTTAGGCTCAGGGACTAATGGTATCTGTTAGCTACAGTTAATGATTAGTGTATTAGGATCAGGGAGTAATGGTATCTATTAGCTACAGTTAATAACTAGCGTGTTAGGCTCAGGGACTAATGGTATCTGTTAGCTACAGTTAATGATTAGTGTATTAGGATCAGGAGTAATGGTATCTATTAGCTACAGTTAATAACTAGCGTGTTAGGCTCAGGGACTAATGGTATCTGTTAGCTACAGTTAATGATTAGTGTATTAGGATCAGGGAGTAATGGTATCTATTAGCTACAGTTAATAACTAGCGTGTTAGGCTCAGGGACTAATGGTATCTGTTAGCTACAGTTAATGATTAGTGTATTAGGATCAGGGAGTAATGGTATCTATTAGCTACAGTTAATAACTAGCGTGTTAGGCTCAGGGACTAATGGTATCTGTTAGCTACAGTTAATGATTAGTGTATTAGGATCAGGGAGTAATGGTATCTATTAGCTACAGTTAATAACTAGCGTGTTAGGCTCAGGGACTAATTTCCGCCTGAATGACATGCCCAAAGTAAATTGCCTGTTGCTCAGGCCCAGAAGCCAGGATATGCATATAATTGGTACCATTGGAAAGAAAACACTTTGAAGTTTGTATAAATGTTAAAATATTGTAGAAGAACATAACACAATTGATATGGCAGGTGAAAATTCCATGGAAAACCAACCAGAATGTTTGTTTTTTTTATAACGGAAAGCTATGGGTCCTATGTACTTCCGGCTCCCAGATTGCAATTCCTATGGCTTCCACTAGATGTCAACAGTCTTTGTTCAAGGTTTCAGGCTTGTTTCTTCATAAATGAGGAAGAATTTGGAGTTTTGGTATTGAGACCACCGGAACAATATCAGTCTGTCGGGGCGCGAGGAAGAGGACGCACGCTTATTAATTTTACTTTCCTATTGAACATACTACTTTCCATATGAAATATTATAGTTTATTTACATTTTAGGGTACCTGAGGATTAAATAGAAAAGTAGTTTGACTTGTTTGAACAAAGTTTAGCGGTAGCTTTTTGGATTCCTTTGTCTGCATGTTGAACGAGTGGATTACTGAAATCGATGGCACCAACTAAACAGACTTTTTGGGATATAAAGAATGATTTTATCCAACAAAACGACCATTCATGTTGTAGCTAGGACCCTTGGGATTGCAAACAGAGGAAGTAAGTGATTTATTGAATCGCTATTTATGATTTTGTGAAGCCTGTGCTGGTTGAAAAATGTGTTGATGTGGGGCGCCGTCCTCAGACAATCGCATGTTATGCTTTTGCTGTAAAGCCTATTGTAAAGCAGACAACGCAGTTAGATTAACAAGAATTTAAGCTTTTAAATGCTATTACGATTATTTATTTGCATTGCGCACCCTCCAATATTGTCGACTGTTGTCCCGCTAGCGGGACACCTAGCTATATTAACTAATTCACTTTTTACAGTTGTTTTTTTTCTTTGTTAATATCATGTAGTATAGGTCAAAAGCTTTTCCATACCATTAGTCCCTGAGCCTAACACGCTAGTTATTAACTGTAGTTAACAGATTACCATTAGTCCCTGATCCTAACACGCTAGTTATTAACTGTAGTTAACATCTTAGGGAGTAGCGCACGAGGTGACCGTTTTGGAGAGCCTGGCGTGCCCAAAGTAAAATGCCTCCCATTCAGGCCCAGAAAATAGGATATGCACATATTCAGTACCATGGGATAGGAAACACCCTGAATTTTCTAAAAGTGTTAACATTTTGTCTGTGAGTATAACAGAACGGATATGGCAGGCGAAAACCCGAATTTCTGTCCTGGAAAAAGTGGTTTTGACACATTGCTCATTTGGAACCCCCTCCCTTATGAAAATGCCCATATAAGGGCATAGGAATGCAGTACCTATCGCTTCCTCTGGATGTCAACAGTGTCGAGAAAGTGTTCTAATTCTTCTTAGCTGCTTTTAGAGCAGAGAAGAAGTCGAATAAGGAAGTGTCCCCACAGATGTCCTTACAAGAAAATGCGCGCTCCCGGCTGGCGCGCTCTGTGGTTTTTTCCTTTCTTATCGCCCAGTTTATATTCCGGTTGAAATATTATACAACATATACATTAAAGTGTTCCTAAGGATACATTAGCAATTATGTTTGATTGTTCTTGGACAAGTTTATAGGTATAAGTTGAACGAGTTCTCTTCACGTTTCAATGAACTCTATTTTCTCATTCTAACGCGCCAACCAAACGGCGATTTATGGATATATAATACATGACTTTTTCCAACAAAATAACCATGGATTGTCTTCGTTGGACACTTGGGAAGCCCTCAGCAGAAGTTCTTCAACAGGTAATTGATTTGTTTTCTCTGTGAAATGTGTTTTGTGTGAACCGTGATGGCTTATGAATTCATGGTAATGGACAAATATTGAAGGTGCTAGCCTCAAACAATCAAATGTGGTGCTTTCGCCGTAAATCCTTTTTGAAATCTGACAACGCTGTGATATTGCCAAGAGACAGAGCTTTTGATGACTATGAAACACTTGTATATTGATGCATGTTTAATAATTCAACTTTGGGATTTTGAATTTGGCGCCTTGCATTTCACCTGGTAGTGTCGGGAGTGAGGCGCTAGTGCCCCAGCGCACCTTGCTGCTCCTTGCTGCTCCTTAAGAAGTAACAGATAGCATTAGTCCCTGATCCTAACACGCTAGTTATAAACTGTAGTTAACAGATAGCATTAGTCCCTGATCCTAACACGCTAGTTATTAACAGATACCATTAGTCCCTGATCCTAACACGCTAGTTATTAACTGTAGTTAACAGATACCATTAGTCCCTGATCCTAACACGCTAGTTATTAACTGTAGTTAACAGATAACATTAGTCCCTGATCCTAACACGCTAGTTATTAACTGTAGTTAACAGATAGCATTAGTCCCTGATCCTAACACGCTAGTTATAAACTGTAGTTAACAGATAACATTAGTCCCTGATCCTAACACGCTAGTTATAAACTGTAGTTAACAGATACCATTAGTCCCTGATCCTAACACGCTAGTTATTAACTGTAGTTAACAGATAGCATTAGTCCCTGATCCTAACACGCTAGTTATTAACTGTAGCTAACAGATAACATTAGTCCCTGATCCTAACACGCTAGTTATTAACTGTAGCTAACAGATAGCATTAGTCCCTCACTCCCTCTTCTCCCTCTCCACCACCCTCCATCCCTCCCTCCCTCCACCTCTCTCTGTCCCTCACTCAATCCCTCCTCTCCTTTTTATCCCTCCCTCCCTCCCTCCATCCCTCCCTCCCTCCCTCCCTCCCTCCCTCCCTCCCTCCCTCCCTCCCTCCCTCCCTCCCTCCCTCCCTTCCTCCCTCCCTCCATCCCTCCCTCTCTCCTCTTT